>OX457150.1:4091681-5291681 GCA_949752895.1 Dendrolimus pini
AAAATTCGACACGAGGTACTAAACATGTTTGGTCTAGTGGTTTTCTAATACTAAGGTAGTGAGGAGGTTGCAGACTCGATCCCGCACACAGGTGGTTTTTTTTTCTCTTTTTGTAACTAATTTTGATACAGTTAAACTTTATTCTAATGATATTAGTTTTTAGATGTAAATGTTATAAAAATCATTTCATTGTATTATGGAACAACAATGAATTCATATTATTCCTATTGATATTATAAATGCGAAAGTAACTGTCTGTCTGTTTGTTCCGTTTTCACGGAACAACTACTGGACCGATTTGGCTGAGATTCATTTGATATATATTTTCGATGCTGAGAATGAACATAGGATGCTTTTATCCCGAAATATGGAATAGTTTCCGGGATAAAAATATATTTGTCTTTTTGTTTGTTATCCTTTTACGGAAAAACTACCGAACCGATTTAGTTAAAATTCGGTATAATGGATTTATGTAATCAATATTATGGGTTATCCCAAAAAATGGGGTAGGTTTTTTGTGATTTTCCATTTTGGTCATTGCAGCCATTTCAACCATTTGGGCCATTTGGGCCATTTCAGTCATTTAGCCATTTCGGTCATTTGAGCGATTTGGGCCATTTCAGTCATTTCGGTCATTTGGGCCATTTTGGTCATTTCGGCCATTTCAGCCATTTCGGTCATTTCAGCCATTTGGGCCATTTCAGTCATTTTGGCCATTTAGGCCATTTCAGTCATTCCGGTCATTTGGGCCATTTTGGTCATTTTGGTCATTTCGGCCATTAGGGCCATTTCAGCCATTTCGGCCATTTAGGTCATTTCAGCCATTTGGGCCATTTCAGTCATTTTGGCCATTTAGGCCATTTGGGCCATTTCGGCCATTTTGGTCATTTCGGCCATTTCAGCCATTTCAGTCGTTTCAACCATTTGGGCCATTTCAGCCATTTAGGCCATTTCGGCCATTTTGATCATTTCGGCCATTTCAGCCATTTCAGCTATTTCAGTCATTTCGGCTATTTGGGCCATTTCAGTAATTTCACCCATTTGGGCCATTACAGTCATTTCAGCCATTTAGGCCATTTCGGTCATTTCGGCCATTTGGGCCTTTAAGGCCATTTAGGCCATTTCGGCCATTTTAGTCATTTCGGCCATTTGGGCCATTTCAGCCATTTCGGTCATTTCAGCCATTTGGGCCATTTCAGTCATTTTGGCCATTTCGGCCATTTTGGTCATTTCGGCTATTTTGATCTTTTCGGCCATTTCAGCCATTTCAGCTATTTCAGTCATTTCGGCCATTTGGGCCATTTCAGTAATTTCACCCATTTGGGCCATTTCAGCCATTTCAGCTATTTCAGTCATTTCGGCCATTTGGGCCATATCAGTCAATTCAGCTATTTCGGCCATTTGGGCAATTTCAGGCATTTCATTCATTTCAGCCATTTCGGTCATTAGGGCCATTTCAGCCATTTCAGTCATTTCACCCATTTCGGCCATTTCAGCCATTTCAGTCGTTTCGGTCAATTCGACCATTTGTGTCATTCAGCCGTTTGATCATTTAGGCCCGTTCGGCCAAATATATTTTCATATTGGAAACTATCTCATTTTTCGGGATGAAAAGTAGTTCTTGGCCACCCTCGATATTAAAATAACATATGTACCCAGTTTCATCCAAATCGGTTCAATAGTCTGTCCATAAAAGGATAACAAACAGAAAGACAAATACGCTTTTGGATTTTTTTTCGCGGAACCCTAAAAACGTAGCCTAAGGTACTTCTTATAACATCAGCTATCTGCCATTTAAAATTACGTCAAAATCGATCCAGCTGTGTCCGAGATTAGCCGAAACATCCAGACACACAGACAGACAGACAAAAATTCTATAAATAGCGTTTTCGGAATCTCCTGGTCCGATTTTTTTAAATTTATTTTGAGATTTCAAACAGGCACTTCACTTTGCATTTTTGGAATTTCCTGGTCCAATTTTTTAGTTTTTATTTTGACATTACAAACAAACCATTTGTTTATCTGTATAGATAAGAACTTTAAAATAAATTATAATAGATAAAAGATAAAACATAAAAAAATTAGAGAGAAAAATGAAATGAGCACTCGAACCATGAACTCTAATCGTACGTGTACTAGTATCAACTCACTCTACCACAATAACATTGAAGAAAGTATTGAAAGTTTTGTAATATTTATAACTCTACTTATCCACGTGTCAACGTAATTTTCTATGAAGAATCATAGATGGCGCTTTCGAATTTTAATGTTACCGGTAAGATTGATTTAAATACGTTTTATTGTCAATAGTATAAAAGTCCAGATGAAATGAAATATAAAAATTTAGAAAAGTATTTTTATTGCATTTTATAAAATTATTTAGGAAGAGAAAAAGAGCATTTTATCAACTCTTATAAAAAAAAAATCTTCTAGATCAAGTGAAACTAGTAGGGTTCGAACCCACACAGCTAGTGATTTAGACCAGACCTCTACCGTATACGCCAAAGAAGTATAGCGCGACCGCTTCAAAATTCTTGTTATTATTGCTCCTTCGTTTATTTAAAATTATTTTTCAATGGCGGTCGTGGAGAAGAGCAGCGCGTCCGTATTAGCCGACGCTCTAAAGCGATCTAATAAATTCCATACATTGGGACCGGCAGGCGGGATTTTTGCAGTCATTTTTAATAAAATAATTAATTACTTCCAAATTAAGTTAAGTAACCCAATAAAAGATCTATAATTGAATTTGTTATAATATAATATGTTACTGTTATTTATTTTAGCGATGTACGATTAACAGTAATAACAATAACCAAGATTGAATAACTCGTTTAGAGGTTACTTTGCAATTATTTTCTATCGAGAAAATTTATCGTAAATGCGTTCTGAGTACAAAGTTTACGTCAGAAATATGATCAAGATTGACATATATTTTTTTCACCGCAATAAAGTGTGTATAATTACTGTAAAAATGGTTGAGAAATCGATCTAAAAACGCATTCTGTCTCTTATCATCCTGTTAACGGTTTTAAGCGCGGTAATTTATTTGATTTTGGTTATCCGACGTTGCGTTCCGACATAATGGAACTAGAGGCAAACCATAAATTAGCTTTTCTGGATGTCTCATCCTAAGGAACTCTGACAATACTTTTGGCTATTCGTTGTATAGGAAACTGGAAACCTACCCATACAGATAAATACCTTAATGGTTCGTCTCACCACCATCCTAGTCAGTTGGCTACCGTAGGCAAAATCCTGGAACCCGAATGTAGCGCCTCCTACCGGGTCCAATTGTGAATCTAAATCATCTCGGGATCAACTTGAACGCGCACAAAACTTTCATCAAAATCGCTTCAATCGTTTAGAAAAAGTTCAGTGACATACACGAATAGAAGAATTTTATACGGGGTGCGCCAGAGAAACTTACTTATTTGAAAGGTCAATAAAAAAAAAAAGTACTTCAGTTATTGTTTTAAAATTTTTTTTATTTGAGAATACAATATCCCAATTTTTTTTATGCAGTCTTAAAAATGACATCGGATAAATGGCGACCCCCATTGCGCATACACTGATGAAGTCGATTTTTGAAATTCGTATCCACTCTTCGCAGCATATCAATCGGTATGTTGGCAATGGCGTCGCGAATGTTGTTCTTGAGGTGTGCTATGGTCCGTGGTCGATCGACATAAACCAGGGATTTCAAATAACCCCATAAAAAGAAATCGCATGGAGTCAAATCTGGAGAGCGTGCCGGCCATTGGAGATCGCCTCTGAGAGAGATGAGGCGGTCGGGGAAATGTTGTCGCAACAAATTCATTGAGTCTCGTGCTGTGTGTGCTGTGGCTCCATCTTGCTGAAACCACACGTTCCTAACGTTCATTTCTTCGAGTCTTGGAAGAAAAAAATCCTCGATCATGTTCCTGTAACGAGCTCCATTCACGGTAACTGCGCGTTCGTTTTCTTCAAAAAAATAAGGACCAATTATTCCCATTACCGACACCGCACACCAGACAGTAACTCGCTCACAATTAAGTGGCTTCTGGTGAAGCTCACGCGGATTTACATCACACCAATAACGCATGTTTTGCTTGTTGACGCAGCCGGAAATGTGGAAGTGAGCCTCGTCACTGAAAAAAACGACCGCGTCTTCAGGCAGGTTGTCAATCAGCATTTCACATGCATTTTGACGGGCAACAAAATCGCGTTCAGTTAATTCTTGCACAACAGCCAATTTATAGGGATGAAATTGAAGGTCTTCATGGAGAATTCGTCGAACAGTGGTATCAGAAATTCCCATAGCAGCTGCGTGTTTGCGAGCCGAACGCCGGGGAGAACGCACAACTGACTGCCTCACTCTTTCGATATTTTCCGGAGTTCTGATGATCCGTTGAAGTCCATTTCTGGGTTTAGCGACACTTCCACACTCCCGAAATGAGTTAACCCACGACAGAATCGAATTACGGCCAGGAACGAGTCTGTGAGGAGGAATTTCAAAGCGAGCGCGGAAGGCACGTTGCGTAGCAACAAGTGAGCGACCGTTAGAAAAGAAGCTCTCAACTGCGAAGGCTCGCTGCTCTCTAGACCAGAGCATGATGGCAACTGACTGGAGGGAGAAACAAACTTGGGAACTTCCCCCTCCAGATGCGCCCCCTCTTGCCCCTCTACCCGCCCAACTCACCGCGCGGGAATTTTTTCAAATAAGTAAGTTTCTCTGGCGCACCCTGTATATAAAGATTTTTGGGCCAGAAACCTTTTCGGGCGTCCTACCACCCTACCAGAGTTTCCTCACAATCTGATCAATAGTTTAGGAGCGCATCGAGGACAAACATACAAGCATTGATTTTTATTTAAAACAGTTGTTGTGATGTTTCAAATCATTATCTTTACCAAAAGCCCGGTACTCGAACGATAATTTGTATCCTTATCCTTACGTCCCAATAAATATTGAATCTACAACAGTAATTAGGTGAAAGTTCGTTTTCAAAACAATATCTAATCGAACCCGGAACCTCTGTTCCAATGAACCAGTTCGGCAAAGGATTAGCCCACTTAACCACAGTGGCCAACAATACTAATTTTTGTCTAAGCTATTTCAGCAGGCAAAGGAATCTTTAGCCCATACAGCCAATTCTGATGTATAAGTCTTCGTATAGTAGCGCAGTTGTACTGTAGGCTAACAACTAACGCCATTTAAGGGAATTCCTGTGAATACTCGAAAGGCCACATTTGACTACAGTTCACATTTCTTACAAAAAAATAATATAATTACTACTTAAAAACTATCAATATCCTACAACTATTGTTCATTTTAGAGTGATTTTATACATTTTTAGAAAATAAAACTGCACAGCAGAATGTTCCCTTTTAGTTCCCGCCAAAAACTCTGGCCATAACGGCCCAGCTGAAAAATTCCCTCAGTTTTATGATAAACATTTTACTTCTTCTTCTCGTATTTTTGTGATAATGTAGAATGCCCTACATTATCACAAAAAAAGAGAATGTGGAGCGTCTTTTAGAGGCCGAGCTATCCGCAATACCGGCAAATATTACATACATACATAACTTCACGCCAGGTCCCTTGCGGGGTAGGCACGAACAACAGAGCGCCATACAGGCTCATTCTTAGACACCTCACTTGCTTCTTTGACATTCATAGCTCTTGTCATGCACGCTCGTCTGTTCTTAAGGCTCCTGACATCACCTGCTAATACACGATCAATTTGATCATGGAAGGTGTGTCGTGGCCTTCCGCGTCTTCTGCATCCATCCACTTTTGCATTGTATATCTGTTTAGTCATTCTTTCATCATACATTCTTTCCACATGCCCGAACCATCGGAGCATTCCTTTCCTTACCTTCACCCCGACACTCTCTTTCAGACCAACTCTCTTTCTTACTTCGGTATTACGAACGCGGTCCGCGAGTGTCACTCCGCAGATTTTGCGCAGTGCTCGCATGTCGACCGCGTTTACTCTACTTTCATGCTCTCTGTTCCATACCCAACTCTCGCTTCCATACGTGAGCGTAGGTACCAGCACCGCGTTGTGTATGGCAAGCTGGGCCTTCTGGCTGTGTTCTTAGCGCCTAGAAGTTTACCTAATGATCCACACACACACCAGCAAATATTCTCAGAACAATAACTAAAACTATTATTGTTTTGAGTTAATATTAGATCATTCTATATTTTTGGTATCTAACATTGGCAATCCGAAACTATAATGAATTATGGGTATGTTCCGAGAACATATTCAAAATTAAATTACGTCACATTCCTTATTTGCCTACGTCAACTATATTACCAGTTCCACCAAGTTGTAGGCGAACTAATTAAACATCCCACATGCCAAAGTTGTATTATGAATCTTAGTTCCTTCATGTTGTATAACTTTGATATTGCTCTTAGAATATAGCTTTACTTTGATACTTTAAGTTGAAGTAATACTCAAGCTAACATATGACAGCAAAACTTCGTGCGTGTTGCCCGGACAATGACTTATTTAATTTTATTAGTGAATGGCAACGGCAGGGCTTAAAGATTGCAAAGCCGGATAGTCAAATGTAAGAACAAAAGCCATTACCTTACAGTTCCAAATAACCCCCTCCTTGTCCCAAAATACGCTAATTAAAAATGCCACGCCATTTTTTAATATTAAATCTTTTCAAAGCATTCTCCATCAGCCTCTATACAAAGTTTCATGCGTCTGAACCAGTTTTCGAAACACTCTTTCAGTCCGCCGCAGACACCGCGTTTACAGCTTGCTCGAATGCTGATATCTTTCGGTGACGACATTTGTATCCCTTTGAGCTGATTTTTTATTTTTGGGACAAAAAGAAGTCACACCGTGCTAGGTTAGGGCTGTAAGGAGGGTGACCCGGGTGTTTGACCGGCGTGCTGTCCAGGAAGTCCAAGGAAGGAAGGAAGTTTTGAGGGCGGTACACCCGGAGCAGTAGCCCGCGGAGCCCTGTGTTTGGTCGCTTGTTGCTCACAACAGAGAAATATTCTGCCAAGCATTTGGTAGTATACCATTCGGCGTTGATGCTTCTTTGGTTCTGTAAAGGAATTGACACCAAGTAGCCAGTCAAATTGAATAATCTCACGATCAAAATCTGTCCCCCGCTTCTAGATCGCTTCACTATGGTAGGTGTGATTCGTTTTGAGACATCCAAACCATCGACTAGTGCTTCGTTTCTGGATCGTATTGATAAATCCAGGACTCAACATCTGTAATGATGTCGTAAACACGCCGAGACGAGCCTGCTTCAAATTTGTTTATCATATCACGGTACCATTGCAATACATGCTAAATCTCTTGATACGTAACTCGCCTATTGTCTTGGATTAAATTTTTCACTGTTAGCAAGTTTTGTTCGGTAACAGTCGTCAAAGGGTGACCACTTCTTTCTTCATCCCCCAAAGTTAGTCGACCGCGCTTGAATTCTTTGTACCAACGATACACGGTTGCCTTAGAAGGGCCTTCATTCATGAATGCCGTTTGAAGTCTATCGTTTTCCGGCGACACTTGAAATAGTAAAAAATCATAGCGCGAAAATGTTCCCGATGCAAATCCATTTTTCAATAAGACACTATAATTTAAATTAGCTCGCAAACAATGTGGAAGGAAATTTTGAAATGGGAACGTACCAATTTTTAGTTATAAATAATCATATTTTTTTATTATATTATAACTGGCCAGTCATACACAAAAACTTTTTTCGGAATACTTTCTGAATGGCCTGGTATATAAACAAACATTCCAATATTGGTACAGGTTTTTCGATGCATTTAAATGGACCGATTACCAATCAGTGACCAGCGGTATATTTATTCGAAAAATTATTTGTTGTCGACGGAAAAATCATATAGGATTTCAAATTCATTTTTTTTCTCAAACTAATTTCTGTTAAAAAAAATTTTAACCGACTTAAAAGAAGCAGGAGGTGCTTAATGCGCAATTCGTCGTGAAAATATAATTCTTTGCCAACTACAGGTTGGCAAAAGAAGGTATTCATAATTTTATAACTAGTTATTATTAACTTATTAGACGAATATTCGCAGTATTTGATGTCAAGCACCCCACTCATTTACACAATATTATTTTCGTTTTGTAATGCTTATTTTAATCTTAAGTGAAATTTCTATCACTGTAGTACAAACGCTTCAAATTACATTTTTTATTTATTATATATAGGTTTTTTAAAGTGTCTTTTATAGTTTTTTGAACTATAAATTTCATTTATCTAACCGATTTTGATATATTTTTTGCTTTGGATTCAGTATAGATTCAATATGAGCCCATATTAATTTTATTGCTATTCAACCTTGGACTCCGAAGATATAACAGAAAATTCTTTAAAATCAAATAAGTAGAAAATTTGTAGTGATTAAGGTATTGTTTCAGTCACAATATTTTTGTTCCTGAACCGATGTCGATCACTATTTTTGCGTTGCATTTAGTATAGTTTCATAGTACTCATGTGTAAATTTTATTGACATTTGACCTTGGGTTTCGAAGATATAGGAGATAGAACCAAATTGATTCATAGCGGTTGATTCGTCTAATAGCAGCATTACTTGTTACATTTTAAATTTCATTTTACAACTTTAATAATCTGACGGTCTCTGTGGTTCTGCGGGCTAAACCTTCAAGCCTACGTCACTGCACCGCAGAGGTGTCGGGTTTGATTCCTGGCTTGGTAAATTTAGGAAATAATTTTTCTCCGTTATTTACTATGTCCTGGGTGTCTGGAAGCCCCAGAGTCGTTCGTTCTATATTACTCATAACACAAGCTTATGTTGCTGAATTTAGGGACATAACCCCTGAACATTGCGACTGGCAGACGCCATAGTTCCCATATTCCCAGACCCCACCACTACCACTAGCAGTTCACCCCAATAGCCCGGTACTTTTTGTTTTAATTTTCCACAATAATCCTACACTAGCCGGGGCTTGTCCTTGGATGCATTATTATATGGTGTAGACAGGGATAATCGCCGGTCAGTGTCACGCCACATTTGATTATTTTGTCAAGGTGCCTCTACGTGGGGCCATGAGAAGGCCTCCCATGGCCCCACGCAAGCCCTCCAAATGTCAGGGCCATTTTTATGGGCCGTGGTCTTGACATACAATAATAATAACAATAATCGTTATGCCCATGTTGCCCCTACCTTTTATGGCATTTTTTGGGGCCCATGCAGGGAGTGGCGAGTCACCGTCTGCCCATTTTTCCATGTTCCCCGAACATTGCGACGGGCAGACGCCATAGTCCGCATATTCCCAGACCCCTAGTACCACTAGCAGTTCACCCCAATAGCCCGGTACTTTTTGTTTTCATTTTCCACAATAATCCTACACTGGCCGGGGCTTGTCCTTGGATGCATTATTATATGGTGTAGACAGGAATAATCGCCGGTCAGTGTCACGCCACATTTGATTATTTTGTCAAGGTGCCTCTACGTGGGGCCATGGGAAGGCCTCCCATGGCCCCACGCAAGCCCTCCAAATGTCAGGGCCATTTTTATGGCCCGTGGTCTTCCAAGACATACAAATAACAATAATCGTTATGTATTATTAAAAATAATATTTAATAATGTAACTAAGTAAATCAAGTCAAGTCACAGAAGTTATATCACAAAATAAATTATAGCAAATACACTGTAATACACACAAAGTGTTTACAAGAAACAGGAAGCTGTTGCAGACGTGACGCCGTTCCCGGAGCGGCAGCCATTTTTACCTTTGAAAAGTAAAGGTCTTTGTATGAGCTTCTAAGAAATATGTTTTAAAGGAGGTTTCCAGGTAATAAAATTGATTTTGTAAATAAAAGCGCCAAGCAATAAAGACATGAAACACTGTATTAAAAATTAACTCTTTTACAGTGCAGGCTCTCAAACTTTGGAATGCGCTGCATAAACCAAACCAAGACACACAAAGAGCCTAAAAATTAATAATCCAGACACAGAAAGGAAAAAAACAACACATATGGCACTAGATAGAATAATATATAAGTATAGACACAAGGCCCACACTGCACATGCACTTCCTCACAACACCAGCATGTAACAGATACACCCTACACTAGTATAAGTTTAGTATTAAAATCAGGATAAATTAATATAATAAGTCACTTGTAAGATACATACGCTTGAACACAAATTAATTAATGTCACACACAAGACCTAAAATAATAAGCGTGTTAAATTTTAAAACGGACAAGTTGCAAAACTAATGGCAACAGATGAGTGGAAAAACGAATCGCAACGGACACGTGGAAAAACGAATGGCAACGGGTAAGTGGAAAAATAAATCGCAACGGACAAGTGGAGAATCTTCAAGTGACAAAACGAATCGGAACAAAATTTTAACTTGAAGTGTTACGGGCAGATTGTTAATGTACTTGTCCAATTTGAAAACCTGCCCGTAAAACTTCAAGTAAAATTTTTATTGCGATTCATTTTGTTGAACGAAATTACGTCGTTTTCTTAGAATAATTTGTCCTTCCATTTTAGCAAAACAGATGGTGCTGTAATCGCTTGTTTTCAATTCACTAACAAAAACCTACGTTGTCATCTTAGTATCTTATATAGTCTAAGGTTGTCATAAACAACATGTCATTCATTGTATTACTTCAATTCGGGTTGGCTTCGACTCACCTCTATATTTTGCTGCGCAGTTGTGTAGACTATATGGACTTAGTATTTTTTAAAATTACTATTTATGTTATATTATGTGTAAAAAACCGAATTAAGTTTTTATCGGTGCAGGAACGGAGAAAGAATACAATTTCCTGCGTTGGGGCGGCCTGTCGTAAGAGGCGACAAAACAACCCACAGCCCGGTGGTAGGGCATTTGCCCGACTGGATGGCTACCACCTCTGGTCTACCGACTGGATGGCTACCACCCCTGGTCTAAAGTATGTCGCCATAACAACCTTGATTTGTGTTCCGGCATTAGTGACCAGGTTTCAGTCTCCCTGAAGAGAGCAGCAGCGCATTTGTAGCACCTTTGGTGTTGCAAATGTCCATAGGCGATGGTAACCGCTTTCCATCAAGTGGGCCGTCTGCCTGTCTGCTGACCTCCTGCAATAAAAAAAAGGTTTTATCTAAATAAAATAAAGCTACTGCCTAGGGTTTGACACGCGGGGCAAATTCCATTTTAATATAATATTAAAATGGGTCTAAGTAAATTCATCTAGCTAAATAGCGATTGTTCACAGAATAGCCACGGGTAAGTTGTTCATCAACTCACCAGCAGGTTAAAGGTTTGTGATGCTCAAACAGGCAGACAAAAATTCTAAAGTTTAGAACCTAATTGCAGCGCCACGTACCGGGCCCAACTGTGAATCTTAACCATCCTGGGACCCACTTGAACACACACAAAACTTATTGTTACGAGTTACGGGACTCGAATTAAAATGCCGTTGAAATTACTATAGAATTAGAATTCAATTACACGCGCGAAGTCCGTCACTATACAGATTACCGAATGTACACAAGTCTTGCTCTGCTTATGGTTATCGCTTGACTGCCTCATCCCATTATCATTGAGGCATTGCTTTATACTGTACAAATACAATATGTCTGCTCGACCACGTGGACTGGATTTCCTAGAATCACACCTGGCCAATGACTACCGTAAAAGATTACAATACACAATGGGCTGTTTTTCTAATCACAAATTTTAAAGACAGAGTAAACAAAAGAAGTCCAAATGCCGCAAAGGTAATAAAACGTTTACAGGTATGCAGGTGTGAATTTGTCTTTATAATATCATCAACGAGCGTGCATGACAAGAGCTATGAATGTCAAAGATGCAAGTGAGGTGTGTAAGAATAAGCCTAAATGGCGCTCTGTTGTTCGTGCCTACCCCGCAAGGAACCTGGCGTGAAGTTATGTATGTATGTAATATCATCAAAATCCATCTAATCGTTTAGGAGTTCAGTGACATACACACGAGTAGAAGAATTTAATATATAAAGATAGAAGATAAATCTTATACATAATACATTTTCTGACTATGACTATCTCTTATATCTATATTTCTGTGTTTTTACTTATTTTAGTGAAATATTCAACTAGTAGATACAAACAGAAACGGTGGCTGGAAAGTTTAAGAGATTTATGGCTTAGAACACTTTGTTTTCACATGAGACTGCTGTAATTTATTATATGCTAAGGATGTTGCCAACTAACTTTTCACGTACGGATGTTAGAAACGGAGTGGTATTGTTTTTGTGTGTTTTGTTCTTTGAAGGTTATAAAAGTAACTGGGACATAACATAAGGTTTTGCTCCCTATAAGTTATTACGCGGAAAGATGGTACAATTTATTTGTTAGAATAAATAGCATCCTATTTGCTATGTCAATGTCGAAAAATAACTTAAAAAGTTGGTTAAAAATCCTGAAAATAATTGAGATAAGTACAAAAATGCTTCACTTCATTTAACGCTTACCTCACGTAGGATCCGTCTATACTTTTATTTTGTCTGAGAATTAAGGTAAACTAGCTTCGCATATATAATATTAGTGTGGTTATAGAATGGACCTATAAAATACCTATATTGAGTGGTTTGAGAGTTCCTTTTACGACGGAATACCTCTTTACAACCACCGTTAACTATCTTTTATAGTTCCTAAGGATGATATAGGTTTAAAGGGTAAGGCTGCGGCATGAACGCTATATTCAATGTAAGTGAAAAGTTGTATATCACGTAGACACAAACCACGTGTACCTTACTAATATTATAAAGAAGATTAAAGAATTTATTCAAAACCATTATCATAAGTGTACAGGTAACAATTTGGTTTCTCAAACAACTGCTGTAAACTTCGTTAAAAAAAACCGACTTCAAAAACTAAAAAGTATTAAATAACTTGTTTCTAAAGCTATTTTTAACTATTAATATATATTATCTAAAACATCTTGAAGTCGGTGCGAAGTAAAACATAAAAAATACTATATTTTGAAAATTACTAAGCACCGACTTTAAGATGTAAATTAGATATTATAATTAAAAATAGCTTTAGAAATAAGTTATGTTATACTTTTTAGTTTTTGAAGTCAGTTTTTTAAACGAAGTTTTTTTACTATCTGTCCCTTTCTAAACATCTATATATCTCTATTTTCCTTCCCGAACCTTCTATTCTAGAATTTTCTTTTATCATCTATCTCTTTGTAACATCTATCTATCTCTGTCTTTTTCTTTCTGAGCTTTCTATTCTAGAACTTTCGTTCGTCGTCCATCCCTTTCTTAAATGTATCCGTCCTTGTCTTTTCCTTCCAGAATTTTCTAGATTTTTCTAAAAGTTCTTAAACTAGATGGTTCCACCACTACTCGCAACATTATCTTAGTTTGTAAAGTTATTTGGAAATTATTTCGTGTTATTTATCATTAGTCATTATTTATAAACTGCCCCACCGTCGTATTAAATTTTCATCATTCCCTGCTAAGGGTTGCCTGGAAGAGATCGCTTCTGTTCGCCTTTCTTTATTCTTTGATCTTTTTCTACTTCTGTGTGTATATGCTTTGGTGTACAATAAAGAATTATCTAAATCTCTCTATCTATTACATCAATCGAGGTGGCTCTAAGAGCTATATGAGTATATATAGATAGGTATAAGATAGTCATTCCAGTATGGATTTGCTAAGTCAAAACGTATGTAATATATACCTATGGCAAGACGCGCTATAGGTACATATATTACTACTACCTGATGGAAAGTAAATTATATTTATTCGATGTAATTTTGGTTTAAAAAATGTACGAAAACCTAAGGAAATAACTATAGTAGAATTATTTTCTCCGTGCAGTTTGAGTCATAAATCAAAGCTCGGCCTCAGCGCGGCTAAGGCGGTGAGCATGTGCGCGGGCGCAACGCCAAATATCGATAAAAACTCATTCTTATCAAAGAAAGATTATCATTCTTATAAAAATCATTATTATATTTTTTCCTGTTAATTTTAAACTTAGATATAAGTATTTATTTTTAATTTAACTTGTTATATTCTAAACTTTTGTACTTATAGTTTTTTAATACATACATACCTAATTAATAATTTATTTTAAATCATTATTATTCTTAGTTTAATAAATACGTTGCTTTATCTATTGTTTTCTTTCATTTATATCACTAACCCACAAAATGACAAAACTAAATACACTATCGATAACGCTTATCGACAACATTAATGCGTATCACTATGCCTGCCCATAAGGCCCGTGAGTGGAAGAGAGAGCGAAATACTCGCTTCACCGCTCCGATTATTTTTATTATTATTATTTATGACCCAAAATGCACGCACAAAATAATTCTACTATAGTCATGAAATGTTAGTACTAGGCGTGCAAAAACTTAGAGAAGGTCGTCGCGACCGTGTCATATGGAAAACTAATCAATCTTATCTGAAGTGTTCAGTAATATTAATCTCTTTGAGTTTCTAATTAATTTTCAAGAAGATAAGTTCTGAGAAATATTGGAATCCAATTTTACTATCACGAAAGACGATTAATTATGTTGACATTTTTAGTTATATTTAGTATTCCTCTGAATTATCAAAATGTTTTATCTTGGAATAATATGGAGGTATGATTTTGGAAGAAAATCTTTCTTATATTGCGAAGCTGGCAAACAGGCAGACGGATTAGCTCATGGAAAGTGGTTACCGTCTGATGGGTGTATTGAAGTTCATGAATGGAGAGAAATGAGTACATAACTAGATTTTTGGAAGTTGCACTTGTGACGGAAGAATAGGTAGAATAGCATGTAATGAAGAGGGATGAAAAGGTGACAAAAAGAATGTTAAACTACAAGATGGACGTCAGTATTATTAGAGAGCGTATCACACCTAATCGGCCCTAGAAGCTGAAATCAAGATAATAACACCAGCACGGCTCTATCACTTTATCCGTGCAGGAACGGATAAAGAATACAATTTCCTGTTGCCGGATGGCCTGTTGTAAGAGGCGACAAAAAACCCATAGCCAGGTGGTAAGGAATTTGCCCGACTCCGACGACCCCACCCCTAGTCTGAAGTATATCACCATAACAACCTTGTGTTGTGTTCCAGCATTAGCGAACAGGTTCCAGTCTCACTTAAGAGAGCAGCAACACATTTGTAGCACCTACGGTGTTGCAAATGTCTATAGGCGATAGTAAACGCTTTCCATCCAGGGGACCGTCTACCTGTCTGCTGAACTCCTGCAATAAAAAAACATAACAAATCAAATCTCAAATTATAACCTGTTTTTACCATTTCAACATCTCATGTTCTGTTTCTTTTTTATAACGTACTGCTTGATCCTAGGACCCCGTTTTATCAAGAACGTTTTTAGATCTTTTACAATGATTCGAGATTTTTGGTCTTAAAATAACTAATAACGGATATAACAATAAATATCACACCGCAGTAATTTTTAAAATTTATCAAGGAAGTCTAGCGAAAAAGTAATTTTTTTTCTACCTCTATACTAATATTAGAAAGAGTTAAAGTTTGTGATGTTGTAGGGAGTAATCTCTGGATCTACTAAACCGAATTTAAAAATTCTTTTACTGTTGGAAAGCTACGTTAACAGGGAGTATCATAGGCTATATAACAGGACATTATATACCACGGGAGCGGGACAGAGCGGGGGTGAAACCACGCCGGGCAGCTACTTCATTATAAATTGACGATATTTAATTATTTATCAAAGAATAGCCGTCATGACAGGTTTCTAAAGGTTTGTAGTTGAGGTAGTAAAGCTCTTGCTTACAAAATTACAGTCATTATTATTAAATTAAATATCATCATAAGTTACGTTACGTTGACGAAATGCGTATGTTGTAAATAAAGCATGTTTGACATATACTACTTAAAATTGCTGGGCGCGTTCCTCTTTTACCTCACAATGCCTAAAATGCTCCTTTAGCCGTTCCAAATAGTGACCCCGGGCGTTGTCATTTTCGCTCACGCAGCACTCACAACGTAGACAGAGAAACCTATAGACAAATTGATAGCTTTTGTCGCATTCACACAAGAAAAAGAGCAACTTATGCCGATGTCGTATAAAAGAATGAGACAGAACGATACTATTTTTTGTTTCACTGAGCGTGCTGCGGTTTAGACCACCGGTGTGCTTAACAAAGTTCGACAACTGAAGCGCAGCAGCAATCGTCATCCTATAAAATACAGTTTTCACGTGCTTTATGTGAAGTAATTCATATTATATTTTGTTTTCAACAACTTATACTTCCTATTTCAACCTTTTTGTTAAGAACATGGTGCGGTGTAGCGTTAAAGGGTGTAAAAGTGATAGCGGAACGAAAACCCAGGATTGTCTTTTCACTCGTAAGTATACCACTGTTTATCAGTTACTAGGCATTCAGTAGCATTTTATTATGTTCATATATTGTGTATAATGTACTCTAGACGTAAATTCATCATTAAAATAGCACAAAAATAACAATTACAAATTTAAACCTAAAATTTAGTGTGGCCAACTTTTTTAAAAATTATTTCACACTATTATAAGAAATACAATTAGGAATTTATTCTGCATCTTGTATTAATGAAATATCTGAAAAATTTAATGGCTTGTTGTAGTTTTCCTGAACTTGATAATTTACGTCGGAATTGGATATTAGCTGCAGGACGGACAGATTGGACACCAAAACCATCATAAAAAATTTGCAAAATGCAAAAATAATTGTTAATCAAAAGTTAAAAAGAAGAAAGTTACGCTGCTATTCCCTAATGCTGTACCTATACTGGTAAATATTCAGTTAATAATATATTAAGTTTCGAACCAGGTTTTTTAAGATTTTTATATGTTTAGTGTTTTTAAAACTACAGTGTGAACTCCATGTAACGTCACTCGATTTAAAGATAAACTCCTTTAAGAATCGAAATCACTTGGCTTTGGTTGGTTTAGATTGTCTTCCACACAATGACACACTAGCTAGCGTTACACCCACTCTCAATAACGACAACAATTAAGTAATAATGCCGTTTAAGTTGCCAAAATTAGTAAAAGCGGCGCAATATACGTTCTTCAAAGTACTATTTTCTGTAAACAACAAATTTCTTTTTTGTATAAATTGATTTTTTTGTTCGGAAAAAAATGGCTTGTATTCCATCATGTTCCTGCTTCAGTTTAAATGAAGATACAATTATGGAAACTGAAAATCATTTGAACATTCCTTTAATTGCACTATATTAAATAAAAATAATATGATTTTCCCGCAATCAATACAGTTTTTGCTATGTACAGTATTAAGATAAATTACTTTCGTTATATTAATTCGCATATTCTCCACAACCATCACTAGGAAGTAATACAAACAAAAATATTGTGTCCAAAAAAATATTGTTTCCAATAAAGTTATGGTTTTAGTAACCATAAACGGGTTTTTTGATTTTAGGACAATACGCCAGAGTACACACCTCGAACGTTGTGAAAAAAATGGCAAAGCTTGAAAATACAATCATCCGAACGACTGAAAAAATTAAGAGCTCTTCGAGAAAAAAGTAGACGTTTAACGAAAAAGGTAGCTAAACAAGAAAATGTTATTGCAAAACTGAAAACAAAGTCATTAATAAGTGAGGAAGGTGGGTATTTATTGTAATCTGTTGACTTTACCAATAAAGAAAATTAAAAATAAACATGTTCTATTATTTATTCACAAAGCCAGAACCTACTATCACATAATAAACGGCAGTTATTTAGGACTACATCATCATCATCTATCTTTAGTCTCCTGCCCTCATTGCAGCATGTCTTCTCCTTCGCATAGCATGCAACCTATCGATGAAAATCTTCCTTACATACAAATTTCTAATTATCACAATTATTTTTCGTCACAAGGTATCCCTAAATATAGTGACGTCATCTTTTTTGTCCCTTTCTACGGTCTATTGGATTCTCTGTCTACGACTCACAACGACCCATATCAAGAGGTGAGTCGAATAGTCCGTTCCACTTGAGTTTACGATTGTAACGCCCACATAAAGTGGAACGGGAAAATCGCGGTAGTGAGCGTGGTCGATGTGAGTCCCATGTGGAACGTACCCCATGTAACAAGTATCAAAATTACTCTTGACATAATATTGGAGTTTCTAGAGTTTAGAGCCATTTGCGAAAGTGGGCTTTTTAGAACATCGTTTTTTTTTCAGGATTTTGTACGCGATGTTGAAGACTATTCTGATCCCATGTTTGCAGTGGATAGGTTGAAACACCCCTTGAAAGGGATGAGGGTAGGTCTTTCTTCTCTTTCTTTCTTCCTAACCTTATACTAAAGATTGCTCTACTCACTCGTCAGAATCTCGTGAGAGTACAAGAGAAGAAGGAGAAACGTGAAAGTGGAGTAAGTGAATGAGAATCGTTGTACATTGTTTCTGTTATTTTTCTTACATCCTCTCGAGATCTTCGAAAAATGTGTAGCTCTCTTCAATACTGTTACTTGTAGACGTGTAGCTGCTGGTATGTTTATTTCGGTCTAATTTATAATAACACCAAGTTACGGTTCCTGTCTCCCGCTACATTGCTTTGTAATTCTTCATATTTTGTAATCACTTTACATTTAAATCACATATAATTATTTATAGCATATTAATACGTGAAGCAAATACTTTGTACACCTTTTTACGAAAATTGCGGACAGAGGAGTATGAAATTTAGCACACTTTTATAGTTCATATAGAGAAGGAGTGCAGAATGCTAAATTTTTTTTTAATTATGCATAATAAATTCATTAAATGAATAAAAAAACATTATACACACACTACCATGTATTTAACACACACACACGCATATATACTCTTTTGTTTATTGTTAAAGTCAAGTTAGTAGCCTTGGCGAAATCTGTGATTATAGAAGTATATTTTTTGACAACAGAACCATAATAATGTTCAAACTTATAATTTAAATTAATTATTATGGTCGAATTTCGACTACGGGTGGCCACTATTTTTTATAATTACTCAAGTTTTTTCTTGTTACTTTAGTATTTAAGGGAGAAAATAAGAAACATTTATTATTATTAGTATTTATATATTTTTATTTATTTCTATAGATGGCGCCTTATTCTAATACTTTCTTCGATGATAATTCAGAGCAGGTAAGTGACACAAAAGTAATGGGTAACATTTTAAATTTAAGTATCATTTGGAAAAATCGCGCTCAGAGAGTTTGCGACTTACTTTAATAAAAAAAAAACAAATTTGGGAAATTGACATTTAATTAATAAGAAATGTAATATATTCCTGATTTACAATACATTTAATATTAGTTTTTCATTTGGTTTGATTTTTCTATCACCAGCTAAAAGTTATTCGTAGAATAGAATACAACACGGGAAAATTAAAAATGACAGTTGCATGAACAAAACACTTGAAGTGTTTCACTTTTGAATTCAGGCAGGTTATAATTTCTTTCACTGACAACTTTATTTGATGACTGTAAAATCGGCCCTAAAACAAACAATTTTTATTTGATAATTTTATTTTGAATTATCAAATAAACTAATTATAAATAATTAAAAATAATGAATGAATAAATATGCTTTATTGTGTTTTAAAGGATACAGTTAAGAGAAATACAATTTTACAATAAAATAGGCGGTCTTATCGCTATTAGCGATTTCTTCCAGACAACCTTTGGATGGACAAGAAGTTATAATAATAATAATTATATTTTCTTAATGTTTTTATTATTATTGTTTTTTGTTAACAGTTAACGACGACACCAAGACTGCCATATCAGATGTTACCTAGTGTGAGTATACCCCTGTAGAATAGAACGGAATGGAACGGAACGGAATGGAATGAATGAAATAAAATATATTTTATTGTACAAAAATGCTACATATACATACCTGTAGGTTATATAACAACACAAGTTAGTACTAGAACCCAAATATTGCTCTGAACACTTAATAGCACTAATTGTATCGATTTCTAGAGTAAGCGGGCAGTTTCTGATGCAGGCATTTGTGATCATGAGATATCAAATTAATAGCTCATGATCACAAATGCCTGCATCAGAAACCGGCTCAGTGTTTTTGTCAATCTATTGAGCAAGTTAACCAAGTGACATATCTCGGACTAATAATGGATCATCGCTTTAACTGGGAGAAACATATTGATAGTGTCTGTAATAAATTAAGAGCCATCCTAGCAAAATTATATATAATTAAATTTAAAATTCCCCATACAATAATGATAAATATTTATAAATCTCTAGCAGAAAGCATTATATTATACGGACTTAGTAGCTACGGCCGAACATTCAAAACTTATCTAGATCGAATATTGAACCTACAAATAAGAATACTAAAAACTATAGTGCCAAAAAACATACGAGCGAAATACAAAACAGACCTAGATGGCTTATTTAAATTCTGTAATGTGACCCCTATCAATAGTAAAGTTAATATACAGCTTCTAATTGAAAACTACTTTGCCTACGAAAACGAAATAGCACACGGTAAATTTATGTACGTACATAATTTTGAAATTTATTGAAACAGACGAACAAACTTGATAGAATTTAATTCACTAAATAATTATATTTATATTTTAGCTTTTAACATCTCATCTATTTTATTTTCTTGACATTGTTTCTTTTCTATATTATAATTTATAATATAATTATTTTATTATTATTGAAAAGCACTTTTTTAATAAAATATAATTAATAATTAATTATAATATAAATATAATATTATAATTATGTGAATTGCGTTTATAAACTTAGAATTACGGTGATGTTGTTTAGATTTACATTTACCCCAATATTTTTAAAACCATGTTGCCGCCTACTAAAATTACAATTCAAAATTCGTCAGAACAACATTTATTGCTCCTCACTTTATGCCAGGGGCAAATAAAATGCTCTTAAAATATTACGTTGTACGTTCATTCTCCTCAATCTCCGCCGTTAAACAAGTCACAGCAACACAAGCATTTTTATTTCAAAATATCCTTAATGTTATTTGCTAACTGTGGCAGTAACAAACCAAGCGCCATGCCTATTGCCTTACTATCGGTTAAAATTTAACATAAGCTCCATACATAAATGTCAAAATTCAACCGATGGTATGCCATTTAATAAATAGGTATACGAACAGGGCCTTAATAACTATCTTATGTACAAATATTGCCGGAATTTTACAAATTAAGATTCATTAATTTATTTGATATTTGCAGGCACCCCCTGGGTTTGACGATCCTGAAGATGCTAACTGGCATTACCACCTCAACGCTTTGGTAAAATCTATTTAGGTACTATCTCATTTTAGGTCTCTGGAAAGTTGTTACTGTTGTCGATAGGTGTTTGCAACACCAGGGACTATACTAACTTGTAGCCAGCGTTAAGCATGGGATAGACCGAGTCGGGATGGAATAGAGGTGGATTGGGATAGGTAAGATGGGAAACCGGGAAGTGGGACCTTGATCCCCCGGACTTCCCCTCCTATTGTACAAGAGGGCGTCCTCCCTCCGCAGGACACCTTTGGGGTGCCACAAATGTAGTAGGTACCTATTAGTCTAGTTCTTGTGGCGCACCGTAAAAGCGTGTTAGCCAGAGGCACAGGTTAGGTTTAGTAGATACTTTGATAGCCGCCATCCCCGCCATGGGATATGGTCGATCAAAAGGCCTTCACGCCCCTTGGTGAGCCTTCCCCCCAGGATCGAAGACGGTGATCCGAGAAAAGACAGTCAGATTAAAGAAACACGATCAACTCAAGACTTACCGTTTCACGCCGATATTATGTGAGAGCGTGATACTGCATTCATTGATCGAGACAGCCCTGAGTGATGTAATCTAGATGATGATACCAACATGGCTTTACTACGTATTAAATATTTCGCTATAATATAGTTTGTTTTCAAATTAGAAACATATAAAGGTTATTTATCTATCTTTTTAATCATATCATGCTAAAAAAGTTATAAAATATTAAAGCTATTTAAAGAACTGAAATACTGAAATACACTGTATAAACGACGGAGAACACGATGCATTTAATTGATCTTTAATTTTTAATTCTTTGGATTCTTTCGATGTTTGTCTGTTCGGGATTCACTTAAAAACTACTAGGCCGTTTTCGACTCGAATCGACAGCAAATAATTAGACTTAAAATCTGCACTATTTTGTATCCTGGGAATAACGTGGGAATTTTTTTTCATGGATGTCCAATCCATGTTCATTCTCAATGTAACCCATCTGCGTAACTTACTTACATTATATTCAATTCAATTCAATTCAATTTATTTAATGCGAAAATGGGTATACAAAAGGTGTTAAATTTTACATAGTACAACTCTCCAAATTCCGCCTTTTGGCATGCATATATAAGTATCCTGCTTACAAATTTTCTTATAATATATTTATTTAATTATTTACCTAATAAAATTAATTCGTACAAAGGAATCATATGCAAGTCCTACTCGTACACGGTCACTTATGTAAACATGTTTAATTTTGTATTTAGGAAGACAGATTAAGGATAACAAACAAGGTAAAGTACATTTATTATAAATAAATATTCTACAAACAATATCATAAAAATAAAAATAATTACTAAAGTAAGTACTATATACTCGTATATAACTATATAACTTACACTAATATTATATATAAGCTGAAGAGTTTGTTTGCTTGGACGCGCTAATCTCAGGGTTTGATTTGAAAAATTATTTCAGTGTTAGATAGCCCATTTATCGAGGAAGGCGGCTATTATCATTATGCTAAGACCAAACTTTTTTTTAAAGTATTCCACGCGGGCTAAATCCGGGCAGAAGCTAGTAGAATATAAATGTATACTCTTTTTGCCCCTAAATTTCCAAAAAGTTATATATTTTCTTCAAAAAAAGGTAGCAACCATATTTGAAGGACGTGTAGGTAATAAAGGTTCGGAACTAGTTTAATTTCACATGATAATATAAATTTGATCTTTTAGTGGGACGAGTTCAAATCGTTGATAAACAAAATAGATGTAAGTAATACAAAAAATTGTTACTGACGTAGTGCTTTGAATAGACCTATATGCTATCCTCAAGAGTTAACTTGAGACCTGAGCAGAATGCAGCGCGCATTCTGCTCTGCTCTTCCCGACCCCCGCCCTCTTACTGCTCTCGCCATCGACTCGTCAGTACCTCGCGCTTACGTAATCTGAGCGAAGTCTCAAGTTAACTCTTGCGGGTTGTATATATATATATATATATATATATATATATATATATATATATATATATATATATATATACACATATAATAATAACACGTTGCGTGATTTAGGAGAAGATAGTGGATAGACAGACAGGCAGTATGTTATGAAATTTTTTAGAATACTGTGCAACTAAAATCCTGCCCTACTATTGGTGTCATATTTCTCTTTCTAACCTAAGGTTCTTTGGAATATATCGCTATGAGACATAATTCTTACTGCATCTGGGATCGGCCCCAGAGTGGTCCTTTGTATATTACCCCAAATATAACCTTAGCTTGGGAATATACAATGTGTATATATTATGTAGTCTAACGATTATATTTATCTATTCCCTTAGAAAGAATATGGCGATCAGACAAAGAGAAGTGTGAGTTGTTAAGATATACATAATTTTTAAATATAGGTATGTATAATCAAAAACATTAATGCAGAATTGTGGATATTTCTGAACGCATGGGAAGTTATTTTGCACAGAGTAGTCGAATGTTTTCGAACGACGTTTACGATATGCGAGTGAAAAAGGGCAGATAATGAATGAAAGTATAAACAATAGACGACGGACGCGTTTAATTAGTATCTCACAATGCCCAAAATGCTCCGTCTGCCGTTTCACAAGGCGACCGTGGTCGTTATTGTCGTGGCGAAAACGTCACTAATAACGTCGTCATTTTCGATCACACAGTGCTCACAACGACCCATATCAAGAGAAGCATTAAAGTTCTCGCTCACTTGACATTGAAAAAGGCGCGATTTTCATTTCAACCAATGACATTTGTGTATTTCGTCGATTATGACATCAACTCCCCAATAATCCGTTTCACAATAGTAGAATTATTTTCTCCGTGCAGTTTGGGTTATAAATAATCGGAACGGTGAAGCGAGTATTTCGCTCTCTCTTCCACTCACGGGCCTTATGGGCAGCCATAGTGATACGCATTATTGTTGTCGATAAGCGTTATTGATAGTGTATTTAGTTTTGTCATTTTGTGGGTTAGTGATATAAATGAAAGAAAAAAAGGTAAAACAACGTATTTATTAAAATAAGAATAATAATGATTTAAAATAAATTTTTTATTAGGTATCTATGTATTAAAAAACTATAAGTACAAAAGTTTAGAATGTAACAAGTTATATTAAAAATAAATATAAATACTGATATTTTTTATTGGTTATTTACAATTAAAATTTACAAACTTAAACAGACAAACTTAAAATTAAAATAAACAAATATAATAATATATCCTATTCTCATAATATATATACAACTTAATTTATAAAATAGAAACTACAAATAGTAAATAGATCCCAAACCACCGTCAGTTGGGAACGTTCCCAAAACTCTGGCCGCATTACCACGTTGTGTGGCAATGCTTATGCGTTGCCCAAAATACAGGCCAGCGTTTTGGTTTCGTGAGACATTTATCAACCGTTTTGATAGGTCTCGATAAAGACGATGGGCTTCTGGACCCCATGGCCCGAGAGTTTCGACACCAAAAGCCGCAAATATGTATCCACTACCAGTGGATGCATATTTGCGGCGTTTTAGATCCTCTTGTCGGGCGGCAGCTGCACCAGCTACCACAGCCGTATCGGGAAGATGGGACGCTGCCAAAGTGTCAACGCACGTTGCGTCCCAAACTAATGGTCATCCCATCTTCCATGGCACCAAAGATATCCCGTCCGGTCTTTTGCCATCGTTGTGTCACAGTCCATTTGGCTCTAAAATGGCTGGGGTCCCGGTGGTGACAAGAGCCCGGCGGATAATGTCATTTAGTGCAGCATGGCGTGGTATTCTGCCGGCACTTCTGACGCACGACAAGCCATGGTGACCTGAACCACCGACTTTATCTCCGCATTGACAGTGATGAGGGACTACAGCCGGTGCCCCCAGTCGAATAGAGGCAGCAATCCTAAATGTAGTGTCATCTAGGAATGTGTCTAAATTTGATGAGGGCAGCGCCTGAAGCCACAAGCCTGACTCCAATGTTGAGATTGCTAAGAGACGGGCTCGCTCAGTTTCGTTGACACTAGAGGACAAGAGATTTTCATACACCAACTTGCTGAGCGGCCCGTCCCAAAGCTTCTGTGATTTAGGCTCTACTGGATAATTTTGACTCGGGCATGCTAGTGACCATGCGTTTCTGGCCTCAGCCAAGTATGAGACCTCAAAGTCACTTAGTGACGGATTTATTAGTTTTCCAATGAGGTCCACAGTACTATAAACTGAGGACAGAAAAGCAGGTAAAGCTACGTCTGAGATTTTGCGTATTCCTAAGCCGCCTAGCCTAATTGGCAGGGTAGCTTGGGTCCACGTGCGGTCTTCAAAATCGAATGGTAACTTTAAAATGGAAGTGAGCGATTGTCTAATGGTGGAATCCAAAACATTTAGAATATTCGGGTGCCTCCACAGGGGAGAGCACCGTAGGACGTACATAAAATATGGATGAAAAATACATAAATATAAATACTTATATTTAAGTTTGAAATTAACACCAAAAAAGATAATAATGATTTTTATAAGAATGATAATCTTTCTTTGATAAGTATGAGTTTTTATCGTTAATGGCGTTGCGCCCGCGCAACATTCTCATCGCCCTAGCCGGGCTGAGGCCGAGTTTGATTTATGACCCAAACTGCACGGAGAAAATAATTCTATATCTCTATAGAGTTTATGATCGTTGTAACGTTTGTAAGCACGTTGTGGTTGTGGAACGGGAAAAATCGCGGTCGTGAACGTGGTCGTTGTGAATCCCTTCTGGAACGTGGCCGATGAAATGAGAAGACAAGAGACGATTGAAAGGGAGCGTGGGTGGAGAGCTAATGAAACACAGAGTACATTAATATAACAGGAGATGCACGACGTAGGACGATGGTATTGTTATTTCATATAAGACGGTTAAAGAAGATTAAAGATTTGTTCAAGAAATTGAAATAGTATGTATTACTCATATCACCTCCATATTAATGAAGAAAAAGTAATCTTGTTACTTTTTAATTTACAGTGGGAAAAGGAGGGAAGAATTCTTGCGGTAATTCTTTTACATAAACATAAAAAAATGTTTTGAGTAGTTTTTATTTTATTTTATAATTTAGTTTTTTTTTACTTAGCTTTAATTTTACTCTTAGTTTATACTAAACTAACTGAAAAAATGCAACTATATATTAAAAATAAACGAAAATAATTATACTATAAATTAGAATACTCTATATATACAAACTAACATTAAACTATAAAAATTTAGTACCAGACCGTTTTCAGTAGGAAATGTATATTTCCAGTATTTAAACTTCTTTTCAAATAAACGCTTTTATTTCTTAATATCTAATAATAATCTAACTAATTTTTTTTTATTTTTTAAGCGATTCTCAAGAAGTCTTTTAAGATATATGAACGTAAGCCAGTTAATATTTTAAAATCGATTTTAATATATATTTTACGTACTTTATGTGTTTGTCTTAAGTCTGGAATTTCTGGCTACCTCAGGTGATAAAGGTTTCCTTTTTTGTCTATATTATACATATAGACTATATAATACCAGCCCATAAATGTCCGACACCTGGGCTCGGGCCTCCCATTAAAGGGGGAAGGTACAGTATGCCCGCCACGCTTGTCCAAGGCGGGTTGGCAGAGACACATCGGTTATCTCGATGTGCAGGTTGCATCACGATGTTTTCCTTCACCGTTGTTAGCACGAGGATATTGTAACAATATGCACATTAGGTCAGAAAACTCCGTAAGTGGTGCATGCGTTCCGGCCAGGATCGAACCCACACCCTTTGAGTTAGGGACGCGTGCGCTAGTCATTACGCTACCACGACTTTTTACTTTTTTTGGCTATATGTAATCTATATGAAATCTCTATAAGTTGAGCAGAAACAAAATTAAATGCATTGGTTTTTTATTATATATTTTTTATTATTGATTTTATATTTAAACCTAATCAAAACCGTAGTCTTAAAATAGACTATATATACAAATTAAAATAAACCTAATACATACAAAATTAAATAAAAAACCCCTAACAAATTTATTTATTAACATTAAAATAAAACGCTATAAACTACAATCGGTTCAGCCCAACCAGACCGCTGTCGCTAGGCAGTGTGCCTAGAAAGCTGGCAGCATTACCTTGCTGAATACGTACGCAAATTTTTTGGGAGAGGTAAACTCCTGCCAACCAGTCGTTTTTTGCTATTTTTAAAAAGTTTGTGGGCACTCGAACTCCACAGGCCACCCCAATTCATTGAATTAATTATAGTTTACTTCTTACTTTTAAGGAAACTAAAACAACACCGGTTAGTATATTTTTAAGATTTGCTTTTAAGTTTGTTCCGGTCAAGTTAAGTAGAGATTGTGTCAAGATTGCTTGCTTGATAAGCAAGGCTGTCTTCTTACATTTGGGGAGCGGAGGATCAAACCCCTGTTGACGAAGTGAGATTGCAACTCCCGGGGCATTCGCAAGCACTGATGCACAAGTTTAGTGTGGGCGTAACTAGGTTCTAAGTCTCATGCTTTTCCTACCAAAAGCGCGGGGCACATGGGAGGAAGGCAGTTTTAGTAGAGTATTGCCCATGGCTTACCTTCTTAAAAGGTACCCCACCTTGCTGAGTCTCCACACAAGCCGGCAAGTGACTCTATTGCTATCCGCAAGAGTTAACTTGAGACCTGAGCGGAATGCGCGCTCCCCTTCCGACCCCCGCCCTTTTACCCCTCTCACCATCGACGCGTCAGTACCTTCCTCGCGCTTACGTCATCCGAGCGAAGTCTCAAGTTAACTCTTGCGGGTTGTATCTATGCCATCTTCAGTGGATAACTCTCATTATTTTGCTCTAATCCAGTAAAGAACCCGGTAGATTACGAAATGCATTTCCCCCGTCTAAAAAAAGTGTCAAGCAAGGTTACTCAAATTTGGCCGAAATCTTTCTTCGCTTCCTACACGATTCCATTGATGGTCTCCTATTATATTGTTACGAGCTACAGGCCTCGAATTAAAGTAAATGCCGTTGGAATTACTATAGAGTTTATTAGAACTGTACAAACACGTATAAAACAAGTACAAAATAAAACTTGATGCAACTAGTTCACTCTGCACGATTCAATGCAATTCCACATGCGCAAAGTCCGTCACTATCTTGCTAATCGAAAGTACTACACTTCTTAATCGTATCGTAGTCGTCGAGTGACTGCCCCACCCCTCCGTTCGGGTATTGTTTTATACTAAACTGTACAATACCGACACCCTTCGTCGGTATTCACACACATCTGGAAAACTTTGGCGCAATGCAATAAAAACAAGGATTAAGTCGTTCGACACTAATTGCAGCCATAAAATAAGTACGATAACAATAGATGTTTTTTATAGTTTAAACACGAAGTAACAGAAGAATTTGTTTTTTACAACATGTCAGATGTGCGGTCTTTGTAACAATATAAATGTATTTTGTGAGCGAGAGTCATGTTGAAAATATATGGTTCATTTCTTGGAAATGAGGGATGGTGAAATATAAAAAATAACCGAACTCATTTGTTAAAAAAAGGTTTCATATGTCACTTCTTTAATGATTATATGCTTATGCTATTTGATCGCACGAGAGGGTTTTTAGTAACTGAACTTTCACATTGGGTCCTAAATTATTAAATTATGTTAGGTTCCAGGAAATTTCAAGGGTTTTCCAAGCGCTGGAGTAAGTTGTGTTTAATCTATATCTATACTATAATAAATCTGTAAATGGTTATAGTTTGTGCAATGTGTTTAAAATGTGAAATAAGCTTTATAAAAAGCTAAACGATAACGATCATAAAACAGATACAATTAGTTCAAATGTCGACAGGTAATAAAATGTGTTTTTACAGATATGATGCCGGTGTGAATTTGTTTTTGTCGGCGCCTAGGTTGTAACAATATATATAAATAATTTAGTTTTTATGTAACTAACTATATAGGACCTTTTTAGATTAACGTTCTTTGTGTTACTATATTCTTCTTCCATGATCGCTCTCTTCTCTTGCATCATCTCCCAATTATTTGGTGTCGGCATAATACCTCTTTTTCTTCCATATTCTCTATTCTGTCATACGTCCTTTGTTACATCAAAAATTGTCATGTCATCCTTCACACAATCTAGCCATCTCTTTTTTCGTCTACCTTTACACTGTTCATCGATCTTCCAGTTTGAAATACTTTCTAACACCATTTTAGGCATCATGTAATTTACAGTGAAACTATATTTTGTTAACAGTTCGGCCAATACTGGGACAAAGAAAACAAGGTACCTAAGTATTATTTTATGGGAGCTGCATACGTCTAGTCATTGCAGCGGACAACGAACTACTGGCTAGCGCAACGCGGGAGCGCACATATTTATAGTTGCTCTATCTCGCTCGCACATCATCCATCCCGCTCACACGCTGTACTATATATGTACTATAGTAGAATTATTTTGTCTGTGCAGTTTGGGTCATAAATAATCGGAGTATTTCGGTCTCTCTTCCACTAACGAGCCTTATGGGCAGGCATAGTGATAGGCATTATTGTTTTCGATAATCGTTATCGATAGTGTATTAAGTTTTGTCATTTTGTGGGTTAGTGATATAAATGTAAGAAAAAAATACATAAAACAACGTATTTATTAAAATAAGAATAATAATTATTTAAAATGATTTATTAATTAGGTATGTATGTATTAAAAAACTATAAGTACAAAAGTTTAGAATGTAACAAGTTATATTAAAAATAAATACTTATATCTAAGTTTAAAATTAACAGTAAAAAAGATAATAGTGATTTTTATAAGAATGATAATCTTTCTTTGATAAGAATGAGTTTTTATAGATAATGGCGTTGCGCCCGCGCAACATGCTCACCACCCTAGCCGGGCTGAGGCCGAGTTTAATTTATGACCCAAACTGCACGGACAAAATAATTCTACTATAGCTGTACGTCTTGTTAATATTTGTTCGCTGCTACAATTTATTAATAAACCACATTGTGAATAAATGTGAATGGTTCAGCATCGAAAAAGGTATAAGACAGGGATACGTAGTGTCTACGGTTTGTATCATGATTTGATTTCTTTCTCATTATAAATGAAATATGGCTTGATTTTTTTATAGCCTAAGGATGTGTCAGCATTATTCGCAGTCAGTCCAGCACCACTAGAACTTAGTACACCTCGGAAAGTGGTAAGTATGATATGCTAGATATAGTATATTATTTGTTTAATCCTATATATGACTAGATGGCGTCACAGGTCTTTTTTCTCCCCTTTGATCATCTTACGACTCTTAAAGAAGCCTTCAAACTTACTCTAACTCAATATGAATAATCCGTTATATTATAAACATATTTTTAGATAGAACAATTAAATCTCATATTTTTAGGTTAAGCTCCCTTTAAATGTATCTACTGATTTAAAAAATATATAAAAAAGTGACTAGTACACACACATAATCAAAACTACCTTTTAACGGTTTTAAGCCCTGAATTTATTTGATTTTTATTTTTATTCCGACGTTTCGGCCAGTTTACAGTTGTCGCGATCACGGATGAAAAACAATTAAAACGTAGTTTTAATAATAAGTTAGCGAGACAAAAATTATTTGTGGCAAATGGTGCAATTTACGCATGTAGGGTTTAGCATCTTACAGTACGAGCAAAACTTAAATACGTCCTTGAAGTTCGATAGTTCGTTAAGACGATACCCGGACTATTATGACATCTCTTTCGCACAACACACTGCAAGATTTACTAAACATTAACACTTGGACCAGTGCACACTCAAAGAACTAACTTCACATAACCCCATTTTAGTTTAGTACGTACTGTACTACTCATGTATGTTACATTTTACTGGAATATTATAATTTTTCAAGTGTTTTTTGTTAGCATCAAATAGCTGCAAAGTAAATAGTTATACATGATCGGATATTGCGCTTTGTGCATTTAATTTGCCGGACGCAAATATAGACAGTTTTTATACAAAACCAATCAATAGTTTTTTTCTAATTAATATAGAAAGGCAATAAATATTGTAGTCAGTTAGAAACATAATATTCTTTAATATAGTTTTCAGATCAGGAGATAATGCAATTAGCTAAGCAGAAAGCAGCTGTGAGTTGTATTCATTTAATGACAGACATATCTCCTATATGTCCTATATGCCCAGCTGACTAATCCAGATTATCTTAAGTAGTACATGTTTTGGTTCATCAACTTGATCTCCAGATCCTAAACATGCCTATTGATTTCTTGAAGCACTAAAATCTGAATATATTTGTTTGTGGACAAGGTAATGCCTTTTGCACAAGTAGAAGGGAATTGGGAAGTATGGCTACTTCACACAAACACGCACGCATATCAAGGTTTAACTGAGCTTTGTAACCTTTAACTAATTCATAAACGCACGTATGTGCCTCGTATGAGGATGTGCGCAATGCTTGCGTGGAACATTTTTGCTGTAATAATAACTAGACAGGCGTTTTCGTGACTACTTCGCGGGGTGTAAAACATTTTTACTTTATTTATTTATTAATCACCATGAAATATTGCCTATGTCCGTCGGGATAGAGTAGATGTATACTGGTTTAGAATTTTTAATGGATGAGTAGTACCGGAGATTACCTCGAACATCCAAGCTTACAAACTTTACCTCCTTATAATATTATACGTAGTATAATTTGAAATAGGCTCAGCTGACAGTATTTATATAGGCATAAGGAATATAAGAAAGAACAATTTTGTGATTGCGAAATACACTTGCCTGGAGGCTATTTTTCTTACACACGTTGTTGATCCTTGCACCTTTGCAACCCATAATGTTCTTAAAATTTAAAAACACGAGGCCTTACTTATAATAATCTCGTTAAGAAACGATTAGGCATATCTTAAGTAAGAGAATCAGAATCAGACCGTAATCAATTAGTATCTTTTTTTTCACTTATAAACGTGTATTACCTGTTGTTTACCTAAGAGGAGCACAGATAAACGAAATTTGAATGATTAACGTAGGTTGTACCCAAAATATTCGACTAAAGAGGAGTTTATGGGTAAGATTTTCACTAATCAGTTGCTGAGCAGTTTCTTTAAATTTAAGAAACGATTATAAGTAAGGCCCATAAAGTTATAAATACCTAGGAGGCTGTCGATAAGAGCATAGATTATTAATTATTCTGACTACTACCGACAATGTAAATTTGCTTTGATTTCCAGCAAATCAGCACACAAGGACTTCCTCAACCGCAATCAACTACACAAGTAAGTTGCGAACTACTATTGTTTAACTTCGCCGTACGGTTGTACCTTGTTTCGGCTAGTTTCTATTATAGCAGTGTTGCCAGCTTCAATTTGGAAAATTCTATTTGATTTTATGATACCAGTGAGAGTATGATTAGGGATCGTTGTGGATTGAAAGAAGATGCAATAACAAGACTTGAAAAAGGAATGTTAAGGTGGTTTGGACATGTAGAGAGAATGGATAAAAGTAGAATCACAAGGTGTATGACAGTATTATGAATGGTAGAGTTGTTGCCGGTAGACCGATACGAACAAACCATGACCAAATATCAGAATCGTTAAAGAGAGGTCAGGTAAAAAGTATTTCAATTAAACGTGCATGTATGAAGAGGGTAATGAAAGTAGGTGAAGCGAAAGTTGTTTGTCAGAATCGTCGCAAGTGGAGATCCATAGTCTCTGCCTACCCCCATGGGAAACAGGCGTGATGTTATGTATTATGTGATATGTGTATAGAATCTTTTTTCAGCATTTACCTCTTATTTTAGAGTAACTAAATAGCTTTAATATGTTTATTGCGAACATGTAATAGAGGAAGGGCCATTTTTCCCCTCGTCATATAGAAGTTCATAGGACAAAATATAACTACATCAAATAAATAAGTTTTCTCTTATTGTATTTGATTATTTATGGTATTCTAAACAGAATAAAGTTGTCCCCAAATAAATATGTATATCAGTGCAGGAACGGAGAAAGAATACAATTTCCTGTACCCAGGGGGCCTATCATAAGCCTAGGCTATATATCATATCCTATCAAAATAACCCACAGCCAGGTGGCAGAGTTTTTGCTCGACTGGATGGCGACCACCACTGGTCTAGAGTATGTCGCCATAACAACCTTGAGTTGTGTCCCGGCATTAGTGATCACGTTCCAGTCCCCCTTCAGTGAGCGGCAGCACATTGGTACCACTTTTGGTGTTACACATGTCCATAGATATGGTAACCGCTTTCCATCAGGTGAGCGGTCTGCCTGTCTACTGAACTCATGCAATAAATATAAGTACATGGAAATATTAAACATGGGCAGTTTCATAAATAACATAAAACAGTTGAATGGTCACAATGAGTCATGTTAGCGTAATAGCTAGCGCACGAGTCCTAAAGACAAAGATCGCGGGTTCGATCCTGGCCGGAATGCATGCACCACTTAGGCTGTTTTCTGACCTTAAGTGCATATTGTTACAATTACCACGTGCTAACAACGGTGAAGGAAAACATCGTGATGCAACCTGCACGATCTCGATAGATAACCGATGTGTCAAACCTGCCAAGCCGCCTTGGACAAGCGTGGCGGGTATACTGTCTATTCCCCTACAGTGGGAGGCCCGAGCCCAGCAGTGGGACAGTTATGGGCTGTTGTTATGTTATTTTATTATAGTTGAATGGTTTCCCTTTAGAAGATGCAGTCAAGTCATAATTTATTCGACTGATAACTTTCAAGTGATGATTGAAAAATCTACTCTAAGATCTAGTATTGTGTTAAGATAGAGAAAAAGAAACTTAGGTACGTGCCCTATCCTATAGCATACTTTCGCCAAGTTACAAATTTTTGTCTAAGTTTCAGTATTAGTTACTTCATTTACATATTTAATCAAAGACAACTGTGATGTTTACCCTGCTCTTCTTATTGGAAATAAAATTTATTATAATAAGAGACTTGAACAAACAAACATGAACTTTCAGATAACTGATGTGTAAAATAGAAAGAAATACTTTATTTGAAGAAATAGCGACGCATTTTCAGCAAACAAAGTTTGCACTCAGCATATTGCTGTGCCGGAATTGTATCCGACACAACGCTGATTTTCAGTGCAAACCTTCCTTTTCTACTTAAAATCTACTAATCTATGTTGGACGAACGTGGTGTGTATAGCATCCGTTCTCCTAAAATTTAAAAACTTCGTTTAAAAAAACCGACTTCAAAAACTAAAATGTATAAAATAACTTATTTCTTAAGCTATTATTATTAATATATATTATCTAAAACATCTTAAAGTCGGTGCTTAGTAATTTTCAAAATATAGTAATTTTTATGTTTTACTTTGCACCGACTTCAAGATTCCATATGTACACCGAATACTCTGAGATTTATGATTCGATTTACGTGATTCTTTTTTTGTTCGACGCGGAATAGCTGCCATGTGGTCCCCTAAAAATTTGACATAGTTTGGCCCAGTAGTTTTCATTTTACGAACATTTTTTTGTTCCCGCTTCTTGGGACCTATATTTTTTAAGAAGTGCGGCACCATTCGTGGGTCCACCCATACATAGCTAGACACTAAAAAGTAACAAATAAAATTTAAAAACTTCGTTTAAAAAACCGACTTCAAAAACTAAAAAACTAAAATGTATAAACTAACTTATTTCTTAAGCTATTATTATTAATATATACTATCTAAAACATCTTGAAGTCGGTGCAAAGGAAAACATAAAAATTACTATATTTTGAAAATTACTAAGCACCGACTTTAAGATGTTTTAGATAATATATATTAATAATAATAGCTTGAGAAATAAGTTATTTTATACATTTTAGTTTTTTAGTTTTTGAAGTCGGTTTTTTTAAACGAAGTTTTTAAATTTTCTTAGTGTTAAGCTATGTATGGGTGGACCTACGAATGGTGCCGCGCTTCTTAAAACATATAGGTCCAAAGAACCGGAAACAAAAAAATGATCGTAAAATGAAAACTGCTGGGCCAAACGATGTCAAATTTTTAGGGGACCACATGGCAGCTATTCTGCGTCGAACAAAAAAAGAATCACGTAAATCGAATCATAAATCTCAGAGTAATCGGTGTACATATGGAACGGAGTGAAAATTATTTCCATGAAAAATGTGCATAAAATGAAAACTACTAGGCCAAACTATGTAAAATTTTTAGGGGACCAATTGGAAGCTATTCCGCGTCGAACAAAAAAAGAATCACGTAAATCGGATCATAAATCACGGAGTTATCGGCGAACATACATAAAAAAAAGCAAAAAAAAAAAAAGATCCCGATGAATTGAGAACCTCCTCCTTTTTTCGAAGTCGGTTAAAAATAGTAGGCTTGAACCTACCATCAAAACCTTTAAGAACTCATATATCTACATCAATAAATATAACTGATGAGTTTGATTTCAAAATATAAGTATACCACAACTAAGTAAAATTTAAGTCAACTGCTTTGTACTATAATATGATTAATCATAAATGATTATTTTTAGGATCTTTGTCTGTCAGTATATCTGAATATTAGTCTCCAAAAAGCTCCAACTTGGCTAAGTAAAATTCAATGACAACTTGAGAGACTTCAAAGAATTTATTTTAACCAAACTTAAATTTGCATTTATGGTTAATTACATAATTTCTTCTTGAGACAAGAATTCTCTGATCAGTGTTCACATTTTGATTAAATTAATACAAAAATAGTTTGCATAAGAGGGCTTTTTACAATTTTAACTTTCTGTGCTCGTGTGAAATCTAGCAACATTGCCTTTAAGGTACATTCAAGTAGACTATTGTATAACTTAATCTCAGATGTATCCCACATCAGACTTTGGACTATATCAAAGGCAATTGTTAATATTGTGGGGTTAAAATGTGGTTTTGTAATCAGAAGGTTGGCTACCAGGTGTTCTTACGGTGTGAGACAAATCCAACAAAGTTTTTGGATTTAACTATTTTAAACTGTTATATTGTTCACACACAAAATGTACATATATATAAATAATAAAATTTAATATAATTTATTACGGTTAATATTAATATATACAGATCAATTATAAAATTACATATAATCGAATACAATGCAAGAAAACTTAACTTATTTGTGTTGACAATAAAACTACGTTCTAACAGTTCTAAGCGCGGTAATTTATAATACTCGTTGGACAAATGTCATCTTTGTCGTCCGAGACCACGGCCACTGAAAAGCGGCCGAAACGTCGGAATAACCAAAATCAAATAAATTACCACGCTTAAAACCGTTAAAACGTTGTTTTATTATGTATACAAGTCGCGAAAACTTTAGAAAATATTATTTGTATTGTATTCTACCCATAGTCCTTCAAGACTATAAGTAGAACTGAGCCCAAATCTCCATCTTCTATGGGTAAGGTGCCCATCTCCTTCTATGGAGAAGGCTGGCTACGTTTCCTCGCTGGATCGCCATACTGATCCGTTGGCCGAGGTAAGCACCAGCCTTATAATCACCTAAAGAGTCAATGAGTCGCTTCGATATATATAATTATTACATACAGGCTAAGTCCTAATGTGTGGTCAGTTGCAATATTCGGGTAATACTGCCGAAAGCGCGCCGTAGTTGCCCTAGCGCAAAACTACAGACAACGACGTCTTCACAATATTATTTCACATTCAATTTCCTTATTCCATGTCCGAAAACACTTCATCGAAAAACAAAAATTGTATATGTGTGCAGTTCACACGCATTACAAGTGTAACTTCAGAGAGTGTATTCGCATATCGATACCTCGGGGCTCAAAGGGCGTAACCGCCATTTCGGCGAAATTTACTTTTTAATGCAGTCCTACTTAACTTTTTCTCCTCTATAGATCGGTATATGTAAAGTCTTCCAATTCGCCAAAAATGGCGTTTACGACCCCATTTTTTGTAGAAAATAAAACATATATTTTTAGCTTTTGTGTCGTAACAGAAATATTGTTAATGATCATAAACGCGAGGGTAGTAAGCGACACCGTAGATGATACAAATGTTCTTACGCCTAATATTTTACGTCGAAATAGTTTTAGTTTTGGGTCGTATGAGCAACCACTCATATTGATCAATAAATGTGAGGGCAGTAAACGACATACCTAGTAACATAATGGTGCTTACGCCCGAATATATTCATTTTTAAAGAATCAACTTGCCCGATACGCCCTTAATTATTTCTGTATTTTAAAATAAAACGACACGTACGTCGTGAGGTTTTAGCGGGATCTGAAAGGAGATGTTGTGCTGTTCAGTTTTATTTTCTAAAAATATGTAAAATTACTCTACAATGAACAATATTTGTAGGATATTGATAGTTTTTCAATAGTAATTATGTGTTTGTGAGAAATGTTAACTGCATAGTCAAATGTGACCTTTTGAGTTGTCACAAGAACTCTGTTGAATGGCTTTAGTTGATAACCTACAGTTTAGCTGAGCTATACAGGCTTAAGAAAAGAAGAAACTATATAGTAATCTAAGATCTGGCTTAAAGGTCTAGATGCCAAGCCATAAACCTAAATAATAATAATGACACATACGTCCAACAATTAACTCTAGTTTCTATGCGCCCTTTTAGTATTCAACATACGTATAGTTCGATGCGAATTTTATGACAGCTACGATATTAGCTGCAAGCAAAGGCGTGCGCAGGTACAGTCAAATTGAGACTTCAAGATGTTTTAGATAATGTATATTAATAATAATAGCTTTAGAAATAAGTTATTTTATACTTTTTAGTTTTTTAGTTTTGAAGTCGGTTTTTTTAAACGAAGTTTTTTTTATTTGTTACTTTTTAGTGTCTAGCTATGTATGGGTAGAGCTACGAAAGGTGCTGCGCTCCTTAAAAAATATAGGTCCAAGAAATGGGAACAAAAAAAATTCGTAAAATGAAAACTACTGGGCCAAACTATGTTAAATTTTTAGGGGCCAAATGGCAACTATTCCGCATCAAACTAAACAAGAATCACGTAAATCGGATGATAAATCTCAGCGTAATCGGTGTACATACGGAACGGCACGGAATTTTTTTCATAAGAAATGTTCATAAAATGAAAACTACTGGGCCAAAGTATATTATATTTTTAGGGGACTAAATGGCAAGTATTCCGCATCAAACTTAACAAGAATCACGTAAATCGGATGATAAATCTCAGCGTAATCGGTGTATATATGGAACGGAGTGAAAAAAATTTACATGAAAAATGTTCATAAAATGAAAACTACTGGGCCAAAGTATATTAAATTTTCAGGGGACTAAATGGCAGCTATTCTACATCAAACTAAAAAATAATCATGTAAATCGGATCATAAATCTCAGAGTAATTGGTGTACATATGGAATGGAATGAAATATTTTTTTCATAAAAATGTTCATAAAATAAAAACTACTGGACCAAAGTATATTATATTTTTAGGGGACTAAATGGCAAGTATTCCGCATGAAACTTAACAAGAATCACGTAAATCGGATGACATATCTCAGCGTAATCGGTGTATATATGGAACGGATTGAAATTTTTTTACATGAAAAATGTTCTTAAAATTAAAACTACTGGGCCAAAGTATATTAAATTTTTAGGGGACCAAATGGCAGCTATTCTGCGTAGAACAAAAAAGAATCACGGAAATCGGATCATAAATCTCGGAGTTATCGGTGTACATACATAAAAAAAAAACATACCGATCAAATTGAGAACCTCCTCCTTTTTGGAACTCGGTTAAAAATTGAAATTAAATACGCAAATAAAGAAAGATATTTAATTAACTGAAGAAATCAAAGTCACAGTCTACAAACTGGTAGAATTAGTAGGCAAATTGTCAGTTACGACCATCTCTGATCACACATCCATAGAATTTAAGGATGTAAACGCCCCCCCCAACATATAATTTTCCGGGGCGTATAGGAAAGCTATTTTTGTTACTTTTAAATATATTTGAAATATAATTTAACAGTGTTTTGCATCATAGAATTTTAAGACTTTTGGTTTTAGAATGGTTTATTTAGGCCAAGAATCAAAAAAGTTATATCCGAAATAATATTTTATATTTTGTTTTTCGGCTCTCCTGAAAAGTCGAGTTTTGGTGCTTACGCCCTTTGAGCCCCGAGGTATCGATATATGAACTACATATTATTATCAGTTTTATGTCGGTATAGGACCTATGCTTAATCATCGGTCTTCTTGATTTTCTAATTTTTGCTGCACAATGTGTAAAATGCGTTTATCTCTTATTAGTGTCGCCTTTTCGTTCCATCGAGTTTCTAATCACAACGATTCTTAAGAAGTTTTCAAAAATTATTATATTTGTTGCCATAACGACAACAACGTTTAATGACTTTACAATGTCTTAAGTTCGTGTAATCTTTAGATCTTATCCCATTGGTACTAGCCCGAGTTTTTAGATAGAAAAATGTTTCATGATCATCCTCTTCATTAAAATATACACATTAAACAAATTTCAGCGTAACCAGTTAACACTGTCCCTTTTCTGGGATAAAGAGTATTCTATGAGCATCACAGTTTTCCGCATATGTAGCATCGAAACAGATTTATTGATTTTGAAGGAAACGCGCAATCACATAATTAACACATATTAATTTTTATCGATATTAAGGTCATTTCCAGAAGTTGACTGTTGCAATCTGATTTATCCAGGTTCTTGTTAGTCAAAAATCAGCCCAAGGCTTAAAGATCACGCTTGTTGAACTGTTGCTTTATGTCAATAGCCGCTGGCGGTGGAAGCAAACAGCGATGGTCCAGAGAAAAACAATAACAATCCAGATAAAGGGTTTGAAGATGCTGGAAGAGCAGAATATGATTTGTATGGTAACATCATGAATTATCCAATGGTAGGCGGCCCTGGAGGCCCTAGAAACGGGCGTTATGGAATGAGGAGCCCAAGAATGCAAGGCCACGCAATGAGGATTCCTGGAATTACAAGCCCTGGACGAGGAAACCTTGGAATAGGAGGTCCAGGTAATGATAGTCCTGGAATTAGACGTCCTAAAATGGGAGCTTCCGTAATGGGAGGTTATGGAATGTCTGGACATCCTATGATTGGCTCCCGAATATTGCGTCCAGGACTAAGAAACCTAGCAAGAGGTAGACTTATATTTAGAGATCCTAGAATGGGAGGTACTAAAGGCTATCCAAATACAGGACCTTTAACGATGGGTAATTCTAGATGGAATCCTGGCTTGGGAAGAAATGCTATTGAAAACACTGCTCTGGATTATCCCGTTAGGGAGAATTCAAGATATCGTGGTTTCAAGACACGTGGATTCAAGACACCAACATATGGGATCGATACTTCTGGCGTTAGCAACTCTGCTGGAATGGTCGCTCCCGGATTAACAGATCCTAGATTTAGATATCCTGGAATGCTAAATTCTGGACCAGATTATTCACATATGGAGGGGATGCATAGACCTGGAGCAGGTGAACAGAGCATGGACGGTGGAAGAGCTGAAGATGCAAATCCTGCAACAGACAACATCGAAAGCGAACAACAACCTTTAGTGAAAACGCCTGTTCCAGAAAATGCTGAAATTAGTGAACCTCAAAAGGTATGTAATCAAATTATTTTCTATTAAAATATAAATATCTATGTTACAACGTTGAACAATCTTGTGATCATTCAGTCATCTAAGTAAGCCCTCCTTTCCCCTCCACGCCGCGCCAGTGATGGCTACCACTCCTAGTTTTACGTATGACGCCGTAACAATTTTGACTTGTGTTCCAGCATCAGTAGTAAAGTTCGGTCCTCTTTTTGAAGTTGATAGCGCATTAGCAGGAGCTTTAGTTTTGCAAATGTCCATAAGCATCAGGTAAGTCGTTAACTCGTTGGCTCCAGGAATGTAATAACGCTTTTTATTGTATCATGGTCAAACGGCAAAAAACAGTGAACTATTGCCGAAATGCACTTGGACAATTTCATAGTTTTCGTCGTGGTAAAAAGTCGTGTTGGTCATGGCTAGCGCACGCATCCCAAACTCAAAGAGCGCGAGTTCGATTCTGGCCGGGACGTATGCACTACTTAGGTAGTTTTCTGACCTAAAGTGCATATTGTTACAATTACCACGTGCTAACAACGGTGAAGGAAAACATCGTGATGAATCCTGCTCACCGAGATATACGATGTGTCAAACCTTCTTAAGCTACATTGGACAAGCGTGGCAAGTTTATTTGTTCGTTCCCCAAAAGTGGAAGGCCCGAGCCCAGCAGTCAGTTATTATAACTTTAAAATACTCATCATTCAAGTTTTCTTACAGCAAATAATAAGAAAACCCGAGATGCCAATACGTAAGCCTTCTCCCACGGGCAAACGGGTAAGTTACCAATTATTAAAACAATTTTATTTCCTTTTCTGGGTGGTGGCCTGATATAAACACCGTCCGTCTTCTTTATTTAGCTCTATAAGTAATTTAAGATTTTACAGAATATATTTTACAAATTTTACAATGTTCAACAGAATACATTATCCGCAAAAAAACTTGAAGATATAGCTTATCAGCGATATTTGCCGAAGACGGTAAGTTCTCTAAGCTGTTAATCAGTTCACGTTTTTTTCTATCCCCCGGTAACACTAAATTTTTCTAGATATCACGATTCTATGTCCTCTTCTGTACCCCTGAAGACATGAGTGTAAAATTTCATAATGACCGGTTGTGTAATTAAGGTGTGAAAACGTAACAAATAAACGCTCTTAGGCTGCCTGTGCAGTGGAGCGGAGCGACGCTGCGGAGCGGAGCCAGGTTGCGAAGCGGAGAAATATTAACAAATAAACCGGCAAAGGCTTTTCTGTTTATGCAAACACAGCACGCATATTAACTAAACCATTTCACTATGATACTTTATAACTTCCAACCGCTTCAATTTAGACCATTCAAAATATTATCTGCAAAAGCCCATTCACAAAGCCGGCACAGTTTCGTCGCAGATTAAACTGAGCATGAAGTTACTGACGCCGCGGTTTTGTTTGTTGCGATACCAACAACTTTGTCACCGAGAGGAACAGCTACGGATCGTGATCCTTATAGAGTTTTGTTATGCGGAATAGTCTCAACCGAGGTTAAAATAATAATAATTATAACTTAAAGAATTAAAGAATTTATTCAAAACCATTAAAATAGTGTCCAGAAACAATTTGGTATCGCAAACAAACGCTGTGTTGCAGAGTTGTTAGCGCCCACTTCCAGACAATTCGTTTGTGAGATCGGAGAGGTGAGCACGCGCGATTGCATAAATGAAATCTTACCCTCCTCCCATGGGATAGGATACGTAGGATAGGGTCCCTATCCTAATAGCTAGCAACACGTTGGCCTCGCTCCTGGTGTTGCAAATGTTCATAGGCGACTATAACCATTTACATCACGTTTATTTGCGCCGTGTGTTTCTCTGCTTGGGGTAATAAAATAGTTAATATTTTGTTAAAATAGTTATTGTTTTCTCTTTTACTTTCGTTCTTCAACGTAAATATATTTTTTCGTAATAACTCATTAGATTCGCCCTACTTGAACACGACGGTGTCTCCTTTGAAGACTATAATTATTGTTTGTAAGTCAAAGGTTAAATTCAAAATTAAATATATTTTGCCTTTGGTAAAGGACGACTTCGGTTCACCGGTAAAATGGGTGCCTTTCAATTCGGTACGTATTAATTAAATTATTATTAACGTACTTTAATTAAATAAAAAGTAAACTAAATTATAAATATAGTATATACACAAATTAAAATTAAACTGTAAAATCTATTGCCAAACCGCTGTCAATTGGAATCGTGCCCAAAAGACTGGCTGTAGTAGCCAGTCTTTTGGGCTCGCTGTATCGCTACGCTTGTCGTTGTCCGAGGTACAGACCAGTCTTTTGGTCTCGTGAGACTTCTACCAGGAGTTTCGTTATGTCTCGATAAAGATTATGCGCCTCAGGTCCTCAAGGTCCCAGGGTCTCGACACCAAAACTACTTTAATATATTATTACAATCAACAAAGAAAATATACTTTTATTTTTGGAAATTTTATTTAAAATCTTAGTCGTGATTATATTAATTTACCTCAATAATTGGACCCAGTTATGTGTTGAATTATTTATTGTGTGTTAATAATATTTGCGGGTAGTTGTGATTTCTACTCGGCTAGTGTCGTCATCGCTGGATATAAACGCTAGTGGGCGTAACGACGTACGATCATACTCGTGTATATAAAATTCTTCTCTTCGCGTTTATCACTGAACTCCTTGTAAACGATTGGACCGATTTTGATGAAGTTTTTGTGTGTTCAACTTTGTTCGAGAATGGTTTAGATTCACGATTGGACACGGTAGGTGTTTCATTTTGTAAATTTCATTTTTTTAGGGTAAGACAGCGTGTCCAGTACACGCTGTCTTACCCTAAAAAAATGAAATCGTCTAGTATAACTAAAGAAAAAAAATAAAACTTTTCAGAATGCAACCGAAGACGGATTGGCGAAAGTAACGGTAAAAGCTAGTTTTATTTGGTGCTTTCTAATATTTTCTTAATACGATCGAGAAGTCAATACACCAACACGATGCATGATAACGACCTTGGTGATGTGTTCAACAACAGCAATCTCTATGTATTTTTTTTAAACTGGTATTATATGAATGGACTATAAATTTAATAAATAAGGCATTTTTCCATGATTTTTTTTGGTACGGACTGGATGTTCTAAATTTCAAATATTATTAGCGGCCAGCATAAAGTAATCAAAGACATTAAAACCTTTGTTGAATATTTTTCACATTCTCTTATGTTGTCAATAGAACGTAGGGTGGACTCTTAATAAGCGTAAAAATTATCCTGCTGTTATAAATTTTAAATCGATACAGGATCCAGAAACTGGCAGAAATCGACAATTTAATGTGAACGTAAGTGATTCCCAAATAATAGTTTCACTAAATCCATACATCATAAAAACTTCGTTTAAAAAAACCGACTTCAAAAACTAAAAAACTAAAATGTATAAAATAACTTATTTCTAAAGCTATTATTATTAATATATATTATCTAAAACATCTTAAAATCGGTGCTTAGTAATTTTCAAAATATAGTAATTTTTATGTTTTGCTTTGCACCGACTTCAAGATGTGTTAGATAATATATATTAATAATAATAGCTTTAGAAATAAGTTATTTTATACATTTTAGTTTTTTAGTTTTTGAAGTCGGTTTTTTTAAACGAAGTTTTTAAATTTTATTTGTTACTTTTTAGTGTCTAGCTATGTATGGGTGGACCTACAAATGGTGCCGCGCTTCTTAAAAAATATAGGTCCTAAGAACCCGGAACAAAAAAATGTTCGTAAAATGAAAACTACTAGGCCAAACTATGTCAAATTTTTAGGGGACCATATGGCAGCTATTCCGCGTCGAACAAAAAAAGAATCACGTAAATCGAATCATAAATCTCAGAGTAATTGGTGTACATATGGAACGGAGTGAAAATTATTTCCATGAAAAATGTCCATAAAATGAAAACTACTGGGCCAAACTATGTAAAATTTTTAGGGGACCAATTGGAAGCTATTCCGCGTCGAACAAAAAAAGAATCACGTAAATCGGATCATAAATGGCGGAGTAATCGGCGAACATACATAAAAAAAAAGGAACAAAAAAAAAAAAAGATTCCGACGAATTGAGAACCTCCTCCTTTTTTCGAAGTCGGTTAAAAAAGAATCCTCAGAGTAACTAAAAAGGAAATCTACAACATCTTGAAGTCGGTGCGAAATAAAACATAAAAATTACTATATAATAACAATATTAATCGGCAAACAAACAGACATATTCTATATCCCCAAGCTAAGTTAGTTACGCGTGTATTATGGGTTATCACCCGTATATGTGATATCCAGAATGATCCCTTTTATATTTACAAGGGATTATTCTGTGGCCAATCCCAGACATCCAGACCACAGGAAATAGCAGGAAGCTCGTCTCCGAAATTTACCATGCCAGGAATCGAACCCGGAGCTGTTGCGTACCAACGAGTTCGTCCATTCCATCCCAATCAACCACATAAGCCCATAATTAATACTATTTTTTTGCTGATTTTGTTTTTTTATACTTGGCACCGACTTTAGGATGTTCTAGATTCTAGAAGATATTCATTATTTGCTTAATAGTTACTTGTGAAGTTGACTTTGTTTTAATGTTAAAAGTTTTGTGTGATGATGACTTAGTTTTTAATACTTTTACTCAAGTGGTTTCCAACATGTCTTCGCCGGAATGCTCCTATACTGTCTCTTCTGTATAATACATTATTTAACCCTCAGACCCCTGCATACCGCAAGGAACAATTTCATTGCCTTTATTCCGGTAACTTACAAATCTCTCAGATCCTCGAAAAAATTGTTATTTAAAACTCCTTTGCATACAACTAGCTTTTATAGCAAACCCTTCACAGTCCAAGAAGTTCGTCTTTGGAACGCGCTGTCTGTTATTATTGTTACATACTAACAAAGAAATGCGCACACCTGCCCGTCGTAAAACGCAGTTTATTGCCTTCTTTGATTTAGGAATTATTTTGTTTACTTTGTGTTTAGAGTTTGTAATTCAGAAAACATGCTACTGTTATTGAACTTGTTTTATGGCCGTCATTAGTGTCGAACTAATCCTTGCTGTTATTGGATTGCGTCGAAGCTTGCCAGGTGTGTGGATTAACTCGGTGAACGCGGTCCTTTGTTCTATTATACAGTTTAGTATAAAACAATGCCACCGAATGGGGGGGTGAAGCGATGATTACGATACTAGCAAGACGTGAGTAGTACTTTCGATTAGCGATATAGTGACGGACTTTGCGCATGTTATTGAATCGTGCAGTTTATATAGTGTCTAGTTATATTTGTGCCTGTTTTATACGTGTTTTTTTTCCAGTTCTAATAAACTCTATAGTAATTCCAACTGCATTTTAATTCGAGTCCTGTGTAACTCGTAACAATATCAAGCCATCCATGTCACTGCCTATTTTTAATAGACTTGTGAAGGATTATTATAGCTCAAATAGCTCAATTTTAGGATGCTGCAGCAATTATTGTCAGCTTTTTCTAGTTTTATATTTATTTATGTAAGTCTATTTAATAATACTTTATTTACATATATTATTTTTATATTTTATGAATGTATGTATCTTCTTATCTGTTATATATAAAAATCAATGTTTGTCTGTATGTCCTTTATAGAATGGTAAACTATACATGTGATGATGTTTAGCAAAGTTGTTGTGCATGAGCCAAAGAAGGTTTCTGAGTTGGTTCACAATTGGGCTTGGTAGGTGGCGCTGCTGTCGGCATATCGATTGAAGCTTTTCCGGGCCGAACGACGTCTGCCGGAACAGCTAGTATATTTATAAGACACTAATTCGGTAGTGAGAATAATGCAACATGTTCTTATCAAAGTTTGTGTTCATTCAAAGGTTGTCTGGAAGAAATCGCTAATAGCGATAAAACCGCCTATTGTATTGTAATATTGTATTTTTGTTAACTGTATCTTTTATATAAAGCATATTCATTCATTCATTCATACTTTTGTGTTATTGCAGGGCAATATTGTAGTCCCGATCATAGACTATAGTCTTCAACGTTTGGGTTTGACGGTAGGTGTCTATTTATTCGGATTCTATTCGTTTTCGTTTTCGTAGTCGTTTTTTAGTATACATTTCTGTCACAAATTATTGAAAGTTAAACTATGTTTTAAATAGACATGCTAAGAATATTCCGGTCGGCTGAATACGGAAGATTTAAAAAAGTGGCCGAAGACCGAGAGAAGCCGTGGCCATCTCTAATTTCATGCCTTAACATTTTAAAACACAAAGATAACACTCATAACTTGGCCAAGTGCGGCAATTTACACTAGAGTTGGGTAGAAGTTATCAACGTCTACTGGTTTTCTTTTCTCTAAAATTTATGATTTAGAATAATATGTCATACTCCATTATTACATACATATTTTTTTATTGTTGGAGTACTTCCACTTGGAACCAATTTTTATAAGGCCGCCAGGATGTCCGGCCTTATAGTAATTGGTTCCCATCGCTTATGGACATTTGCAATGTGCATGTGCTAGGTGCCAAGAGGCCATCCACAAATTACGTCACACAAATTTCATGATTTTTTTGAACCTTCGCCGTCCTCGTCACAGTTGGTCACATTAGTGGGACTCCTCCCTCCTTAGTGTGAACATATTTTGCAATTTTACATCAAAAATTATTAAATTAAAACAGCAGTTCCGTAATTAGTTTTATTCCCATATAGATTATTTTTTAATCATTTAAATACTATGCTCATACATATAGAGTTGGACATACATACATAACTTCACGCCAGGTCCCTTGCGGGGTAGGCACGAACAACAGAGCGCCATTTAGGCTTATTCTTACACACCTCACTTGCTTCTTTGACATTAATAGTTCTTGTCATGCACGCTCGTCTGTTCTTAAGGCTCCTGACATCACCTTCTGCTAGTACACGATCAATTTGATCCTGGAAGGTGTGTCGTGGCTTTCCGTGACTTCTGCATCCATCCACTTTTGCAATGTATATCTGTTTAGTCATTCTTCCATCATGAATGATGGAAGAATGACTACTTTCTTTCCACATGCCCGAACCACCGGAGCATTCCTTTCCTTACCTTCACCCCGACACTCTCTTTCAGACCAACTCTCTTTCTTACTTCGGTATTACAAACGCGGTCCGCGAGCGTCACTCCGCAGATTTTGCGCAGTGCTCGCATCTCGACCGCGTTTACTCTACTTTCATGCTCTCTTCCATACCCAACTCTCGCTTCCATACGTGAGCGTAGGTACCAGCACCGCCTTGTGTATGGCAAGCTGGGCCTTCTGACTGAGGTTCTTAGCGCCTAGAAGTATACCTAAAGCTTCATTCACACTATTCCCCAAATTCACTCTTCTTCCTATATCAGCGGTGTACCTTCGATCCCTGCTAAATAGAGTTGGAAATATAATATTTTGAAGTTTTTCGTTAATAGTTCAAATTTCGATATATATTTGATTTTGAAATGTGACGTCACGAAATTTAGGACACTTTGTCACACTTCGTTGAACCCCTCCCCCCCTTAACGTGTGACGTAATTTGTGGATAGCCCCTGATCTGCTGCTACGACTATGAAGGGGGACTGGAACCTTCCTTTTTTATTCAGGGAAAATCTGTTTAAGGACCATAAGCGGCGCGAGGGAGGAAGGTCGTGGCCATTGTGTGGGATTCGCCAGGTCGGGGTGGCACTAGCACCTCACGTGTGAAGTGCTATTGTCACGCCACAGTTAGGGATGCCCACTAAAACCCCTGTCCAATACTTTAGCGTCCTTCGTCCGGGGTGTGACTCGCTCGCACATTCACCTCCAACCCGGACATACGGCGGCTGACCCCTTTGTGGGCTTGTCTCATTATTTGTTAGTCGGAGACCTGGATTTCTCCTGCTACCTCGACTTCCCCTCGAGGTGAGAGGGAGCGCGTGGATCGGTGCGCGTCCCTCCTCTCCGGCCTTTATGTGCGACCGGGTCCGGTCTCCCCACCGGTCGCCCTCACGGCTATATGGACTGGAATCTAGCTATTGATGCCGGAACTCGACTCAAGGTTGTTATGGCGGCATACTCTAGATCAGGGGTTGTCACGATGTTTCTACAGCAATACAGTATATTATTCCTATTAAATTTCATCCAAAGTCGACACGATCTTCTAAGGGCTCCATATTTTACTAAAATGACTCCGAAACCCACGTATTTGTTCGTCAAGGACTTTTTAATTATAAGGTATTATTTATTCAACCAGACTGAACCACCGAAAACAGTAAAACCAGGTCTACGTGAAGGTGAAAATGAAGCTCAATATGTGGCGGAATCTGTGGACTTTGACAAAGTTGACGAAAAGGATTGGCTTGCTTTCGAAAGTGTTCTGGGTAGTAAGGAGCGACAAATGGAGGTAAGTTTTAATTGAATCAACGTTTTGGTTATTGGAATTTGGCCAAGCATCCTGAGTATATATATTGCATTATCGGTTAATATAAAACCACACGTCACGAGTGAGTAGGTAGGTATCTTCTAGGTAAGCGTGCTCCATCGTAGACTGCGTCATCACTCAACATCGGGAGAGACAGTGGCCAAACGCAAACCAACTTCCATAAAAAATAAAATAAACTTTTTTGCGCCGCTTCTTCTTTTCAAGCCACAACATGTTGTTACGAAACGGTACTAAAGTAGATTAGACTTTCATAGAGTAAATAATAGCCATAAACAGCGAATGCATATTTGCGGCTTTTGGTGTCGAAACTCTCAGGCCATGGGTTCCAGAAGCCCATCGCCTTTATCGAGACCTATCAAAACGGTTGATAGATGTCTCACGAAACCAAAACGCTGGCTTGTATTTTGGGCAACGCATAAGCGTTGCCACACAGCGTGGTAACGCTGCCAGCGTTTTGGGAACGTTCCCAACTGACGGTGATTTGGGATCTATTTACTATTTGTAGTTTCTATCTTTTATAAATTGCAAAAATTAAAACTAGTGAAAAAGTTGGCGGTAGGCTAAATAAAACTTTAAGAATACTCTTTGACACTTGATATCTTTGTCTTCCACTGAAAAGTGGCCGAGATGTCGGAATAATAAAAATCAAATAAAATGCCGCGCTTAAAACCGTAGTTTTAATAAAAACCAACTTATCTGCACAACTACAATAACTAAAGAAATTACAAGTAACATAGAATAGTAAAATAAATTTTTAATATTAAATTTTAGTGCGAGGGCGAGGGCTGTCAATCTAGAGTAAGTAATTTAAATATTTATTATTTTCTTAATATTTTTAAAGGTCAGTTAGTTTTATATATTTAATGATAAAATATTTGTTTTTGATTGTTAATTAAATAATACTTGTCTAGCTATTGTTACGTGCGAGCGCACTTAGCATTGGAAGAAAACACCAGTTTTTAACTAAACGCTTTTATTGCCTTACAAAGCCGCGCGTAATACCTCTCAGCAGGGTTGCCCCTATACGCACGACTAATGACGCACTCTCTCGACAATAAGTTGTCTTACTCAAAATACCGTCGCCGATATTGCGTAGACCACCTCCTGCTACTGCAGTGCTCACCTCCGATATTACCTTTGTCCTGAATAATATATTTTTCTTTCTTTCTCAAACGTGGCCGTCCCAGCGTAAGTCTGTCTCTCGTCTCTTCCAGTTTGAAAGCTATGTCATGGAGATGAAGACTGCTACGGTCTTTTCGTGTGACTCCACACGTTCATCGCAACATATACATCTCCGTGACACGCAACCTTTGCTTATGTCGCTAAAGTACATGTCACGCTTCACTGCCATACAAAAGGATAGGTCAAATGAGTGGATGTTTACTAAGCTCTTTAATAGGAGTATAAGCAGTTTAACAAGCACAATGATAATATTTCCTTTTAATGTTAAATTTTATTATTTTTAGTGTAAGAAACTTGCGTGTGAATCTGTGGTATGTATATTATTTATTTTATATAGTAATTGGGAGTAAGATATATTATCTGTAGCTACTAATTTGATGAGTTCTTATGTAATCTATATCTATACATATATACAGAGAAATAAAACTGAAGTGAAAAAGTTGAATAAAATCAGAGAGGATAATGCGAACCAGGAGATTCCGAAAATGCAATTTTTTGAATTTTTATCTGTCTGGATGTTTCGGCTAATCTCTGAAACGACTGGATTGATTTTGACAGGATTTTCACTAGCAGATAGCTGATGTTATAAGGAATAACTTAGGGTACTTTTTAGGGTTCCACGAAAAAGAATTAAAGCCATTTGTTCCAGCTTATCTTTGAAATAGCTGGACCGATTTTGATGACACTTTCACTGGCAGATAGCTGATATTATAAGAAGTAACTTAGGCTCCTTTTTTTAAGGTTCCACGCAGACAAAGTCACGTACACAACTAGTTTTATTATAAATTAAAAAACCGTTATAGGTGTGTACGGTTTCTAAATATTTAATAATTTATCGTTCTTAGAATTACTGTCTGTTACTTTCAGTGCCCATTTAGAATACTTTAATAAGCTTGATCGAACACGCACTTGGCCGATTTATTGTATACTCCTTTTCAGTGTGTCGGAGATACGTGCGCTTCTGGGGTAAATAACATTTTTAAATTATTTTATTTATTGATCACATAAGACAGAAGTGCGTTTTAATATGAAACAGAAAAACTTCCTACTGGTGGGTTCAGACCTGTTCATTTTAAGGGAACTGACGGTGTTAAAATAGACACGCCTTACTTACTCGTATTATCTAAAATATGTTTAAAAGTGCCAACAAGACTATTCCGGGATTTGTTCCTCAGGTATCTAGTAGAGCAAATTCTTATTTTAATCGTGTGTCGATTAACTATAATCTTTTAGCTGTTACATATGATATAGATTTATTTATTACTAATCCAGAAAATTTTAAGATAATCGAAAGCACTGGTCCGAATATTAACGTGTTGCATAGGTCACTTTTAAAATAATATTTACAGGCAGGCATTATAGATTTTTAATAGTATGTACTTAGCTATAAACTGTTTGTTTTCCGTATAAAATAAAATACTTGTCTCGGATGTCCAAGGCGGGTGGGCGTCTTTCACACATCAGTTATCTCGATCTGCACTTTATTACGATGATTTCTTTCAACGTTAATACGTGTCAATTCGGTAGTTGACAGTATGAAAAATATAGGCTGATTTTAATATATATCGTAGATTACGATCTAAATATGACAAAAATAATTTGTTTTAAATAAAATATTAAATATTAATTGATATTTTTGAGAAATAAAATTGTTATATTGCAACCATTAGCCACGTGACAATGAACGCCGAACAGAGCGCGTGACGTCATAGTGTGCAAAACACAAGAAGTTATCAATGAGTTCTCAGATAACACTTCAATGAAACAGATGTTTGTTTTGCACACTGTGACGTCATGCGAGACGCCATGACAGCTTGACGAGTTTTTGTGACGAAATGTCAAAATATTTATAAAATTGCTAAATTAAAATATATGTTAATATTGTTTTTTTGCTGCAATATTAATATTTTGGCTAAAATAGACCATAAGGCTCATAATAAACCTGTTTCTCAAAAATTGTCAACTACCGAATTTTAGTAACACGAAGAAAAGTATGCCAAAAGAGTACGCTTCTCGGCCATGATTCTAATGTAAAACTCGGGTTTGTTTACCACAACTTGATTGATATAAAATAGTGGTTATATCTAAAACCATTCACAAGCGTAATAGGTAAAGATTTTTCTTCCAATAAATTGAGAGTGTTGCAAGAAGAGCTCGGTATTGTTACGAGTTGCGAGACTCGAATTAAAATGCCGTTGGAATTATTATAGAGTTTAATAGAACTATACAAACACGTATAACACAGGTACAAATATAACCGAACACGACAAATCTAAACGTAATCGTAATTCAATAAAACGCGCAAAGTCCGTCACTATTAGGTTCCCGATTGTACAAACGTTACGTCTTGATCGTAGTTGTCGCTGAACTGCTGTCTCTCTCCATCAGGCCGTCGTTTTATACTTCACAGATACAAATGTGCCCGTATCGTAGTCGACTTAACACCTGACTAATGATTCGGCCGCAAGCGGGAATAAATGAGTTCAGTAAAACAATGGGCTGTTCTCTAGAAACGTATGCCAATCAATAAGTAAACAAAAGAAGACGATCAAAAAGAATTACAATTAGTTCAAATGCCGACGGGTAATAAATGTGCTTCTACAAATCTTTACGTGGAATTGGTCTTTGTCGGCACCTAGGTTGTAACATTATAAATGTACATGTCTTATGGAATGAAATTCCAGCGGTCGTGCGGCCTGTCTCAAGTGGCGAAGAGCGTCGTATGGTTTTTCATAAAAGTAACCATTATGACGGCTTTGGTCGACCATTCTGACTATATTGTTATAGCAGAATTGGGGCCTACCTCTAGTTTAGAGTATGCCACCATAAGAATCTTGAATTGTATTCCGGCATTAGTTGCCAGGTTCCAGTCCGAGGTTTGAAGCCAGCAGCACATTTGTAGCTCCTTTGTTCCCAATATCCATAGGTGACGGTTATCACATTCTATCAGAGGATCAGTCAGGCTGTCTGTTGTACGCCAGTACTAGTCCACTTATAAAAAAAGGAAATAGGGTATGTAAATAAAACTTTAGTTCTAACTTGGTGTCTTTCATTCACAGTGCGTTGGCAAATCCTGTTCTGCGTATGTAAGTTTTACACCTACTTCTATTATGGCCTTTCAGGACTCTAGCTAAAGCTTGGAAATCGAAAAAAATCGGACGCCGCCGATAAAACATGTTGGCAGTTTTGTCAGCTCTCCATGTCTTTAAAAAACCGTATAGCTGTTGGTGCATATGCATCGGTAAGTATGACGCTGTTAACACTTGTCAAATGTCGGCCCGGCAACCTCTCTCCGATTCACCTTCGTTCACCCGTCGCTAGCTATTCTCTGCCATAGATCACGCACATACATATCACTGCCCGAGCTTCGATCGGGTCTGAGGACTAGTGATGAGTAAGTAGTACACGTGTAAGACAGTACATTTGTCCCGTACAAAACAGATTTACTGTACTGATACAGCCTAAAGTTTAAATCTGTACTACTTCAAAAATTTTGTTCCGCTACTACTCACGCGTCAAATATAAGAGGAAGAGCGGCACGAGGACAACAATGCAATAACGCATCTACGGATACTCACATGACAAAGAGGGGGAATGGGACAAATGAGGGAATGACGCTAGCCGCCTCACCGGCCTCATCGCTTCAAATGTACCACGGTAAAAATCATAAAAATCTCCTCGCCTAATTTGAAGGGTACATTGTACTGGTTCAGCATAAAGTGTCATGTTACTCTTACAAACTCATTTTAAAATCATGTCCTACCCAACTCTACTGACGACCGACTAGTAAGAACTTTGAATAGACGCACCGAGTGTCGGACAACTCAAGTGTCACTTGAGTGTCGGTGCACACTCAATTAAAAACGGCGCCCATCACCCGACAAGTGAGAACAAGTTGTTAGGTTATAAACCTGTTCGCCTTTTTCGATTTACTTATACAGAATCACAGAATATATGTACTTTAAATCTCGTTTAAGGAAGCGAGATTTAGCAACAAAAGTTCTTTAAATAGGTTTTTGTGAATAAATAAGGTTAAGTGCCATAAAAATGATTCATTTAATTTATTTCTTCTAGTGTAAAGGACCAGGGTGTTTGGCAATGGTAAATTGAATTTTTATAATCCTTTGAGGCTGGTAGCGTGATGGTATTTATATTTATTCATATGATAAATGGATATTCGTCGTTTCTATGGACCTTTCAATATTGTTACGACCGGATCGGCGACAAAAGACAAATTTACACCTGTAGACATTTTATTACCTTTGGAGTCTTTTGTTTTACTTTGTGTTTAAAACTTTTGTTTGTGTTATAAAACAGCCCATTGTGTATTGTAATATTTTATGTTAGTCATTAGCCAGGTGTGATTCTAGTAAATTCAGTCCACGCGGCCGAGTAGACATATTGCATTTGTACAATATAAAGCAATGCCCCAATTGAGAGATGATGCAGTCAAGCGATAAACATGAGCGGAGCAAGATTTGTGTACATTCGGTAATCTATTTACTGACGGACTTTGCGCGTGTTATTGAATCGTGCATTACGTTTGGACTGGTTGTGTTCAGTTATGTTTATACCTGTGTTATGCGTGTTTGTAGCTATAGTTATAATAAAACTGTATAGTAATACTATCGGCATTTTAATTCGAGTCCTGCAACTCGAAACAATATGTGTGATAAACTCGCACTTGGCCGATTTATTTAATTTTCTTCTTGAATACAATTATTAAATTTTAAAACAGCATCAAGATTTATTAATTAAAATTGCTTCTAGATTAGATAATTTATATATTTTTATTCTTTCAGTGTATTGGTGTCGAATGTCAAGCTAAGGTAAAACATAATAATAGATATATCATAAAGGCGTACATAGTGAATGATCTATAACAATGTTTTACTTAAGGATTATTTTAATTGACCATAAATACACGACTTTTGCAATAAATCATAATTAATTATTTTACGATTTAATTCTATTTAAATATTATAGTCAATTTAGGGACCTTTAAATTAAAATATAAAAGCAGAAAACATTATAAATTTGAGTTATTACAAAAAGCGTATACTATATCTTTATAATTTGTAGCCTATGTATTGTAAAGTTTCATCAAAATGGATTCAGTAGTTTTTACGTGAAAGTGTAAAAATATACATCCATACATTCTTACGACCTTTCGCGTTTATAACATTTATAGGACTGGTCCCCACAAAAAAGTCCCACAGATTGTCACGGCAATTGTACTTAATCCTACGAAAGAAATTATTTGCTAACCCGAATATCGTTACTTACTGAATAATCAATAGAAAATATTCCATAATTAAAGCTGTAACTTTATTACTTGGCTACTTTATGAACAATATTTTATCAAAAAGCGGACCGGCCACTTTTAGTTCCTTTATTTCCCGTGGGCTTCTTTCGCGGCGCAATGTCTACATTGTAGTTTTTGACCGGCTTACCCTCGTTGCAATTCCACCCTTCGCCACTGGTAGCTAGGGGGTAAATTTTAATGAAAACAGAAGCTTTATAACAGTAAAAACTAAAAAAAAATTATACAAGACTATAAACTTATACCCATATTCTACCCATTGTTCATCAAGATGTCATACAGAGTCAAGGTTACCGTCTTCTATGGGTAAGGTACATAGAAGGGTGCTGCGTTGTCCGAAGTAGGCGCCAGCCCTCTGATCACCTGAAGAGTCAATGAGTCGTTTTGATACATTTTATTCCGTTGAGTTCAGCTAAAATTATTATAAATTTGTAAGAAATTATTAGTTTCTTATGATTATTTTATTATTAACTAGGTGATACCCACCCGCTGCGCGTGCCGTAAAGGAATTTCGTAAAAACCGTTCTTAGCTGACTTCTACTTGACGAAAGAAGGTCTATGCCAAATTTCATCAAGTCTATAGGTATTATAGTTCCTGAGATATCGAGGTGTCACTATATACGTATATATATATATATATATATATATATATATAGAGAGAGAGAGAGAGAGAAATTAAAATATAGGTAGGTCCATGTTGACATAACTGAATTCAATTTCTTTCATAATTCCAGTGCGATGGCCTAGGATGCGAGGCGAGGGTGAGTATTAAAATACAATATCTTTTATTGTACACCAAAATGATTGAAAGAAACACAAAATAATCGTACTATAAGGCAGTACAATGGGTGGCCTTATTGCTCAAAGCAATCTCTTCCAGGCAACCTTTGGATGGACAAGATCTAATTACATAGATAGCGTTCATTTGATGTACGTACAATAGATAACTAATACCTAAATATAAAACGTATTATATGTAGCTATAAAATATTGTTATATGCCGACAAAATAAATGCACACCTGGTTTATTAAATTTCTCGCATTTGGACTTCTTTTGTTTACTTTGTGTTTAAAATTTGAAATTAGACAATAGCCTATTGTTATTGTACTTGATTATGGCCGTAGATGTGCAGATTACGGTTTCTCGGAAACTTCAGTCCACGCGGTCCTTTGTTGTATTGTTGGACAGTTTAGTATAAAAAGACATTCTCCTCTGACATTCTTAAAGATCACGAATCACTGAAACAACTGTAAGCGGTCTTTAACACAAGGCGGCGTCATATATAAATAATAAACTTCTGTATATTTTTGGCTTTTAAACTCGAGACGTAGTTGATGGATTGACTTGAAATTATTATTATTTTAATATTTATTTTTATTGCAGGAGTTCAGTAGACAGGCAGACGGCCCACTTGATGGAAAGCGGTTACCATCGCCTAACATTTGTAACACCAAAGGTGCTACAAATGCGCTGCTGCTCTCATAATGGAGACTGGAAGCTGGTCACTAATGCCTGAATACAACCAAAAGTTGTTATGGCGGCATACTCTAGACCAGGGGTGGTAGCCATCAAGTCGGGCAACCCTACTACCTTATTAAATATTTATATAACGTTGAATTTTGAAACACAGCGAAGCTTAACCAAATAATTATTAACCTTTTTAATTTGCTTTATAGTGTCGGGGCGATAGCTGTGAATCTAAAGTAAGTGTTTTTAATATTTTACGAAATCTAATCGAACGGACAGACGAACGGATGAGTTGATTAATGGCATTTGGCGGATCCGCGAAAATGCTGAAATCGAAGGACAAGTGTATATTATCCCCGCAAATCGCTATTGCGCCTGGCCGCCATTGTGGTGACATAACCGTAGCCGAACACTCAGTACTGTTAACATCACTGGCCGGCGAGTACGCGCACGTATCGAGTTGTGGATGACGTCATGTGAATGTTAATTTGACAAGGTTCCAGCGCATTAGCAATTTGCGGGGATAATAAAGCAAAAATTGTATGTACACGCTGAATTTCTTAAATGGGATTTCAGGGCCAAATCATAAACTAAACGAAATAGCCATATTAACCTAAGGAGTGACAGCGCCGATTTTGACGAAAACTAAAGTGGTATATTTTTGAAAAATCATTATTTGTACTGTGTATACAGTATATTAAAATGTAAGAAATACAAAACCCAACGAGCGCTGTAATGACACTGTTTTTAACCGAGTTCAAAAATAGGAGGAAGTTCTCCATTCGGCGGTTTAAAAAAAAATGTATGTTCACCGAATACTCAAGGACGCCTGGACCGATTAACGTGATTCCGACTTACCGATTTTCAGGTCGATGCGGAATAGTTGCCATTTGGTCCCCTAAAAATTTGATATATTTTAAAAATAAAACAAAAATTTATATATTTTGAAAATTACTAAGCACAGACTTACAAGATGTTTTGTATAATATATATTAAGAGTAAGATTTGAGTATGATCATTAAAAATAGCTTTAGAAATAAGTTATTGTATACTTTTTAGTTTTTGGAGTCGGTTTTACTAAACGAAAAAAATTTTTCTACCAAAACTATACGAATATAAATGTATTGTTAAGCATTAGGCCGTAGTTGTTTACTTGTAAAATGCTCACATGCTTAGTACACATGTCATAAATCGAATTGGTTGCTTTTGAAAAAATAAACATACCTGTATTATTGGACCCCTAATACCACTAGCAGTTCACCCCAATAGCCCGGTACTTTCTGTTCTCATTTCCCACACTAATCCTACACTGGCCGGCGCTTGTCCTTGGGTGCATTATTATATGGTGAAGGCAGTGATAATCGCCGGTCAGTGTCACGCCACATTTACATTAAATTTGTCAAAGGGCCTCTACCTGTTGTCCTTCCCATGGCCCCACGCAAGCTCACCAAATGTCCGGGCAATTTTTATGGCCCGTGGTCTTCAAAAACATTATATCGAATAATTCTGTAGGTTTCCCTTAATCTGCTGTTTGACATTTCTTCACAGAAATTGACCCTTAAAATCTACTTTTATACCTTCAGCCACTCAAATCACAGGCCTAACTACTTGCAAAAGATGGCGAAAAGACATATAATAAAGCTTAAAAGTTCCTTTAACTAAACTTGTAGTAAGAAGTGCCTATCTAAGCACACCGACTGCAGGGAACTTGAATACATTGTTACGACCTAGACGCCGACAAGAAACAAATTCACACCTGCGTACCTTTAAAAAAGACTTTTTATTAGCTTTCGGTTTTAGACTTCTTTTGTTTGCTTGCGTTTACTAATTATTCTAGAGAACAGTCTATTGTTGTATTGTAATCTTTTATGACAGTCATTAGCCAGGTGCATCGGATTAAAGTCGACTTACATACGGGGATATTGCATCTGTGCAGTATAAAGCAATGCCGCGCTTGAGGGACGAGGCAGTCGAGCAATAACCTCGATCGAGCCAAGACTTGTGTACTACAATCGAGAACCCTAATGATGGACTTTGCGCGTTTCGAGTCCCGCACTCGTAACAATACGTATATATTTATTTTTAATTTTTTCAGTGTCTACGTTTCTCTTGCCAATACACGGTAAATGGTGGATACTACAGAGGTCAGTCCACCTGGGAAGATATGTACCCTCAATTCAATACCCAAAGACCCGAAGAGCAGACGCCAGATGACGAGTAACAACATCTGAATATAAAATAAAATAAAAAACTTATGCAATTATAATTAAATGTTTATTTTTTATTTATGCAGGCTATCACTCACTTTCTTTCACTATTTTTTCATCACTTTCTTCATTAATAAATGCACTTTGTTTATTCATGTTTAAAACACTTTATACACAAATTTTACGCGTACAGCTATTCACCAGCAACTGCTATTCACTGTTTATGTACAACAGTTAGGTACACCTATGTACACATATATACCTACATGTATAGTTACGGGGCGCACATTCGGTGAGTGTGGCATTATAAAGAAATGATAGATACCTATACACCTATATACTTTCTCACAAACAGCTGCTTACGTATTCGTCCGATTTCGGAGCAGCTCGTCTCAATCCGTGCGAGATTCGTACAGTCGTACCATATACATACACGTTAAGCGAACGCTCGGCCGAGCTACATGGTAGGTGGAGTCGGTTGAGATTCGTTTTTCCACTTGTCCATTGCGATTAGTTTTTCCATTTGTCCGTTGCGAGTCGTTTTTCCACTTGTCCGTTTTTTAATAGTTTTAATGTACAGACACGGCATGTTTAGAATTTTATAATATTATAGATGAAATATTGTCTCTGGTCTTCTGCAGAATTAGTTTTTAATATTGTTACGAGTTAGCCGGACTCGAATTAAAATGCCGTTAGAATTATTATAGAGTTTATTAGAATTATACAAACACGTATCACACAGCTCCAATCCAAACGTAATGCAGAGGGTCGTAATTCAATAAAACGCTCAAAGTCTTATCCGTGCAGGAACGGAGAAAGAATACAATTTCCTGCGGCCGGGCTGCCTGTCGTAAGAGGCGACAAAAAACAGGCCACAGCCAGGTGGTAGGGCAATTGCCCGACTGGATGGCTACCACCCCTGGTCTAAACTATGCCGTCATAACAATCTGGAGTTGTGTTCCGGCATTGGTGACCAGATTCCAGTCCCCTTTAAGAGAGCAGCGGCGCATTTGTAGCACCTTTGGTGTTGCAAATGTCCATAGGCGATGATAACCGCTTCCATCGAGTTCACCGTCTGCCTGTCTGCTGTACTCCTGTAATAAAAACAAAATAAAAAAAGTCCGTCACTATTAAATTGCCGAATGTACACAACTTACTACTCAGAATTAGCTTGTAATTGTAATCCGCAACACCTGGCTAATAATGCAGCCTGCAAGCGCCGGTTAACGAGTAAAATAGAACAATGGGCTGTTCTCCACAATAACTTACAAACGTATGCCAATAAATGAATAAAATAAGAGGATTAGGACAGGTAATAAAATGTGGTTTTACAGAACTGTACGTAGAATTTGTCTTTGTCGGGGTCTAAGTTGTAACACTATGTTTACTATACCCCTCGTTTCATACAAGGCAATGTTTAAACATACAACCGCAAGGATATGTCAACAGCAGTGAATGTTAAGCTAGGACGTAACAGCAAGTTGCAGACTGTGAAAGACGACGTAGAACTAAATATTGCTAGATGAGATATATTTTAGGTGAAACTAGGTTTTGTCCGCGGCTTTGCTCGCGTGAATGAAGATTTTGTAGACAGCGTAAAGGACTGGCTATTGGGAGTCCCACACTCCCGCGCCCTGAGATAGTACACAAAGGAATTCCCTCACTTTATATAAAAGGGATATATATGTAATGAAGTAGTCATGCAAATCTTTTCGTTCACCCCTCGTGAATAGTACTTTTTCCTGAATGACAGATATACTATATCCTTTAATTTTCAACTGCCAACGTGTAAGCTGAATTTTATGATGAACGGTTAAGTAGTTAAGGTTGGAAAGCGTCACAAATAACCAAATTCAAATTCTCATTTATGATTTGTTGGATATATTTCAGTTTTTGATCCATATACGAGTATTATATACTTAGTAACTTTTGAAAAAAATGACTGTGACTTACATACATACATCGACACATAAACGAATATACACGAACAGACGGATAGACGGACATGATGATTATTCAAAAGTTCTATTCTTACCAAAATTTCTAACTCTTAAAATGACGACATATTTAATTTATCCATTTTCATCATCTTTCTTATACTAAAGTAAATATTAATGTATTGACCAAGACTTACAATCGGTTTAAAACTCACCGTTTTAAATCGGTTTTAACCGGTTTTATTCAATTATTTCGTTAGGAGTATAAACCTTTAAAAAAGTGTTATGTAAACCTGTATTAAGTGGTATATTCCGCTCTCTTTCTTTCTTTATATGACAACTGACTGAAAACTTGATGTACCACATGGCTGCACTTTTAAAGAGTGCGATAAAAAATGTTTCCTTTTAATATTTAATGCTGAAGAATGATTTTTGAGTCATGGTAACACTACACTACACTTGTTCATACTTCAGTACATATTCTTGATAGTTCCTTCTCTTTTTGTATACTGGTACGTATATATATCTATCTCTATCCACCCACATTATATTAATTCACGAAGATGCCGCCATTTTGTCGTCGGATTTCGTTGACGGTATTAAACCGACAGACATTTAAGAATTATCTTCGATTTCATGTGTACGGAATGTCCGGGTCATATATAGTTTGAAATCGGTGACGAAACTAGCTTAAACTAGCTTGCTTTTTGTTGGTAAGAACCGTTTGATTGAGCTTTAAGTTAGAACAAAACCAAAAATAAAATATGTATTTAGGCTGTAACCGGTTTAAAATTTTAACCGGTTTCCAAGCCCTGATATTGACACATCTAGTTTAAACTATACTAGACAACACCTGGATAGTTTGCGACCGTCTCCTATTGAATTAGTTCCGTGCGAACGTGCTATAAGTGAAGTTGACTAAATACAAGCGATGTGAACCGGTTATGGGTGGTTAGAACTGCTGTTTCAAGCCTTAATGAAGCTAGTTTAAATTGGATTTTGAAATATTAATATATTAAGCTTTTTGTACCTTCGATTAAGTTCGTGTTTCGGGAGATTATGATAATATTAGACTAATCAACCGAGTTGAATGAATTTGATTGAACGGCACAGAATTGAATGGATATGAACCCTACCGAGCCTTAGTAAATTTTTATATTCATGTATACTTATCATTTCAAAATATTTTCAATCCTAACTCTAGGAGAAATAAAAACATCAAGATTGTGATTTTTTGAAGTGAAACTTTTTTGGAATAGTTATGATTTGAAACTCGATGAAACGAAAAAGCTACACTAAAAAGAGATAAACACATATTTCTATAGGACTTAGCCTGCAAGAGAATGAGATTGAATATATAAAAATGAATGTTTGTCTGTATGATCGTTAACTATATATCCAATTTTGATGAAAGTGAAAGTCTAGAATCCTCCTAATCACCTGGACCGATTTTGTTTTTGTGTCATGGAACCAAGTCTTTGAATTCAGAAAGTATGGCGGTAGTACCGCCCGACCCGGCGAACCGGGGCTGCTAAAGCTGCAAAAGCTGTCTCCTTTGAACTGAATTTAAAACCCGTGTCTTTTTATATTTTTGAATTCCCACCAATGAGGGCGAGTTTTATACACATCTCTCATTGGTTAGTCGTATTCTTACGTCCTGGCTTACACAGGCATATAGGCATTAATTAACAATAACAAAAGTAGAACATTAAGGCAGATCGCCTTTAATAAAATCAGTTAATCATATTAAACTGCCTAAATACGATTTACACAAAACGTATTGACAGGTCTTTAAGCATATTTAGCGGCAAATTTTGCGTTGTGCAAGACGCTAATTGTATTTAAACGTGTTAAATACATTTTGTGTTTCTTTAATAAATTTAAGCAAACTTATGCAAGCGGCCCAAGTAATTGATGAATTAAATTTAATTAAACAAATAATAAAATTGAATTGCAAATTTATATTATTATATATATTGTACAAGGCCATGTGTTAATGTTTACTGTCCTCCTCTCACTTGGTACTAGGAATGCAGAAAGGGCAGATGTAATATTTCTAATTATTAATATCTATTAATACCTTATTTATTAATTGTACATAAAGCGCGGATTTGTAGCATCTTCGTCAAACCCTTTTGGGTTTTAAGATGTATATAATATGTAAGAATTATGTATGTTTTTGTTTGAATAAAAAAAAAAAAAATTTATTTTATGATTATACATGACTGATAAATATAGCGTAGATCAAAGGAATATTGTTGCTATGTTTTTCTTAAAAGTAGCACTTGTCAAACGTCAAAAGGCAAATATTTAAATTATTTATAATATATTTAAATTTTATAAATAATTTAAATATTTGCCTTTTGACGTTTATAATATATTTAAATTTTTCTAAACTTTCGATACATTCGTATGATAAGAGAATGCAATATTACTGCATGTGACAGTCGAAGCAAGTCACGTATAGGTATCCAATAAGGCGATAATGTGGGACACGAATGGAGTTGAATTCAACATGGGTGGCTTAACGCGCTTACACCGTATCGGGAATGTCATGTACGAGTGATGTCTATTTATGTCGAATATCGATATCTATTACGTTATATTATGATTACAATATAATATACTTTAAAGATTGCCTGGAAGAGATTGCTTTAAGCAATAAGGCCGCCCATTGTACTACTACCTACGAATTTTCAGATATGTTAATGTGTCGCTGTTTTAAGTTGGTGTACAATAAAGAGTATTGTTGTTATTGTTTTTGTATACTGTTACAACCTAGGCACCGACAAAGACAAATTCCACTTACAGATCTGTAGAAGCACATTTTATTACGTGTCGGCATTTGAACTAATTGTAATCCTTTTATGATCGTCTTCTTGTGTTCACTTATTTATTGGCATACGTTTCTAATTGTTATGGAGAATAGCCTATTGTCCTATTGTACTCACTCATTAGCATAATTAGCCAGCTGTTGCGGATTCTTTTGCATTTGTGTAGGATAAAACGGCGGCCTGATGGAGAGAGGACTACGATGCGGAGAAGCTACGACTACGATTCGGGAATCTAATAGTGACGGACTTGCGCATATTATTGAATTATGACCTTCTGCATTACGTTTCGATTTGTTATGTTCGGTTATATTTGTAATATACTCTAATTTCTAATATACTGTATAATAATTATAACGGCATTTTAATTCGAGTCCCTCTAACTCGTAACAACACATTTATTTACATACTATAAACATTTCCTACATCTTGAAGTTGGTGCCAAGTAAAACACAAAAAATTAAAATAACTTGCAAATTATAGTAATTTTTGATGTTTTACTTCGCATTGCCAGAAGAAATAATATTATTACAAATAATGTTTTCTAGACAAAATTAATTACTAATTCAATTATAAAATTACATACTATTGAATACAATGTAAGAAAACTTAACTAATTTGTATTGTATTCTACCCATAGTCCCTCAAGACTATAAGTAGAATACTGAGCCCAGATCACCGTTTTCTATGGGTAAGGGGCCCAGAAGGCTGGCTACGTTTCCTCGCTGGATCGCCATACTGATCCGTTGGCCGAAGTAGGCACCAGCCCTCTGATCACCTGAAGAGTCGATGAGTCGTTTTGATTAATTTTGGTAGTGGCTCATGGCCTCAGGACCCCACGGTCCAAGCGTCTCGACAGCAAACGGCACAAACATATAACTCTTACTGAGGGTTGCATATTTCCGCCGCTTGGGTGATTCCGCTGTTTCCGCCGCCGAACCGGCCGATCTAGACGTGTTTGGTAAATGGGATGCGGCCAACGTGTCTACGCAAGTCACTTATATATATACATATAAAAAAACAGCATGAGATAATATATAAATAACTGTGATGAAAGAATCTTTTATTAGTTAGTAGTGTTGCTGGGGAGTTTCTTACCGCTTCTCCTCCTTTGTACAGCAATAGCTTGCTGCGAAGCGATGTACATAGAATACGAAGTAGATATATATAAATCCATATGTATAATAATAATATTAATATATACAAGGCCCCCGCCTCCGTGCTTGCCTTAACCAACCGGCACGGAGTGGAGATCGCTAGAGCTAAGACTCAAGCTCCAGGGGTGGAAATGATAAATGGCATCACGTCAGAAGTAGCTTCGGTGAACCTGCAGCCCACCTCTCTACACCCCTTAGCCACTCACACCCATGTTGCCCCTGTCTTTTATGGCATTTTTAGGGGCCCATGCAGGGAGTGGCGAGTCACCGTCTGCCCATTTTTCCATGTTCCCCGAACATTGCAACGAGCAGACGCCATAGTCCCCATATTCCCAGACCGCTAGTACCACTAACAGTTCACCCCAATAGCCTGGTACTTTCTCTTCTCATTTCCCACAATAGTCCTACACTGGCCGGGGTTTGTCCTTGGGTGCATTATTATATGCTGTAGACAGGGATAATCGCCGGTCAGTGTCACGCCACATTTACATTAAAGTTATCAAAGGGCCTCTACGTGTTGGCCCTTCCATGGCCCCGCGCAAGCCCTCCAAATTTCCGGGCCATTTTTATGGCCCGTGGTCGTCAAAGACATACATTATAATATAAATATACACAATATGTAACACTTTTAAAATATTATGCAGCAAACCCTATCCTAGCTTTGTGCCATATTTCTCTCTCCATCCCAAGGTTGTCTGGAAGAGATCGCTGTCAGCGATAAGACCGCTAGTTGTACCTAATTCTAAGCTGTTCTTGTATATTATTTTATAAAGTTTATTGTACAATAAAGTATATTCTATTCTATTCTATCTTCCGACAAACATAATAACTTTCGATAATTTCGTCGAAGTACTGTCTTTTCCCATCTCTACGCTGTCATATGCATTCAGCTACGAACTCCTCTACGTAACCCGCTAATGTTTTCATTCTTAGAACTAAATAACGTAATATTATCATATATATTGTGTATTTAATAAGAGATTGTCTGGTACTGTGAACGCAAATGTCATCTATAAGTAGAAGTTTGCAGACTATAGGTAATTCAGGAAAGTTTGCTGTATTATCCCCGCAAATTGCTATTGCGCCTGGCCGCCATTTTGGTGACGTAACCGTAGCCGAACACGCAGTACTGTTAGCATCACTGGCCGGCGAGTACGCGTACATATCGAGTTGCGGATGACGTCACGTGAATGTTCATTTGACAAGGTTCCAGCGCATTACCAATTTGCGGGGATATATACTTATCATTCATTGATTCTGGTCTTAGCATAGAACCTTTTTATTATCGCTGGAGTACAGCACACAGGCAGACGGCCCACCTGATGCAAAGCAGCTTCTGTCGCCTGTGGACATTTGCCAACATCAGAGTTGTCACTTTGAAAACTGGTTTTTTAAAAAGGTTTTTAAATACGAGTTTTTGAGATCCTGGGTATCATGTAGTAGCAGAGTGCTAGCCAAGACAAGTAAAATGAGCCCAAACACGACGGGTCTATCTTGTTTAGTACAGGTGTTATATAAGACAGATAGCCTTCTCTGTCTTATCTGATGCCTTGGGTTAATTTCAAGTTCTTCGGACCTTAGGGGTTGTAGTAAAGATAAGTATGCCTTCCTCCCTCCCCACTCCACCACCCCACTGCTTAAAATTCGTAAATAAAACAGCCAGAAGCATTACCTATATTTCTGCTAGTCTTTGTAGTAAGCAATTAATTATTTCCAAGATTTTGTAAATAGATTTACAAAAGTTACACTCTAAAATAATTTCTTTTAAGAACACACTTTGACTTAATTCATAATTAATTAGGTTGCTAAGTAAATTAGGCTAAGATTTTCATTTAATTTTTCTGACAAATTAATATATTCTTTTACAGCGTTAATATTATATACTAGCTGCGCCCTGCGGTCTCTCCCGCGTGGTGATTGACAATTGTCATAATTTCAATTTTTTTTCTTAAATAAAAGTAGCCTAAGTTACTCCTTATTACATCAGTTACCTGCTAATAAAAGTCCCGTCAAAATCAGTCCAGCCATTTCAGAGATAAGCCGGAACAAACAGACAGACAAAAATTGTAAAAAATGTTATTTTGGTGTATGTACTGCATATATATTCATATGCAGGTGTAAGTAGTTATTTATATGTATAGATTATAGTGAGTCTGTTTGTATAATATTATTTGTATGGGTCCCGCTTTATTGGTGTTGTTTGGTTGTTTCTTATATTTTCTTTACTAATATTTTATTTTTACTATTAGGATATATCCCCGACTTCGTCCACGTTTGTCGTGGAAAACTTCCGCGTCATGAAAATATCGCAACATATAAAAAATAATAGAATGAACTAATGAATGGAATGAACTAATCTTTATGCACATATCAGCTCAAGCTGACGAATGACAAAATAATAATAATCTGAAATATTATAATCAAAGTTTATTACATTATTACAATTACAATATTAAATACAGCACAATAATACACAGAAATATTAGGACAACTCCAAGAGTTGTCTCCACGCTTGTCAGGTGTCGAGCAGCCATTTGCCCTTAAAGAATACTGCGATTATCGAACAGCAATTATCGACCACAATATGCGATCCCTGTCCAAGACTGTCGGTTGTAGACCAGCTCCCCTCTGCCCGAACACCGAGTATTTATAAGATCTTCGTAGTGCGTCTGCAGTGACACCATCCTGTAATACTTTGGCGTCACTTCATTTTTTAACCGACTTCGAAAAAAGGAGGAGGTTCTCAATTCGTCGTGTTTTTTTTTTTTTTTTTGTTTTTTTTTTGCTTTTTTTTATGTATGTTCGCCGATAACTCCGTGATTTATGATCCGATTTACGTGATTCTTTTTTTGTTCGACGCGGAATAGCTTCCAATTGGTCCCCTAAAAATTTTACATAGTTTGGCCCAGTAGTTTTCATTTTATGAACATTTTTCATGGAAATAATTTTCACTCCGTTCCATATGTACACCGATTACTCTGAGATTTATGATTCGATTTACGTGATTCTTTTTTTGTTCGACGCGGAATAGCTGCCATGTGGTCCCCTAAAAATTTGACATAGTTTGGCCAAGTAGTTTTCATTTTACGAACATTTTTTTGTTCCCGGTTTTTGGGACCTATATTTTTTATCACTTCCGTCATAACACCGACTTCCGCCATCCGTATAACTTCCAACTTCCTGTTACTCCATTTTCGATATCCGTTGGCCGATCCGATAATAAATGCTTCTACCCGATCCCGAAAAATTAAAGAGTTCCCGTGGGATAATTAAATAAGTTTAATTACTTAAACAGCTATTATTATACAGTTATGCACCTAATTAAGTATTAATATTGCCGGTATCATCGTACAATAAAACATTTTAATTTATACATTAAAGAGACGAGATTCCGCGAAAAAGTAAAACCTAACAAAAACAGTGTCTAGCATAGCGTATTTCATCATCATATTAAATAAACTAGATGGCGCTGATAGTATACTACATCGCGATCGTGACACGGACGAAGTCGCTGGCAGTTATACTAATATATAAAGCTGAAGAGTTTATTAGTTTGCACGAACGCGCTAATCTAAGGAACTACTGGTCTGTTTTTAAAAATTCTTTCAGTGTTAGTTAGCCCATTTATCGAGGAAGGGTATAGAATATATATTGTTACGAGCTACAGGACTCCAATTAAAATGCCGTTGGAATTACTATAGAATTTATTAGAACTATACAAACACGTATAACGCAGGTACAAATATAATTGCGTATCGTAATCCTCGCTTGACTGCCGATCTCTCCATTCGGCAATTGCTGCATCGATAAAATATGGCTGCCAGCCCGCATAGATCGTATTTCTTAGAATCGGTTCGACACACCTGCCTAATGACTGCCATAAAACAAGTACAATAACCGTTGAATGTTTTTCTTAATTTTAAACACAAAGTAAACAAAAGAAATCCAAATGCGGGAAAGGTCATAAACCAGATTTATGGGAGATAGTTTTATGACGAAAGTATGGCGTAGCACATAATAAAGAGTCAAGTTATACGCCAGCGAAGCAATCGTGATAAGCCATTAGTACATTTATAAAAAACATCTTTTATTTTCTTTTAATATTTAATAACCCTCTGTTTCTCTTTTATTTGACAAATTAAAATGAATAATTCTGTTTTTAATTTTAAGAAAACGTGAAAGAGGTTACTTTCTCATTATATTCAAGGTGGTTAACGCCGCTTGTTGCTTCGTCGTTGCAGCAGAGATGCGGGTCGGTATGCTTGGTATAGCCGGTACCGAAAGCTGACCCCTGATTCATTTCTCACCTTATCTTATTCACAAATCTATCATATTTTTTTCATATTATCTATATGTATGACTCTCAAGACCACGGACTATAGAAATGGCTCGGACTTTTGGAGGGCTTGCGTGGGGCCATGGGAATGCCAACATGTAGCACCTTGCCTCTTGACTTGTAAATATGATGTGACACTGACCGACGATTATCTTTATCTACACCATATAGTAATGCACCCAAGGACAAGCCCCGGTCAGTGTAGGGCTATTGTTGGATATGAGAACAAACATTTACCGGGTTATTGGGATGAACTGCTAGGGATCTGGGCTATGGAAACTATGGCGTCTGCCCGTCGCAACGTTTGTGGAACATGGAAAATATGGGCAGACGGTGACTCGCCACTACCTGTATGGGCCCCAGAAAAATGCCGTACAAGATTGGCGATGGGCAACATGGGTATGAGATGGTAAGGGGTGTGAAGAGGATGCCTGCAGGTTCATCAAAGATACTTCCGACATTATGCCAGTTATCACTTCCCTGAAGCTCAAGTCTTAGCACTAGCGATCTCAACTCCGTATCGGCTGGTAAAGAAGCATGGAGGCGGGGGTCATACTATGGCCCCCCGGAGTCGGGTACGATGTGTCACTACTCACCTAAGGCTTCGCCACAAAGCCCTCTTGCGGGCTAACAAATTAAAATGGTTAATTTTTACCCTCAGCTATATCATTATTATAAGTAATCTTTATTTGTCAATGGCATGGTACACTAAATAGTAGATTTTAAAGGTATGACATAGGTTCACTAAAGGTTCTATCCGTGCAGGAACGAAGAAAGAATACAATTTCGTGCGGCCGGGCGGTATGTCGTAGACGACAAAACAACCCACGGCCACATGGTAGGGTAAAAGCCACTATGGATGACTAGGGCCCCTGGTCTAGAGCATGCCCTGGCCTGGTTCCAGTCTTTCTTTAGACCACCACGGTAGCACCTTGGATGTTACAAAAGTCTACATGCGATGGTAACCCGACCGTTTTCCATCAGGTGGGCGCGGCCTGCCTACTGGATTAATGCAATAAAAAAAGTATTCAAATGTTTAAATTATTTCATACTAATTCCCTGGCAGCGGGGCAAGCCTTTGGTGTGGAATGCGATTTGCGTAGACACTTTGGCCGCATCCCATTTACCAAACACGTCTAGATCAGCCGGTTCGGCGGAAGAAACAGCTGAATCACTCAAGCGGCCCAGATATGCAACCTTCAGTGAGAGTTATATGTTTGTGCCGTTTGCTGTCGAGACGCTTGGACCGTGGGGTCTTGAGGCCATGAGCCTCTACCAAAATTTATCGAAACGACTCGTTGACTCTTCAGGTGACCAGAGGGCTGGTGCTTACTTTGGCCAACGGATCAGTATGGTGATCCAGCGAGGAAACGTAGCCAGCCTTCTGGGCACCTTACCCATAGAAGACGGTGATCTGGCCTCAGTATTCTACTTATAGTCTTAAGGGACTATGGGTAGAATACAATACAAATAAGTGAAGTTTTCTTACATTGTATTCGATTGTATGTAATTTTATAATTGTTCTGTGAATATAATATATTTTATACATTTAACTAAAAAAATAAAAATCAAATTAATTTCATACTGAATATTAAATTAAAGTGATTTTGCCTAAATCCACTACACTACCATAACACCGGAACAATACGGATTCCGAAAAGGAAGTTCGACACCACTGGCATGCTTCAATCTAATGAAATAGAATGTCTCTGCGCTCTAATCTTTAAGAGATATTTATTTTCAGAAATGGGTCTAATCCGTTGTCCATAGACGGATTACACCACTGTCGGAAAGAGAAAACTCATATTTTATTCATTTTGTACTTTGTAAATTAGTTTAATTTTCCCCTTTTCGAAAAGTGACGTAAGGTACAAAAGAAAGTTATTTTTTTGGGACTTCATTGTCATTTTGACAAACACAAAGCGCTTTAGTTTTCATTGTATATATACGGATCACGCGCAGACAGTTAAGTATTATTTCACCCCTCATAAAATTTTCATAACTTGGGCCTTACGTGAAAATCGATTCTTAAGAAGAAAACTCTATAAACATAGTGTTACGAGCTACACAGGACTCGAATTAAAATGCCGTTGGAATTACTATAGAGTTTATTAGAACTCAACAAACTCGTACAAAACAGGCACAAATATGACTGGACACAGCCAGTACAAACTGCACGATTCAATAACACGCGCAAAGTCCGTCACTATATCGCTCATCTAAAGTAACACGTCTTGCTAGTATCGTAATCGTCGCTTGACTGCCTCACCCCACCGTTCGGGCATTGTTTTATACTAAACTGTACAATACATCAAAGGACCTCGTTCACTGAGTTAACCCATACACCTTGCAAGCTTAGGCGCAATGCAATAACAACAAGGATTAGTTCGACACTAATGACGGCCTTAAAACAAGTATGATAACAATAGAATGTTTTTCTTAATTGCAAATTTTAAACATGAAGTAAACAAAATAACTTCTAATGTAAGAAAGGTAATGAACTGCGTTTTTACGACAGGCAGGTGTGCGCATTTCTTTGACGGCATGTAACAATAGGCTACTTTGTGTCAAAAAGCAAAATCTCTTCCGCGGGATATTTACACAAAATGCACAAGTGAAACCGCATGAAAAGCTTACTAGAATATAAATTTACTTTTATTATCCTGTTTTACCATTCTACGTATGAGTATGTAAGCAATTCATTTGGAAATATTGCCCATTTTGTTATAACGACAGCCTTTGAGTATTAGTGATGTGATGATTTATGGAGGTATAAAAACGTTCGGATATTTTATATCTCTTTCTTATACATAAATAAAGTTAGTCCATAAATGCTGAGCTTATATTTATTTGTTTAATAGCTGTTACTCGCGACTTCGTCCGTGTGGAATTTAATTTAATTCAATTTACCTTTCGGTACGGCGACGGCGGCGAAGTGCGCGTGGGATTACATTTTTGAAAAAAAATATAGCTTAAGTTACTCCTTAAAACATCAGCTATCTGCTAGTGAAAGTCCCGTCAAAGTCGGTCTAGCCGTTTCAGAGATTAACCGGAACAAACAGACAGACAAAAATCTTAGAAATTGTATCTTTGATATAAGTACCGTGTATACTTTCGTATGCATTTAGTAAATTTATTGTGACATACACTTCACACTTGACTTTGACAGACTTCAATTTTGTGCAGATTTCATACAATTAGAATGTCATAACAGTCTTACAACTAAAGCTACAATTTAAGCACCTTATCCTAAGTATTATATTAGTACACTTCAACAGTTTCTTGGAACTTCCGTAAGGAATACGTGAAAATATCTAAATCTGTCTTCATTTCACAAATCTGGTTCAATATCCGAAGAGCCCTGTAGAAGCACCTTAGTCCTATTGTAACCACATGAGTCTACTTTAGGCGTGTTAATTGAGGCATTTTTCCGACGTTTCTTTTCTACCAGCTATCATAACACGCTGCGAAGCGAAAGTACAGACAAGGATCGGCTCCGCAGGCGAAGTCGAAGAGTCGAAGACTCGTCCCCATATTTTCATTTCAGCCTGTTGGCTTAGTTCATCACAAAGTCATCTCCCCTCGCCGCGGACGTGCCGAGGTCGTACCTCACAGGAGGTGCATCCTTGAGCGCGCTGCTTCCGGGCTGAACGCCATTACTCCCTCAGAGTTGGGAAGCTCACCAAACCTGGTATCGCTGAAACAGCCATCTACGGCTATGCTGGATCCTGAACAAATAATAATTCTACTGCTCGACAATGTAAAAGCTGAGAGATCGAACAGCTCAGCTGCAGACTCTCCAAAGTGAATCCGATAAAAAAAAACCGATTAGCTGGCTCGGATCTGCTATTTTGGAGAAAGGGGTACGCACAGTATCATCCAGGCTTATCTTACAGTGGATTCCTCTATTTATTTCAACACATTAACTTGTTTTATTAACTACTGGTCGCTGGTAAACTCCGTATAAATAATTTTCTTCCAATTCACCCTTTTGTAATCAGTAGTTCAGCAGTCAAGCGATGTCTAAGCATTATTTTTCAAAATGTGACTGATCTCGGAGCATTTCTTACGTCTGCATGTTGCTTGCAATTAAATGGTTATTCGTGAAACCCGTCATTGGCTTTTTGTTGTTAATTATAATTGTTTATTCAAATGTATTTAGCTGTAGGTTTCCTATAAATAAATAAACAAATAATAGATATAAGACATAGAGATCTGGTAGAAATCGGATTTGTAACTTTACACTTATAACCGGTTCCAAATTTTTACTAACCATTCATTTACCTTATTATCAGATAAAGGGGTGTAGTGGAATTGTTACTGTTTTCTAAACATCCATCGGCTTACCAAAAACACTCCACAAACTCATCACTAGTGGCTCCTAGTAGTTGTAGTACACATAAAAGCCACACCGCGGGCAACCACGATCACCATTGGGCTAATCCTAGCGAAGGGGACTATGTATAAGCATAGTTAATTATGGGAGATCCCCCAATGTACACGGAGTCTTTATTGTAGTGATAAACGTGCAACTACCAGCCGTCCTTCATGACAGTGCAGCAAGGTAATGCAACCTTAAGAGTGTTTGCCAAGATCCGTATAGTGGCTTACGGTCTTTCGCTGCATCGTTTACCCTGCTGATAGTACTAGTTGGCTGGTCCATTGGACACCAGAGGAAGGGACGAGAGAGTGGGCTTCCATCCGCGCATTTCATCAACTGTTTGTCACTCGCAGATGACCCTTGCTTATGTTTCTAATATATCAGATACATTTTGGAGAGTGTGCATCGGAGCTTTTCAATCTTATCCCGCCGTCTCCCTTCCATCATCGGATAACCAATCATACCACCTATTCGCACAAAGCGCTTTCATTATACGCACCGCAAAAGAGTGGAACACACTGCCGGAGTCTGTTTTCCCGAAACTTACAACCTGGGTGTCTTCAAGTCTCGTATGAATAGGTACCTTCTAGGTAAGCGTGCTCGATCTTAGACCATATCTCCGCTCAAATCGAGCGAGATAATGGTCAAACGCGAACCTATACGTGATTTAAAAAAAAAGGATAAAATTTGATATATTCATTCGCTTGCCTTACTTAGGGTTGGTAAGTAAGGCAAGTAGTTCGATAATACTTTTATGGGAGCTTATGTTATATTTTAACCGATAGTAAGGCAAATGAACGGTTGGTTAAATATAGAAAACGGCCATGGATCGACGATAAAGAAAGTAAGTATTAGAATATAACCTACACAAAACAATAATGATATTTTTCGGATATCCGCAATGCTATTATTCCCTTCACAAATTCAAACCAATTAGATAAAAGCTTTCGTTTCACATAAACCTATATAATAATAATATAAATTGAATGTATAATTAATGTAAAGGAGTGGAATGTACAGGATGAATCTTTCAAGGAGGCCAAATCCCACTATCTTTTATTTCGTTTTTATTTTATATATTTTTTTTTCATCGTAGTTCTCTTTGGTGGCGGTTATTATAGAAATAGTGCTTAATGGGAGGCGAGGGCCAGGAGTACCCTCATACAGGGTTTTACCTAGTTTGGGCTCCTGTCCTTCCCATTTAATTAAGTTTGTCAAAATTTTTGTACTCTATAATTTTGTTTTTCTTTTTATGGGCAGTAAATAAATACATTATTATTATATTATTATCCCAAACTAAGCTAAATAGCAAAAAACACTCATAGGAGTCTTGAGGACGATTTTGACGATAACAAAAGTAGTATTATAAGATTTTTGAAAATTCAATTATCTTTGTTAGGAATCTAATCGGCTGATTTTGAAAAAGAAAACGAATCGCAAGGGACAAGTGGAAAAACGAATCGCAACCGACAAGTGACAAAACGAATCGCACCAACATTTTAACTTGAAGTTTTACGGGCAGATAGTTAATGTACTTGTCCTATTTGAAAAAATAATTGAAAACCCTTGTCCTTTGCGATTCGTTTTTCCACTTGTCCGTTGAAGTTTCACTTCTACTATGTGTTCCAGCACACATTTCGATTTATCGCAGGTTTACTGCAAATTATGTTTTGTTTCCGTTAGGTACATTTTAATAAATGCATTTTTTATTTAAACATGTTTTATTTTATCAAACAAAAAGAACGGATTCGATCCGGAACCAATAAAAACATCGATAGTCTACTCTAACATTATGCCACCTCTCACTACGTCTACTCTAAATTATACCGCCTTTCACCACGGCCGTAACGATTTTTCGTGAGAAAAAAAATAAAAACTTTCGGTATTATTATACCAAATCATAGTGTAAGCTTGTAAGGGATACATTTCTGTGAAGGAATGTCAAACAGCCAACCAAGATGATTCGTACCATACCAAAATAAAATTCAGATATTATTGTTGGTTTTATTTAAATTTATTTATTTATATAATAAAGAAAAATTACTTCATAAAGTTAATAATAACATTGATTAATTAATATTTTCTTTTAAATAACATTTCAAACACCTAATTAAACATAAACTAAATTATAAATAAATTAAACTAAAAATAAACTATATATACAAACTAAAATTAAACCATAAAATATTTTCTTTATTATATAAATTTAAGAAATATGTAGTATAACGACGATAAATAATTTATTTATTTGATTACTTATTAAATATAACTGGGCCCCCAGGGGGTGCCTCCTGCTGGACAGTTGTCCGTCTAGCAGTGCATTCGGGTAAGCGAACCCGGGGCCCCAGCCCCACTGTCACACTACCTTTGTTCCGTGGCAGTGGTGTCCCACTTCTCCTTGTTTCCAGTTTCCTTTCCTCTTTATTCCCTTCCTTCCCATTCTCCTTATCACATCCCCTTCACGCCTTAAGTATCTCTCCTTTCCCATCCAAACCCTCCTCCAGTCATAGCGGTTCGTGCTCCATTGGGCCCAGGGGGGTGAGGACGAGTGTGTGCACCTAAATATATCCTGCCTACTTGACAGCTTCCGTTTTACTGGATTTTGATAGCTGAAGGGATCGCCGTAACCGAAATCGGTTACGAAGACATTATCATCAAATATTACACAAGTAGAATTAGTTTAAAGAAATAATGTCGTTTCAGGCTTATCTCTAAAAGAAAGTATGCACTGAAAATCAGCGTTGTGTCGGATATAATTCCGGCACAGCAATAAGCTGAGTGCTAACTTTGTTTGCTAAAAACGGCGTACAAATTCTAATAATAATAATAATAATAGAATAGAATAGAAAACACTTTATTGTTCACCATATAAACAATTACAGAATAAATAAATTACAACAATGTAACGGCAAAACAAAAGACGGCCTTATCGCCCAAAGCGATCTCTTCCAGGCAACCTGACTGAGAGGATACTTTTAAAAACTTATGTCTAGGTATAATGAAATTAATAATAAGTAAAATAAACCCGCAGGGGGGCTTTGTGGCGAAGCCTTAGGTGAGTGGCGACACCTCGTACCTGACTCCGGGGGCCAAGACAAGGCCCCCGCCTCCGTGCTTGCCTTAGCTAGCCGGCACGGAGTGGAGATAGCTAGAGCTCAAGCTCCAGGGGTGGAAGTGATAAATGGCCTAACGTCGGAAGTAGCTTCGGTGAACCTGCAGCCCACCTCTCTACACCCCTTACCCACTCACACCCATGTTGCCCCTGCCTTTTATGGCATTTTAGGGGCCCATGCAGGGAGTGGCGTGTCACCGTCTGCCCATTTTTCCATGTTCCCTGAACATTGCCACGGGCAGACGCCATAGTCCCCATATTCCCAGACCGCCAGTACCACTAACAGTTCACCCCAATAACCCGGTACTTTTTGTCCTCATTTCCCACGATAGTCCTACACTGGCCGGGGTTTGTCCTTGGGTGCATTATTATATGGTGTAGACAGGGATAATCGCCGGTCAGTGTCACGCTACATATTTACATTAAATTTGTCAAGAGGCCTCTACGTGTTGGCCTCCCCATGGCCCCACGCAAGCCCTCCAAAAGTCCGGGCCATTTTTATGGCCCGTGGTCTTGAAAGACATACAGTAAAATAAAAAGGAAGAACAGTAAAAAGTGGACAGTAAACAGTTAAGTTAAAAAGAATAGAGATTTTTTATTATTATAAACTAAGGTCATGGTTTTTGACAGATTTTTTAAATATGATAAGTGATTAAGCTTTTCTGACATCTACGGGTAAAGAGTTCCAAAGGCAGAGAGACTGCCTGCACAGCGAAGGATTTGGAGTAAAATGTTGAAGAATGTGCCTTTAACAGGAGGTTGTTAGAGGAGCGCAAATCAAAGGTGTGTGATGTATGAAGGAAGTTGGAACATTCCTTAAGGTAAGGAGGAGTGTAGGGTATAAATAGTGTACGTATAATAATGTATAAGGAATGTAATTACGTTGCTATTGTTTCCAAAAAGTCTTTCTATATAACGTATGTAAAAAGTTTACGCTTATATACCTCTAAAAACACGTTGAATAAAAACCCTTTAGCTTAAAAGGATGGGTAATTCTCCAGGTTGATGTAAACTGATCAGAAGTTTAATATTCGTGAACGTAAGCTCAAAATTGGAGTTCCAATATCAGAATATAGTTTTCTATAAAGCGGGAGCGTACAAGACATAAGAGGGAGCGATAAATTGATATAACTGTAGACAACCTTACTCTCTCTCTGTCCTGTTATACCTTGGAATGTTTTTTGATATTAGTACTTACTTACTTACTCCGTTGGCTCAGCGTGTTAGTGTGTGCCCACGCTGTTGAATAGTAAGTACGGTAGTGAATGTTGTGTAAGGCAAAAGACATATTATAAATAGAATAAACATAGCATTTAGTACGAATGAGAGCATTGAGAAGTGTGTGTGGTATTTCTTTCAAAGATGGAGTGACAGTGGTGTAAAGGGATGATGTTAATAATTATGTATACAAGTCGCGAAAACTTAAGAAAATATTAGGATGATGTTAGTGAAAGCAAGAATTAAGAAAGGTTTGCTAAATAGACTAGTAAACAAGTGCCTTTTGGACCAACTTTTTTCAGCAGTCTCCGAAAATTATAAATGTGAATGCGAATTCGATTCGGAATGGCATCTAGATGATTTTTGAAAAAAATGAAGATCAGCTTGCAAAAATTGTAAAAGTTATTAACAACTAACTAAAAAAAAGAAGGGGGGTTTAGTTTTTTGCAAATATCTCAAAAAGTAATAAAGATTTTTCAAATTTGAAAAAAGATTCGAAAAGAGGAGGAAATTTCCTAAAAAAAAGTCTTGACTCCCGAAACTGTAAGATCAATATATATAATTTTCCCAGAGGGATGAACATACGGCCGAAAACGGGTACTCTGGCTTACGCAAGCCACACCCACATCGGCCCTTTAATGCATAAATATTATTTAACATACTAAATATGAAAATAAAAAATTGAAAAAATTCAGGCACTAACTGAATAGATTAATGAACAATAATCTGTTTGAAATTTTTTTTATAACAATTTTTCATTTACTTATTCCATAGTTAATTAATAAAAATTTTTTGCTTGAACATGAACATTGCAAGTGTGATAATTGTTAAACTATAAATTTAAGATTTTTTTCCTTTCTTGGAGCAATTCTTGAAAAACTTTAGAATAGAACCCCGTTGGAAAAATTAGAAAATGTTTATTTTTCATTTTTTATTAATAATTTTCGTTGTTACAAAATTAAAAGTTTAAAACAACGAAAATTATTAATAAATAAATAAATAATAAACATTTTCTAATTTTTCCAACGGGGTTCTATTCTAAAGCCTTTCAAGAATTGCTCCAAGAAAGGAACAAAATCTTAAATTTATAGTTTAACAATTATCACACTGGCAATGTTCATGATAAAGCAAAAAAAAAATTTATTAATTAACTATTGAATAACTAAACGAAAATTACTATAAAAAAAATTTTAAGCAAATTATTGTTCATTCATCAATTCAGTTAGTGCCTGAATTTTTTCAATTTTTTATTTTCATGTTTAGTATGTTTAAATAATATTTATTCATTAAAGGGCCGATGTGGGTGTGGCTTGCGTAAGCCAGAGTACCCGTTTTCAGCCGTATGTTCATCCCTCTGGGAAAATTATAAATATTGATCTTACAGTTTCGGGAGTCAAGACTTTTTTTAGGAAATTTCCTCCTCTATTCGAATCTTTTTTCAAATTTGAAAAATCTTTATTACTTTTTGAGATATTTGCAAAAAACTAAACCCCCCTTCTTTTTGGAACGTAGTTCCTTATCGCGCGGTACGAATGGGGGCTAGACGGAAAAAATTCTTACGAAAAAGTTGTCACGACACTTTTTGAACTTGCCAAGATAAAATGCAGTTTATGCCCACGCAGTTAGAGTTTAATTTGGAGTACATTATTATTTAAATGTCATGGGTTGCTGACGTACAGATAGCATTTGCGGACATATAGAGTCTTAACATCATTAAAATAAGGAGCAATATCGCGAATCTGGTTTAAAGTTAAATTTGTTTCAAGAGTCGAATTACAGGATGTGATTCGATTTTTAAATTGTTTCTTATATTGAAGTAAATAGGATTCAAAATTACTCATTTACTATTACACTTCGCATTGAACAGTGTGGTGTCGTGACGATTATTTTTGTTGAGTGTATACAGGTTTTTTGTAAATAATCGAAAGGAACTTCGTTCCATCCGGGTGTCCCTTGACACCTCTCAAGTTTTTTTTTAAGTTAATTGTTAATAACTTTTACAATTTTTGCAAACGGAACTTAATTTTTTTCAAAAATCATCTAGATACCATTCCGAATCGAATGACACCTCATTTATAATTTTCAGAGACTGCTGAAAAAAGTTGGTCCAAAAGGCACTTGTTTACTAGTCTAAAAGTGGTTTGGGCGATACATCGATGTTAAATAAAAACGATGTTAAATTTGCATCGCAGGAACAAGCGTCAAAAACTTATGTAAATGGTGATAAAAAACATCGATATATCGTTCATAAATATCGATATTTTTAACATCGATGTTTCACTTCTGAAAACATCGATATCCTAACATGGATGTTTTTTTATGAGCGATCTTGCATCCCCACTGACTAGTGCAACGCGTGAGCGCAGATATTAATAGTTGCTTTATCTCGCTTGCACATCATCCATCCCGCTCACACACTGTGCTATACATTGTACTATAGTAGAATTATTTTCTCCGTGCAGTTTGGGTCATAAATCAAACTCGGCCTCAGCCCGGCTAGGGCGGTGAGCATGTTGCGCGGGCGCAACGCCATTAACGATAAAAACTCATTCTTATCAAAGAAAGATTATCATTCTTATAAAAATCATTATTATCTTTTTTCCTGTTAATTTTAAACTTAGATATAAGTATTTATATTTATTTTTAATATAACTTGTTACATTCTAAACTTTTGTACTTATAGTTTTTTAATACATAGATACCTAATTAATAATTTATTTTAAATCATTATTATTCTTATTTTAATAAATACGTTGTTTTATCTATTTTTTCCTTCATTTATATCACTAACCCACAAAATGACAAAACTAAATACACTATCGATAACGCTTGTCGACAACAATAATGCGTATCACTATGCCTGCCCATAAGGCCCGTGAGTGGAAGAGAGAGCGAAATACTCGCTTCACTGCTCCGATTATTTATGACCCAAACTGCACGGAGAAAATAATTCTACTATAGCAGTACGACTTGTTAACATTTGTACTTAAGGTTACCGTTTCCAAAATAAATAAGACTACTTCAGTGCTATCCGTGCAGGAACGGAGAAAGAATACAATTTCCTGCGGCCGGGCGACCAGTCGTAAGAAGCGACAAAAGAACCCACAGCCAGGTGGTAGGGTATTTCCCCGACTGGATGGCTATCACCCCTGGTCTAAAGTATGCCGCCATAACAGCCTTGTGTTCCGGCATTAGTGGCCAGGTTCCAGTCTCCCTTAAGAGCAGCAGCGCATTTGTAGCACCTTTGGTGTTGTAAATGTCCATAGGCGATGGTAACCGCTTTCCATCGAGCGGGCCGTCTGCCTATCTGCTGAACTCCTGCAATAAAAAAGTGCTTTCAGCACTCGACAGTGAATACTACTAGAAGCCATCTGAAGTATCGTTTAACTTCTACCTCCCGCTGCTACAATTTTGTAACTTGGACTACTAAGGTATTAGGCCTTTGCCGGACGGTCAGCGTCCGATAATTCCGGCCATTGTTCCGGACTTTTAGCAATATATCGGACAGGTAAGACCTTTATAATAGCGGCAGGGTTAATCACTTTATACCCTTCACGCTGTTCCGGAGCGGATACACTATGGCACGTTTTCAGTTTTCTTTTTCCTTAAGCGATTTAACGGAATAGTTATTGTTTTTAGTTTGGCCTAGTTTACTATAAGTTTAAGCCATTATTAATTTGTTAGTTAGTTTAGGTCAAATCTTTCAAGCGAAATTAGAACTAGTCCCTTTATTTAGACCAGTGATTCTCAAAGTATTTTCGGCAAGAGACCCCTTTTTCAAAATGAACTGATGAACCTCAGACCCCCATACCCAAATGACTTTAAAATCCTATCTCTATTTTTTCATATTGATCCAAAATACTGACCTATTTAAAAACTTTACGATTGGTTAAGTGAGTAAACTTGACATCATTGTCTCGTGAAAATTTAACAAAATAAATGTCTATATTATAATATTAATTAATTATTATTATATATAATAATAATATTAATTAATTAATATTAATAAATATTATAAACGTGAAATGTTGTAAGAATGTATGTATGGATATACATCTAGTATGTTTGATAATCTTTCACGCAAAAACTATTGAAAGGATTTTGATGAAACTTTCCAATAATATAGCTTACACATCAGAATAACACATACATACATATAGAGATATAGTGTGAATTATCCAAAATGTAACGATTTTCAATCACCACGCGGCTGAAACCGCGGTCACAGCTAGTAGGTAATAAAATACTTTTAAACCGTTCTAAGAGCGGTAATTTATTTTGATTAATGATTTTTATTATTCCGATGTTTCGGCCACTTTTCAGTTGCAGTGATCGCGAAAGAAAGATGTCGAGTGTTAATGAGTATTGTTAAAGTTTTATTTAGCCTACCGCCAACTTGTTCGTTTAATTATTTAGTTGTAATTTTGTTTATGCTTATTATTTACTCTATGGGAGCCTAATCTAAATTACCTTATTATGCTTTCATAGAGTAAATAATACTCATTTATTAAATACCTAATAAAGATGCCGAGACGTGGTTCGGCAAACGTAGGGTAAGACGCCCTCCAGCCCGAAGCTTCGATGAATTGTTCAAGTTCGCCAGTGGGAAACTCGCAGAGGTCTACGTCCAGGTATTGACAACAGTAGGCTGACGATAACACTTGGGTTGCTTGGAAATTGGCTAATAAACGTGCTTGTGTGAAGAGATTAATTGTAGATGAAGCGAAAGCGGCGTTTCAAAATCACAGCATGAAGAATTTGTATATTGACTATTAACTTAGTTTTCGTCTTTGTGATCCTATTATTGGACACTGCTGGACGTAGGCGCCCTCCAGTTTGCGCCACTTTTTTTTTTTTTTTTTTTTTTTTTGTTTGAGGCGAGGAAAAATGCTGACCGATTTACGCACTCTCAGGGCCGTCACTAGGAAACGGCGCGCATCCATCGGGGGCGATAACGCTAGCAATAGTATGCTTTTTTGCGCTTCGTCCGCGATGGCTTGACACTGAGGAGTGTGGAAGACTCAGAGCGATGCCGCACGGGCGAGCAACCTCAATACCCACTAAAAAACCTCTCCTCCCGTCGATCCTGCGCTTTGTTGTGAAGGAAAGACTGAGATATAGAACATAGTTACGCAACAGTCGATCCAGCGCAATAAAGTGCCTGGAGTGTGCCCTGGGAGAACACACCCCACTTCGAAACGGGGGCTGAATCCCTTGCGTTGCCTAGTAGCAAGGGGCCCCTCGTACCGGAACCTAACTCAGGGAGGGAAGTAATGCGCGTACCTGCCTCTCCGGGTGCTAGCTGAAGGCCGGCGACCTCGGGTGGAGACATTAGCACGCGCTGCAGGACTTCGCTCCCTATCCCTGCGGCCTCTTTTAGAGACATAACCGCCTCACAGAAAGAGACCGCAGACTCCCAGCGGTCGTCGCTGTGCAACATGGCCGTTACCAAGTCGCCAAGCGATCGGACGGCTCCTACGTGTGTCTCGAACTCGAAACGCTGAGGCGTCCATGCAGCGCACTCAACAAGCGTGTGTAACGCCGTATCGGGTGCGCCGCATTGGCGGCAGTCCGGGGAAGGCAAGCAGCCCACAATGCGAAACAGATACTGGTCGAAACAACCGTGTCCGGTCAGTATCTGAGTCGTCCTGAAGGTCAGGGTTCCGCTGGTGCGGGTCACCCATCTCTCCAGCTGCGGCCTGATTGCATCCACCGTATAGCCGCCGGCCACAGGGTGTTCGAGGTCACGAGACCAGGCGACGAGGCAGGAGGCGGTTTCCCGCTTCCTGACCGTCTCTAATTCGACTTGACAGAAGGTCAGTCCTCTAGCTAGGGCATCCTGCTGGGCGCGACGAACTCTGGACAGGACGTCTGCCTGGAGAGGCCAGGGCAGCTCGCCTGCCAAGAGAGTCGCCGCCGACCACGACACTGTGCGGTACCCCCGTATGGTCCTCACGGCCAGAACCCGCTGCGCGCGGTGCAGCAGGGTTCGGTTGTGGCGGTGAAGCGCATCGGACCAGACGGGCGCACCGTAGAGTGCCATACTCCTCAGGATGCCGGAATAAAGCTACCGCGTCGCACCCCCCGGCCCCCCCACGTTAGGAAGAAGCCTGGAGAGTGCGCCCGCGGAATTCAGAAGTTTGGGAACTAGCTGCTCAAAGTGCGCTTTGAACAGCCATTTCCCGTCTAGGACTAGCCCAAGATATTTCATCGTGGGCCCTACTCTAATCGCCACCCCCTGAACTGTAACGGACAAGTCCGGGGGAGGATTCCGGAATTTCTTATGGAACATGACGGCCTCCGTTTTCGCGGGGGAGACCTTCAAGCCCAGCCTAGCTATTCGATCTACGACGATCGCCAGCCCGTCGTTGGCGACGTCCACGGATTCCGCAAAAGACGCGGCGCGTGCCGTGAGTAGGGTGTCGTCCGCAAAGCAGATCAGCCCTACTCCGGGCCGGACCGTCACCCGAAGGATCCAGTCATAGCCTACGTTCCAAAGGATAGGCCCGAGGACCGATCCCTGTGGAACGCCGCACGCGACACGTCGCCGACCTAGCACGTGGTTGGCGGACTCACCACCCTCCCAAAGGATGTGCCGATCTCGCAGGTACTCGCCCAACAGCCTCGTGAGGTACGGGGGGACTCCGTGCGCGCGGAGCCCTTCCCTGATCGTCTCATGAGGGAGGCTGTTAAAGGCGTTCGCTATGTCTAGCGACAGTGCAAGAACGACGTCCTTTGCTTGGACGGCTTCGTCCGTCAATGTTCGCAGCGTCTCGAAGGCGTCCATCGTGGAGCGCCTCCGCCGAAACCCGAACTGCGTATCTGATAGCCCCGGCTCCACAGTGTCTAGATGCTTCACAAGCCGCTCCGCCAAGATCTTCTCGAAGACCTTGGCGACCTCGTTCAGCAGCACTATGGGCCTGTAGGCGGACGGATCGTTGGGAGGCCGACCTCCCTTGGGAAGTAGGCACAAACGCCCCTCTTTCCATTGCGACGGGAACCTACCTGCGCGAATACAGGCTTCGAAGAGGTCCCGCAGCTGGCTGCGTAGGTGTTTTGCAGCCAGGAAGAGGAGTCGACCTGGAACCCCGTCGGGTCCCGGTGCCGTCTTCCTGCCCCGGAGCCGGTCCAGAGCGACGTCTAGCTCCCCCTCGGAGATGGAGTGAGGCTCCTCGTCCGTGGGGGTGTCGGGAATGGGTGGACCCATACTGGGGGGAGTGAAGTTCCCCGGATCCGGGAAGAGCCCATCGATAACCGACCGGAGCACCTCGGGTTCGAGCGTTTCCGTGACCGTGGATGTACAAGGCCGCAACTTGTTGCGGGCCCCACGGTACGGGCGCCCCCAAGGGTCCCGATCGAGCGTCTCGAGGAGCTCGGCCCGAACCCGGGCTTTCGATCGCAATATTGCAATCGAAAGGGCCTTTCTGGCCTCCCTAAACTCGCCCACGAGTCCATTTTCCGCGACGAAGTCCGGAGGACGGCGCGCCCTGCAGCGTTTGAGCCTGTGGCTGATGATGCGAACTGCCTTTCGCATCTCGCCCAGCTCCTCGGTCCACCAGTGGACCGATTGCTTGCACGGAGGCTGCCGCTTGGAGACGCGTGGCATCGCAGCGTCGCAAACCCTCGTCAGGGTCTTGCGCATGTGCTCTGCCTGCGTATCCAGATTCGCGAAGTCGGCTGGGTAGGCCCAGCTTTCCGAGAGTGCCCGCTCCTCGGCCTGCTCCGGATCGAGCTTGGTAAGGGCCCAACGCGGGAGGAGAGGGGGGCGACGGTGAACAGGGCTCGGACCGGAGGAGGGGGTCGTGAGCTCAAATCTGATGTACCGATGATCAGAGAGCGACTCCACCTCCTCCAGCACCCTCCATCCGGTCACTCTGCGGGCGGCCGCATGAGTGACGAATGACAGGTCGATGATCGATCCACCCCGCGCGCGCACGCAGGTCTGGACCGACCCCTGGTTCAGTATGGTCAGGCCGGCTTGAAGAACCCAATCCTCGACCGCCCGACCCCTAGCGTCCGTGAGTACGTTTCCCCAGGAGAGGTGCTTTGCATTAAAGTCGCCCATCACGAAGATCGTTTTGGGCGACAGTCTGCGTACGGCAGCCCCGACGGCGTCCAAGTGAAGCTCGAACTCCGCCAGGGGGCGGTTGCGCGAAAAGTAAACGCCTATGACGACGATACTCCCGCTCTCCGCCACAGCATAGCCCTTTCCTCTTTCGAGACATGTAAGCGGTGTGCCGGACCCGGCTCTGGCCACCACCGCTACCATGTCATCGAGATCGCCCACCCAGTTCCCAGAAGGAGGGACGTAATAAGGTTCACTTATTACGGCTAAATTCGCTTGCCACTCCGCCATCGCCTGCAGGCTCAAGTCCTGAGCGGTGGGGAGTGGTTTACGTTAGCTTGGAAGAACGTTGTTACGGGCGTACTAGGCATTGGATGTGTCCATTGTCTGTACTCCCGATTTGCCGGTACGTGGTCTCGCCCGCGAGTGGACGAATTGGCCCCTCACGTAGGGAGGTTGGCAGAACCTCGCCAACGTGGGGTGGGCCGCGTTCAGTCCCCCCGCCGCGCACGCCGCGCAGTGGGGTTTCCGTGCCGTGCAGTCCGGCATCTTGTGTCCGCTTTTACCGCAGCGGAGGCACAAGTTAGTCCGGTCCGGGCACGTGTCCGGACAAGTTTGGGTGCCATGACCGACGTTGAAACATCTGTAACAACGTATCGGTCTGGCTTCCAGTGCCTCGACCTTCGCCGAGGTGAAGCCAACCAGAAGGTAGCCCAACCCGACGATGGTCTTGGCAGCAGCGACGGGGCACAGCACGTATGATGCGCCCAATCCGCCCGGTCCTGCACCGATGTGCTTCGTGAGCACGTCGTCGCGCCGGCAGTTGCCTGCGCGCGCGATCGCGTCACGAAGCCCATCGACCGTGACTGAGTCGTCCAGCCCTGAGACGTAAAGCTCCCCACGCTTTACGGGGCGGACGACCTCAGCCATCCCTTCTAGGGCCCCGCGCAGGGCTTCGGCGACGCGGTCCGCCTTGGCCGCGCTCTCGGGTCCCGGCTGGAACTCGAGGAGACGCGCGTCCCTGGCGGTCCGCACCACCTTCAGCCCCTCGCGGAGGCCCATGGCGGTGATGTCGACCACCGTCGAGGCCTTTGCGAAGACCTCGCGATAGCCGACACCCTTCGCGGCCGCTGCCGGCAGCAGTCTAATGATGACTGCGGCCGACTTCGGTTCACGGAGAACGACGGCAGGCCTCGCGGCCTGCTTCCGCGGTTGCTGCCTCCACCCCGTCGGTGGGGCAGCAGCTTGCGCCTGGGGGGGGGGGAGGGGGCTCGTTTGCCCTCGCCCCCTTACCCTTTTTCCGCCCTACGACCGTGGACCACGCCCCCCCCTCGTGAACGGGGCGGGGGCGGGGGCCACGGGCGCCGGCGGCGGCGCGACGTACGGGGCGACGTGACGGGCGCGCGCCACGGGCGCCGGCGACGGTGCCACACACGGGGTGGCACGACGAAACTATTGGGGCGGGCGCCGAAGCGAAGGCCGCCGAGGCAGCGGCGGCGGCGCGGGCCGCCTTTCTCCGCTTTCGGAGCGTTCGCTTCACGCCCCCCCTGTGTTTTTTCCTCGCGGGGGGGGTCGGTGGCAGTGGGGAGTCTGCCACCCCGGCGGCCGGGGCCGCCACCACTTCCATCGGGACCGGGGTACTTGCTTCCCCCAGACCCCGACGGACTGCAGCGGCAGCCGAGGCCGGTTTAGGCCCCCCGGTGGCCTTCAGCAAGGACGCACGAGGAGTCGGTCTGGGTGCCGGCACCTTGCCTCGGTCGGCCGCAAGCGGTGGACGGAGGATCGGCGCGGGTCCCAGCCTGTCCTCTATGGTAGTTTGCGCCACTTACACTAGCCTTCGTCATCCAATGCCGTTGAGATGAGAGCGCGAGTGTTCTGCGCGCGCTCGTATCTCCTCCCGTTGGGCGAGTTCACTTGAAGAAGTCGGGCTATAGAAGAAAGTGGCAGTGGAAGCGGTTTTGCGAGGCCCACGCCTGCCGGTGTTGCGGAGAGGTTAAATCATGTAAGTCTACGCATACCCGTAGTCCTAATAGATGAGTGACAATAAGCATCAGTTCTGACTGGGCATGTTAGTGCCGACCCGACTTGGCGAATCCCACACCCGGGTTGCGAACTATCCCCCCAAGGTTCTGCCCTTGTCGCGGCTTAAACGTATTTCTCCTGGCTTAAAAAAAGCCTTCCTCATCCAGCCCCAACCGGCGGCTTTAAATGAGTCGTTGGTCTATCGGGTTGAAGGGCACCCTACATTACGCTTCCCGAGTTGCGTCTCCACTTCTAGTCACGTATCGTTCTGTAACAGATGTGGCAGGACACTGCATATTCATTTGATAATTTTATGAGTTAATTACTCTGGTTCAATAGAACTAGAGTAATCGACGTAACGCTCTCGTTTCGTCTCTTCATAGCCCGTTGAGCGTCATCCGTTCTTACGGATGACGCTCAGCGGGCTATGGAGAGAGCCATGCTACGTGTCTTTCTGACGAATAAAATGAGGAATGATGATAGCCTAAAGCGAACCAGAATAACCAAAATAGCCTATAAAATTAACCAAAAAAAATAATACTTTAAGGCCTACTAATTTTTGGGCTTTTCCAGCCACCAATATAAAGTATTGTTGCAACTTAGGCGCCGACAAAGACAAGTTCCACGTACAGATTTGTAGATGCATATTTATTACCCGTCGGCGTTAAAACTAATAACTTTTATGATCGTCTTCTTTTGTTCACTTATTGATTGGCGTACGTTTCAAGAAAACACCCCATTGTTTTATTGTACTCTTTTATGGCCGATTGCGGCCGAGTCATTAGCCAGGTGTAGCGGATTAAGTCGACTACGATATGGGCACACTGCATTTGTGCAGTATAAAATGAGCTGATTACGGAAGGGACAATCTAGCGAGAACAACGATCAAAGCGAGACGTGTGTACTACAATCGGGAATTTAGTAGTGACGGAATTTGCGCGTTTTATTGAATTACAACCTTTTGCATTACGTTTGGACTTGTTGTTTTCGGTTATATTTGTACCTGTGTTATATGTGTTTGTATAGTTATAATAAACTCTATAGTACTTCTAACGACATTTTTAATTCGATTCTTGCACTCGTAACATACGTAACGTAGCAAATGGAATCCATCAATGTGTCTAACCGCCCCTATAGGAAACAGGCGTGATAATAAGTACGAAAATATTCACAGAAAGAACTATCCGATGGCGGATTGACGTTGGCGTAAAGATAACTCTTGCTACACCCATTTATCATGAGTAGCGTAAGTTTCGTGGATCGCATTTTGAGAATGTGCCTGTCAGATTTAGTAGTTAAGAGTAAACGTCAGTAAATCAGGTTTTTATTTAAAATCAATATACACAGCTACTCTTGTTATACGCAATTTGAGAAAAGATAATGTTAGTAGTTGAAGGAAAGGTCCTAAGGAAGATACGAGTGGCTTGTCAAATCAACTGGCGTACTTTTTATAAACTTGCGAAACGTCGCAGCCTAATAGATTTTATACAACCTACTTCTGATGCAGTTATTGAAATTACTAGTGGTCGACCGTGGTCGAAATTTGACCACAATAATTAATGTCGAAGACTTTAACTTCTGTAATCACAGATTTTGCCAAGGCTACACTGTTAATTTGACTTGAATAATAAACAAAAGTGTATACGAGTATATGCGTTTGTATATGTCATGTTTTTTTTATCGATTTAATGTTTTTTTTATGCACAATTAAAAAAAATAGCATTCTTTGCTTCTTCTCTATATAAAGTATAAGTGTGCGAAATTACATACTCACCCGTCCGCGCATTTTCCGTAAAAAGGGGTCCAAAGTTTTTGTTTCACGTATTAATATATAAAATATATGCTTTGTTGGAAAATATCTTTTAGTAAAAGATTGTGTGAGTTGTTCGACATTTTTTATTCATGTAAGTTTGAATTAAAATTATATTCCACATATTAATAACATTTTGTCTATGACATTAAATGAGGTTTTACAACATACTTCTATTATGACATTTTTAAAAGTTATTATATTTATATTATACAAGGATATGTCCGCGACTTGGTCCACATAAAAAGTAGCGCAGAGTTGCAATGCGAGTGTCAAAAATCCCTATTCTACTAAATCCACAATATCTTCTCGATATCGTTGCGGCGGAATAACAGTAGAAATATATTACCAACAACAAAAATGGCGTTAGCCCAAATGAACATTTAAAGGCTACCAAAATTTTTAACGTTCATTTCACAAGTTTTCGCTTATAAATAAATAATAAATAAAATCTTTATTTTATAGCCATTATAACATTATTGTATTACAAGTAAAAGGTACAAAAAAGTCACGGAATTTTCAAAGAAACGCAAGCTGTGCAGTCTGGTGGTTGCCAAGACCCCGCACTAGGAACAAACCTGTGTTGCAGTTAGCATTGTAAATATTTATGAAGTGAGAGAGGCGTGCCGCGGGCATGCCATTTGTATTGACAGAATACCGAAATCAAGCTAATTTACGATTGAGGCCATAGTGGCCGACAATTTTGACGCGACAGTACTAGCAGATTAAGCCCCTTGTTGCATACATCTATAGCGACTGTAATCACTACATTACATGACCCGTTCGCTTGTTTCCAAATTTTGCAATAAAAAAACATTGACATACTGTGATCATTTTTAGCTTGAAGTCAAAAATCTACTATGTAGCATATCCATCCTTGTCTATACCAATAAATAAGTCACGAGTGAAAGAGACAGCCACACGGATTATGTCACAGCAACTAATGTATTGCGGGCAAATTGAAAAGTTACCAGATAGTCCATTTGTAAGGACATGTCAGATGAACTCTCACAAATCGGCTTGTTTGACAATTGTCTGACGTTATTGATGGTTCTGTGGAGAATTGACTTTTATTATCTTTTTAGCCTTTTGCTCGCAATGCAGTCTGGAATATTTTTTATGTTTATTTCTAGTAATCCATTGAAATCTTACAATTTAAGGACCGAATATTGCATTTTTTAGAGGACGCAATTTTATTTTTGGGACATGTGTGGGGGTCAATAGAAGCTTAACCTCAAGTTGGTGGGGTCGCCACCCTTGTCCCCCGGCCGCCATCTTGGAAAAAGGGATGAAAACACTTTTTTCGCGATATTTCGGAAACTATGCGTCTTACAAAAAATTTGTAGTCATAATTTGTAGCAAATTGTTTTGCCTACAAATATGTTTATATAACTTTTTGCCCTAAATTAAAAATGAAAGAAGTTATAAGCAAAAAAGTGAGTTTTTTTTATTCATTCCTAACTCTTTTCTTTACCGTAGAACTTACCAAATTTAACTCATAGAATGTTAAGCAGGTAGAAAAGGTCCCCCGTTTTCCCCGCCACCTATGAGGTAGAGTCCGTAATCCGTATAAATGATATAGATTTTTTCAAATTTTTGTTTCTATGTTTGTCAGTCTGTTTGTACCTGCTAATCTCCGAAACGACTGGACCGATTTACATGAAATTTTGTATGGGGGTAGCTTATATCCCTGGTCAACCGTTAACCGTTAAGGGTAAGGCTTATAACAGACTGAAAGTAATTTATCTGCAACTTAACAGAATAGAAGCGGAGATTTTGACAGGGTGTGGTATCGGTGAGATAGTTTTATCTTATATATATGTCGCAGAACGGCCTCGTTCTCACGACATCTTCTTTAGTTATTGCAGGTTTAGTGGGCGTCATCAGGATGAAATGCGAGCATAAAAGACAATAGCCACGGTTTATACACTTTTAATTTAGATTTGATCAACATTATGACATAGTTTAGACCGAGCAGCGGGTTCAGGGCACCCGCTCATACTTCTATCTTAAACCACTTTCTTTAAAATACTCTAAGGTCCAACTCGACCTGCTGCCATCAACCCAATGTGTCACAAAAACTCCTCAGTCTACCCAAGTAGATATTACTCAAAGTATAGAGGGCGCTGACCCCGCTCCGCCATATGCTCTGCTCTGATTGGTCGTTTATTAAATTACAATATTCATAACTTTTATTAGGTTAGAACGATCTTTTAGGTATAGAAACATTTAAGACATCAAACCAAATTAAATTAACAATTTTAGAAGCAATTATAATGTAAACAAATAATATTGTGCGTTATAAATCCATTCAACAATTATGCGATTTATATATTCCCTCCGACATATATAATATGTAAATTGCGTATTTAATCAAAGCCTATTTTAATAATAATTAGTTGCCTGGTCACAAAACTTTCATATTATTGTTATCTTTTTCTAAAATTACTGTATTATATACTTTACTTTTATTTCCTTGCCATCTGTGGAGGTTTATGAATAGCTGTTCTTTAACTATCTCTGTAACGTTATTTTGTAAGACTACAGGAGTTAACCCCCTGAATAAAATAACATAAAGTTGATAAGTTTGTTTCTTTGTTTGTTTGCTTGAACGCGCTAATGTCAGGGACTACTGGTCTGATTTGAAATTTTTTTCAGTGCTAGATAGCCCATGTATCGAGGAAGGTTATAGGCTATATACAATCACGCTAAGAGCAGTCGGAGCGGAGCACCAATGAAGAATGTTTTAAAATCGCAGGGTTTTTTAAATTACTTTTATTTTAAACTATTCCACGCGAACGAAGTCGCGGGCAGAAGCTAGTTTATATATAGATGTATTTATTTATATATATATGTAACAAATCGCTGCTAGTGGGAGAAGGCTCGATGAATTGCGAACAACTGTTGTAGCACAGTTTGTACAATGTAGTTAGGCAATGAATAGATGAGACTGAACGGGCTTCTAAACACATTGTTCCTATACATGTTAAAACTGCAGCGATGACGACAGTGTTTTTTAGAGCTGTACTAATTTTGGACATATTGTTTACATTCGTCAAATCGGTCACAATAAACCGTTGTTAGTTTGATAATGACGTCAGTGATTATAATAAACAAACGATGTAACGATGGCCGGGAAAATTGTGTATACAGTAAATGTTATCTTCTTTTACAATAAAAATATAATAATTATGTAAGTGTATGAAGAATTCGAGTTTGGACAAAGCATTACAAAAAAACAGCCAAAAAGATGTGGACTTCAAGAAAAGAAAGAATTTATTTGCTAGGAATGCATTACAAGGATGTAGAAATAATTTATACTTACAATTTTTATCCGTGCAGGAATGGAGAAAGAATACAATTTCCTGCGGCCGGGCGGCCTGTCGTAAGAAGCAATAAAACAACCCACAGCCAGCCAGGTGGTACGGCATTTTCCCGACTGGATGGCTACCACCTCTGGTCTAAGGTATGTCATCATTACAACCTTGAGTTGTGTTCCGGTATTAGTGACCAGGTTTCAGTCTCCCTTATCTCCCTTAAGACAGCAGCAGCGCATTTGTAGCACCTTTAGTGTTGCAAGAGTAACTAAAAACAAAAAAAGAAATAAGAAGAAGCGTCTGAAGCGAGAGAAGTGAAAACGCTCGTATAGAAGTTTTCACTTCAATAAAATATAGAAATTGTTACATCAAGAAAGTTTTAAAATCATGTTGTTTCGAAATTTAAAAAATCCGGGAATCAGTGTTGGATTAGTCCCACGCGCAAATCTTATACTAATACTAGCAGTACCCGGCAGACGTTGTCCTGCCTTTAAAAAATAAAAATCTAGAACCCGATTTCAGCGCCATCTACCGGGACCAAATATTAATCTAAACTATTCTCAAAGCCACTTGAACAAACAAAAAAATTCATCAAAATCAGGCCCAGTGTTTAGGAGGAGTTTCGCGGCGCCACCTACTGGGTCCAATCGTTTATTCAAACCATTCCGGGACAAACTTCAACACATACAACAACAAAAAGAACACCTAAATTCTGGTATCCGATTGCAGCGCCATCTACCTGGTCCAAATTAAAATCTAAATCTTCCCAGTAGAAAATTATAAAAATACTAATATATCGCTATTAAAAAATAGGGGTTGATCGTAGAGGGTTGAAAGTTTAGGGTTGTATGTATTTTTTAATGCTGTATCATAAAAAAATAAAAAAAAAAATTTTAATCTAAAAATTAAAAAAATATATTTAGGGGTGGACTACCCTTAAAATTTTGGTGGATGAAAAATAGATTTTGTCCGATTCTCAGACCTACCCAATATACACACAAAATTTCATAAGAATCTGTCAAGCCGTTTCGGAGGAGTATGGTAACTAACACTGTGACACGAGAATTTTATATATAAGACATAAAGCTGAAGATTTTGTTTGTTTGCTTGAACGCTCTAATCTCAGGAAATCCTGGTCCGATTTGAAAAATTCTTTCAGTGTTAGATAGCCCATTAATCCAGGAAGGCTATAGGCTATCAGCTAAGGCCAATAGGAGCGGAGCATCAATGAAGAATGTTTCAAAATCGGGGAGGTTTATTAACTTCCTTTTTGTTTAAGCGTTCCACGCGGACGACGTCGCGGGCAGAAGCTATTTGTTAATATAATAACCAAACCAATTCGTAATGATAGCACGGCCAATTTTCATGTTTTTTTACCAGTCTGATTGATTCTTAGAAAACATCCGGGATTCCCGGAATATAAAATACCGAAACATTTGAAAAAGACCTTACTTAAGCTAGCATTCTAGTGAAATCGTATCGGCATCAGCTAATAGAAAAAAAGAAAGAAAAGCTTTATTTGCAGAAATAGCGACGTAATTATATTCCTTATACATTTTTTATACAACGTTACTAGTTTAAACCACGCCCGGGAAAATCCTAAGGGATTCCCGGAACATAAAGTACGAAGCGTTTGGAAACGAACGCAAAATATTGTTTTAGTATAAAGTCGCATTCAAATCAGCCAACTTTTATGCATACTTTCAAGTACTTTTAGGAAATTTCCCGCAGGATTCCCAGGACACAAATTATCGAAGCATTTAAAAAAGTGTTTTAATGACAATTTTGTCGGAATAAGGCAATCATTTTTATGCGCCCTAACAACTTTAAACCGCTCCCGGAAAAACTTTCGCGGGATTCTCGGATAAACAATATTTACAGATTTTATTAAAGAAAAGTGACTATCGATTAGTGATGAACTTTGTATCTGAGGCTGTCATGCGTGAAGGTCAAGCGAGTTTAGCGGGTTTTCCCCATACCAAAATGCCCAACATGCCTAAAGAAGTTTTCACTTCAAAACATGTTCTCCACAACATCTTGAAGTCGGTGAGAACTGATTCTCAGTATACTAGTATAGTGCAGGATAGGAGAAAGAAGACAATTTCCTGCGTTGAGGCAGCCTGTCATAAGAGGCTACAAAATAACCCACAGCCTGGTGGTAGGGTATTTGCCCGACTGAATGGCTACCACCCCTGATCTAGGGCATACCGCATAACAGTTTTGATTAGTGTTCGGGCATTAGTGACCAGGGTCCAGTTCCCCTTTAGAGAGCGGCAGCATATTGGTACCACCTTTGGTGTTACAAATGTCCATAGGCGATGGTAACCGCTTTCCATCAGGTGGGCCGTCTGCCTGTCTGCTGAACTCATGCAATAAAAAAGTAGAACATGCAAATTACTGTAATCTTCAATACTCTATAGTAATTGTTAAGTTTTTCTTGGTATCGACTTCAAGATGAAATAAGTTTTTTTTTAAAGGTTTTTAAATACAATCTTTTGAGATCCTAGATATCATGTAGCAGCAGACAAGTAAAACGAGCCCAAACACGACGGGTCTATCTTGTTTTGCACAGGAGTTCCTATGGCCACCTTCCGACTCCATCATCAGATCAGCTAAGCAGCTCAGCTCAGCATATTATTGCATCGTCACGTGATATACATTATGCGTGGAAAATTTCAGCTCAATCGGAAACCGGGAAGTTGGTAAAATTTAACTTGCAAGATTCCACCCGGACTTACATACAATAGCTACATCCATTGCAAGTTAAATAAAAGCCTGTAAAATATTTTTAATTACTACTCTTGGAGTCGGTTTCTTTTTTGCAATTTTTATTTTATTTTATATATTTTCAAGTTATGTTTGTGGTAGCCCTGGTAGGGTGGGTAGCTTCTCAGTGGCGGAAACGACAGCGAGATGAAACGGAACTCAAGACTGTGTGCTGGTGCTGGTTTTTTATAGCGGGAGTTCAGCAGACAGGCAGGCGGCTCACGTAATCGAAAACAGTTACTGTTTGTTCCCTTTGGACGTATGTACCACCAGAGGTGTCACCAAAGCGCTGCCAGCCTCGAAGGAATTTTATGGAACTCTATTTAAAAACTCCTCATCCTAAAGCTGTGGAAAAACCGCAGCTGGAGCTCATTCGAAATCCCTACAGTGCGCAAGGGCAACGTTCTAGAGAACCGTAGCGTACAAGAGCAAAGCGGCTCAAGGAAGTGGGGAAGAACGCCCAGCCCATGGCGAGCGGTGCGGTGGTAGAAAGAAGACAAAGGCACCATTCTAAAAGGTTCCTCAGAACACTATCCGTTATACAGTCGGTAGAATACGCAGAGAGACGCGAAGTTTCGCCGAAGGCCACGAGTTCTTGACCGTCTGGATCATCGACAACATCGTGTTATTAGTCGACGGTAACCGCTTTCAATTAGATGGGTCGTCTACCTGTTTACCACTTTCAGCCAATAAAAAAAAAGTTGTAATGCAAGCCCTCAATCCTAACTATTAATAACGATAACTCAAATATTTAAATTTCTGTGTATTATTTTTTTCTCTCTCAAATGTTGTATTTAAAAATACCACATTAATATTACAATCTAATCTAAAAAGACTAATAAGTAATTTAAATATAACCTAAATTGACTAAAAGTATTTAACTAAGAAAGTGTCCATTAGCACTTTTCTTATTGTCTCTATTAAGGGGAAGACACTTTGTTGATGTGTTCTTTAATAAGCTAGCACAGTACACCACACTTTAGCTTTTTTTAAAGTACTAGTTCAAACGGTTTTGTCCTTTTGAGCCTTCTCATTATATCCGTGTTGTCGAGGAGCTGGATCGCCTCAACATTCACGTGATGATGAAGCCGATGCTCGTGAGCTTCCGCGTACTTTCTGATAATGCTAGTAACAAACTCCAGTTTCAGATCCTGATGGAGGCCGCTCGATCTAATGTACCATGGCGCGTTTACAATGGCTTTTAGTACTTCGTTTTGGAATCGTTGTATTATTTCTATATTGCTTGGTTTGGTACAGCCCCACAACTGTACGCCATAGGCCCATACCGGCATCAGGACTCGTTTATAGAGGAGCAGTTTGTTAGGTACTGACAACTTGGAATATTTTCCAAGCCAGTACATATTTCTGTAAAGCGGTTCCAGTTAAATTTCTATGTATTATTAAAATGAATGAAAATTTAATTACAGAATACTATTAAGTTCACCATTATGAAACTGCAGCCCACCTCTCGATACCCCTTAAGCACTCACACCCATGGGGCCCCTGTCATCTATAGCATTTTTTTGGGCCCATGTAAGGAGTAGCGAGTCACCGTCTGAATAATTTTCCCAGTTCCCCGAACATTGCGACGGGCAGACGCTATAGTCTCCATATTCCCAGACCCCTAGTACTAGTAGTACTAGTAGCAGTTCAATTCCCACAATAGTCCTACACTGGCCGGGGCTTGTCCTTGGGTGCATTATTATATGGTGTAGACAGGGATATGCACCAATCAACGTCATGACACATTTGCATCAAATTTGTAAATGGGCCTTTAGGTTGGCCTTCCCATGGCCCCACGCAAGCCCTCCAAAAGTCCGGGCCATTTTTATGGCCGGTGATCTTCAAAGACAAACATTTTCCATTATATAATCATCGTCGTAGCGTTCATCCCAGTTGCATTTGAAGCATGTGCTTTGAAGGCTGGGGTTCCCTTTTTTAATTTTTTCTTCTCCAAATCCCGCGATTTAGCATCCGTTGTTTTGAGCGCTTAGAATTAGAATAGAATATATTAAATGCGTAATGCATGCATGTGTTATCCATTGGTACCTATGTCATCCTTTAAAAAAAAAATATAGCTGGAGTTCAGCAGACAGCGGCCCACTTGATGGAAAGAGGTCACCATCGCCTATGGACATTTGCAACACCAAAGGTGCTACAAATGCGCTGCTGCTCTCTTAAGGGAAACTGGTACCTGGTCACTAATCCCGGAACACAACACAAGACTGTTATGACGGCATACTCTAGACCAGGGGTGATAGCCATCCAGTCGGGCAAATACCCTACCACCTAGCTGTGGGTTCTTTTATCGCCTCTTACGACAGGCCGCCCGGTCGCAGGAAGTTGTATTATTTCTCCGTTCCTGCACGGATAAAATGCTATCGTCGTGATCCTTCGCGACGATATCATTTCTCTGGCTTACTGAAGGGCCCTAAGAATGCAAGAAATTCTATCGGGATTTGACGAAGTGGGCATATCTAGACATTTGTTCCCCACATACCTCTAGCTAGTCTCCGTAAAACCATTAGTATACTAAAGTAAAAATTCTTCGTACAAACATTTGCGGAAGACTGGAAATGTACAAGGTCACTTTCGACATCAATCCTGTTGAAGCAATGAAATTTTTCCTACACGATCTCCGGAGGGTGAACACGTTTGCGCGGGAGGGGGGAAATCAACAGTTCCCATTCCAAGGAAAGGAAAAAGGTCTAACCAACCAGTTTGTTGCTGAATTTCAGAGAGTGAACACGCGCGGTCGCTCCGGAAAATCATATCGAATAAAAATCTTTAGTGAATTTCCACGCTTGTTCCAGTGCCACTCTAACAAAAATCCTAAAGTAATTAAAGTGTGTTTTTAGATTATTAACAATATTCTCGAAGAATTGTAAGTGAGAACCTTTTGATTTTTTCGAAATAATATTTACTTTGGACCATAGTTTTTTTTTTTTTGCGTGTTTTTTGTTGAATTTGGTTATTAATTTCTGTGCTAGATATATTGAAAGTGAACTGATTGACACCGCTTGGATATTAAGGTATTTATTTGACTATTCAAAATGATTAATTATATGGATACATTATTTTTTATTTACTCAATTATTCAAATGCTTATTATGATGTGATTTAATTTATTTAGTTCGATAATATTGATGTTAAATATTTTTAAATATAAATTAAAATATATTTATCAATTGGAAAATTAATAAAACTATATTGAAAAATACAGTATAGCTGTATACTTTATAATGTAATAATTTTATTACATAGTATAAAACAAATTCGATTTCCGCGTCAGCCTGTCTGTATATCCGCTAACTACTCTTAACCACGCAACGGGTTTTTACGCAGTTTTAATTATTAGTTAGATTATGTTTCACTGAAGTTTTATATGTATAAAAACCTAATTAAGTTTTTATGTAAAAAAATAGACCAGTAGCTCTTTTAGAAAGTGGGTGGGGTATAGATAGTACACGGCACATGTAGTTATTATGAACAAATCCGAACTGTTTTAATATAGGTTAAAATGGTAATTTTTTTATGACCACCCAAAATTAATTTTATATTTCCAGTAATAAATAAATGAGCCGTATATCTATACCGCACCCGCGGTAAATTAAGATTCACTTCAAAACTAATGGTCTGATTTTTTAATTTGCGGAGAAGAGGAGCAGCTGCATTTCATAGCCATTATTTATTAATCAGGTACGTGCGTGGCCTTCTTTCCACTACCCTTCAAAATTGTCCCAATCTCCTATTTTCTCATTTTGATACAGTTTGCTTATCGCTAAACCCAGCGCCTCCGCAACACGTATCTATTGGTAAGTTCATACAAACAACGCGTAGCAAGATAAGTAGAAAATTTTAACACGTAGGTTACAGTATCTACGTCTGCATTTGATTGGAAGATCTGGACTATCACGCCATAAAATAGTTTGAAGCGAGGAATGCATATTAGCATTAATACTTGTAAACATCCGCCTTATATCAGAAGTAAGTGTATAACCGCCAGTACGATATAACATGACTACATCAAAACCATGGCCAGTATCAACGTTGCTTGTTGACCAAATTAATAAAAACTTTTTTTTGTTATTATTATACCAATAAGACGATTATAATAAAAATATGACGCCTCGGTCGTATTTTATTAAAAGAAATGGACGGATATGAATTACTATTATTTTTTGACATTTATCAGTATTTTTTTTCATGTTTCATTTAACATTAAGTATATAATTTAATACAATTATAAATATTTGTGTGCTCCTATGTGAGTAAAGCATGTGTACACTGTAACATACATACATAGGATATCTTAGTATCCTAAGGGTTGACCCTTAGGATATTAAGATATAGGTAAGCTAGGCAAGATTGATCCACAAATTCCAAGTCGCTCAACGGGCTATGGAGCGAGCTATGTTGCGTGTTTCTCTTATATATGTAATTAGATACACAGATATCCATAAGAGAACTAAAGTAGTGGCTATGGGCCGGTCATGTATATCGCAGAACCAATTACCGATGTAGCAGACAAGTTCTGGAGAATAGAATAGATTATATTTATTGCGTAATGCATGTATGAATGAATGAATTCTGCCCATAATTGAACGTGTATTAGTATTATTGCAATATTGACTTATAACCAAACATTTCATACAATCAAATATACAAATTATATTTTTCTTGATCATTATAAAAAATAATAATAATGATGTCTAACCATTACAGCGTGTCAAATATATTCATGTCATTTCTGAAGGTTTTATCGTCCATAAACATGTTTATATTATAGTAACATTTAGTGGTCAGTAGCAATTTTTTTATTTATTATTAAGTTCAAATAGTGTACATGGTAGCTCTCTAAGAGACTTCGGAAGCTTGTTACATAGGAAGATATCCGTGCAGGAACGGAGAAAAAATACAATTTCCTACAGTCGGGCGGCCTGTCGTAAGAGGCGTCAAAACAACAGCCAGGTGGTAGGGTACTTGCCCGTCTGGATGGCTTACATGGTCTGAATTATGCTGCCATAAGAACCTTGAGTTGTGTTCCAGCATAAATGGCCAGGCTCCAATCTCGTTTTAGAAAGTCACTCACTCATCAATGTAGTAATTGAGTTCATAGTGCAGACTATAAATTTATCGCGTCTGTTACGTGGAAAAACCTTCTTGAGTGGAGACCGCGTCTCGGTGAAGTATTGGACGTACTTCAGTCTGATGAACTGACGATCTGCGTAAGTTCGCCGGTGGATACTTGATCAGGTAGGCTTATTTGAGCCTAGGTAGGTTGTTTGAACTTCCAGAGTTCGCATTAGGAATTCAAAGGTGCTAATTATTGAGAATAACTAATTTATATATTGTAAGATTACAAGCCGTCCGTTGAAAACGGTATTCAAATTGTATGTTCTATTCTACTTTTTCCCAAGTGGCGCCAACGCATAGATTTTGCCAATGACACATTGAGAGTAAAATGACAGGTGAAAGAAAATTTAAAGAAAATAAGGTTTAATTGGTATTGGATTTCAAAGACTTTCTGTCATCCTGTGGACAAAAATTTGTATGTTCAAAAATTGATGTAACGTACTTCTTGAGTGTCACTTTGACGTTTTTGATTGACGTTGACATTTGAATCTCCAAGTTATAGTCGCGTTCACGACATAGGGCTTGGACCGGGATCTGTGACGGCGACTTCGGAAAGCCAACATCCAGCAGTGGACTGCGATTGGTCGTCAAGGATACAGACGATACTGTATCCTTGGTTACAATTACAATTGGTTATTATTGTCCGTAGTATATTACCCATGAGGGCGCGTTCCCACTTTGTCGTGACGACAAATAATCGTGTAGTTTTAAGTGTCGTGGCTTATATGTTTAAAAGGAGGTGTTCACATATAGAACGATACGATTTACTGTCGTCTATGCCATTTTTTGCAGTGACGACAGATTGTCATGACAGTGGGACCGGCTAGCATGACAATCGTAAGACGATAAAAAATCGTTACGACTAAACCGTGACGGCAAATTTAACGTAGCTACGATAAAAATATCGTCTCGTCGTTTACACGTGTTTTCCCTTCCCCCTCGCTAATGATGTGTAAACGGCAAAGCGACTGCCGTGAAACGATAAAATGTCGTTGCGATCCAATGGGAACAGCTAACATGATAGTCGCTAAATGACAAAAAAAATTGACGACAAACATACGTTATAATGGGAACAGCTAGAGACGACAATCGTCCAACGATAAATTAATCGTTACGACATAGAGGGAACGCGCCCTAACACAAGCGTAACTTGCTTAATTTGGGGATATACAGAGTGTGTGTTTGTCTGCCGATTTATTATTATTTCAAATATTTTTGGTATCAAATTCTTTACATTTTTCTTTATATACATACTGTGGCGAATGATGGTGGAACCATCTAGTTAGTTTTAGAATTTTTGGAAATATCCAGAACAATCTAGAACGAAAAGACAAGGACGGATATATTTAGAAAGAGATAGACGATAAACGGAAGAAAGAGATAGATAGATGTTAGAAAGGGATAGATGTTTAAACGAAAGTTCCCGAACAGAAGGTTCGGGAAAGAAAAGACAGAGATAGATAGATGTTAGAAAGGGATAGAAGTATAAACGAAAGTTCCCGAACAGAAGGTTCGGGAAGGAAGAGACGGAGATAGATAGATGGGTTCTAGAAAATTCTTCCGGGTATATAAACAGCGTAAGGCACGCCTACCGGGCAGTTTAAAGTTGAGTTCAGTCCAAGACGGTGAAACGACAAGTGCGATACTAGAGAGTTATTAGAGAAGGTTAATAGAGGACAGAGACGAATTAAGTGGTGAATTTAGTGACAAGTTTGGTGGACAGATACGCGAAGAAGGTGTGTAGCGTAGTTCGAGAGAGGAACTAGAAGCGAGCTACACGCGATAATATCGGAGGTGGTCTACGCAATATCGGCGACGGTATTGAGGGTGTGACAACTTATCGTCGGGACTGTGCATCGTTGGTCGTGCGTATAGGGGCAACCCTACAGAGAGGTACTACGTGCGGCTGTGTAAGTCAATAAAAGCTTTTAAATTAAAAACTGGTGTTTTCTTCCAATCCATAAGTGCGTACCCTCGCTCGCACGTAACAATACTATATACAAAGAACATAAATTTTTACAAAAAATTAAAAAATCGATGTCCGTTGGCAGCAGGGCCTAGGGTCCAAGCTACCGGTGGTTAAGGCTCCAGAGACAGGAACCTCCTCACGATACGGGCCGTATTCAGCAGGACTGCCTTCTGCTCCCAGGTACCAAGCGAGAGCTTTTCAAGTTGGTGGTCAAGGCTCTTCGCTATTAGTCCTTTCACTGACACCACTATCGGTAATATGATTGTAGAGTCCAAGTTCCAAGTTCCACATGGCAGTAATACTTTATTTATTTTTCTTTCTCGGCTTTCACGAGGTTACCATCATGGGGAATCGCGACATCTACAATTATTATTATTAATTACAGTTCGCCGATGAGTACCCGGCTTGACTTTGCTTGTTATATTTTTTTTTTCAGAATAAGCCCTTTGAGTAAATAAGGCACGTTTTTGTTATTACGTACATACAAAATGTGGGTTGGTGCGATTATCTAGGGGGAACTTAATTAAAGGGCCGCCTATTAAGGGCGTAGAGATGCCACTCGAGGGCATTTCTTGGCCCCTTTGATTTAAGAACTGGTAATTGCTTAGGCGATGTTGCTACGTTTTGGACTTTTCTGATATTTCTTGTTATGGTCATGTGGTAATTTTGTGTGAAATGGAATCCTTCTGAATCAGGATTGTCTATGTATGTTACAGTATTTTTTCTCAAAACCTGCTTAATATATGACAAACTTTACCATTCTTGGTACTGGTAATTGGCACTTTGTCTATTTATTATAAAAATGTTACGAGTTGCGAGATTCGACTTAAAATGCCGTTGGAATTATTATAGAGTTTATTAGAACTATACAAACACGCATAACACATGCACAAATATAACCGAACAGAACAAGTCCAAACGTAATGCAGAAGGTCGTAATACAATAAAACGCGCAAAGTCCGTCACTATTAGATTTCCGATTGTACACAGGTCACGCCTTGATCGTAGTTATCGCTGAACTGCCCCCTCCCTCAATCAGGCCATCGTTTTATATAGCACAAATGCAATGTGCCCGCCAAGGAACGTGGACCGAATTTCCTAGGATCTGCTTGTACTTTATAAATACGTAATACCTGGCTAATAATTACAGACGCAAGCGGCCGTAAATGATTACAATAGAACAATTAGAAACGTATGCTAATAAATAAGTGAATAAAAGAAGACGTTCATACAAGAATTACAATTGTGCAAAAGTCGACAGGTAATAAATGTGCTTCTACAAATCTGTACGCGGAATTTGTCTTTGTCGGCGCCTAGGTTGTAACAATAATATATTTTTTTACTTTAAGGCTAACATACTTTAATATTTTTATTTTACACCCATACAGAAATATTATTACATGTTATTTTTGTATGTATACAAATTAAATATATATTAAGATTTCTTAATGTTTTGAGTAAGTTGGGTGCCAATTATGAAGGCGTTGCCAACCATGTAAACTTTACGTTTACCCTATTTGGTTGAAATATTATGAGTACTTTGCCGTCTTTATGGCGCCAGTGATACCGCGAAAATAAAGATATAGGGGGGTAATTTCATTCATCTTATTTAAATCAATTTAAAAAAATAACACCTAACTCTGGGTATAAAATAACATAGAATTTAAAAAAGAAATGGTTGTTCTTTAATAACTTTATATTTCATTTGATTGATATTTATTTATTTGAATTGTTTGGGAAACATACAATAATTAATATTCTTAATTATAAAACACAAAAATAATACATATATCAATCAAGTTTCCATTAAAAAATAATTTATATAATAAAAATTGGCTCAAACAATTAATTATAAAAAAATAAAATTATACGAAAATTACATAAAATGTCCATTTATATGAGGTCAATATTGAAAAAAAAATCACCACATTAGGAACTAACAAAATAAAGAGAAAAAAGGAAAGCATAAAAAAGTGTAAGTCATTGTGTTATTTTTCATTTAGTTTTATTTCAGGTGTTCAATAGACAGGCAGACGGCCCCCTTGATGGAAAGCGGTTATCATCGCCTATGGACATTTGCAACACCAAAGGTGCTGCAAGTGTGCTGCTGCTCTCTTAAGGGAGACTGGAACCTGGTCACTAATGCCGGAACAAAAGCGAAGGTTGTTATGGCGACATACTTTAGACCAGGGGTGGTAGCCACCCAGTCGGGAAAATGTCCTACCACCTGGCTGTGGGTTGTTTTGTCGCCTCTTACGACAGGCCGCTCGGCCGAAGGAAATTGTATTCTTTCTCCGTCTCTGCACGGATGAAACCTTCCTGCACGGTTATTCTAAATTACAACATTTATTAATTTGGTTTTAAATTGATATAAATTATATATGAAGGATATACATTAGTAAATAGTGCTGTTTGTTAATTGTATTTCTGACAAGTGTGGTATAAAAATCTGTTTTTTGTATAGTTAGTTTTTATAAGTGGTACCGAGAATAGGGAATTATCACGTGAGCTCAAACGGGGAGATACTTCTAATAGTTTTCATGCTCTAGTAATCTAGTTATTTCTTACTCTATAATTTTAATCTAGCTCTATAATTAAGAAGTGGAAATAAGAGATCAATAAAGAAAGATCAAAAAGGTCGAAATTAAAAAGTCCTTAATTGAATATCTTTGTCGTCTGTGACCACGGTTACTCAAAAGTGGCCGGAACGTCAAGATTAAAATCAAATGTCATGCGCAAAACTGTTACAACGTAGTTTTAATTATGATTACTACTTGCGAAAACTCAAGAAAAACTATAAATAACTCGTTTTTTAAAAGTTATTAAATACAAGCTTTTATGATCCTGGATACTCTGTAGCAGCAGAGTGCAAGTCAAGAAAAGTAAAACGAGCCCAAACACGACGGGTCTATCTTGTTTAGTACAGGAGTTCCTATGGCCACCTTACGACTCCATCATCAGATCAGCTCCACGGTACCATATTTATGCATTTTCACGCGATATACATATTCGTGCAAAATTTCAGCTCAATCGGACACCGGGAAGTTGGTCAAATTCTACTTGCAAGATTCCACCCGAACTTACATACATACATCCATTGCAAGTTAAATAAAAGCTTGTAAAAAAAGGACATGCGGTACCTACAATCTACGTGGTCCGACATGTACTTTGCTGAATTTTACACCATCTTCTCAACGTCGCCGCATAAAAACGACAACTATCAAAGCATTGACAACGAGACCTCGTTGACCTAAAAACTGGTTGAAGAGGGATTGTTTGAATTTTACATAATGGAGCAAATTAAAGACGGTCATTTATCAATTATGGTTATTATACTTGCAGTTTTGGTTAAAAGGGTTAGAAATTATCTTTATTCTGTTGTAATGCGGCTCTGCACGATATGTATCTAGACTTTCTAGACCATCGTTTCTCAAACTTGGGTCACGACCTGTGGGGGTCGCAGTCTGTTAAAACAATGAGATCTATATACAAATCAAACGTATAAAAAATATAACAGTGAATCTTGGTTAAGTGGGACCTGGATAAGTGAGAAACCTCTGTAAGCGGAACTCATGCTGAGGTCCCAACACTTTGGCACTGAATTACCCCTGTTAGTGGGACAAAGCAAACTTCTATATCTGGGATTCGTTCTTTCAATTTATCATCATAGTTACAACTATAACTGAGACCTCGAGTGGAATTTGCATGCATAGACCTCTGTAACTGGGATGACATCGTTTTGTTTGTTTACTTACTTATTCTACCCGCAAATTCCGCACTTAACTTACTGAAAGCGACATTGTTCAAGCCTTCTCGTCTTCTTATCCATGGGTGATGGATACATATTTGTGGCTTTCGGGATCGAAACTTTGGGGCCATGAGGACGTGAGGCTTATCAACTCTATCGAGACCTTCCAAGGTGTTGTAAAACCTCATCAATGCTAATGGCATAGACAAAATTCAATAAAAAATGTCGAACCGGATAGCACACTCTTTTCCTTAAAAGATTTTCCAACACAAGGCGATTGACAGAAGTCTCGCGAGACCAAAGGGCTAGCCTGTATTTAGGGCAATGGATTAGCGATGCGTATATTCGTATGGTGGAAACGTGGCCAGTATTTTGAAAACGTTCCCCACCGACAGCGATCTAAATTGTATTTTTTACCTGTATTCAAATTGAAATTCAAAAGTTTTCATTTAAAATGAGTTGTACTGGAGAACACTTTTTGAAGGTCATACATAATTTCTTCATACAAGTCAAAATTTGAATCTACTCGTACTTTGTACTCTATGTACACCGCTTCGAAACGTGTTATCGCTGTTTAAAGGCGAAGAATCGGCAAGAACTCCCCAGCAATACGTCTAGCTAATTTTTTTTTCTCCATCATAATTATTTTTTAAAATATAAAATGTTAAAAAGTTACAGAAGACCTGTGACGCCATCTAGGCATGTAGGATCCAGGAGCTTCTCAGAGCTACGTTTTGACTGCCATGGTAATAAGCTTCAATGGAAGTACTCGCAAGGGTGTCATTTACGCTTGTTTCGCTTGAATGCGCAATAAACTTTGCTCAGTTGTTTAGACCACTTAAACAAGTCATGCGTAAATCTAACTTGTTAAAAGTCCACTTAATTAAACGCTTGAGCAGCATTGTCTTTATGCCAAATTGTCCCTAATATATTGTATTTTATATCTGAATTTAGAGTCTAAGGCAAGCGACACACCTGTAATAATAATAATCTTTATTTGCCAGAATATAGTACAAAAGTTATTACAATGATAAGTTACTAGTCCTATACATTCTACCATTTTCATGGTGTGCAAAAAGTAATCATAATATAATTATAAATTAATTTAATATTTCTTATTTATATTAATTGAAGACATGTTAAAAGTTCGGCGCTATAAGTTCGGCTAAATTACGCATCAGCCGAAATTACGTAGCATTCGACATATTGCCGAACCTAGCGGTTGTTTCCTAGGCATTCAATGTATTTTGAGTAGCAATTAACACATCATACGATGCGTGACGTCACCGAAAGTTTGGAAACTAGTAGAACCTTTTTGTGTAAATGCTCTCGATACACATAATTATAAAAGCCCAGCTTGCTGGACTGCGTTCCAGGTTCCAGGCACACACACAGACACACACACACACACACACACACACACACACACACACACACACACACACACACATCGTATTTGTCGCTGAACTGCCCCCTCCCTCAATCAGGCCATCGTTTTATACTGCACAAATGCAATGTGCAATGTGCTTGTACAAATCGGTACGTGGAATTTGTCTTTGTCGGCGCCTAGGTTGTAACAGTAGTTTTATTTATTGTCAGGAATCAGGAGAGTAGTTAACACGTTGCCGACCTTAAAGACATTTTATAACTTCCTTCTAAACCCCCATGTCATAGCGCACTGGGAATATCGCATGGGAAGTTATGAAATGTTCTAGAGAACTGTTGCGTACTTGAGCTTGGAGCGATATGGTGGAGAACCATCATCCATCGTTACAAACTTGCACTTAAAACACTCGAATTTAAACTAGGTTTTGGCCAAAATTAACGCACGGCGTAAAAATTAAACGCTTAATGTTACGACATGCCGTAAAAAGCTTTTACTGCTTACTTACCTTGGCTTGGCTTACCTTGTACGTATCTGATTAACTTTTTTAAGTTCAAGGAAGTTTGTGGACTGAAAAAAGCGAGGACTTGTCACTTTTTTTAGTTAGGCCTCTTTGGGGACACGTGTTAAATGGTCGAAACATTATGTGTTTTGCGAGTGTTGTTTTTTTAGAGTGGTCGCCTTTTATCTGCTCATGAAAGGTGTTTGTATAATATAGTAGGGACTTGGGGCCTGAAGCAGCCGCTTTCGTACATTCGTATTTCAATCGTAATAATGTAATAAAAAAAAAACAAAAGCGACTCTTCATTGTCCTCGTCTCATGTATATTATTTTGAAAAATATTATTGTATATATATTGTTACATACCAAGAAAGAAATGCGCACACCTTGCTGTCGTAAAAGCTGTTTATTACCTTTCCTGCATTCGGAGTTCTTTCTTTACTTCATGTTTTAAATTTGCAATTAAGATAAACATCCTATTGTTATCGTACTTGTTTTATGGCCGTCATTAGTTTCGAACTAATGCTTTTTGTTTTTGTTTTCGACTTTGTTGGCCGTTCGCAGGTGTGCAAATTACATTTTCTTGGAAGAACCCAGCCTACGCAATCGATTGTATATTGTATAGTTAATGGTCGATGATGTTATGCTGGAACAAGTGAATGAGTTTGTATATTGAAGTATTGGATGTGCTTTTAGCAGGGATGGAAGGTACACCGCTGATATAGAAAGAAGAGTTTTTGGGGAATAGTGTGAATGGAGCGTTAGGTAAACTTCTAGGCGCTAAGAACCTCAGCCAGAAGGCCCAGCTTGCCATACACAACGCGGTGCTGGTACTTACGCTCACGTGCGGAAGCGAGAGTTGGGTATGGAAGAGAGAGCATGAAAGTAGAGTAAACGCGGTCGAGATGCGAGCACTGCGCAAAATCTACGGAGTGACGCTCGCGGACCGCGTTTGTAATACCGAAGTAAGAAAGTGAGTTGGTCTGAAAGAGAGTGTCGGGGTGAAGGTAAGGAAAGGAATGTTCCGGTGGTTCGGGCATGTGGAAAGAATGAATGATGGAAGAATGACTAAACAGATATACAATGCAAAAGTGGATGGATACAGAAGTCGCGGAAGACCACGACACACCTTCCAGGATCAAATTGATCGTGTCAGATCATCAGGTGATGTCAGGAGCCTTAAGAACAAACGAGCGTGCATGACAAGAGCTATGAATGTCAAAGAAGCAAGTGTGGTGTGTAAGAATAAGCCTGAATGGCGCTCTGTTGTTCGTGCCTACCCCGAAAGGGACCTGGCGTGAAGTTATGTATGTATGTACTATAAAACAAAGCCCGAACGGAGGGGTGGGACAGTCAAGCGACGATTACGATACTAACAAGACGTGTATACATTCGATGAGCGATATAGTGACTGACTTTGCGCGTGTTATTAAATCGTGGAGCTTTGTACTGGCTATGCCCAGTTGTATTTGTGCCTGTTTTATACGTGTTTGTACAGTTCTAATAAACTCTATAGTAATTCCAACGGCATTTTAATTCGAGTCTTGTGTAGCTAGTAACAATATGTATGTATTTGTATATGATACTTTGGCAGCGTCCCATCTTCCAGCTACTAGCATGTCTGCCGGTACAGCTGCTGCACAACAGGAGGCCCTAAAACGCCGTAAATACTCAGCCATCGGGAGTGGCTACATATTTGCGGCTTTTGGGGTCGAGACCCTAGGACCATGGGGGCCTGAGGCGCACAAGCTTTATCGAGACATAGCCAAACGTCTGGTGGATGTCTCACGTGACCAAAACACTGGTTTGTACCTCGGGCAACGCATCAGCATTGCCATTCTGCGAGGCAATGTGGCCAGTCTTTTGGGCACGTTTCCGACTGACAGCGGTCTGGAACTAGATTTTATGGTTTAATTTTAGTTTGTATATATAGTTTATTTTTAGTTTAATTTATTTATAATTTAGTTTATTTTTAATTAGGAATATTTTAAATTTTAATTTTGTTTATGTCATTATTGTAAATATATAATTTGTATATTTAAGTCTTAAATTAGTTTGAGTATTTATGTATCTATTGCCTTTTTCTTGCACCACCTACATCGCCTGATTCAAATTTCTTGGATTTAGGTTGCCTGGAAGAGATCGCTTTGAGCGATAAGGCCGTCTATTGTATTGCCTAGAAAATATTGTAAATATGGTCTGTTTTTGTAATTGTGTATTTTGGTTTGCAATAATGTGTTATCTCTCTCTTTCTCACTCTCATTATTTTTGTTCAAGCGTACCTTCTTATGACGTCATAAGTAGGTACAAGTAAAATGACTCAAATAGCGCGTAATTATGAATTGAAAAATAATTAAAATTATTTCTATTTTATTTTAATTGTTCTTGTATATTGAAAATATAGAGAATTTATTGTAACACGTGTCCGCCCCTATTCTCGAAAACTATCTCTTTAGGCCCCCTTGACTCTCGTTTCTAAGATGTTCGTATCAAAATTGTGCATTTCAAGTATGTATACATATGAGCAATGCCATCCAACAAGGAGACCCGGCCAGCCTTTTCAGAGCATACCCTCTTGAAAGGGTTAACTTTTCTCCTGTATTATTAATTTTATTTGCATGTAAGTACTTATTGTCTATTTTTAGCACCCAGCTTATACTTAGAAACCCTTTTAGTTTTACTCGTGGCTAAGTTACTACTTGAAAATGTATTACCTAAATTTACTTTGTTTTATTTGTCATCATTCTTGATGTGTCATCATTTCGCAAAAGTAGGCTATTTGTAGTGTAATAGCGGAAAAAAGTATACTTGTTTTTTTGGCTATTTCGTATACTCTAGGACATAGATCCCCAAAGTGGTCGATATCGACCTCCTGGGGTCTAAATCGGTTTCCTAAGGGTCGACATAAACGAAAACTGATTTTGGGCGTTGACGAGATCTAAAGATAGACCCCTATTAATTAACATAAGTCCTTATTTGAACATTTCAAGATACTCTGTAAAGTTGTGTCAAATGTACAAATGCGTGGTTTTTTTATTTCAAAAAATAATTACCTACTTATGTATTTCTTACGTAAATTGTATCAATAATAAAAATTACTTTTGATATTTACTGAATTTAATGTCTTGTTTTGTTTCTGATGAGAGAATGATGTCAAGTTTACTCACTTAGCCAATCGCATTTTTTTTAAAATTGGAACTATTTTGTATCAATACGAAAAAAAACTAGAGATTTTAAAGTAATTTGGCTGTGGGAGTTTGAGGTATCAGTTAATTTTGGAAAAGGGGTCTCTTGCCTAAAATAGTTTGGGAATCTCTGATCTAGGATATGACCCTCAAGGCCCACTTGAAAAAATCACCTGTATTCCCTATTCCTGTTATTCCATAATCAAAGGACAAAAATAAAGCAGGTGACCTGTATCACTGCAACGGAACCCGTCTACGCACGTGATCCGACACGAACTGTACACATTTTTATTATTAACTTAGTGTTACAATTTGGGCCACCTGCATATCTGTAAACAAAGCATACTTATTACCCGTCGGCGTTTCAACTTACAACATTAAAACTCTTTTGTGACCGTATTCTTTTATTTACTTTGTGTTTAAAATTTCTGATTAGAAAAACAGCCCATTGTGTATTGTAATCTTTTATGTCATTAGCCAGGTGTGATTCTAGGAAATTCAGTCCGCTCGGTCGAGCAGACATATTGTAATTGTACAGTATAAAGCAATGCCTCAATGGAGGGATGAGGAGTCGAGCGATAACCAGCCGCGAGGCAAGACCTGTGTACATTCGATAATCTATTTAGAGATGGACTTTGCGCGTGTTACGTTTGGGCTGGTTGTGTTCAGTTATATTTGTACCTGTGTTATACGTGATTGTATAGTTCTAATGAATTCTATAATTATTCCAACGGCATTTTGAGTTCTGCAACTCGTAACATTAATATCCGTGCAGATACGCAAAAAAATACAATTTCATGCGGCCGGGTAGCCTGTCGTAAGAGGCGACAAAACAACCCACAGCCAGATGGTAGGGTACATGCCCGCTAGGATGGCTTACATCCCTGGTCTGAATTATACCACCATAACAACCTTGAACCTTTTAGAATAGTTATATTATATTATTTTTTTAATTGACATGTACGTACCCAAATATTTGTATGACCATATTTCGGTCAAATACAGTGAGACCAAATCGATATGTAAACCATCTTTTGTACTATTACCTGTATTTCTACAAATAAAGATTCATTCATTCTGATTCATTCATTCAGATTCATTCATTCAGATTCATTCATTTATTCATTCATTCATTCATTCATTTGTATTCCGGTATTAGTGGCCAGGTTCCAGTTTCCCTTAGTTCGCAGTAGCATCTTTGGTATTACAAATGTCCATAGGCGTTGGTAACCGCTCCCCATCAGGGGGGCCATGTGCCTGCTTAACTCATACAATAAAAAATAAAACTTTTTCACATAATATTTTCTTAAGTTTTCGCGACTTGTATACATAATAAAACTACGTTTTAACGGTTTTAAGGACGGTAATTTATTTGATTTTGGTTATTCCGACGTTTCTGCCGCTTTACAGTGGCCGTGATCACGGAAGACAAAGATGACAATTGTCAACGAGTATTGTTAAAGTTTTATTTAGCCTACCGCCAACTTGTTAATTTTAATTATTTAGTTTTATTTTTTATTTATGGTTATTATTTACTCTATGGCCTAATCTAATTTACCACCGCTTCACAACATGTTATGGCTTGAAGAGAAAATGCGGTGCAAGAAACTCTTCAGCAAACATAACATATAATATTAAAATGGGTGGAAGGAAAAATAAAAGAAATTATCAGTCAAGTTGGTTTGTGTTCCGCTGCACGCAGGAAGAGGTCACAGTGTCTTGAAGTCTGTCTGGCAGTTGTTTTTTGTTTTTCAAATAAATTACCGCCGTTAAAACCGTTAAAGCGTAGTTTTATTATAAAACTTTTTCGTTAGTAAAAAGGACACAGATAAAATATTCAACCCCTTTCAGTAAATCGCTGAGCAGTCACTTTTAAAATTATTAGTCCAAAAGCCTTAATCCGAACGAATTCCATTGTAAAAAAATGTCTCAGTACATAACAAGGAAACCGCCGAGATTTAACGCCGAAGTAAAAAACCACTTAACCAAGAATTTCTGTGAAATTCCTTCGACAAATTAATTGTGATTTAATTATTTTACGAAATGTTTTGCAGATAAAATTCTCTTTCTTCCTAAACGATTGTATCCATGACACCGCCACCTTGCCGTTAAACTGTGTAAGCCAGGCGCTGTTGTTTTCAAACAAGCAAAATCGCTACCGATATTTAAAACTATGACCAAAAAAATTCTGCCTGTTGTTGGAATATGATATTTAAATTCATCTATAAATATTTATATATTTTGTAGATATGTATATTAAGTATTTATCTATTTAATATATAACATTCCGCATACACACACACACACACACACACACACAGGATAGCAAATAAATGAAATATCTATCTCCCTTTAAACTGGTATAATTAAATAACAATTGTAACGCATAAATTACATTAACATAAACATTTTACAATTCAAACTCCCGCGCATTACGTAAAGGTTTAAATTATTTAAAATTACTTGATCAAAACATCACGTTACTAAACCATATACTTTGCTTTCAATACATACGATGGAAGTCCACTTTAAACCGGTTGGCATTATAAGTTTGCCAGTACAATAAAAATTACGACATTTAATTAATTTCTATTACTCACTAAAAATATTTAAAACTACAATAACGTTCTTAAGAGAATTATAAATTTACCATTTAAAAACATTAAGGTAAATAATATTATTCGACTGTATACAAATAATTAAGCATCAAATCTTCATAGAAAATCTACCACTAAATAAATTATAAAATCTAATTAATTCCTAATATTACCGATCGAAAACATAACCATTAAAACGAGAATAAATACTCGAATAATTAAAGTAATTTTATACCCGTTGAAAGTATTTACCGCAAATAGATTCTCGGGTAAATGCGAGAGTTGATGGTGGGTACACATGATAAAGGAATTCAATACATAAAAAACAGTTGGTTTTTTTTGAGAGACCGTCGCGTTAATGTTTAATACTTGACGCATTAAGAATCGTCTTTTTTCGTTACGATCTGTCGGCAAGAACAGTACTTTTAATAAACCAAGTTATAATTAATACAGTTTAAAACACCCACTCAAAAAAAAGGTACGTAAATCTTTGATTTTCGTCAGACCATAGTTTCTTTTCTTTATTCGATATACAGTAGAATCTTTTATTGATTTCAGCCGAATCAAAATGGCGAATCAAATATTTAGTTGGCTCATTACCATTTCCGTCCCGCCGTGTGGAAATATTCCAGCGGGAGAGGCCCGTAAATAATTCCCATTTTTTATATAAAACCTCGGCGTATCGAAAAGGTATATATATTTACATTTATTCTTTATTTGATAAAACGTGGTAAACTATTATAACCATTAAATCGGGTGGTATCGTCTTCATCTTAGATTGTTTAGTTTTGTTACAGCATGTATCAAATAAACCACATGTGATTGAAGCACATGTATTAAATATTTTTGTTTCTAATAAATAAATTAAGGCCTTATTACCATAGCGTAATGTAGTCCCGTTCGTTGAACAATCAGCGTGGTATTTAAACCATCATTTTAGTATTATTTGCTTCATGTAAATAATAACCAAATTAATTAAAATATAAATTCATGGTTCATCTTTGTGCAGAATTCACTTTAGATTTCCGAAGAAAATATATATCGAATGTCTGTAATTCTGTTTTTAACATTCAGTTTTCTCTTTGAATTCCAGGCGTTCGGGGTTTTTTTTAATGGTATATTATTTCCACCCCACATTCAACCTTGAGTTTATATTGGCGGAGTAAGCGGCCCTACAACGAATTCCCGACTACGGAAGTTCACGTATAATCATTATTATTATGCCCTTTATTCTTCATAAAACATAAAGGAAAAAGCAAGTATACATTAGGGAGATTCGCTATTTTCTCCGATACAAATAGCGTGGCGTCCAAATAAAACTACATTAATTAACTTCAGTGTAATTATGTCCACATTGTAAAAACCTACTTCATAGCAAACCTACGCCCTACCAAACAATGTCTCATGAAACTGGGTTTATTTATATAAACACGTATAACCAATTTATGGATACTTAAGCGTTGTATGTGTGGAAAATTACTAATATAAACTCGAGATTTGTGTTAAGCATTTATTGTTTTATTTGTGCCACATCTTCTCTTCTATTTTATTTTCACATATCAATGACACGCCAATTTTTATAACCATTTTATTTTCATAATAATGGACAAAAACCAACATAACACAATATATAATAAAGAAAAAATTACAACACTCGCTTGACAATCTAACTATTAACAACCCGTTGCTACACAACCACCATACGATATGTATATATATATAAATTATGTATTTATAATTAAAAAGAAAGTAGTTCGTAATATATGTTACGTATACCACCATCGCCGTTATCATCTCAATTCATTGCTGGGGTTGTCGGGAGGAGATCGCTTTATAGCGATAAGACCGCGCTTTGTACATAACTTGATATTGTTACCACTTAGACCCCGACAAACACAAATTCCACGTACAGATCTGTAGAAGCACATTTTATTACCTGTCGGCATTTGAACTGATTCTAATCCTTTTATGATTGTCTTCTTTTGTTCACATATTTATTGGCATACGCTTCTAGTTATTGTGGAGAATAGCTTATTATATTCGCCCAGGAGCATCATTAGCGAGGTGTTGCGGATTACAAGTACAAGCTAATTCTTGGAAATTGTGTCGACGTTGCCGGGCGGACACATTTGCATTTGTGAAGTATAAAACGACGGCCTGATTGAAAAAGGGGTCAGTTGAGCTACAACTACGATACAGGAATGACGTGTGTACATTCGGGAATCTAATAGTGACGGACTTTGCGCTTTTTAATGCTTTCTGCATTATATTTGGGGTTTGTTGTGTTCAGATATATTTGTACCTGTGTTATACGTGTTTGTATATTTCTAATAAACTCTATAATCATTATAACGGCAATTTAATTCGAGTCCCGTTAACTTGTAATAATATAATTTTAATCTTTAATCATTTTTGTATTGGTGTACAATAAAGTGTCATCTATCTATCTCTCGATTTTGATATCTTTACTTCCAAAAATTGTTCTCTCTCTAATTTTTGAACTATGACGGCAAAAATGTTACCAAGAAAAGAAAAGAGCAAATTGCTAAAAAATCGATAACTGTAGCGCAAAGCTAACGATGTCACTTTAATCAAGGGACATTCTCGAGTGGACAAAAACTACCCTGAAATGGAGGAAGGTCGTTAGAACCTTTTTGTGGACGTGAGATTGGAATGTAACAACCAAAGTGTAAATATAGGTTCCGGGAAGTTTTTATTGCATACACAGAAATAAAATAAATATTGACCTAATGTATATATGTATATCAAGGAATGCAAGATTGTTATCTTTTTTACAAGCCTTAATTTAATTTGCAATGGATGTGTATATATTGTTACGCGCGAGCGGGAGTTCGCACTTTGGATTGGAAGAAAACACCAGTTTTTGCCTAAAAGCTTTTATTGACTTACTCAGCCGCACGCAATGCCTCTCTGCAGGGTTGCCCCCATACGCACGACTAACGATGCACAGTCCCAATGACAAGGTGTACACGGTCTTACAATACCGTCGCCGATATTGCTTAGACCACCTCCTGGTTCCGCAGTGCTCACCTCAGATATTGCCGCGTGTAGCTCGCTTCCGGTTCGTCTCTGGAACTTCGCTACACACCTCCTTCACTTAACTGACCGCTCAACTTGACGCTAAATTCACCACTAAACTCACCAGTATCTTCTATTAAACTCTTCTTCCCACTCTTTGACTGTCTTGAACTGAACTCAACTCTAAACTGCCCGGTAGGCGCGCCTTACGCTGTTTATATACCCGGAAGAATTTTCTAGAAGCCATCTATCTATCTCTGTCTCTTCCTTCCCGAATCTTCTGTTCGGGAACTTTCGTTTATACATCTATCCCTTCCTAAATATATCGGTCCTTGTCTTTTCATTCTAGAATGTTCTAGTTTTTTCTAAAAGTTATAAAACTAACTAGATGGTTCCACCATCATTCGCCACGATATATAAGTTCAGGTGGAATCTTGCAAGTTAAATTTGACCAACTTCCCGGTTTCCGATTGAGCTGAAATTTTGCACGCATATGTATATTGCGTGACAATGCAATAATATGGTACCATGGAGCTGATCTGATGATGGAGTCAGAAGGTGGCAATAGGAACTCCTATACTAAAAAAGATAGACCCGTCGTGTTTGGGCTCGTTTTACTTGTCTTGGCCAGCATCTGCTTCATAATATCAGACCATAATATCATACCAGGATCTTAAAAGCATGTATTTAAAAAACTTTATTTTTTTTTAAATTTTATTGTCAGGTATGCTTACATCCCTATTAATATTATAAATGCGAAAGTAACTCTGTCTGTCTGTCTGTTCCGTTTTCACGTAAAAACTACTGGACCGATTTGGCTGAAACTCAGTATATATATGTGTTCGATACCGAGAATGAACATAGGATACTTTTTATCCCGAAAAGTGGGATAGTTTCCGGGATAAAAATATATTTGTCTTTCTGTTTGTTATGCTTTTACGGAAGAACTAATGGGCCGATTTGGCTGAAATTCGGTACGTATGTAAATTAAATACTGAGGATGGACAAGGGATAATTTCCATTTTGGCCTTTTTGGTAATTTTGGCCTATTTGGTAATTTTGGCCTATTTGGTCATTTTTCCTTTTTGGTCATTTTGGCCTATTTGGTCATTTTGGCCTATTTGGTCATTTTGGCCTTTTGGTCGTTTTGCCTATTCGGTCATTTTGGCCTATTCGGTCATTTTGGCCTTTATGGTCATTTTGGCCTTTTTTGGTAATTTTGGCCTATTTGGTCATTTTGGCCTTTTTGGTCATTTTGGCCTCTTTGGTCATTTTGACCATTTTGATTATTTTGGCCTTTTTGGTCGTTTTTGCCTATTCCGTCATTTTGGCCATGTCGGTCACTGTGGTCTTTTGGTCATTTAGACCATTTTGGCCTTTTTGGTCAAGTTTTGTAATTTATTTTGTTGACAGATAGACGGGGGATGGTATAATTAGCGATATAAAATGAAGTGAATCTTCCGTGGGCAAATACATAAAAATGTAATATAATATAACCTGTAGCACTTGCTCTATAAACAAGAGACACACACTAGAGGTTAACCCGCGGTGCAGCCGCGGGGTAAACTCTAGTTTAACTATATATTAATACGTGAAGTAAAAAATGTGCATGAAATATACATTAAATCAATAAAAAACATTACACACACTACCATGTATTCGACACACACACGCATATATACTCTTTTTTTTAAAAGTATAGTAGGTATAGTCTTTGACATTAATTATTATGGTCGAATTTCGAGCACAGGCGACCTCTAGTACACATTAAAAACACATTTGACTGTGGCACAGAGAACTCATGGGTTTATTCGTGCCGCAGAGAGTCGTGTACACGATATTATTATATCAAAAATATAAAACAAATTTCGTTAAAAAAACTTCAAAAACTAAAAAGTATAAAATTAGTAATACTAACTAGTAACACCGATTACTCCGAGATTTAGGATCCGATTTACGTGATTCTTTTTTTGTTCGACGCGGAATAGCTGCGATTTGGTCCCATAAAAATTTGATATAATTTGGCTCAGTAGTTTTCATTTTATGAAAAAATGTCCATTCTGCGCGGCACCTTTCATAGGTGTACCCATAGGCTAGACACTAAAAAGTAACAAATAAATAAAAAAAACTTCGTTTAAAAAAACCGACTCCACTCCGTTCCGATAATCATTTCACTCTATTGCGGTGACAGTACTGATACTGACTTGAATGTTTGTTTTTTTTTATTGCAGGAGTTCAGCAGACACGCAGACGGCCTACTAGATGGAAAGCGGTTACCATCGCCTATGGACATTTGCAACACCAAAGGTGCTCCAAATGTGCTGCTGCTCTCTTAAAGGAGACTGGAACCTGGCCACTAATGCCGGAACACAACCCAAGGTTGTTATGGCGACATACTCTAGACCAGGGGTGGTAGCCCACGGCGCGCCATACGCTGGAAGAATGTGCCGCTTGGGGACCCCAACGGCATGACCTGATGTCAATCATCGGTAGGGATCTTTCGCTGTCCAGCGTGGTCGACCAGATGCTACACAGCGAGAGGAAATGGCTAGCGGTGAGCTCCTTCTGCGAGAACGTTATATCCCAGAAGGAGGCTGCCGAAAGAACAAGGGAGGAGGACGAGCAGGCGGACCCCCGTCGCAGACGGCGAACAGGGGCTCATAGGCGGCGCTTTGCTCATCTCCTCCCCATAACATAGTGGGACGGGGGGGTCAGGGGACCCTCCCGACGAGCCACACCCAGTGCCGTGGGGTGTCCTAGTCACACGGACACCCCTCCCTTGTCGGCTTGCATCGAGGTGACACGGCAGTCATACCCATGGTTACGGTCCCGTGGCACCTCATTATGATGCGGAGGGACGCTGGAAGGTTTAGTGGGTAGTCTAGCGGTCGGTGCATGCACCAACAGCCGGGAGTCCCATATACCCCTTAGTGACATCCCCCGGGGCCTAAGGATATGTACAAACGCATTCCCCCAGTGTTGACAAAAAAAAGGGGTGGTAGCCATCCAGTCGGGCAAATGCCCTACCACCTGGTTTGTCTTATATTGCGCATTCTTCATTTGAAAGTTTATTCTTTTCTTGATGGCAAAGATGAGGAAGAAATTATAAAGAGGCGTTCCTCGGCGCAACCAGTTTGATTGTCTAAACTAGAGTTCTTTAAACTCCGGTGTGCGGAACAAGTCCAGCCAACCAGAGTCATCAATTCGGCGACTAAATAAATGTTAGTTAAAAGAATAATACGTAAGAAAATTTGCCTTAAATATAATAAATAAATAATATTAAAAATCATTGTAAAGCTTGTATAAAATACTAATGAGATTTATGTTAAAAAATAGTCTTGGCCCTTGTAATTTACTAAAGTAGAAGGCTGGAAAGTTTTTGATTAAGTGAAGAGCCAGGAGGTTGGTTGGTAATGACCAGCTTTTTAATGATAGGACAAGGCTTGGAAACTAGTAAAATAAGTTAAACCAGTTACAGTTTAGCTATATAGAAAATTTTCTTTTCTGTTTTTTTCTAACTTTAACCTTAAGCAAACGGTTTTTCGCAACAAAAGTTCTGTTAGTCCCGACCACTTATATGTAAAAAAAACAGACAAGTGGAAAAACGAATAGCAACGGATAAGTGGCAAAACGAATCGCAACGGACAAGTGGAAAAAAGAATGGCAACGGATAAGTGGAAAAACGAATCGCAACGGACAAGTGGAAAAACGAATCGCAACGTACAAGTGGAAAACGAATCGCAACGGACAAGTGGAAAATCTTCAACTGACAAGTGATAAAATGAATCGCAACAAAAATTTAACTTGAAGTTTTACGGGCAGATTGTTAATGTACTTGTCCAATTTGAAAACCTGCCCGTAAAACTTCAAGTCAAAATTTTGTTGCGATTCATTTTATCACTTGTCAGTTGAAGATTTTCCACTTGTCCGTTGCGATTCGTTTTCCACTTGTACGTTGCGATTCGTTTTTCCACTTGTCCGTTGCGATTCGTTTTTCCACTTATCCGTTGCCATTCTTTTTTCCACTTGTCCGTTGCGATTCGTTTTGCCACTTATCCGTTGCTATTCGTTTTTCCACTTGTCTGTTGCGATTCGTTTTTCCACTTGTCCGTTGAAGTTTCACTTCTAATATGTGTCCCAGCACACATTTCGATTTTTCGCAGGTTTACTGCAAATTATGATTTGGTTAGGTTAAGTACATTTTAATGGTGTATGTAATACGCTACCCACGCACCGACCATTTTTTACGTCAACACTTTTGTCGTTCGTTGTCGTTCACTTTTGTTATGACTTTCGAAAAACTGAACAGTTGGCAAAGTTTTCTTGTTGTTATTTTTGTTTCCTCAACAAACTCTATTTATTTATTTATATTTTTTTTACACATACCACAAATAGAGGCAGTGATGCATTGTCACGTGGAGAGCAGAGCTATAGTTTGATGCAAACTTAAGTTTGCCTCCATTAATAGCGGCTCGGATCATCGCACTTTCCGATGCGCAGAACGCAATTTTAGGTATTAGAGGGATGAGGTAGTCTGAGGACGCGGTATATCCTCGCTCGCTCTCTCGCTAGCTTTCTCGTTTACGAGACTTTCCCGGCACTCGGCTCACCAGAGCTGCCAATTTAGCGCTTTAGGAGCTAGATATAGCGCTGTTTAGGGCAATCCAGCTCCCAATTTTATTAAACAACTTCCAGCGCAAAATCTTGCGCTTTTTATAATATGCAAATATGTAATTAATTTTATAATAAATATATATGAATATCTATATTAATATTATAAAGAGAAAAGATTAAATTCTTTGTTTGCATTGATGAGGCTCCAAAACTACTTAACCGATTTGAAAAATTCTTTCACTGTTGGCAAGCTTCATAATCCCCGGGTGACATAGGCTATATTTTGTTTACAAAAAAAATTAGGGATCATTACTAAAACTCCAATAATTTAATCCATGGTATAAAAAAAATACCTAAAATCGCGTGCGCTGCGAAAACTATTGATGATAAAATAAAATAATGTACTACGACTTTGTAGAACACATCATTATTTACAAAAAGTATCGCGACAACATATATCTAACTATTATAGTTATGCCACACTAAGCGTTTTTTTATTATAAAAAATTAATTAAAATGCCGCCGCTAGAAAAGGCTTTTTATTTGTATCTTGATATTAATCCTTATCAAAATAAATTACTTCATATTCAAGACTGCTTCAATACCTTTATATAACTTTTTGAATTATTCAATTCGGACATTCCATTCGAAAGATATCACGAGTTTAAAAATGTAAGAATTAGTGACGGTGATCACGTGACTGTGACATCTTTTCGTGAGTCAAAACTCCATAAGACCCCCTCTATATAGAAGTTTCACTTCAAAAAACACTTTTGGCTATTAAGACCCTTTTTATTTCACTATTACGAATAATAGGTGACTTAGAGTTTCAATATACGGGACCTCAAAGGTCTACCGGACCGATATGGTATTAGTTTAACCATTCCAGCCGGCAGGCATAAACCAGGTCCGTAGCTGAAGAGCTGTGGCTAATAACCAAGAGAACTTTGTGAATTTGGTTTTTTTTCAATAAAAATAAAGTTCCAAGATTATACATTCAGTTACTTTGCCAAACTGCAGTGCAGTTTGTCGGCAGCGGTCTCGCGGATCGCATTACATTATTATACCTTATAACTTTCGTGTATTGAAGTACTTATACTTTTTTAATGTAAATTGTAATATATATTAATTTAATTAATGAATTAATCAATTTTATTATCACCGCTATCTAAAGTACATATACACAAAATCCATTGTAAAATCGTTTAAAACGTTTCCATTGATATCTTAATGATAGTACCATATCCCACCGCGTACATGTATCATGACTATCCATGCATATGCATATACATGCATACATATATACGTATATACATATATACACATATATGCACACATAAAAAACAATCAATCGTACATATACGCAACGAGACATGGCACCATCATCAAGGACACAATGCTAAATAATAATTTCGTAATATTCTTTTTGATTTGGTATTTATAGGCAATTACTGATGATAGACATTTTGGAAATCTATGTCAATGAAATGTTTGACTTAGCAATAAGTGCTTACCGAATAGGGTTGTAACAATTCGTCAAATAGGTTTTGTTGAATAAGCCTCTTTCGAACGGTTTTTGCTGCAGACCTTCCAACTGCAGCCATATGGCACAGCAAGTTTTCAGAAGCACACTGTACGTCAGGTATACATGTAATAATTTATTGCTATATAATTAGCAAGGTTAATTTTTATCACCACTAAAGTGATAAATGAAATGATAAGAATGTTGAGATGGATGAGTAGTGTTACAAGAATGGATAAGGTAATTAACTTGTACATAAAGGGATCTTTGAAAGTTGCACACGTGATTGAATAATCCAGAGGAAGAAGATTAAGTTGGTATTAAATATAATAAGGATTTATTCCCACACATGTCAGATAGTGTTCCACGCAACAGACGCGATAAAGATAGGCTCTGCACGCATCCGTGCAAAACAGCTCTATTGCAGAAAAGCATAGTATGCATGGAACCAAAAATATACAACAAGATTCCACAAAATATAAAATCGTTAAATACTAATTCTTTCAAATTTTATCTAAAAAGTTGCTTGTTAATAAATGTTATTACACTATAAATGAATACATAAATGATAAAATATAATTCAACCAAACAATGATAATCATATTTTATTACAAATTAGAAAATTATGTATATTGACTGTTATAATTATCTGACTATGGGACTATGGACGCTATTTATTTAATTTTAATTTTGACGTAATTATGATAATATCATAAATAATGTAAATTGTAGGAGCTAAATCTGCACGCCAATTTGGCCAAAACATGTGTAACTGAATATAATTATTGTAACACCATTTGAACCATGTTTTTTGCAGTAAATAAATTTGAATTTGAATTGGCATATAATGAGGAAAACACAAACTGTTTGCTATCCTTGTCTCCAGAATTAACTACGGACAAATTGACTATCGTGGTCTGTATAATATCTTTCTATGTTCCGTACTGTACATCCCATCTAATAGTAATGAAAATAATTATACAGCGATGTTCAGGGTCTTGAAACAATTACGTGTAAAATACGAGGATGGTATTCTGGCAGGAGATGTTAATTTAAACTGGGTAAACATCCTCAAACGGCTGGACCGATTTTAATGATTTTTTTTGTGTGTTCAAGTGGATTCTAGAACGGTTTAGATTCACAATTGGACCCTGTAGATGGCGCTGCAATCGGGTTCTAAATTTTATTTCTTCAAGGCAGGTCAACGCCGCCAGTACAGCTAGTGTTTATACATATATCTATAATGTATTATACGTAACACGCTATTGTATTGGTGATAATTGTGATGATAGCGATGTTTGTTAGTTATTAAACAAATAAATAAGACATAATATTTGAGCCTACAAGTTGTCTGTACGCTTCTGAGACGTGTGTAAAGGCTTTACGTATTCGAGAAATAGATTAGGAGGTTTCTAGGATTAAGTAAAAGTTTCGATCACTCAGTCCAATTGTTAGCTATTCACGTGTATATAAATCAATCTAAGATTTGTCTAATAAAGCCTTTCCTTTAATTGGAGAGGCCTCTCCGTACCTAATAGGCCAATAATGATTCCTTTTATTTCCTCTTTCTTTTGTGTTTTTGGGTCTTTGTTCGTACACCTTAATTGGGAGCTTCCTATTGGCTCCTGGTATTATCAAGATTTTGAATATTACGTAGAAAATAAGCTGCGCACTTAGAGTCGAATAACACAGCTCTACAAAAAAATAATTGTTTTGTTGTCCTGGATATCATCGCAAATTTTAACGTTTTCAAGTGCCCAGATTAGGAATATATTCATGAAAGTTCTCAATGTTCTCGTATTTTCATGATTTTTGCATATCTTATATTTTGAACAAATCTAATACTGCTGGTCTTTGAAAAAAAATTGTCCCCTGAAATGTTATAAAAGAAAAGCTCAAAAAGGCGTTTTATGGAAATATAAAATATATTTTCGACATTTTCCTCTTTATTCACTTCGATGTATCCTAACTGTTATTTTATTTCTCGTTTTTTGATTTTTGTAATGTAAAATGAAAATAAAGATTAAAAAAATAAATCAGAGCAAATCTATCAAAATCATTGATAGTTTCATGAAGTTTGTGCATAAATGGACCCAAAATCATTTTCATATCTAGGACAACAAAACCACTGTAGACCAGTGTAATGATAGATTAAATTTATATATAACTAGCGGCCCCGACAGACTTTGTCCTGCTCTGAAAAAATAAAAATCTAGAACCCGATCCCAGCGCCACCTACTGGTTCCAGTTGTGGATTTAAACCATCAGGGGACCCATTCGAACACACAAAAACAAAATCACCAAAATCGGTCCAGGTGATTAGGAGGATTCTAGAACCCGATCTCAGAGCAATCTACCGGTTCCAACGGTATAAAAAGTATCCTATGTCCGTCTCCTGGTTCGAAGCTATCTCTACCAATAACTAACACGACTTTCTTTTATATATATAGATTCTATACATGCCTGAATGAAAATAAATATGTAAATCTGTCGTACGACCAGTCTTGTTATCGGGTCCGAATGTTAATAAAATGATCGACCATAAATAACTTCCCTCAGCTGAAATGAGGTCATAGAGATAGATAAAGAAATGGATAAGGTGAGAAATGAGTACATAGGATGATCTTTGAAACGTGCATTCGTATCTGAAAACTTGAGAGAAAGGGAAGACCAAAAAAGAGATGGATGGATTGTGTGAAGGATTATATGATAACTTGTGGTGTGACAGAGAACGTTTATGAGAATGGGAGGAGTATGGAAGGAAAGACAATCTGTTGACGTGTTGTAATTGGGAGAAGGTGAAAGAGAAGAAACAGAGAGAGTAATATACCCAGTATTAGTAAGTAATTAGTAGTTCTAGGCGCTAAGAACCTCAGTCAGAAGGCCCAGCTTGCCATACACAACGCGGTGCTGGTACCTTCGCTCACGTATGGAAGCGAGAGTTGGGTCTGGAAGAGAGAGCATGAAAGTAGAGCAAATGTCGAGATGCGAGCACTGCGCAAAATCTGCGGAGTGACGCTCGCGGACCGCGTTCGTAATACCGAAGTAAGAAAGAGAGTGTCGGGGTGAAAGTAAGGAAAAGAATGGTCCGGTGGTTCGGGCATGTGGAAAGAATGAATGATGGAAGAATGACTAAACAGATATACAATGCAAAAGTGGATGGATGCAGAAGTCGCGGAAGGCCACGACACACCTTCCATGATCAAATTGATCATGTACCAGCAGAACGTGATGTCAGGAGCCTTATCAACAGACGAGCGTGCATGACAAGAGCTATGAATGTCAAAGAAGCAAGTGAGGTGTGTAAGAATAAGCCTAAATGGCGCTCTGTTGTTCGTGCCTACCCCGCAAGGGACCTGGCGTGAAGTTATGTATGTATTAGTACTAGATTGCAATATTAACATAATAATAAACTGATAAGAAAGCGTACGAAGCTCACGAAATTTTCTTCCTAATGTTTTTCAATACCTAATATACAGTCCGCTCAGGCGTTTTTATTTGTGAACGCAAAAATTAATGAAAAATAATTTAAAAACTCTACCTAACAAATCCTTAAAATAATTCGTGATAGCCTATTTCGGAAAGTTTTTCTTTTGAAAATTAGTATTCAACACACTCGCGTAATAGCATTAAGGAGTTTTCTTTCCTTTGTTTTTGCTTAAAAAATGTTAGAAATTTTGTTTGGGAAGTTAATTAATTTCCGGGTTTTTCGTGGAAATTACGTTTCCATCATTAGTATGATGGAAAATGATGTAGGTATTTGCAAGCATTAATAATAATACTACAATACAGAATACACTGAATTTTTGCTGTCTTGTTATTTTTACGACACTACATTTATATGTTTTTTTGTTTGTACTATATGCTTTATAAAGTAATTGTATATCATACTAAGATATTCCCGCGACTTCGGCCATGCTTGTCTTGAAATTCCCGCGGGATTCTCGTAAGTTATCGTTTTAGTGAAAACTGTGTTGCTATAACCTAATTTTAAAAAGAGATAAACACTTAAATCTATAGGAAGAAGCGTCCGAGATAATGAGATGGAATACATTATATTTAATAACTTAAACGCTATTCTTATACATATAGATTTGGAAACGTTTTGAAGTTTTTCATTAATATTTCAAATTTCGTGTTTTAATGCTTGAATATATTATAGGTTTTTTTTTTCATTTATTTTGGCATCAAACAGATGTATACATTTCAACTTAAATTAACAGTTACATTAAATTTATTATTATAATATAACAGTGCCTAAGAATTGTTCAATGAAAAGAAATAATTTCTAAAAGTGAGTCAGAAATACAGTGAAACGTTACACAACTTTAAATTTAGAAAATTGAGAAGAAAAAGCAAAAAAAAAGACATTTTAAAGGTTGATTACAGCAATATTTCATTTATTTTAATTTTGAGTCTATATAAAGGTAAGTTAAATATATCTATGTCTATAAAGTGATATATAATATGTGACATTACAAAATTTAGAATTCCTCCCACCCCTTGTCGCACTTTGTTTAACTTCTAATGCGTGTGAACTACCACACATACACACATTTTTTTGAAGTGTTAACTTCTTGTGGGAGGGTAAACGGCTTCGTTACGTAACGCGTTACGGCGCCAGTCTGTCTGGCTTATCTTTCTCTCACGTTAGACTATTTTAAATGATCACTTCTGTTGGGCGTCCCGAGACGCACACCGTCTTTTTTTTAACTAAGACATTATAAACTAACAAAATAAAAGAAAACTACTTAGTTATGTTGTATTCTACCTATAAACCCTTAAGACTATATGTAGAATACTGGGCCTCCTAGCTCAGCGTTTTCTATGGGTAAGGTGCCCAGGATTGCTGTACTGATAGATGGTCCCAAGTAGGCACCAGCCTTCTGATCACCTGAGTTGATGACTCGTTTTGACAATTCTTGGCAGAGGCTCGACTCGACAAGTTTGCAATAGCATATGCCACGATTAAATAACTCTCACTGAGGGTCATATATTTACACAAGTTGTGTGATTAAATGACATAATTATTGTTACACGCCGACAAAAGTGAATGCACACCTGCAGTTATACTCTTGGACTTCTTTTGTTTACTTTGTGTTTAAATAGTAATTAGGAAAGCAGCCTATTGTGTATTGTAATCCTTTGATGGTCGTTCGCTAGGTGTGATTCTTGGAAAAATTCAGTCCACGCGGTCGAGTATTGTATTGTATAGTTTAGTATAAAACAATACCCGAACGGAGGGGTGAGGCAGTCAAGCGACGATTACGACACGAGCAAGACGTGTGTCATTCGATTAGCTATGTAGTGACGGACTTTGCGCGTGTTATTGAATCGTGCAGTTTGTACTGGTTGTGTCCAATTATATTTGTACCTGTGTTATACGTGTTTGTATAGTTCTAATAAATTCTATAGTAAATTCCAACGGCATTTTAATTCGAGTCCTGTAACTCGTAATATTATGATTTTTTAGGATGTGTCTATTATCTAACAATATTCAAGTCTATGTAAACTGAAAAAACTAATTCATCTATCCATGTGTGACGTCATTTTATGTTTTTCAAGCTGGTTTGGTTTGTTATTTCAACACGTTATTTTGTAATGGTTTCATTATATGAAATGTTAATGAAACGCTTAAAGCGTTCTTAATTCAAATTTATTACTTAGACAAGTAATGAACATGAACATACCTCAGTTTTTTTAATAACGTACCTCCCGCTGACAGTAACACCCAACCATTATGTCACTAAAAGCGACAATAATTGTTTAGATATTTATATACTCAGGTCAAGGTGATTTTATTAGTCAATAAAACTTCCATGTTAATAATCTTCTCTCAATGACACTCAATGCCACTTCAGTCCTTTATATTAAATTATATTACCAATAAAATAAATGCAGTAAGGGCCGCTTGCATAACGTTGCTTAAATTATTTAAGAAACACTAAACGCATTTTACACCCTTAAATACGATTAGCGTCTTACACAACGCAAAATTTTGTGTAAAACGTTTAAAAGGCAGTTTAATATGATTCACTAATTTTATTTAAAGGCGATCGTTATGCAAGCGACCCTAAATTGTTTGTTTTGTAACTTATAAAAAAATACATCTATCTATCTATATTACAAAATTAAATTAATTAAAAAAGGGGAAAATTATCAGGGGAGATAATTCGAACAACGAGATTCCGAAAACGCAGTTTTTAGATTTTTTGTCTGTCTGTCCGTCTTTTAGAGCGTCACGTAAAACTACTAAACGGATTTTAAAAAAAACTCGGCACAAAGCAAGTTCATATTCTGAAGCGGAACTTAGGATATTTTTTATCCCGATAAATGACGTCGTTTCCGCGGGAAAGACGAAAATATTGAAAAAGATGGCGCTGAAATCGCAACTTTTTGAAAACTACACAGAACGTATATGAACAAAATTCGACACAGAGATGGCTTGTATCCCGAATTAATAGTTAGGACACTTTTTATCTCGATGAATCATGTCGTTTCCATAGAATAGACGGATAAGCTAATTAGATGGCGCTGCAATAGTGTTTATCAATTTACTAACAATTACATACGTTGGCGTAAACAAGATGACATTCGTTGTATTACTTCAAATTAGCTTGGCTTCGACTCATCTATGTTTCGTTTGGCAGTTGTCTGTCTAGACAACTATATGGATTTAGTTTCTTTATTATTATTATTAATGTATGTCTTTCAAGACCACGGGCCATAAAAATGGCCCGGAATTTTGGAGAGCTTGCGTGGAGCCATGGGAAGGCCAACACGTAAAGGCCCCTTGACAAATTTAATGTGCGTGATACTGACCGGCGATTATCCCTGTCTACACCATATAGTAATGCACCCAAGGACAAGCTCCGGCCAGTGTAGGACTATTTTGGAAAAATAGAACAAAAAGTACCGGGCTATGTGGGTGAACTGCTAGTGGTACTAGAGGTCTGGGAATATGGGGACTATAACGTCTGCCCGTCACAATGTTGGGGGTACATGGAAAAATGGGCAGACGGTGACTCGCCACTCCCTGCATGGGCCCCAAAAATGCCATAAAAGACAGGGGTAACATGGGTGTGAGTGGCTAAGGGGCGTAGAGAGGTGGGATGCAGGTTCACCGAAGCTACTTCTGACTGATGCAATTTATCACTTCCACCCACGGAGCTTGAGTCTTAGCTCTAGCGATCTCCACTCCGTGCCGGCTGGTTAAGGCAGGCACGGAGGTGGGGCCTTGCCTTGGCCCCCGGATTCAGGTACTAGATGTCGCTACTCACCTAAGGCTTCGCCACAAAGCCCCCCTGCGATTTTATTATTTTATTTTAATTATAATTAAATAACCGAATTAAGGTTTTGTGTAAGTAAAATAAAGCTACTAACTAGGGTTTGACACGCGGTGCAGCCGCGGGGCAAAATCTAGCCCGCTTTTATTAAGAACAACCTGCCAGTTTAAAGCTAGCTTACTTAGTTAAAAGTACATAATAAAATTACTTTGTTGGAAAAATGACGAAACTTTAAAGAGATAATGTATCTTCTGATAAAACTTACTACACTTTGGTTAATAACCTGCTCACCGCTTATAGTGACATTAGTGTCATAATAATACTCTAGGGCTAACTTGTTACTTAAAATTCATAACAAACTTGAACGAAGATACTTGGTCTATTAATAAAACTAATTTTATATTTAATAATTTGCCGTCAGCTTACAGTAGCACCCAACCTTAAACCACTCTAGGGATGATTTACTTTATCATTTAAAGTACATAATAGACTTGATGGTATAAGTGACTAAAGTTGAACAAAGATAATTTATCTGTCAATAAAGTTTTCTTAATCTTTCATAATACGCTCCTCGCTGGCATTGAGCCCCGACCTCACCACCAGACATTATGTGTATACTTTTGTTTAATTAAAAGCAGTCGCGGTTTATGTTTGTATATATATTTGTTGAATAGTATACAACATTTTTGGCTGTACGACCAATGAAATTAGAGCAGGGAGAGTGGAAATAAACAGTTCTGACTTTAACTTGGGGATTTGTTACATTGTTTGTTGGTTATGTGCTTGGAAAAGTTTTTGGTCTTGTATGTATAGTCGACAAAATTGAATCATGACCCTCCATGAGGTCATATTGTTACAGTTTGTCAAATACAGTCGGCACGAAGTACGCCTAAACATATTTCTTTGGTAACGCACTTGTTATCATTTTGTTAGACACTGACAGGTACTGACTAGGTTCTCTTAAACAGATCGCACGACTCGATTATACTCATGCGTGAAAACAGAAATGCTATTACGTACTACTACAATTTTATGAATGTTTAAAAAGTCTAAGTATAAAATACACAATAGAGAAGAGAACTTTACTATGTTGACAGTTTCTAAGAAATTATTGGCAAAGTGGGCCATGAATGAATTTGACTCACTGTATTAAAATTATTGGAGTTATATCACCTTATTTTCGTAAAAGTCGTTTTTTTTATTTCTATGGAATTCTTAATATGTCTGGTAGAAAAAATTAATATTTATTTTTCGTATTTTCATATTAGTATCAAGTATTGGTTCTCTATATTATAGTAGAAAAATTACTAAATAATGACAACAGCTAAGTAAACAACGTAACTTGGTAACACTCTCTGCAGTCACAGTTGGCGCCACCAGTCTGATCTTCATTATTAATGAAAAATTTTAAACAACGTCTTATTTCAAAGCCCTAATTATATGATTTCAATTTTTTTAATAGTATGAAATTTTGATAGAAATGAGGTATTATCAAATTGAAAAAATAAACGACATTAATGGTTAAAAAAGGATTCATATCTGACTTTTTATACATCTGCTTATTTGTTATTTTATGGTTTTTCTTAGATTATAGAGTATTTTCAAAGACAAATTGATGAATAAATAGATTATAATTAAAAACTACAATATCCAACTAAAAGTAACTTTAAACATATAATTAAACTGACTTATGAATATAGATTAAAGACATGTAACAAATCGCTGCCAGGAGGGAGCATGCCCAGAGGGCTGGATGCATTGCCGCGTTGTATCGTGATATTTATTCTTTGGACGTAATATGCACCAGACTTCTGATCACGGGTGGCATCAAAGAGTTCCTTGTAAATTTGTATTTAAAGTAAAAAATATTGTAATGTACATATAGATAGATGACTTATAGGAATACAAATTATAAAATTTGTAATTTTTACAATAAAATAAAAAACGAAAAAAGAATGAAAATGAAAAAGCAGTTGATATGAAGTCAGTTATGAAACAATTAAGATCGTTTTATAAAAAAAAAAACTATTTCTATACAAATTAATGTCAGCAATGAACACGTCTTTTGGCTTAATTAGCACTTTCTATTTCTGATTGATCTAAGTATTAGATACTGTTCGGTCCTTGCCTATAAATAAGTGGGTAAAACATCACTCCGCTAATTTTGTTAACTACCCTCTTTCTGTGTGTGGCGACGGCCACTCACAGCAGGGTAAGGGGCAGCCCAGCCATTTTGTTTGTACTCTCGGTCAAAGTGTCGACTACATCGCGCCGTGCGCTCACCTATTTATTAAATTTAATTACTTATTATTACTGGCCGTGCCAAAAAACTTTCAAGGACCTAATCTGTGTACCGTGGTAGCTCTAAAGAGAGACATAGTGCCGTGCTCTGTTCCCGAGTTCCTGAGTGCACCCTGAACTAAGCCAGGACAGGGCTGATCTCAAGGTTGGTGGAGCTTCTACTTTTATAGTGCCAGGATTTAGGTCCTATCTCTTCCATACAGTCCATAACAATCGAACCAGCTTATTATCCGTGGGCTACGCGTCCCACAGATACATTAATTTTCTCTTATAAATAAACTATTATTGTATCTATTCTTCATCATTTCCAACTCACGACCTATATACTAAAAATATAACTTTCCCAACAATACAGCCTAAGTAGTCCCCATATTTAGGTTTCAAATAACAGACAAAATCCTATTATTCTCTGCGCTCTCATATGAGACCGCATGAAAGACGTTTCTATTGTAATAAAACTCGCCGCAGCGTCTGAGCCTTCACTCAATATTAAGAACCTACACTCAACTGTTGGCGAACAACGCGGATATGGTGTGGTCCCACTGACAGCGTTTTATTTATGTGATTCTCAATTATACAAATGCATTTGGGTAGCTGCTGGATTCAGGTTTTTAATCTGGCCTTTTAGTAATGTTCCAGTTTTAAAGACATATATTTTTTAACAATTCTACGGACTCGAATTCCGTACCCTTTTTTACAACTTAATTTTTAAGAAAGTTTTTAGAGTTTCTATACGGTTATTGGTTATTTTTGTTATTGTGTGTGACATTAATTTAGTGATTTTTGTGTTGTGGTGTACCTTAAGAATAACTTATTATATTAGTTTATTCTAATATTAATCCTAAACTTATACTAAAGTAGAGTGTATATGTTACATGCTCGTGTTGTGAGGAAGTGCATGTGCAGTGTGTGCCTTATGTCTATACCTATATGTATTATCCTATCTAGTGCCATATGTGTTTTTTCTTTGAGACATGTTGTTTGGAATTTATGGAGACTTATTGAACTAGGAATTGTCTTATGTTTTGTTTTCTGAAACTTATTGGCTTCTGGACAAATAACTTGCATAAGATATTTATTGAGAAAAAAAGAAACTTCCCACACCGCCACAAAATACACCACCACACCACACTAATATACCCACAATATATCACACCACACTACATGTCATCACTAAGCGTCACCACTTGGTGAGTCTGGTAAGCACTGGTCCATAAGCCTCTTCCACGGCTTGAGGAAAACAAGCCCCCGGCGAAGTAGACACTCCTAATGTATCCAGATTTATCACCACGATGATTATGAGGGATACGGAAGTTTCTGATGCCGATAGCTCAACATATTCATATATGTGACACGCAGCTTAACAGAATAATGCTACGAGGTCGCGAAGATCAGAAAGCCGTTTACAAGCCACCAGAAGCCACAGATGACCCCCCAAGCCCGACATGGCCACCGAACGCCAACGAATGACAAACAAAGCCGCAGACGAAGCCAACGCATAGCCCGCGAAGGCCAAAGGATGCCGCAGACTGGCCAACGAGAGCCGTTGAGAGACCACGGGTAGTTGTCCGTCGAGATGAAGCCGGGGCAAAGAGGTTTTGTCGAGGCCCCAACATCCTCGCCGCCTCAAATGGCTAAGAGAAAGAAGACCACCAACACGACACATAGATTTTTATTGTAGTATTTCTGAAACAACAGCTACGTATTTATGCCTGATAAGAGTGATAAGCACATAATAATTACCATTCTTATCTCTAGGAGGGTTCAGTGGGCGTTAATTTGTCTAGAAATCCCCATGGCCCCAGATAACATATTGATAACAGATTGCGCACAGATAAAGATAAGAGTAATGGGTTATGTGCGTATACATAAATGTTTTTGAATATAGGAAAATCCGCTTGCTACAGTCACCTTTATTAAGACAGCTGTACAATTTCAAAATCTAGCAACTGACATTGTTTTTTAAATTAATGTTTGTGAAGGAATTGTTTTGCTAGGCATTTGCTTCTCACTAGTGCAGGATCTTGTAACTATATTTTTGTAGTAGTGTTTCTTTCGTCAAACTATTCTTTAGCCTCATGTGGTTGAGCGGGCTAAATCTTTGCCGGCCTATCTCACTGCGACGCAGAGGCTTTGGGTTCAATTACAAGCATTGTAAATTTGAAAAATGGATTTTTAAATTTATTAATATAGTCTGGGTTGTTATTAAATAAATTAACAAATATTACTATGAGAGTGCTATGATATTGAACGTGATATAAGTCTCTTGAATAAATATAACTTCGATCTTAAAACTGGCCTTTATTTTGACTCTAGTAAGTATCTATAGTAGTATAAAAAATATCTTTCTTAACTGAATTCAAAACCCGTGTCTTTTCAACATTTTTGAATTCCAACTAATGAGAGCGAGTTTTATACACAACTCTCATTGGTTAGTCGTATCCTTACGTCCTGGTTAACGCAGCTATATAGGCATTGATTTAAAATAACAAAAGTAAATCATTAAGTATTTGACAAATTAAATTTAGATAAATAAATTTGAAGTACATAGTTATATTTATTTTATGATTAGGAATTATGATTATATATGAATAATAAGCATTGCTTAGATCAAAAGATGTTGTTGCTATATTTTTCTTAACGTAGCACTTGTCAAACGTCAAAAGCCAAATGCCAGAAGATTGACCTTGAATTTGTCTACTTTTATTTATAAAAGTATTACATTTAATAATTAATTTTATTTTAATTTTGAAGTAACAAAGTATTTTATTGTTGGTTTCATTAAAATGTATTTATTTGTTTTACTAATTAAATATTACATAAGTAGAATTAGTTTTATTAATTTTTATTATTATTTAACAAAGTCGGTCGTTTAGTCGTTTTGTTCTTACGCCAACAGGAAGGTTTGCACTGAAAATCAGCGCTGTGTCGGATATAATTCCGGCACAGCAATATGCTGAGTGCAAACTTTATTTGCTGAAAATGCGGTGTACAAATTCTCAAAATATGCTCTGCGTATAAAAATGTATAAAGAATGTAATTACGTCGCTATTTCTTCAAATAAAGTTTTTCTTTGTTTCGAAATTAAGTATTAGATCTAGTATAAAATTATTATTAATATTTTGACATAATTTAACACCTGCATAATAAGCATCAATTGTGTTTTAGTTAATAGCATAATATTTATTGGCCTGTCATTTGTCAACACCGTATTAATAATGTAAACCCGCTGCTGATCGGGTATTCTTCGTTCTGAATTCAAATAAATCAGTTTTCAAAGTTCTACGTGTTTCATTATATAAATCCCGCACTATCAATATATAATGAACGGTTCCATAGCGGGGAAGATAGTCCACTGTTCACGTCATTTGCCTGTCAACTTTAAGAAAGCATCCAGCTGTTCTAGATTTGAATGGAACGTCGTATTCTTCGTTCTGAATTCAAATAAATCAGTTCTCAAAGTTCTACGTGTTTCATTATATAAATCCCGCACTATCAATATATAATGAACGGTTCCATAGCGGGGAAGATAGTCCACTGTTCACGTCATTTGCCTGTCAACTTTAAGAAAGCATCCAGCTGTTCTAGATTTGAATGGAACGTCGTATTCTTCGTTCTGAATTCAAATAAATCAGTTTTCAAAGTTCTACGTGTTTCATTATATAAATCCCGCACTATCAATATATAATGAACGGTTCCATAGCGGGGAAGATAGTCCACTGTTCACGTCATTTGCCTGTCAACTTTAAGAAAGCATCCAGCTGTTCTAGATTTGAATGGAACGTCGTATTCTTCGTTCTGAATTCAAATAAATCAGTTCTCAAAGTTCTACGTGTTTCATTATATAAATCCCGCACTATCAATATATAATGAAAGGTTCCATAGCGGGGAAGATGGTCCACTGTTCACGTCATTTGCCTGTCAACTTTAAGATAGCATCCAGCTGTTCTAGATTTGAATGGAACGTCGTATTCTTCGTTCTGAATTCAAATAAATCAGTTCTCAAAGTTCTACGTGTTTCATTATATAAATCCCGCACTATCAATATATAATGAAAGGTTCCATAGCGGGGAAGATGGTCCACTGTTCACGTCATTTGCCTGTCAACTTTAAGATAGCATCCAGCTGTTCTAGATCTAAATGGAACGTCTTATTCTTCGTTCTGAATTCAAATAAAACAGTTCTGGAGTTTTTGGCGGGAACTGAAAGGAGATGTTGTGCTGTGCAGTTTTATTTTCTAAAAATGTGTAATATTACTCTAAAATGAACAATAGTTGTAGGATATTTATAGTGTTTGAGTAGTAATTGTGTATTTTGTGACCAAATGTGAACTGTATAGTCAAATGTGGCCTTTTGAGTTGTCACAAGAATTCCGTTGAATGGCACCAGCTGATTACCTACAGTTCAGCTGTGCTACACATAGGCGTAAGAAAATGAAGAAACTATATTTTAAACTAAGATTTGGCTTAAAGGCCTAACTGCCAAACCATAAACCTAAATAAAATAAAACCGTTCTCAAAGTTCTACATGTTTCGTTATATAAATCACACCCTATCAATAAATAATAAAAGGTTCCATAGATAATACAGTCCACTATTCATATCATTTGACTGTCAATTTTAAAAGAGCATCCAGGCATTCTAGATCTGAATGGCATGTCATTATTCACACAATCCATCCATCTGTTTTTTGGTTTATCTTTACCATTTTATCATTTTGCACCCATATCAATCAAGTTTAACATTTAAATTATCACTTTCTTATCGACTTTCATCCCTTTTTTATTGCGTCATGGAATGTGTTTATCATCGCCTATGGACAAATGTAAAGGACGAACTAAAATGACGGAACACAATTCAAGGTTGTTAAGGCGGCTAAACTAGGGGTGCTGGCCATCTAGACAGGCAAATGCCTGCCAGCCACCTGGTCGCTCGGCCGCACTTGCACGAATAAATCCCTCATCAATACACGTCCGTACTACCACAGTCTTCTTTCTTTCAACTTTTCTATTATCCATTATAATTGTTGTCACATGATTTTAATTCACACACAGCACAGCTGACTAACAGCTGAGCTCTTTGATCTGATCGCGCCATCTCCCTTCCATCATTGGACAACCAGACGCACCAGCCGGCATGCGGCATCGATATATGGTGGACATTCCACCTAGAAGAACGAAGCGCTTTGCATCTAACTTCATCATACGCACCACAAAGGCGTGGAACTAATTGCCGGAGTCTGTCGTTCCCGATACTTATAACTTGTCTTCAAGTCCCGTATGGATAGGTACCTTCTGGATAAGCGTGCTCCATCCTAGACCACATCTTCGCTCCACATAGGACGAGATTGTGTTCAAACGCGAACCTATATAGTCCAGGATCCCAGTCACCCCAGATTTACGTGATTTTAGGAAGGTGAAATTTTTAGGATCGGTAGTTTAACATAAATTTAGAAACGAATGGATACTCGCTAAGCTGAAAGCGGGACCGTTTTCCAGGTAGCAGGTATCAATGATAGAAAAAAAACCATGCTAACTTACGTCAAAGTAGCAAGGCTAGTTCTTACATATGTCATATATGATATTGTTATAAATAAAGATATACAGTTGCCAGACACTTCCTGTGTGCCATAACTTTTGCCAGACACTTTCAAAAAAATGTGGGATATTACGTCATTTTAGGAAGGCAGAATTTTATATATATTACCAATTATAATATTTTAAAATATTTTCCAATGAGTAAGCGAGTGTCCATTCCTTTCTAAGTTTATGTTAATCTACCGATCTTAAAAAATTCATCTTTTCTAAAATCACGTATGTCTGGGGTGACTGGGATCTCACTCTAATACTACAATAATAAATACTCGTCGTGTCACTGCCAGTCAAATTTTCTTTTCTTGTAATGCTATTCAATTTAATGCAGATATGATGTATAAAGATAAAAAAGTCTTTTCATCCCAAAAAATAAACACACAAATGTATCCTTTACGATTTGGTTTTTATTTCGCAAACCATTGAGTTGGATGATTATAGTTGAAGACCTAAACGCCTTGAGCCTTTTGCAAAGCTCAGTATAATCGTTCTATTACAGATAGAAAACATTTGTTTAGGCCGTTTGAGGTTAAATTATTGTTACGAGCTACATAGGACTCGAATTAAAATGCCGTCGGAATTACTATAGAATTTATTAGAACTATACAAACACGTATAACATAGGTACAAATATAACTAGACACCACTAGTACAAACTGCACGATTCAATAACACGCGCAAAGTCCGTCACTATATCGCTTATCGAATGTACGTCTTGCTTGTATCGTAGTCCTCGCTTGATTTAATACTTCCACCCCTCCGTTCGGAATTGTTTTATACTAACTATACAATACATAAATCGACCGCGTGCACTGTGGTTTCCGAGAAACCGTAATCTGCACACCTGGTTAATTATTCCTGCGAACGGCCTACAATGTCGAAAACAATAACAATAGGCTAATTGCAAATTTTAAACACGAAGTAAACAAAAATACTCCCAATGCGGGAAGGGTAATAAACCAGGTGCGCATTTCTTTGTCGGTAGGTAACATTATTAAGCACAGTTTTCTTAGGATTATTGCATGATATTAAGATACAGTTCAAGAAATACACGTCCAGAAAACAATAGGCCTTCTCTCCACGGGATGGCTCCCCTACACGCGCGGCCACCTGACCATCAACGCACTTGGTTACCGACACCCCGAGAACTCATACGCTCGCCGGATCAGGGTGATGTTACGAAGTCGCGAAGACCACAAAGCCACCACCAGAAGCCACAGATGGCCACTGAACGCCAACGAATGGCCAACTAAGCAGCAGACGAAGCCAACGCAAAGCCTTTGAGAGACCACCGTTAGGAAGGCTAGTTGTCGGTCGAGTAGAAGCCAGGGCCTCGAGGCCCCAACCTCTTTCCCACAAATGACCAGGAGGAAGAAGACCACCGAGAATAGGCCTTCTTATTACTTAAAGCAATTTCTTCCAGACAATATTAGGATGGATTAAAAAAGTTTGTGAAACATGTGAGTGTTGCAATATAACTAAAGTATAAATGTAACACAGAGTAGGTCTCTTGTCACCGTCGGGGTACCAGCTGTTCATGAAACGAATGGACTGTGCCGCGACGATGGCAAGCGACCGGACAGAATGTCGTTGCTACCTTGGTTGATGGAACGCCCCTTAGTATTGGACGCAACGTGTGTTGATACGTTAGCGGCTTCATATCTGCCACACTTCAAGAAACCCTCAAACACCGCAAATATGCATCCATCGGTACCGGATTCATATTTGTGATTTTCGGGGTTGAGACTTTGGGGCCATGGGGACGTGATCATCAACTTTATAGAGACCTTTTAAGGCGATTGAAAGAAGCCTCCTGTGACCAAAGGACTGGCCTATATTTAGGGCAACGTATTAGCGTTGCCATACAACGTGGGAACGCTCCCCACCGACTGGATTACATATTTTACTTGTAAATATGTATATAATAGTAGATACATAGATAGACACTTTATTGCTCACCAAATATATAATTGCAAAAATACAGAATTACAATACTGTCATGGTAGAAACAATAAGCGGCCTTATCGCTTAAAGCAATTTATGTTCAGAATATATATATATAAAACTAAGTTATTAATAGTAAAAATAATAAAATTTAACACGGTAACAAATTGCTGCCAGATGGGAGCGTGCCCAGGAGGCTCGCTGCATTGCCGCAATGTATAGCTATGCCTATTCGTTGGGCGTCATATGAGCCAGCCTTCTGATCACGGGTGGCATGGAAGAGTTTCTTGCAAACTTTGAAGAAACTCTTTGCCGATGGACCCCGCGGACCTAAAGTTTCAACTCCAAACGACACAAAAATGTAGCCCCTTCCTAAGGATACTTGTGATTATTATTTGTTTAGATAGTCAACGCAGCCTTGCGAAGCCATATATATACATGTGATTTTTAAATTAAATTCTAAAAGAGCCTTGGTTCTTTGATTTTAGTGGTTTCTCATGCGAGATATGAAAATTGAAATGATAATGAAAGTCTGGTAGCAGCTTGCCAGATTACCTAGGGTTGCCATTTAAGCAAAACGAAATGAGACTTGACATCTCGGTACGGGATTATAGATGACACAGTGTTACAATAAATTCTAAATAGACTTCACGTCCCTCTCCGTGTTCTACCGCCTGTATAACAGAGAATGTTCCGAGGAATTGTTTGATCTGGTGCCAACGCCTCACTTCTGCAACGGCACAGCTCGCCAACATAGGGATGTTCCATTTCCTAGAGCTTCCACTCTCAACTACGCAACGGTTCTCTGGAATAATAATTCCACGTACAACGACGATCTGGAGTGAACTTCCCGCCAGTTTTCCCGTTGCGTTATGATATACGAGTTTTTTAAGAAAGGCATCTTGGAAATCGGCAACGCGTTGGCGACACCCCTGGTGTTGCAAACGTCTATATGCGACGATAACCACTTTTCATCAGGTGGGCCGTCTGCCTGTTTGCCTACTTCAGACAATAAAAGAAAAATATAGCTCTGAAAATATATCCGACTTTATGAGCAAAGAGCACTGCGAGGATTTCATGGCTTTTTGTCTCAAAGCAGCTAGTAAGGTAATATAGAAAACCAAGGTATTGTTACGAGTTGCAGGACTCGAATTAAAATGCCGTTGGAATTATTATAGAATTTTTAGAACTATATACAAACACATATAAAACAGGTACAAACATAACTGTACACAACCAGTCCAAACGTAATGCACGATTCAATGACACGCGCAAAGTCCGTCACTAACGTCTTGCTTCGCTTGTGGCTATCACTAGACTGCCTAATGGCTAACTGACTTCCATTGGGGCATTGTTTTATACTGCATAAATACCGCGTTATGTTTTACCAAGTAACTATTGTCTTATTGTGCATTTTTTTTTCGTAATTTTTGTTATGGATATCAATAAAGTGTTGTCTATGTCTAAATACATTATGTCTCTCGGCCACGCAGACTGAATTTCTTAGAATCACACCTGGCTAATGAGTACCATAAAATATTACAATAGAACAATGGGCTGTTTTTTAATTACACATTTTAAACACAAAGTAAACAAAAGAAGTCTAAATGCCTAAAAAGTAATAAAATGAGTTTCTAGACGTAGGTGTGAATTTGTCTTTTGTCGGCATTCAGGTTGTAACAATATGTCGGCGAACCATCGCCAAGGATAATATATTGACAATGACACTTTAGCGGAGTGTTGCACATCTATGGTTGCAGGCGGCCACCCTAATGACAGATAGAGTGTCGAGACATGTTTTGGGCGTTGTTGGTCAAAAAGAGTACATTGATATTGGATGCGAGGTGGTGTGGTCGCAAGGGCATCGAGTGTGCAACAAATCGCTATTATCAAAGTGCATTGTGATTTAGAAAAGATGATTGTTATTTAAACAATAGTAACACTATATTGGCAAAGATCACGAAAGATGTCAATTCCATGAATATACCCATATACATTATGCCATGCCATGATAACTTCTGATGAATAGGCTCGTCATGGGCTTATACGGCTCTGACGAGCTTACAAATATATAACACAAAATTTGGTTACACGTTTGCACAAATTCTAGGAAGCTTCGGTGTTTTGTAAATATGCTATTGTTTTATTTTTTGATTATTTGGATTTAAACCGTCTTGACTTAAAGGATATTTTGCGAGTATGTATCTGCTTGCTTGTGGATAAGGAGTCCGCTGTCTCGCTGGCGCGTTTCCATATTTTACAAAAAAGAGGAGGTTCTGATTTCGTCGTGTAAATATTTTTTTTATGTATGTTCACTCAGTCATACTTTTTTTGTTTCTGAAGCGATTTCGATGATTCTTTTTGCGTGTGATTTAGTACACTTTTGGCATAGGTTCATATGAATTTCACGTTGAAGTCCGTGCCAAGTAAAACATAAAAAACCAACAACAAATTTGCAAAATTTGTAGTTGGTTGCCCGTGGGGTCCGTCAGCAAAGAGTTTGTTTAACATAATATGTTTGTTAGACATATAAAAATAAGAAACTCTTTGACACTACCCGTGATCAGAAGGCTGGCTCATATTTTTCACAACAAATAAGTATTGCCATACAGCGTGGCAATGCAGCCAGCCCTTCTGGGCACGCTCCCCGTTGGCAGTGATCTACTACATAATCAATATATATAAACTAATTAATAATTAAATGATTTGCAAAATATAGTTATTTTTATGTTTTACTTCGCACTTAGAGTCTGTTTCTTTCTTTCTAGAAAAATGTTATCGGAGATAAAAATTGGAAGTATTTACTTACGTCAAATAAGTATTCTAGGGCACTTACCAGTAATATTGTGTATACACAAAAAAGTAATTTGATTCAGATAAAGTTTCCAAAGTTCTTGTTATGTAATTTGGAAATATTAATTTTGACTACTGACAACCCTAATACAGCCAGGATTATGGAAACGACAAAATTAATATCTACATCTAATTTTCACTTTTGTTGCAGGTTTCACTGGATATACATAAATCCTTCGGTTATTGAAAAGGTAAACGATTATAAGTCTTTTTCATATATACAAACATCCGTATATACATAAATCATACATATATACATAAATCCGTTATGAGTTTTCGACGAAGTAGCATCGTTTTCTGCAATTATGACAATTGGTATTCAGTACAAAGTCTAAGATTCAAATGTCAACTTTGACGCCATAAGTATTGTATATAGATCTTTGAGCACTGTTTTATTTGACCTTTTGTTTTATTTGTATTTGATTTTTTGTTTTATTTGTGAGCGCGACGTCGTCCGCGTAGAATTACGCAACCGGACAAGCAGACGTACGCACTCACACCACCGATATATGGTGGAAATACCAACGAAGCGGACGAAACGCTATGCTTCCACTTTTATCATACGCACCGCTGAAGAGTGGAACTCTTTACCGTCGTCTGCTTTAGTGAACAATACAATCTAGGTGCCTTTAAGTCTCGCGTGAACATCTTCTTGGTAAGCGTGTTGCGCCTTACACTTCATTTCCGCCTGACATCAGGCGCAATGTCAGTCAAACGCAAAGCTATTTATTATTTAAAAAAAATGTTTTCAAACCCCCCTCGATTTTGAAACATTCCTCAGGTGCTCCGCTCCTATTGGTCTTAGCATGATGTTATATAGCCTATAGCCTTCGTCGATAAATGGGCTATCTTACACTAAATGAAATCGGAATCAGATCAGTTCCTACTGAGATTAGCGCGTTCAATCAAGCAAATAAACAAATACACTTCAGATTTACATATTAGTATAAGATATATACATAAATCCGTTATGAATTTTTGATGAAAAAAAAGCATTTTTTCTTCGATTATAACAATTGGTATTCAATAAATGTCTTTCAAATGTCAACTTATAATTAAACTAAGGGAATAACATAAAACCCAGTTGCAGCGCAACCTAGCATATTCAATCTACACACACAAAAAAATTGAATATACTCGTAACCGCTTCGAACGTTTAGGAGAAGTTCAGTGCCATACACATGAATAGAAGGACTATTCTTTTATTTTTAAATTTTTTAATTATGCATTTCTAGCACCTTTGGTGTTGCAAATGTCCATAGGCGATGGTAACCGCTTTTCATCAAGTGGGCCGTCTGCCTGTCTGCTGCACTCCTGCAATAAAAAAATCTCTATTTTACACAAAAAGTTACATTCAAAATTATACAATAGTGGTACAAAGGCGAGCTTAACGAAGAAACCTGGTAAAGGTTTGAATTATTTTCAGTGTCAAGTAAAGAGGGGCATAAATTTCCAAGTTAGCTCAGCCAAATTGTATATCTTGTACTTATCTTCCCACAATCAGGGAATTCTTGCGGTAACTCGAAAATACACATTTGACTACACAAATCACAATTTTCAACACGAACACATAATTCTTAAATTTTGGCCAACGAAAGTAGATACTACGTTTACGATGAGGACTTTTTACATAATACAAAATAAAATAAAAAATTGTTAGACAACACTTTATTGTACACCGAAGCTTAGATAAACAGAAATAGAAAAAAAGAAGAGATAGTACAACGGGCGACCTTATCGTTTAAAAGAGATCTCTTCCAGACAACTCTTGGCAAAGATTGATAGCTTTTCAATACTGACGGTGGTATAGTTTATAAATAACTAACGGTCCCGGTAGACGTTGTCCTGCTCTAAAACCTAGAACACGATCCCAGCGCCACCTACCGGTTCCAATTGTAGATTTAAAACGAGAGTAGAGACGAGATAACCGAAAAAATACACAAAAACAAAATCACCAACCTTGGTCTAGGTGACTAGAAGGATTCTAGAACCCGATCTCAGCGCCATCTACCGGTTCTTATTGCGAATCTAAACCATCCGGGAACCCACTCAAACACACAGAAACAAAGTTACCAAAATCGGTTCAGGTGATTGGGAGGATTCTAGAAACCGATCTCAGCGCCACCTACCGGTTCCAACGAGATAAAGATCCCATGTCCGTCTCTTGCTTCTAAGCTACCTGCCCACCAATTTTCAGCCAAATCGGTACAGCCGTTCTTGAGTTATAAATAGTGTAACTAACACGACTTTCTTTTATATATATAGATAATAAATGATAAGTATACATAATAATAATTCCCCTACAGTGGGAGGCCCGAGCCCAGCAGTGGGACAGTTATGGGCTGCTGTTATATATACACAATAATTATGTAGGCAAAACTAAATATGAATCCATGTAGCATTTTGGCATTTTTATTATCATCGTTTTATTAAACCAACATACCCATGCCAAAGTAGGTTAATGGCAAGAAAACAACCGTCAACTTTGTTTACATTTCAATCAAGCCAGGCTTTTGTACATAAATGGGAAATGCTCATAACTCACCCCTGTGTACATAAGATAGAAGATTACTGTATGTTTAGCAAATATCGGGTTGCAATATTGTTTGATTAAACTGCATACGATTTCAAGGATTAAAGTGATGTTTTAGATGTTATTGTAATACTATATTGAGGTCAAAAACAACAATATATTATATAGTAATACAACGAAATAGGTTATAGTCTATAGTATATCTTCTATAATATCATCTTCCCCATATTTACTTACGTAATTCTATACATTATTACTATGATTATTATTTATTTATGTATATCAATATATGTATATTTTTTCCTTATTTCCATGTCTATTAATACTTACCATCTCAAAATCTTATATATATATATATATATATATATATATATATATACTTTTTCATTCTATTTGTATTGCAAAACCCACATGTTACACAATTTTCTCTAATCCATCGTAAGGTTGTCTGGAAGAAATTGCTTTTAGTGATAAGACCGCCTATCGTCTTCTGTAATTAAGCTTCTTAAATTGTATCTTAATGTTATGCAATAAAGTATATTCTATTCTATTTTATTCTATTCTATTATATTATAGTTTAAGATCACTGTCACCCCAGACTTACGTGATTTTAGGAAAAATGAAATATTTAGGATCAGCAGTTTAACATAAACTTAGAAAGGAATGGATACTCGCTAAGCTGAAAGCGGGACGTTTTTCAGGTATCAAAGTGGAAAAAACCATGCTAACTGACGTCAAAGTAGCAAGGCTAGTTTTAACATATGTCATATATGATATTGTTAGAAACAAAGATATCAGTTGCCAGACACTTCATGTGGGCCATAACTTTTGACAGACACTTAAAAAAATGTGGGAACTTACGTCATTTTAGGAAGGGTGAATTTGATATATATAATCAAGTATGATATTTTACAATATTTTCCAATGAGCCAGACAAATATAACGGGACAAACATCTTCCCTGACTCGTTAAGAGTTCCGGTGTGCGAGGAAGCGCGAGAGCATTATTCAAGTCAATTCAATATTGTTTATATTTAAATTTTATATATGTTACAGTCATAGTAATTAAATAGCTATTATATATAATGACTGGTCATTATATATAATAGCAAAATTGACTAGACAATGTGATAAAGTAATCACTTTATCCGGATATTATTCATAATAGCGGGTCAAAGTTAGCCAAAGTAATAAATTAAATATTTTATTATTGTAGTCTTTAAATAGTGATACCAAATACTTTTATTGATCTCTGTGTTTTTTTTAAATTTTGTTTTATGGCTAGTGAGCTTTAAATTTACTTTATAAATTAAAGCTAAATAACTTTATAACAATGTTAATTAACGTAGAATTATTATCTATGACAATGCTATTTTATTTCTTAGGCAAATTGAAATATAATTTTGGGTGCGGTATAGATATATGGCACATTTATTTATTACTTGAGATATAAAATTAATTTTGGGTGGTGATAAAAAAAATAACCAATAAGGCTAAGGCGGGTGCTCCGCTTCGGTTCGCATCCGCCTTAGCCTTCTAACCTATATTAAAAAAGTTCGGATTTGTGCATAATAAATAAATGTGCCGTGTATCTATACCCTCCACCCATAATTTTATAATCTTTACCTATACCTACTTGTTTTATTACATTTTATCCAAAGCTTCGAAGGTGTTGTATAAAATTGTTAGTTAATGTCATGAAATGAAATGAAATGAAATGAAATATGAAATGAAATGAAATATATTTATTCTTGCATAAATGTAGTTGTATACAGATGTCATTCTCAGAAATACATGGTTCAGTACATTTTACCAGTTTCACTGGTGTGCAAGTAGGCAGGATCTTCATCGTCATTATTTAATTGGTTTGTTATTTATTTTATTAAATCTTTACTTTTATCCCATTGAGTCGTATTCTGTGTCAATGTGTATATCTTTATCTAAATTGAGTAGCTAGGCTAGATAATATATATAATATCCGGATTTATTACTTTGGCTGTAACATATATATTATATGCTAGCTGTGCCCGCGTCGCTTACGACAGGCCGCCCGGCTGCAGAAATCAGTATATTTTCTTCGTTCCTGCACGAGTAAAAGGTTTATAACATGTAGCCTACTTATGAAACAGAGTCACGCGTAGTGTTTTTGCACAGTTATTTAGTAGCATAGTTGTTCTGGTCATGTTTCGTTTAAAACTTAATAATTAATTTTATTATGTACCCTCTTATTTCTGAACGATACAATCGGCCTTTTCCGTATTGACTAATAATGTTATTGGAACGTAGTTCCTTATCGCGCGTTACGAATGGGGGGCTAGACGGAAAAAATTCTTACGAAAAGTTGTCACGACACTTTTTTTTTATTTGCCATTTTTGTCATTTTGGTGCATTTGGTCGCATTCCTTCACTAATTAATCGAAAGGAACTTCGTTCCATCCGGGTGTCCCTTGACACCTCTCAAGTTTTTTTATTTATTCGCTGATTAGCGCCTGTTTTGTATAGAGTAGGTAGTTCTCTATAATTTAACATAATTTTATGTAATAATATTTATCTCTCATATGTGGTTATTGTGTACAGATTATAATTCTAAATCTCTCAATTGTACATATAAAAACGGTAATCACTACATTTTATTATCATGTTGGCAGACGCGGTAGATTTATACTGTGTTCGGTTTATTTTTATTACATGTAAAACTTTAAGAATAGTATAATATTTTATATTATATACTATATAAAATATTATCTAAAATTTCCAAACAATAATGTATTAAATTCTTTTCTTTCATAACCCTTTAATTAAAATAGTTTATCAATGACTTCAACCCGCTATCGGTTGTGCCAATTTGCTAAGTTTCTTATACTGTAAAATTGAAGGGATGGCAAAGTGTTCCAAAAATGTTTGTCGAGTGTGAAGTGTCAATGTACAACACATGTTAAAACCGCACGGTTCACTGATTATAAATGTAGTGACCAGCTGTTGTTCTTTTATTACCATAAACCCTTCTAAGTTGTTATAAGTATTACAACAGGTAGAGATTCCAAATGTAATATTATAAACCTTCTCCAAATTCAAGTGTCGGTAGTGGTGTGTAATATTTTATACTTTAATGAGGGATATGGGTATTTAAACGTTTCATGCAATGGGCTATTTACCTACCTTTACAAATGAACCGAGTGATTCTTTGACCTATGTCGTCATACGGTATCATAATTATTCTTTTAATCTGCTTTGAATTCACCTCCATTCATGAAGCGGTTCGTGACATGACAATATAATTTTGATGTAACCTTGGCCGACTGTCAGCCGGTTCTTTTTAGCGTCAATTACCGCGTATGGGAAGAAAAATGTCACATGATAAGAGGCTATCTTAATTAACTTATAGAAGTTACGTCACATCTTAAGGAGGCTGGGATCGACGAAGTCTGACAAGAGGTGGGAGGGGTCTTAAATTTTGTGATGTCACAATTCAAATTTCACATTTGGACTTCTTTTGTTTACTTTGTGTTAAAAAAAATTAATTAAGGAAAAACATCCTATTGTTATTGTACCCGTTTATGGCCGCAGGTGTGCAGATTACGTTTTCTTGGAAAAATCAGTCCATGTGCCACTATCCATTATGAAATTCGATTGGCTACCTGTTTTTGGGATTCCATAGCTATTTTGACTTCATTGAAACCTTATTCATTTTAAGTTCGTCTTGTGTGTCTACGTATATATAGCATAGTTGTGTCTTAGTAAATATTACGTATAACTATATTGTTACGTTTTGTGATACTTGGATTTAAATGCCGTTTTGGAAGATCACAAACTTTATTTTAATTATACACACGTAATTTACAGTTATTACGCTATATTCTAACATTCTGTCCGTGACTTCGTCCGCGTTAAATACTTACTTTGGTCTAGCGCTAACTTTGACCCGCCACTTTGTTTACGTACAAGGTGAAAATATTTTTAAATCTTAATGACTGTCCGCCGACCTTGCTTAAATAAATCCGCGCGCAGTACTTGATAATTATTTTGCTGCGATGTTATTTTAAAACTGCGATATCTCTCAAGATATTCATTGAGATCGAATGATGCACACGGCAATTTCGTTTTAAATTAAATACTTGTGGTGAATAACGTATTTATTTGGATAAGGATTAATATCATGTTTGTAAAAACACCTTCGTAAATAATGCATTATTTAAGAACAAATTTGTTTAGCATAAAAAAGGTTATAGTGAGCCAACCTTAAAAGATAGACATATGCTGTCGCGGAATTTTTTAAGAACTTTTAAAGGGGGAACAATTCTATCAGACATGATTTTTGCGAAACTTTAACCATTTACGCCGCGCCGCGCACGCAGCCGACGCTCTCAAAAGGAAAAAAAACTGATTTTGAAACATTCTTTATTAGTGCTCCGCTCTTATTGGTCTTTGTAGCCTATAGCCTTCCTCGATAAATAAGCTATCTAACACTGAAAGAATTTTTCAAATTAGACCATTAGTTCCCGAGTTTAGTGCGTTCAAGCAAACAAACAAACTCTTCGGCTTTATATATTAGTATAGATTTGTCTATTTTGCGAATGTCAGCCTTGTAGTCAGACTTGATTGAGTTTCCACTGCGATCAACGTGTCATTAGGTGTACATTCGGAACGGGAGGCTCACGTCGACAGACTGCGTGTTTTATGTCATTACGGTCTTCTATCTTTTGATTTGGAATTGTTATATTTGGTTGTAAGAACTGTAGATTACGTATATGTCTTTAAAATAAAGTTTGTGATCTTTCGATCCCTCAATAAATGTGCATAAACTATCTGTAGGTATTCTCAAATTAGTAAAGCTATAGTGCAAAACAACATGGTGTTTAAAAACTTGCATCAAAAACGCATTATAAAAAGGGTTTATAATGTCTGTCTTACTCGAAAATCGGCTATAAAGGGATCAGTGATTAACAATAATTAATCACATTTCAATACTAAGGTGCTTTCTCGTGGGGGATAAATGCCATAGTTACCACGCTTGGCATGCAGGTTGATAACCGCAGTGCCGGCCTATTTGCATCGGAGACGCTGCTGCCCGTCTCCGACCAGGGGATTTCTATAGGCCGGCTTTCTTGCGATGGTTATACCGCCATCGATCGGTCGCCAGAGCCTCGTTTGCTGACGGCAGGGGAAGTTGACAATTGGGTCCACAAGGTGTTAAGCGTAGACCCCTTATACCCCTCCGATGAGTGGCGCTGTCTTGGGAACGCCTACATCCAGCAGTGGACTACGAATGGCTGATGACTACAATATTAAGGCTGGCGTGCATAAACATTTTACCCACGATTAAAATAAAATAATCGCTGTTTGCGCATTTAGTTTTAGCGATTAATTTATTTTAACCTTTGGTTAAATGTCTATGCCTTAGAAAATTCGCGCAAACAAATAAAATTGAACAATAAAGATAACCATTACAAAAATTATAGATAATTTAAATACATACATACATGAGGTGCGTGGTTGATAAAATATTGGCTCGCTTTGAATAAAATAGAACTTCTTTAAAATAAACACTAATCTTCTGAATAAATCCACCTTCAATAACACCTTAAAAATAACGTCTTACACCCACCTTATTCGCTTCCGACTTACGACTCTCTGCCCTGTTCATTCTCAATCAATCAAACCTTTATCATTCATTCATCTCATTCAATCTACACTTGCGTTCCGTTACACATCAAACATTCTTAAAATTCCTACATACATATACATATTATCACGCCTGTTTCCTAAGGGGGTAGGCAGAGACTATAGATCTCCACTTGCGACGATCCTGACAAACAACTTTCGCTTCATCTACTTTCATTAGCCTCTTCATACATGCACGTTAATTTGACATGCTTTTTACCTGACCTGATTTTAACACTTCTGTTATTTGATCATGGTGCGTACGTCGTGGTCTACCGGAACCAACTCTACTATTCACAATACTGTCATACACTGTTTTGTGATTCTATTTCCATCCATCCTCTCTACATACCCAAACCACCTTAACATTCCTTTTTCAATTCTTGTTATTACATCTTCTTTCAATCCACGATGTTCCCTTATTACACTATTCCGTATCATACATATCATTCATGCTTAACTCACATACACTTCTCAAAGCTCTCATTTCAACTGCATTTATTCTACTCATGCTTCTTCTGCCACGCCTAACTTTCACTGCCTTAATTATAATGCCTTTAATTCAAATAGCAAAGGCAATAAAACACGTGGTAGGGTACAAATAGCTTCTCAGAATACGCTACTCGTAGCAATATTAATGGAAATTGGCAGAAAGGTTGCACCGTTAGACATCATCATCACCCGAGCGTTAAATCCCGGTTGCGTTAGGAGCGTTCACTCCAACGCCCAAGGTCCGCTTTCCTACTTTTCCTAGTCCACTTCGCGCGGTGTTCAGCGTCCCCCGTTTTGAGACCATTGGCACGTATCACGTATCATCCTTCACAACGTCAAGCCATCGTTTTTTGGGACTTCTCCTTCGACCGGGACCTGGCGGAGGCGGCGTGGCTAGACATTTGCTTCCCACATAATTAGCCGGTCTCCGTAAAACGTGGCCGTACCAGCGTAAGCGACACTTTTGCAGTTTGTTTGCTATGCCACGGATATGAAGACTGCCGCGGATGTGGGAATTCCTGACACGGTCTTCGGTCGGCTATACCGCTAGACAATGGCGAATTAAAAGAACCCAAAACTAAATTGGGAGTAGTCGCTATACATGTAACTGTGGCGACAAGTGTTATAATTAGTAAAGCACGCTCTTCGAGAATAACGAGAAATATAGGTATGTAAAAGTGGAGCGCGACTTGGGAATGTTATGCCGCTGTTTCATGCAATAAGGCTCAAAAAATGTCGATCTAATGCCTTCTTAGAGTGGCGGGTTACCTTTTATTTCTCCTACATTATGCGGCCCAACTTCGACAAGGGATTTTATGGACTTATATTTTTTTTAACTCTCTAAAATAACTTTATTTACATCAAAATATACATAAACTATATTGTAAGATAGTACAATGAAGAAAGCTTAACGTTATTAATTAATGACTACTAGTTATATTATATTCTACCTACAATATTGTTATGAATTTGTGGTATATCAATTAAAATGTAGTTGGAATTATCATAAGGTTTATTAAATGTACACACACACTTAATTGTTCACAGTACTTACAAGTACAACCAAATACAACAAGTCCAAACCGTTGAGAAGAAAATCGTAATTACATAAATCGCGCAAAGTCCGTGGTTATAATATACTCGCCCCGAAAGTACACCAACCTCTCGATCGCAGTTGAAACACAATTGACTAAATCCCCGACTGGTCCACCGTACTATATATTTGTAAAATAGCCTAGCAACGTGCCAACTGGTCCTTGGAATCCTTATCTGATTAATGGCTTTTAAGAATTTGCATGAAATACAAACAATAGAAAGAAGGATTTATGACGTCTTACTGAGGTACAATACAAAGAGATTAGAGCGGAAAATATCACTCGAATTGAAAGGGGTGTTAATAAGGCACCTGCAAAGGACCGGTTCACAAGAATCCTTTAAGACTAAAGTAGAATATTTTTTTTAAATTGCAGGAGTTCAGCAGACATGCAGACGGCCCATTTGATGGAAAGCGGTTACCATGGCCTATGGACATTTGCAGCACCAAAGGTGCTACAAATGCGCTGCTGCTCTCTTAACGGAGACTAAAACCTGGTCACTAATGCCGGAACACAACTTAAGGTTGTTATGGCGGCATACTCAAGACCAGGTGGTAGCCGTCCAGTATAGCAAATACCCTACCACATGGCAAATACTGCACCAACGTCATAAAATTCATTGGATAAGGTTCCCAGAAGGCTGACTACGTTACCCCGCTGTATCACCGTACTGATTCGTTATCCGAGGCAGGAACTAGTCCACTGATCACATAAACAGGGGTTGAGGTGTTTTGAGAGCTCTTATAGAGGATGAGGCCATGAGCCTTATATTATTTATATTAGAAAATGATGTGATCAAAACCGATACGGAAATATATATAAAGAAATATTAACAAATAATATTATCATAAATAGAAACTACCTACCTTAAAAACCAAACGATGAACAAGTTGTAACGGTTAATCTAATAACATGCACAAACATCCCCATAAAAGAGGTGTGAAACTAACAAATATTTAAAATTATATATTTCAGAATTATTTCTGGGTAATTTTTACGAAAATAATTGTAGAATCACACAGAATGAATACTGTTACGTGTTCCGGGACTCGAATTAAAATGCCGTTAGGATTATTATAGAGTTTATTAGAACTATACAAACACGTACAACACAGGTACAAATATAACCGAACACAACAAATCCAGACGTATAATGCAGAAGGTCGTAATTTAATAAAACGCGCAAAGTTATTAGTGTTGCTTTATACGTTTTATTGAGTTTAAAATCATAACGATACTAATGAAGTTTCACTCCAAAAATTTTCCTTTGTAAACCGACGTCGAGTTCACTTTAGAAAAACATATACATATATTGTTAAAATGACTACGTATATTGCTATTTATATGTTTGAAAGTAAAATACATGCTGGAGAATAAATCCAAAGTATATTTTATGCCCAATATTATATTTCTCTTACAGTAGACAGGCACTAAGATTTTTTCCCAGTCCTTTATTATCACAAAGGACTTGAATTACTTACTTGAGGGAAAAAAACCTGTAAATGTATTCTACTATCTTATTTATCATTTGTTTTTCTATTTGGATTTCATATGGGAAGGAAAAGTAATACCTCGTTTATTACGCGAAGTGGTTCTGTATAACTCGTTTCAAATCAAATCAAACCAAATCAAATCAAATCATCCTTTATGGCACAAAACATATATGTTTTGTAAGTAGGAACATTCAATAATATCGCTTATTTTTGCCTCTATGGACTTACAGATTGCTATCCTTATTATTATCGTTACACGCCGACAAAATTGAATGCACACCTGCAGTTTATTACATTTTCGACATTTGGTCTTCTTTTGTTTACTTTGTGTTTAGAATTTGTAATTAGAAAAGCAGCCTATTGTGTATTGTAATCCTTTATGATGGTCGTTAGTCAGGTGTAATTCTTGGAAAATTCAGTCCACGCAGTCGAATGTTGTATTGTATAGTTTAGTATAAATCAATGGCCAAATGGTGGGGTGAGGCAGTCAAGGACGATTTCCGTACGAGCGAGACGTGTGTACATTCAATAAACTATATAGTGACGGACTTTCCGCGTGTTATTGAATCGTGCAGTTTGTACTAGTAATGTCTAGTTATATTTGTACCTATATTGTACGTGTTTGTATAGTTCTAATAAATTCTGTAGTAATTCCAACGGCATTTCAATTCGATTCCCGCACTCGTAAAATTATTAATTATTACGTATTATTAATGTTACAGACAGCTCGTAATAAAGAATATGATAATAAATAAACACACCTCGGACCTGATTCCGGGAGTCAAGACAAGGCCCAGCCTTCGTGCTTGCGTTCGCCAGCCGGTACGGAGTGGAGATCACTAGAGCTAAGACTCAATCTCCAGGGGTGGAAGTGATAAATGACATAACGTTAAAAGTAGCTTCGGTGAACGTGCAGCCCACCTCTCTACAGGCAACATGGATGTGAGTGGCTAAGGGGTAGCCACTCACATCCATGTTGCCCTGTCTTCTATGGCATTCTTAGTGGCCCATGCTGGGAGTGGCGAGTCACCGTCTGCCCATTTTTTCATGTTGCCCATTATTGAATATTGCGACGTGCAGACGCCATAGTTCCCATATTCCCAGACCACTAGTACCAATAGCAGTTCACCCCAACAGACTGGTACTTTTTGTTCTCATTTCCTACAATAATCCTACACTGGCCGGGACAGGGATAGTCGCCGGTCAGTGTCACGCAACATTTACATTAAATTTGTCAAGGGGCCTTTACAAACATGTAGCACCCACGCAAGCCCTCCAAAAGCCCGGGCCATATTTACGGCCGTGGTCTCAAGAGACTAGTAATTTTTTAATGCAACTCATAAAATGAAAATTGTTCCAGTGTTAGTCGATAATAAAATAAAACGTGAGTCATTTAAAATCGGACATTAAAATATTTTTTTTCAATTAAAAATGTCCTGGACTTATGTTTAAAATTATTAGTTACTAGCTGACCTGGCGAACTTCGTATCGCCGTATTTTCTAAATTCCTAAAAGACTGTTTCATGACACAAAAACAAAATCACCAAAATCACTCCCGGTGATTAGGAGGATTCTAGAACCCGATCTCAGCGCCACCTACCGGTTCTAATTGCGAATCTAAACCATCCGGGAACCCACTTAAACACACAAAAAAAAAAAACCAAAATCGCTCCAGGTGATTAGGAGAATTGTAGAACCCGATCTCAGCTCCACCTACCGATTCCACTTGTGGATCTAAACCATTCCGGGACCCACTCAAACACACACATAAATTTCATCAAAATCAGTAAAGTCGTTCTCAAGTTATGCGCTTACCAACACAGTTTGCGATTCATTTTTAACCGACTTCGAAAAAAGGAGGAGGTTCTCAATTCGTCGGGATCTTTTTTTTTTTTCTTTTTTTTTATGTATGTTCGCCGATAACTCCGTGATTTAAGATCCGATTTACGTGATTCTTTTTTTGTTCGACGCGGAATAGCTTCCAATTGGTCCCCTAAAATTTTTACATAGTTTGGCGCAGTAGTTTTCATTTTATGAACATTTTTCATGAAAATAATTTTCACTCCGTTCCATATGTACACCGATTACTCTGAGATTTATGATTAGATTTATGTGATTATTTTTTTGTTCGACGCGGAATAGCTGCCATGTGGTCCCCTAAAAATTTGACATAGTTTGGCCCAGTAGTTTCCATTTTATGAACATTTTTCATGAAAATAATTTTCACTCCGTTCCATATGTACACCGATTACTCTGAGATTTATGATTCGATTTACGTGATTCTTTTTTTGTTCGACGCGGAATAGCCGCCGTGTGGTCCCCTAAAAATTTGACATAGTTTGGCCCAGTAGTTTTCATTTTACGATCATTTTTTTGTTCCCGGTTCTTGGGACCTATATTTTTTAAGAAGCGCGGCACCATTCGTGGGTCCACCCATACATAGCTAGACACTAAAAAGTAACAAATAAAATTTAAAAACTTCGTTTAAAAAAACCGACTTCAAAAACTAAAAAACTAAAATGTGTAAAATAACTATTTCTAAAGCTATTATTATTAATATACATTATCTAAAACATCTTGAAGTCGGTGCAAAGTAAAACATAATAAAAATTACTATATTTTGCAAATTACTAAGCACCGACTTCAAGATGTTTTAGATAATATATATTAATAATAATAGCTTTAGAAATAAGTTATTTTACACATTTTAGTTTTTTAGTTTTTGAAGTCGGTTTTTTTATATATAAGAAGATAAAGAATACAATATTTATTGTTCTCTACTTTACATAGTTATAAGCAGTTACTGCTCACCATCAGCTTGGCGTTCATCCTTACTTCCTTAAGCAAATGAACCATGTGTTACAGTTATTGAGTGCATACTTGTTCTTGTCGTGTTTCTTTTTAACCGACTTCGAAAAAAGGAGGAGGTTCTCAATTCGTCGGAATCTTTGTTTTTTTTTTTTTTGCTTTTTTTATGTATGTTCGCCGATTACTCCGTGATTTATGATCCGATTTACGTGATTCTTTTTTTGTTCGACGCGGAATAGCTTCTAATTGGTCCCCTAAAAATTTGACATAGTTTGGCCCAGTACTTTTCATTTTACGAACATTTTTTTGTTCCCGGTTCTTGGGACCTATATTTTTTAAGAAGCGCGGCACCATTCGTGGGTCCACCCATACATAGCTAGACACTAAAAAGTAACAAATAAAAAATAAAAACTTCGTTTAAAAAAACCGACTTCAAAAACTAAAAAACTAAAATGTATAAAATAACTTATTTCTAAAGCTATTATTATTAATATATATTATCTAAAACATCTTGAAGTCGGTGCAAAGCAAAACATAAAAATTACTATATTTTGAAAATTACTAAGCACCGACTTTAAGATGTTTTAGATAATATATATTAAAAATAATAGCTTTAGAAATAAGTTATTTTATACATTTTAGTTTTTTAGTTTTTGAAGTCGGTTTTTTATAGTTTATAATTAATTTTGTTATGTACCCTCTTATTTCTAAACGATACACTCGGCCATTTCCTTAATTGAATAGTAATGTTATATTTTTATTAATTCTGCGATTAGCGCCTGTTTTATGTAAAGCAGTTGTGTCTATAATTTACCATAATTTTATGTAAGAATAATTCTCTAATATGATGAAGTAACTGTGTAGATTGTAATTCAAAATGTCTCAATTGTATGTAGACGGTATTCACTACATTTTATTTTCATGTAGGTAGACGCGATAGATCTATACTGTGTTCGGTTTGTTTTATTACATGTAAAACTTTGAGTATAATATTTTATATAATATCTTGTATAAAATGTTGTCTAGAATTTCCAAACAATAATTTATTAGATTCTTTTCATTCTTAAACCCTTTAATTAAAATAGTTTATCAATGACTTCAACCCGCTATCGGTTGTGCCAATTTGATAAGTTTCTTAGACTGTTGAATTATTGGAGGAATGGTTAGGTGTTCTAAAAATGCTTGTAAAGCATGAAGAGCTAGTGTATAATATGTGTTAAAACAGTAAAAGGTTCTCTGATTATAAAGTATTGTGACCAGTACCATAGAGTTGTTGCAAGTATTTATTACACATGTGTACGCAACGGTTCAAGAACGTGTCTTTGGGCCACAGTAAGCTTTGAAATGAGCTCTCAGCAGAAGTTTTTCTTGAATACTACCTACCGTATGGTATCATTAAGCCTCTTTGAGGCAGCAGGTTGGTAGCGCCTATGGTATTGCAAATATCCATGGGTGATGGTAACCGCTTATCAGGTGGGCCGTCACATCTATCGATTCTACTACGAGCTACGAAAAACTAGCTCTACTTCGAGTTTTATTTAAATGCTATTAGCGGTTTTCAGGAGATACTCTAACACACAGAAAGTCTAAAAATTCCCTTTTTAGAAGTATGTATTAGCCCCCGTGACTTTTCCAAGTTTTAAACGCATTGTATAATCATTTACAGATTTTATTATGTTAAAGAAGATAGATACACACACACACACACACACACACACACACACACACACCCACCCACACACACACACACACACACACACACACACACACACACATATATATATATATATATATATATATATATATATATATATATATATATATATATATATAACAATTTTGAGTTCTTTGTGTACCAGATTTAGTGGCCATAAATTTCCCTTGTCGAGACCGGCACATTGGTAGCACCTTTGGTATTGCATATATCAATTGGTGAAAGTAACTGCTTTGCACCAGCTAGCCCAGCAGCAGTGCTGCTGTACCTCACCTGTAAAATATATTATAAACATTCCTGTTGGTCGGTTCAACCTGCTGGTCGGTTCAAAACAATGTTATGTTTTTGAAGTGATAACTTCTTATGGGAGGGTAAACCGCTTCGTTACGTAACACGTTACGGCGCCAGTCTGTCTGGCTTCCGTTTCTCTCAGGCATACGGCAGCGGTAGGCATGCTCCTTTGCTCTCACTCTAGCCCACAGTGCTAGCCGTATTCCGGTAATTAGATTAAATAATGTACATACACAAAATTCTAATGTTTCAAGAATTGTAACTAAGAATAAAAGATATTTTATAATCAAAAAATATTTTATTAATAAATAACCTTTCCTTACATTATCATATTAATACAAATAAAATTTAAGTAATAACCTACGCTTTTCTCAAGTTAAACAATTTCAATATTAAATAGTTCAACTTAGATTAGTTTAAGTTATTACTTCTGTCGGGCGTCCCAAGACGTTTTTTTATATAAAGTTCGCATGCTTTTTACCCTTGTCGTATAATTTCTTATTGATCCATGTTACGACAGTAGTAAAAGCGTAACATTGCGTGTTACGCCTGCCCAATGGAACCCTGAAAGGTGAGTTACGCGTGCCCTGTCTCGAGCCCATTGTCCCGTAAAAACGTTTTAGAGCCCATTCAGCCTCACATATGTTTTTTCATATAAGTGTGTATTTGTTATGTCGAGTGATATTTGAATGTATCAACCATATTATTTTATCCGTGTAGGAACGGAGAAGGAATACAATTTGTTGCGGCCGGAAAACCTATCGTAAGAGGCGACAAAACAACCCACAGCCAGGTGGTAGGGCATTTGCCCGACTGCTACCGACCCTGGTCTAAAGTATGTCGTCATAACAACTTTGAGTTGACGCGGCATTAGTGACCAGGTTCCAGCCTGCCTTAAGAGAGCAACAGCGCATTTGTAGCACTTTCGGTGTTGCAAAAGTCCATAGGCGATGGTAACCGCTTTCCATTAAGTGGGCCGTCTGTCTGTCTGATGAACTCCTGCACTAAAAAATAAAAATATTCACGCTATAATATGGAATAAAATATGGACGCTATTTATTTAATTTTAATTGAAACTTTGACATAATTATGATAATATTATAATTAATGTAAATTGTACGAGATAAATCCGCACGCCAGTGTGGCAAAAACATGTGTAATTAATATCGTATTGTAACACCTTTTAAACCACGTATTTTGCAGTAAATAAATTTGAATTTAGTGCAATTTCTACTTACTATTCATGTATTACATTAGATTAGATAACAATTTTTTGCTTACGAAAATAAACAATTATTGAAACAGAATGGTTAATGCAACTCATTGACTCTTCAGGTGACCAGAAGGCTGGTGCCTACCTCGGCCAACAGATCAGTATGGCGATCCAGCGAGGAAACGTAGCCAGCCTTCTGGGCACCTTACCCATAGAAGACGGTGATCTGGGCTCAGTATTCTACTTATAGTCTTGTGGAACTATGGGTAGAATACAATACAAATAAGTTAAGTCTTCTTACATTGTATTTAATAGTATGTAATTTTATAATTGTTCATATGTGTAATAAATGCTTAATTACAATACTTCTTGGCTAGTTAACAGGCGATTTTAATACTAAAGGCCTAACCTAAAGAGGAAAATAATAACTCCTAAGACCTAGTATAGCAAAGCAACACGTAAATATTTTTTTGAGAATTAAATTGTGAAAACACTTTCCGTACTTAAACAGAACACTCGACATACAATGTATGGAGTAATGGAATAAGAATATTCTTTCAAAACCTGTTTGATGTCCAACGGAATTTACGAGGCTCTCCCCACTCAGAAGCTCAGTGGTTCCGTAATCTGAACTTTGAGTTTTATTGTAAGACTAAAGCATCCTAAAAAGTAGGTATTTTGTACGAAACGCCCCTTCATTTTATACAGCAGAAGTGTGAATGGAATAGTGATTTTCTTAAAATATTATGTGACTCCCTTTCCCATCTATCCTATCCCTCCATCTAGAAAAAGCAAAATGTTTAATTTGCTGTAAATCAAATAATTTTGACCGGAAATTACCTATGTTTTTAAAGGTAATCGATAATGTTTTCAAGCCCTGCCTGCCAAGCCGCCTTCGACAAGCATGGCCGGTATACTGTCCGTTCCCCTATAGTGGGAAACCCGAGCCCAACACTGGGCGTTTATGGGCTATTAGTATAATATTAATATTGTTACGAGTGTGGGACTCGAATTAAAAAAATGACGTTGGAATTACTATAATATTTATTAGAACTATACAAACACGTATAACACAGGTACAAATATAACCGGATGCAATAAGTCCAAATGTAATGCACAATTCAATAACACGCGCAAAGTCACTAAATGTACACACGTCTTGCCTCGCTTATGTTATCGCTTTGACTCCTCACCCCTCCGCTCGGGCATTGTTTTATACTAACTATACAATACAACACCCGACCGCGTGGACTGAATTTTTCCAAGAAAACGTAATCTGCACACCTGCGGCTATAAACGAGTACAATAACAATAGGCTATTGTCTATTTGCAAATTTTAAACACAAAGTAAACAAAAGAACTCCAAATGCGGTAAAGGTAATTAACCAGGTGTGCATTTACTTTGTCGGCGTGTAACAATATTATTATATATATTTCAATCACAAATAAAGGGACAGAGCCAATAACTTTAAAGTGTAAACTAAGTTACCCTTAATCCAAGTTATAATTAAGTAAACATTGAAACTCCGGACTATTGATATCTCGAAAGCTATTTCGATTAATAACCAGGATTCTAACCAACAAATTAGTTTACGTAGGCGCAACTATTTCAATAACGCTATGTATCTTTGTACACAGACATACATTACGTTATTGAAATAGTTGAGATTGAATTATATATAAAACTAGGATATGCCCGCGGCTTAATCCATGCTTGTCTTGAAATTCGCACAGGATTCCCGTGTATACAAAGATAAGAATGTAAACTAACGTTTTAGTGATAACTACGTCGGAATAAACTCATTTTTATGAACAATTTCGAACCGCTTCTGAGAAAAGTTTCGCGGAATTCCGGGATAAAAAATAACACAATTTTATTACATAACATTTGGTATTGCTACAAGTTGGGCCATCTGCACACCTATTGTTACACATCGATAAATAAATGCCGCGCACCTGGTTTATTGTCCCTCCCCGCATTCGGAGTTCTTTTATGGTCGTCGTAATTAAAATTTACAATTAGACAATAGCCTATTGTTTTTGTTTTCGACTTTGTTGGCCGTTCGCAGGGTTAATCAGCCAGTTGTACAAATTACTATTTCTCGGAAATTCACTGATATTTTCGAGTGCCGAACGGTGCACAGGCACGCGGTCGATTTTTTTTTGTACTGTATAGTTAGTATAAAACAATGCCCGAACGGACGGGTGGAGCAGTCATTCGACGACTACGATGCGCTTAAGACGTGTAGTATTTTCGATTAGCGTCACAGTGACGGACTTTGCGCCTGCGAATTGCCAATACAATCGTGCAGTGTGAGCTGGTTGAATCCAGTTTTATTTTGTACTTGTTTTATACGTGTTTGTACAGTTCTTGATGTGGTGTTCGATTCTTTCCACATCAACTGTTTAAGATCAATCCTTCATGTAAAGTGGCAAGATCGAATATCTAACACTGAAGTGCTGCGGCGGACGAAGTTAAGTGGTGTGGAAGCAATGCTTATACAGAGACAACTGAGATGGTGCGGCCACGTAGTACGCATGAAAGACACTAGAATGCCTAAAGCTGTCTTTTACTCACAGCTTAAGGATGGAAAGCGCAAATCTGGCGGTCAATTTCTGCGGTACAAGGACGTACTCAAGCGCCACCTGTCGGCATGTGACATCCCAAGTGACGGCTGGGAAGATTTTTCCTTTTCAAAGACGGAAGTGGCGTAATTCTATTGATAAGGCTGTTGCTGTCTTCGAAACGCAGCGAGTAGATCACTCCGACGAGCAACGCCTTATCAAAAAGAACCGCCCAAAAATCACTTACAACTACACCTACGATTCAACAGGACGGCTGTATTGCGCTCCTTGCAGAAGAACTTTCAAAACCAAATTTGGTTTCTCTAGCCACCTGCGCTCGCACAGCCGGACTTGCCAAGGTTCGCCGTTGACGAATACGTCAAGGAAGACTATATATATATATATATATATATATATATATATATATATATATATATATATATATATATATATATATATATATATGTGTACAGTTCTATAAACTCTGTCATAATTCCAACGGCATTTATTTTAATTCGAGTCCTGTAGCTCGTAACAGTATCTATGACTGAAAAAATCACATTGGAATTCGTTTAGTTTTTAATCTGGCCAGTTTAAATTATTCCTAGAAAATTACCGCGGAATTCTCAAGATAGCTAGTAGCGCAGATTTTAAATCTAAGAATTTGCTGTCGCTCAGCGAAAACTGCATACAAATCGGCCCAGTAGTTTCTACGTGAATCCCGAGCAAACAGACAATAGATAGAATTAAATAGCTTCAATGTACAGACACGGCAGGTAGAGAATGTTATTATATAGATGATTTGAAGATTAACATATGGAACCGATACATTGATTTAAATTAGCTTATGTCTGAAGTAAATTCAGTTTATTTATTCAAGGCTAGCATTTGCCGGCAACTTCGTCCCCGTTGGACAGAGAGTAGAAGATCAAAGTTGCCTTACCAAAAATTTCCAAGGGATTCCCGGGATATAAAGAACCACAAATTTTAAGTTCGGGTATTTGCTGTTGATAATCGAAAACCGCATCGAAATAGGCCAAGTAGTTTTACGGGAATCCCAAACTAAGAGACATGCGCAAAAAATTAAAGAAAATCACAAAAGACTACACTTTAGCAATTTAACAATAAATATTTTGTATTTTTGACGTAATAGAGCCATGCTGAAACCATTATCTTGATTACAGGGGCCCAATTCTTCAATTACAATCTCGTCAAAAACGCCGGACGTAAGTGTCTCAGTCGCGGGTTAGATTGATGTCGGCATTCTGCTAAATCCGTGGCACGTCACTGAAGTTTTTTTTTATTGCAGGAGTTCAGCAGATAGGCAGATGGCCCACTTGAGGGTAAGCGGTTACCATCGCCAATGGACATTTGCAACACCAAAGGTGCTACAAATGCTCTGCTGCTCTCTTAAGGGATACTGGAACCTGGTCACTAATGCCGGAACACAACTCAAGGTTGTTATAGCGACATTCTTTAGACCAGGGGTGATAGCTATCCAGTCGGGCAAATGCCCTACCACCTGGCTGTGGGTTGTTTTGACGCCTCTCACGACAGGCCGCCTGGCCGCAGGAAATTGTATTCTTTCTCCGTTCCTGCACGAATAAAAAACAGAATAAAAAGAAACATTAACAGAATACGTGTATACTTGAATTAACAGTGGCCCTTAACATACTAACTAACTAACTAACACTAACGCAGATGAAGCCCCTGCATCATAGAGAGTATTGAAGATCCAAGAAAATCACCAAAAGGCCATCGACGAGATGTTCACCCCCATTTCCTGGAGCTCCCACGCTCAACTAAACGTTTATTCCGCGTACAACAATGATCTGGAGAGAACTTCCCGCCGAGGTATTCCCTCTGCGCTGCGACATGGGGTCGTTTAAGAAGGGCGTTATAAAATTTCTTAGAGGCCGGCAACGTGTCGGCAACACCCTTGGTGTTGCAAACGTTCATAGGCAACGGTAACCACCTTCCACTGAGCAATCCGTGTGTTGGCCTGCTTCAGGCAATAAAAAAATAAGCGATGGTTCTCGAAACGGTCTCTTGATAATAAATATCCTTACAAATTGCTTTCCCTCCAACTATACATGTACTCCAAAGCATCTGAGCATATTCCATTTATTTCTAAGCAAATCGAGATTCGGAGCGTCGATAAACCTTGTGGGGAGACATGACAATTGTAATAAGTTGTCCATGGATAGAGTGCTATCATAAATTGTATGGAATTATCATTGCTTTGGTGACGATCTTAAAACACAGAGAAATCTGTATTTCCTAAAGTATTTGCATTTTGTACACAAAACTAAAAGTATGTTTTAACCGGTTTTAGGGGGTTTTAAATTTCACTGTGTATTTTTTACGCAATTTCTTCGTCAATTGTAGATCGATTTTCAGTTTTTGTATGATTCGTGGTCGAAAGTCAACCATAATTGATTTAAATTATAACTTTGAACATTATCGAGGTTCTGTAGTCAAATACTATACTTCTATGATCACAGGTTTCGCCAAGGCTACACTGTTCATTTGACTTTAACAATAACCAAAAGAGTATATATGTGTGTTTGTGTCAAATACATGGTAGTGTGTGTAATGTTGTTTTTATGGATTTAATGTATTTTTTAGGCTTAATTTAAAAAAAAAAATTAGCGTTCGTCGCCTTTTCTCTATATAAACTATATGTATGCGAAATCTCATACTCCTCCGTCCGCGCCATTTTCGTAAAAAGGGGTACGAAGTTTTTGCTTCACGTATTAATATAATAATGTTTTAACCGGTTTTAGGAGGTTCTCAATTCGACTGTGTATTTTTTTTTTTACGCAATTTCTACGTCAATTGTGAACCGATTTTCAATTTTCGGTTGATTGTCCTTGTCACCAAGTTAGGATCTGAGTGGATCCCAGGAAAGTCGAGAGCAACCCTCGAATATTAAAGGTATATTTTTCATACTTTTTTATTATCTACAGCAATAAAATACATACAAAAAATCATATTGGTCTTACACACAAAGTATCTCGGTCAAAACATCTTACACCATTACTTCCACCTAATTAAGCAGCTTATGTACTAGCTGAGGTTAAATGACTTGACAAGAAATACATCGAAGATTGCCTGTGCCGTTGGATGTATTTCTGATTTATGACCGAGAACATTTATTTCCTCTATCAATAATGACGCCATCTCTTTTGTAATATTTGCCACGTTTATTTTATTTTTTATTCAATGTTATACTTAGTGTACATACAATAGAAAATGCATACATCCTTATCAAGGTACGACATGCGTACCAATGGTCTCAAAGCGGGGGATGCTGAAGACCGCGCGAAGTGGAGTAGAAAAAGTAGGAAAGTGAACCCTGGGCGTCGGAGTGAGCGCTCCGAACGCAACCGAGATTTAACGCACGGATGATGATGATGGTTAATAGAAAATACATACATATCAATTACATCACGCCTGTTTCCAATTGCAATGTAGTAGAAACTCGTGGCTGTTTGTAGAAACACGTAGCGATGTAATAGCAACTCGTGGCTGTTTGTAGCAACTCGTGGCTGTTTGTAGCAACTCGTAGTAATGTAATAGAAACTCGTGGCTGTTTGTAGCAACTCGTAGCGATGTAATAGCAACTCGTGGCTGTTTGTAGCAACTCGTAGCAATGTAATAGAAACTTGTGGCTGTTTGCAGCAACTCGTAGCAATGTAATAGCCACTCGTGGCTGTTTGTAGCAACTCGTAGCGATGTAATAGCATCTCGTGGCTGTTTGTAGCAAGTCGTAGCAATGTAATAGCCACTCGTGGCTGTTTGTAGCAACTCGTAGCGATGTAATAGCAACTCGTGGCTGTTTGTAGCAACTCGTAGTAATGTAATAGAAACTCGTGGCTGTTTGTAGCAACTCGTAGCGATGTAATAGCAACTCGTGGCTGTTTGTATCAACTCGTAGCAATGTAATAGAAACTTGTGGCTGTTTGCAGCAACTCGTAGCAATGTAATAGCCACTCGTGGCTGTTTGTAGCAACTCGTAGCGATGTAATAGCAACTCGTGGCTGTTTGTAGCAACTCGTAGCAATGTAATAGAAACTTGTGGCTGTTTGCAGCAACTCGTAGCAATGTAATAGCCACTCGTGGCTGTTTGTAGCAACTCGTAGCGATGTAATAGCAACTCGTGGCTGTTTGTAGCAACTCGTAGCAATGTAATAGCCACTCGTGGCTGTTTGTAGCAACTTGTAGCTATGTAAGCCTTATTTATAGTAATATTAAAGTATCCTAAAGTAGGCCGTAGCGTTAGGGAAACGCTGAACGTTGAACCCTACATTTGGTGACATATAAAATTATCAGTTTACTATATGGAATAAACGTTCTTACAATAAATCTATATACACGTGATATTACACGACGCCCCCGCTCTCTCTTTGTGATATTTATTATTGTTTAGCAGCATTTTACCCATTTTAGCGGCTTACGTGATTAATGAACGACCCCTTACTTTATATATTATACATATATATATATATATATATATATATATATATATATCGGAGGGAAGCTATGACTATGACGACATGACGATGTATTGTTGACAGGATGTATAACGCACAATATCATTTGTTTACATTATAATCACTTCTAAAATTCTTAATGTAATTTAATTAGATTTGTTAATGTTTCTATAACTTCAAGATCGTTCTAACCTAATAAAAGTTATGAATATTGTAATTTAATAAACGACCAATCAGAGCAGAGCTTATGGCGGAGCGGGGTCGGACGCCCTCTATACTTTGAGTAGTATCTACTTCGGTAGACTGAGGAGTTTTTGTGACACATTGAGTTGATGGCAGCAGGTCGAGTTGGACCTTAGAGTATTTTAAAGAAAGTGTTTTAAGTTAGAAGTATGAGCGGGTGCCCTGAACCCGCTGCTCGGTCTAAACTATGTCAAAATGCTGTTCAAATCTAAATTAAAAGTGTATAAACCGTGGCTATTGTGTTTTATGCTCGCATTTCATCCTGATGACGCCCACTAAACCTGAAATAACTAAAGATGTCGTGAGAACGAGGCCGTTCTGCGACATCAGAAGTGGGATCTCAGCCTGTGCCCACAATGAAAGCAATGACTGCGAAGCCTTGCCAGTATAAGAAGGCGTGCTGATGGATTGAAGGATGTCCACAGTGGAAGCAAAAGCATTTGAGGATGACTGACATGTCGGGGCCATGGGCGGCAATAGCGGCGACGTAGTGGTGACGTCCTGAATGTGCCTGTGGAGCGGCGGTGTGTCGGCCTATGCATGGTTTGGTCACCGTTGGGCTTACTATGTGCCGGCATGGTTCAAATTCACGTTAGTACAGCGAGTGGAAGTGCAATTTTATTGATCGTGCAGGGTAAGATAAAAATTACGTGCCTATTCTACCTGGCACAGGAGGTATGGTAATTTTTAAATTATTATTTTAGTGTGAATTCTGAAAATTAAGAATTTTAATGTAAAAAAATTATAGTTCATCATTTGTGGTAGACAATTTTACTACCCTCATATTTGAGTGATATTTTTCGTGTACGAAAAATTACGATATGTTTGCCAAAAAAATGGAAAACGAACAAATTACGTAGGTAGTTTACTTTTTCATCATTATTTTTGGGAGTTGGTTACTTAAAAGAAATTTGTGTTCGTTATAAACGATATGCGTGTATTCATTGTCTTTTCAAGTCTACCTTCCAAGAGTTTTTATAATGTGAAGATCGGGTCAAGTTTTTTAAAATTATTTTACTTGGATTATGTATGGTAGAAAGTTGCCTTTAAGATATTATTCCTATGCGACGTTTTCCTTGGTTTTCTGATTAAGACAAGAAAACTTCTGTATGTTATAAACGATGTGCATGAAATTCATTATTTTCAAGTTTACCTTCTAATAATTTGTATGTGAAAATCGGATCTAGTTTTTGAGTTATTTTAGATTATGTATGGTGGACATTTTGTTTTGACACATTATTCCTATGCAATGTATTCCGCTGGTTTTATGATTAAGATTTTCTTTCCTGTAAAAGTAAGTTTGCAGGCGTTATATGAAAGACATTTTAGATTCAGATGATAATAATTTTACCGTAAAGAAAGTGTGGCTATGAAGAAGTTTGAAAGCCACTATAAGGTACTCAGGGGGTATTTACGTTAGTAGACACTTTGGTAAGTTGATTTTTAAGATTATTTTTGTGATAGTTTCAAATTCGAATTAGGGTGAATACCCTAGTTATTGAACGCATTGTAAATTGGAAAATTATTATGAGTTTGTTTGTTCCTCTATTATTATGAGTTTTCATAAGTTGTCGACCCTGGAGCCCGTAGTGACAACCTTGGTTGCTCTGATTGTATATTCTGGTCAAAAAGTGTCATCCGAACCACGCTCAGCGGGGGTTGGTTGAGAGTACATCACTTATTTAGATGTATTGGTTTGATAGACTGATTGAGAAGTGTTGTTAGCGGATTGGATGACTGATGCGTTCACACGGTTTTTGTTTGAAGTTAAAATAATGGAATTTCAATAATTATTAAACTTGGTAAATGCAGTTGACTATTATAATGGGTAGTTTTTAAATTTAGAGGTTCATATAGAGTGAGCGATTTTAGTCTGATAGTTAAAATGCTAAATGTTTTTTTTATATTTTGAAAGTTTATTTTGACTTGAATGTTGAAGTATGAAGGTCAGGAGTAGCAGAGTGCTTGTTTGGGTTTATTTAAGCTTTGTAGCGGGCGCGGTGGCCATTACAAAGTGAAACAGAGGCGAGGTGGCCAGTGAAACAGAGGCGAGGTGGCCAGTGAAATAGAGGCGAGGTGGCCAGTGAAATAGAGGCGAGGTGGCCAGTGAAATAGAGGCGAGGTGGCCATTACAAAGTGGAATAAAAGGCGGGGTGGCTATTGAAAAGTGAAATCGGTGGAATGAGGCGACGTATCGATTGAAAAGTGGTATCGATAGAATGAGAGACTGTATACTATTTGGATATTTTTGTGTTTGATGTTTTGATTTGTGCTTTGATGTTTGACCCAAAATGCGTAGCTCGATGGGCGACGAGGTGGCAGTTTCGATACTGCTGAATTGATTTGGTGTGTAGTCTGGAGTCTGTTAGGACTCAGATCTCAGAAAAAAAATCCAGAATGAAAATGTACACGATGTCCTTGGTCAGGAGTGGCCGAACTATAATATCTCTTTCTTTTTGCAGATAATCCATAATGGGCGGCCTATTACACGAGGGCGTGTAATACGTCAGGAAGGCCGTGTCGGAGGGAAGCTATGACTATGACGACATGACGATGTATTGTTGACAGGATGTATAACGCACAATATCATTTGTTTACATTATAATCACTTCTAAAATTCTTAATGTAATTTAATTAGATTTGTTAATGTTTCTATAACTTCAAGATCGTTCTAACCTAATAAAAGTTATGAATATTGTAATTTAATAAACGACCAATCAGAGCAGAGCTTATGGCGGAGCGGGGTCGGACGCCCTCTATACTTTGAGTAGTATCTACTTCGGTAGACTGAGGAGTTTTTGTGACACATTGAGTTGATGGCAGCAGGTCGAGTTGGACCTTAGAGTATTTTAAAGAAAGTGTTTTAAGTTAGAAGTATGAGCGGGTGCCCTGAACCCGCTGCTCGGTCTAAACTATGTCAAAATGCTGTTCAAATCTAAATTAAAAGTGTATAAACCGTGGCTATTGTGTTTTATGCTCGCATTTCATCCTGATGACGCCCACTAAACCTGAAATAACTAAAGATGTCGTGAGAACGAGGCCGTTCTGCGACATATATATATATATATATATATATATATATATATATAGATTCGTGATAAATAAAGCATTATCATTAATTAGAACTCGATGAAATCCAATCTTATTTAAACACGTCATCTTAATTAAATAAAGAGTACTCGGGACTTTTTAGAAACTTAACAAGGGTTGCCATTATCCTATTTTGGTGAGTTCTGACCTTTTCGGAGCTCGAGCGCAGCACTTTTCAATTTTTAAACTGAATAAAGCTCACGTCGGAAACGTCGGAAGTAATAAAAAGCATCGACCACGCGTGTCACATATGTTTATCCAAAACAACTGTAAACATAGGAGGCGGCTGGGTTATACACTCAGTTTTTACTTTTGGTAAACAATACACAAAGGATTCATCATTCTGGAATTAATTTAAACAGATGGAACGGGAAAAATCGTGGTCGTGAGCATGACCGTTGTGAGCACCAAAAGGAACGTACCCAAAGAAACAAAGAAGTACAAGATACCCTATACAAACTATCTGAATACCAAATACAAGATACTATTAAAATAAGTATTTGAAATACCAGATACAAGATACCTTTGAAAATGGTATTTGAAACACTAGGTACAAAACAAGTACTAGGTACAAAATACTTTTTAAAGATAAAATACTTTTTCAAAGAAATCTCAATTTTATTAAACATAAATTTATTACGTGAATTATGAATAGATCGCACAATTTGACTATACAGCTCACATTCCTTACAAAAACATAATTACTTCTCAAAAACTATCAATATCCTACAATTATAGTTCATTTTAGAGTAATTATACACATTTTTAGAAAATAAAACTGCACAGCACAACATCTCCTTTTAGTTCCCACCAAAAACTCCAGTAGTAGGCTTAATATGTATTAGGTACAAATCCATTCACACATACAGACACTACATGCATCACACATTACTCTGACTTCGTACGTCTTTGAAATTGATTATATTCCGCACATCCCATTAGCAGCTCACAACGACCACTTTCACGATCGCGAGTGTTCCCGTTCCACTTTCTTGCCGTCGTTACAATCGTAAACCCAAGTGGAACGGTTATTTGACCCACCTCTTGACATAGGTCGTTCTGAGCGTTGTGTGATCGAAAATGATGACGTTATTAGTGACGTTTTCGCTACGATCACAACGACCGCGGTCGCCTTGTGGAACGGCTAACAGAGCATTTTGTGCGTTGTGAGCTACTAATGAAACGCGCTGATTAAAGTTGTTTTGTTTATTTGACTTTGACATAATTTTAATTAAAATTAATTTATTCTCTTTATATAAGGCCAATAAAATAAGATCTTCTTTATAACGTACAGCAGGGCATTTCCAAAATGAACTAATACCTCAGACCCCAAAGCCAAATTACTTTAAAAATCCAAGCCAAAAACTTTGCGGTTGGTTATGTGAGTAAACTTGACATAATTTTCTTATCTAAATTTAACAAAATAAAAAGACATAAAATTCACTAAATGTCAATACAAATTACAAAATAAAAATACTTAATAAGTAGATAATATTATTAAAAATACACATTTGTACACGTAAAACAACTTATACAGTATCTTGAAAGTTTCAAATACGAACTTGTATTAAATAATAGGGGTTGATTTTTATGATTTTATGAGACAGCGCTGAACAGGAAGGAGTGGAGTATTCTCATTTCGGAGGCCAGGACTCATTTTGAGTCGTGGCCTCCGTCGTTGGTTGATTTTTAGACCTCGTCGACTCCCAAAATCAGTTTTCGTTTATGTTGACCCATGGGTAAAAGTTTTCGACCCCAAAAGGTCGATATTGAGGCTTTGGAAATCCCTGGTGTATAGTATAATGCTGTGTGGTCTTTGTTGAATGATAAATAAAATCCCCTAAGACTATAAGTAGAATACTGAGCGTATGGTCCTTGAAGTCAATGAGTAAAGTACCCAAAAGGCTGGTTATGTTGTCTTGCTGGGTCGCCATACTGATCCATTGTCATAGGGTGGAACCAGCCCTCTGATTCCCTGAGTAGTAGATTAGATTAGTTTTGAGAGCTGTTTGTAGAGATTCAAGCCCTGAGGCTATGTCCTGAGACATAAATATGGAATGTAAATTACTATTAATTTCGAAGGAATTTCTTTCTGACATTTGTAAAATCACTGAAGCACGATATTTTAGAAACTGTCCACCCATCATTCCAGTCCGAACAATGACATTTACCGCCTTTATTAAGACTACTCCGCATTTTAGCTTTAAGGCTATGTCCCAATTAGACGAACTGTGAGCGGCTGACTGAGCGGTGTTTCTGTTGCTAACTCAGCGAACTGTAGCGTATTAGCCGCGAAGTGCTAGTGAATCCTTGGGAGGAAAGGGAAGCGATTAGTAATTTCAGCACACAGGCAGACAGCCCACTTGATGGAAAGCGGTTACCATCGCGTTTTTGTAATAACAAAGGTTACCAATGTACTCGCGCTCGCTAAAGGGAGGCTGAAACCTGCCCACTAACGCCGGAATACAACTCAAGGTCGTTAAAACAGGAATTTTATCTGCACCTAATAATGTACACCACCTACATTGCCACATTACTACTTTTGAGCGTCGGACCAAGATGACACCATGCAATTTGTAGGACAATGTGGGTAGTAAACTATGCAAATGTTAGCTAAACAATAAAAAAAAATCAGCTGGTTAGTAATTATTTTTCATGACCTTGTTTATGATACATGTTGGAGAGGGGGGACTCCCTAACAAAACCTTATATTTTGTAGGACAAATGTTTTTTCACGTTATTTCGATAATTATCTCGATAATTAACAAAAAAAATCGGTTAGTAATAAATTTTTAAAATTCGTCAAATCAACATATTTTATCCTTGCTACCCCTATTTAGCTACCATTTACCAATGTTACTGTAAGGAAAAAAGTTGGGCGTCTAGTTAAAAGGAAGCTACTCACAAAAAAGCAACTTGTTAGTAATAAATGATGAAAAGTGTACCAGGGAACCTGTACTATTAAGTTAGGTTGTCTGGAAGATACTGCTTTAAGCGATAAGGCCGCCTATTGTTTGTACCATGACAATATTGTAATCGTGCATTTTTGTAATTGTACGTTTGGTGAGCAATAAAGTGTTATCTATTCTATTTATCTTGAAGACACATGTGTCTAGATATCGAGGGCTTCGTAACAAATGGGCGAATATGCAAAAATGCCATTTTTTTGTTGTTTACTAAAATCTATGCATGTTGCAATTTAGAGATCCTTACCGGTATGCACGTGTACCTAAATAGAAGAATATACCAAATTTCAGCCTTATACAATATACTATAGTAGAATTATTTTCTCCGTGCAGTTTGGGTGATAAATCAAAGCTCAGCCTCAGCCCGGCTAAGGCGGTGAGCATGATGCGCGAGCTCAACACCATTATCGATAAAAACTCATTCTTATCAAAGAAAGATTATCATTCTTATAAAAATCATTATTATCTTTTTTGCTGTTAATTTTAAACTTAGATATAAGTATTTATATTTATTTTTAATATAACTTGTTACATTCTAAACTTTTGTACTTATAGTTTTTTAATACATAGATAGCTAATTAATAATTTATTTTAAATCATTATTATTCTTATTTGAATAAATACGTTACTTTATCTATTTTTTTCTTACATTTATATCACTAACCCACAAAATGACAAAATTAAATACACTATCGATAATGCTTATCGACAACAATAATGCGTATCACTATGCCTGCCCATAAGGCCCGTGAGTGGAAGAGAGAGCGAAATACTCGCTTCACCGCTCCGATTATTTATGACCCAAACTGCACGGAGAAAATAATTCTACTATAGTTTTGTTTTATTCACAATTTTGACCCTTGTGTAAAACGCCCATTTGTTATGAAGCCCTCGATATATTGTTCGGAAAATTTGAAAATTAAGTGTCGCACCAAACAAACTGGCAACTACAGTAAAATACATATAACATCAAAAACTTAATATCGACATTTTAACGTGAAAGTTCCAGTTGCAGATAGCAATTTTGGCTTTAACCAGTGGAGCGTTAAATGGTGACTCCGAATGTATTTCTGCCCGAATAATTTGCCGTCTGGCCACTGCAATTGGAATGCTCCTTGGTGCAGATTTAACGCGGATGGTTTTATTGAAGGCGACTGCTTCACTGCAAATCTGCATTGGGACTTTTGTTTCAAATTCACAGACTTTTAACCGAAATTAGAGAATTTATTATTGTCTTTAAATTTGATTAGTAATGGGATGATAGTAAATATAAGAAACTGTAACTTTTAACCGTGCAGGAACAGAGAAAGAATACAATTTCCTGCAGCTGGGCTGCCTGTCGTAAGAGGCGACAAGACAACCCAAAGCCGGGTGGTTGGGCATTTGCCTGACTGCATGGCTACCACCTCTGGTCTAAAGTATGTCACTATAACAACCTTGAGTTGTGTTCCGGCATTAGTGATTAGGTTCAAGTCTCTCTTAAGAGAGCAGCAGCGCATTTGTAGCACATTTGGTGTTGCAAATGTCCATAGGCAATGGTAACCGCTTTTCATTAAGTGGGCCGTCTACCTGTTTGCTGAACTCCTGCAATAAAGAAAAATAGCAACGGGACGCGCCTGTCATCGTCGATGGGAGAATCGAGTTGCACACCTCGTTGAACGTATCATAGTTTGGTCAAGAAGCTTGTTGAAAGATTCATTGTTGTGTAAATACGTACGCACGTACGTGTAAAAAGGAAATTAAAGTAAAATCACCAAAGAACATAAGATATCTTTTATTAAAATTGCCACAAAAACCAAGCGAACTCTGGAGCTCTTTGAAATTGGCACCTCAAATTGCGAATTTTTAAACCAATAATATCTCGTTTGTTTGTCCATCGTTAGTCCATGTTTGTCTAGGAAAAAATTTCGTTTGCCCACACTTGGTTCAAAAGTGATAAAAAAGAAATTGTTTGTGAAACTGGCACCTCCAATTGAGATTTTTTTTACCAAATAATATATCATTTGTTTGCTCATCGTCCATGTTTGCCCAGAATAAAATTTTAGTGCCCACCCTTAGTTCAAAAGTTATTAAAAAAATATTTGGTTAAAAAATCTCAATTGGAGGTGCCAGCTTCACAAAAAAAATTATAACTTTTGAACCAAGGGTGGGCAAACGAAAAAAAATCCTGGGCAAACATAGACTAACGATGGACAAACGAATGAGATATTGTTGGTTTAAAAATTCGCAATTCGAGGTGCCAACTCGATTGCCAGAGCTGAACTCTACGGTTTTGTTGATATTGTTACGAGTTGCGAGACTCGAATTCAAATTAAAATGCCGTTGGAATTATTATAGAATTATTAGAACTATACAAACACAACAAATCCAAACGTAATGCACAAGGTCGTAATTCAATACAAACCGCAAAGCCCGTCACTATTAGATTCCCGATTGTACACACGTCACGCCTTGATCGTGATTCTCGCTTGACTGCCCCCTTCTCTCCATCAGGCCGTCGTTTTATAACTCACAAATACAAATGTGCCCGTATCGTAGTCGACTTAATCCACAACACCTGGCTAATGATGCTAATGAGCGAGTACAATAGGACTATAGGCTATTCTCCACAATAATTAGTAAACGCAAGCCAATAAATAAGTGAACAAAAGAAGACGGTAATAAAGGGATTACGATTAGTTCAAATGCTGGCAGGTAATAAAATAGGCTTCTACAGATCTGTACGTGGAATTTGTCTTTGTCGGCGCGTAAGTTGTAACAATATTTTGGTAAAATAAGAACCCTTATGTTGTTTGTCAGCCTGTGTTTGTTATTTGACAGTCATACACTCAACTGTCAATTAACCTTCAGTCTGCCGGGAGAAAACTGAAGTCCTTATGGTGAAAACGGAACCCTTATGTTGTCTGAAAGTCTATCTTTATACGCATATCATAGTCATTGCCCTCAGCTGTCAATTAGCCTGTAATTTATCGGGAGTAGGGTGAAGCTACTATGGTAAAAACGGAACCTTACTTTGTCTGACAGTCTCACTTTATACTTTTATGTCTCAGGCATCTCATTCAGCTGTCAATCAATCTTTAGTCTGTTAAGTAAAGGTTGACTAAAGCCATTTTGGCCAAAACGGAAACCTTATGTTGCCTGACAGGATGTATTTATATGTCAGTCATTTTACTCAGCTGTTAACCAGCCTTAAGTCGGTCGAGTAAACGCTGACTGAAGCCATTTTAGCCAAAACGGAATCCTTATGTTGCCTGACAGGATGTATTTATATGTCAGTCATTTTACTCAGCTGTTAACCAGCCTTCAGTCGGTCGAGTAAACGCTGACTGAAGCCATTTTAGCCAAAACGGAACCCTTATGTTGCCTGACAGGATGTATTTATATGTCAGTCATTTTACTCAGCTGTTAACCAGCCTTCACTCGGTCGAGTAAAGGTTGACTGAAGCCATTTTTGGTAAAAACGGAACCCTTATGTTGCCTGACAGGATGTATTTATATGTCAGTCATTTTACTCAGCTGTTAACCAGCCTTCACTCGGTCGAGTAAAGGCTGACTGATGTCAAGTTTGGTTAAAAAGGGAAGACTTATGTTATCTGTCTCTTTTTGTTTTTTTTCTACTATTTCCAACAAAATTATGCAACGCTTATAGTGATAACTTTTTATAACGAGTATTTGCTGGTAATAGTGATACCGACCTGTGTTTGGATATTAAATTAAACTACCTCCCAATCAACGATAAGCTAGAAAAGGAAATTGTTTTTCCACTGAACACGCACCCACGTGTTCACGTCACGCACACACATGTGGATTCTTAATCATTTTATCTATAATATTATAAAATCATAAAAATGCAGTGTCTGTACATTGAAGCTATTTAAAAGAAACAACTGGGATACACTAAACGACGGAGAACATGACGCAATTTTTGAAGTAAAACTTCTTTAGGCGCGACTAGGAGGTAACTGGACGACAATGCAACGGAAGTCCGTTACGGCAATATGGCGTCACGTTTCTGTACCATCCGGTTTTCAAATATTTTTTTCTCAATAGATAGTTTATAAACCAATCAATCAAAAAATTTAAAAAAAAAAGTAAAAAAGTTTTACTTCAATCGCGTGTGAACGTTACACGCATTCTTTTTTTTAGATTTCTTGTCTGGATGTTCGGGGTTCAAGTAAAAAGTGCTTTATTGAATCCCATGCGATTTTTACTGATCGATAGCAAATTCTTACACTTATAATACTTAATACTACTTTCTATCCTGGGAATCCTGCGGGATTTTTTCTTTCAATTATTTAAAATAGGCAGATTAAAACAAAAAATCGAATCCCAATGTGATTTTTTTTACTGATCTATAGCAAATTTTCAAGAAGATAATATAATACAGGGTACTTTTTATCCAGGAAAAAGTACGGTTCCCGAGGGATAGGCGAATATAACCCAAAAGATGTCGTCCAATTGGATAGATATTATTGGCGCCACCATTGTAATCCTACAACAAATACATAATGTCAACGACAATGACAGCAACAATTGTAATGCGTTGCACAGATGGTTAATTACGTGTATTTATTGAAGTGAAATTTCTTTATCGCCATTGGAAAAAAATGCTGTCACATTTTTCGGTTACGCGTCACGCGTCACATTTTTTTGCAGGATGGCCGAGTGTACGTTGGTGGTTGCGTAGCAACGAGTTGTTGGTAGATGGATTGTGAATTTGTGAGACGAGCATTGTAATATTTCTTTACTTTATTGTATTTAATTAATACACGAGTTTGATGATTTATAAATCATTTATTTAGTATCTTACATATATATTAAAGTGATCAGCAAAATCAAAGGATTTATTTTAATTCTAATTCCAGTGAATTTCTAAAAAAAGGAAGTAATTATATCTCTTTTTCTAATACTTGGGTGTGATTGTGGTATTTATTTTTCTTAGGTATTTAAAGTTAACCTCAGTTTTTGATTGTATTTTTTAATACGATCGGTTAAATAAATAAAGGTTACTCCTACCATGGTCGATTCGACCGTGGTAGGGACTTTATTTATTTAACCAATTTAAAGATGTTTCACTTCTTACGTGTGTACACTAGTACACGCACACATTTTTTATTATATAATTCAAGTAAAAATTAAATACGACATTTCTAAAGATTCTTCATGCCATACATATATCCTTTTTTAACGCTAACGAAGCCACGGGCATAAGTTAGTTTGTTACAAAGCGGGAATTCCCCAAGTATATATAAACTAGCATAACGTTCCTTTGTTGTTTTAAACAATTTTCCAAGGCACGCCGTTATCGTCCACACTGGTTGAAGCGAGTTATGAATATTCATAAACTTGCCTTGTAATTTATGAAGTAAACATTTGCATATACCAGTATAGTAAGTACTCTCTAAATAAAAATGTTTACTCATTAAAAAATTACTACTTTGATTGTATTTACAAGTACAAATATTATAACAACCATAACCTTCGTACTGTGTACACTTATGGTCCAAGATATGTTTGATATGTATTCAACTTATATCCAAATTCTCTTTTCAATCTTTTAATTTCACCTTTCATTTCATTTTTTGAAGTGAAACTTCTATATAGAGGGGGTCTTATGGAGTTTTGACTCACGAAAAGATGTCACAGTCACGTGATCACCGTCACTAATTCTTACATTTTTAAACTCGTGATATCTTTCGAATGGAATGTCCGAATTGAATAATTCAAAAAGTTATATAAAGGTATTGAAGCAGTCTTGAATATGAAGTAATTTATTTTGATAAGGATGAATATCAAGATACAAATAAAGTGCCTGTTCTAGCGGCGGCATTTTAATTAATTTGTTGAAATAAAAGGACACTTATTGTGGCATAACTATAATAGTTAGACATATGCTGTCGCGACACTTTTTGTAGATAATGATGTGTTCTGCAAAGTCGTAGTACATTATTTCATTCTATCATCAATAGTTTTCGCAGTGCTTGCGATTTTAGGTATTTTTTACACCTTGGGTTACGTTATTGGAGTTTTAGTAAGGATCCCTAATTTTTTTGTAAACATAATATAGCCTATGTCACACGGGGATTGTGAAGCTTGCCAACAGTGAAAGAATTTTTCAAATCGGTTAAGCAGTTTTGGAGCCTCTTCAATGCAAACAAAGAATTTAATCTTTTCTCTTTATAATATTAGTAAAGATATTCATATATATTTATTATAAAATTAATTAGATATTTGCATATTATAAAAAGCGCAAGATTTTGCGCTGGAAGTTGTTTAATAAAATTGGGAGCTGGATTGCCCTAAAAAGCGCTATATATATATATCTATATAGCGCTATATATATATATCTAGCTCCTAAAGCGCTAAATTGGCAGCTCTGGTGAGCCGAGCGCCGGGAAAGTCTCGTAAACGAGAAAGCTAGCGAGAGAGCGAGCGAGGATATACCGCGTCCTCAGACTACCTCATCCCTCTAATATCTAAAATTGCGTTCTGCGCATCGGAAAGTGCGATGTTCCGAGCCGCTATTAATGGAGGCAAACTTAAGTTTGCATCGAACTATAGCTCTGCTCTCCACGTGACAAGGCATCACTGCCTCTATTTGTGGTATGTGTAAAAAAAATATAAATAAATAAATAGAGTTTGTTGAGTAAACAAAAATAACAACAAGAAAACTTTGCCAACTGTTCAGTTTTTCGAAAGTCATAACAAAAGTGAACGACAACGAACAACAAAAGTGTTGACGTAAAAAATGGTCGGTGCGTGGGTAGCGTATTACATACACCATTAAAATGTACTTAACCTAACCAAATCATAATTTGCAGTAAACCTGCGAAAAATCGAAATGTGTGCTGGGACACATATTAGAAGTGAAACTTCAGCGGACAAGTGGAAAAACGAATCGCAACGGACAAGTGGAAAAACGAATAGCAACGGATAAGTGGCAAAACGAATCGCAACGGACAAGTGGAAAAACGAATGGCAACGGATAAGTGGAAAAACGAATCGCAACGGACAAGTGGAAAAACGAATCGCAACGTACAAGTGGAAAACGAATCGCAACGGTCGCAACGGACAAGTGGAAAATCTTCAACTGACAAGTGATAAAATGAATCGCAACAAAATTTTAACTTGAAGTTTTACGGGCAGATTGTTAATGTACTTGTCCAATTTGAAAACCTGCCCGTAAAACTTCAAGTTAAAATTTTGTTGCGATTCATTTTATCACTTGTCAGTTGAAGATTTTCCACTTGTCCGTTGCGATTCGTTTTCCACTTGTACGTTGCGATTCGTTTTTCCACTTGTCCGTTGCGATTCGTTTTTCCACTTATCCGTTGCCATTCGTTTTTCCACTTGTCCGTTGCGATTCGTTTTGCCACTTATCCGTTTTTACAATGTTCATCATCAACCACACACACACGCACGCACGCACGCACGCACGCACGCACGCACGCTCGCACGCACGCACGCACACGCACACACACACACACACACACACACACACACACACACACACACACACACACACACACACACACACACACACACACACACACACACACACACACACACATCTTCATTAATTAATCTGAGCAAGTCTATATGCTAAGGTTTGTAATTAGCAATACTTTTTATTTATGTTGTTATTTGACTGTAAGCCTTACTAAAATTAATAAATTAATAATAATAAATAAATAAATAAGGTCCCAGTCACCCCAGACTGACGTAATTTTAGGAAAGATGAAATTTTTCAGGTCGGTAGTTTAACATAAACTTAGAAAGGAATGGATACTCACTAAGCTGAAAGCGGGGCCCTTTTTTAGGTATTAGGTATCAAAGGTGGAAATAAACCATGTTACTTACGTTAAAGTAGCAAGGCTAGCTTTTAGATATGTTATTTATGATATTGTTAAAAACAAAGATATACAGTTGCCAGACACTCCCTGTGGGCCATAACTTTTGACAGACACTTTAAAAAAATGTGGGAACTTCGTCATTTTTGGAAGGCCGAATTTCATATTATATTTCCCCGCATTTGGACTTATTTTGTTTACATTGTGTTTAAAATTTGCAATAAGACAATAGCATATTGTTATTATACTCATTTATGGCCGCACGTATGTAGATCACGTTTTCTTGGAAAAATCCAGTCCACGCGGTCGAGTGTTGTATTGTATAGCTAGTATAAAACAAAGCCCGAACGAAGGGGTAAGGCTGTCAAGCGACGATTACGATACTACCAACTTTGCGTGCGCGTGTTATTGAATCGTGCAGTTTGCACTGGTTGTATCCAGTTATATTTGTACCTGTTTTATACGTGTTTGTACAGTTCTAATAAATTCTATAGTCATTCCAACGGCATTTCAATTCAAGTCCTGTAGCTCGTAACAATATATTATCAAGTATAATATTTTAAAATATTTTTCAATGAACCAGACAAATTTGTCGGACCAAACATCTTCCCAGTCTCGTTTGTCTTCTGATGCACGCAGAAGTTGCGCAGAACACCGTGTTAAAACCGTTAAAACATAATTTTATTATGGATCTTTGAAAATTAAAATTCTTTGTGAATAAATAGCTGTATAAGCACAGATTATACTCCATTTTATTGACGGTCACGTTTTATTGAACTTGTCCTAGACACGACGGTCACGCGAATTAATCTCAATCAAACAACGAGTGGATAAATGGTTTAAACAAACAACCCAACAAAGGGTATGCGGGCTTGATTTCCAAGTTATTTGGTCATGAAGCTTCATTACTTTTTCATTGCGAAGCTAGCAAACAGGCAAAAGGCCCATCTAATGAAAATGATACTGAATGTATTTATTTCAAAATGAAATCTTACAGATTACCTACTTACTGAAAGTCATAATTCATCGCTTCTAAAGAAATTTTAATTACTGTTAAAGAAGAAGAAACGGCGCCACAACCTCCCCAGCAACATAAGATATGTTTATACTTCATAATAATAATTATTATTCTTTTTGAAGTGAAACCTCTATATAGACGGGGTGTTACGATTTTTCGCTCACGAAAACGCGTCACGGCCGCGTGTTTTAATACTTACATTTATAAACTCGTGATATCTTTCGAATGGAATGTCCGAATTGAATAATTCAAAAAGTTATATAAAGGTATTGAAGCAGTCTTGAATATGGAGTAATTTATTTTGATAAGGATGAATACCGAGATACAAATAAAGAGCCTTTTCTAGCTGCGGCATTTTAATTACATTTTTAAAATAAAAGAACACTTATTGTGGCATAACTATAATAGTTAGACATATACTGTCGCGATACTTTTTTTTAATAATGATGTGTTCTGCAAAGTCGTAGTACATTATTTTATTCTATCATCAATAGTTTTCGCAGCGCACGCGATTTTAGGTATTTTTTTTACATCTTGGTGGGTCCGTTGCCATTCATTTTTCCACGTATCCGTTGCCATTCGTTTTTCCACTTGTCCGTTGAAGTTCTTTTTCAATGTAGTTCAAATATTAATACAAGGTTTATCAAAGTAATTTTTATAAATAACTAGCGGCCCCGGAAGACGTTGTCTTGCTCGGAAAAAATAAAAATCTAGGACCCGATCTCAGCACCACCTACCGGTTCCAATTGAGGATTTAAGCCATCCGGGGACCCACTAAAACACACAAAAACAAAATCACCAAAATCGCTCCCGGTAATTAGGAGGATTCTAGAACCCGATCTCAGCGCCACCTACTGGTCCTAATAGCCAATCTAAGCCATCCGGGAACCCACTCAAACGCACAAAAACAAAATCATCAAAATCGGTGCAGGTAATTAGGAGGATTCTAGAACCCGGTCTCAGCTCCACCTACCAGTTACAAGGGGATGAAAAGTATCCCATGTCCGTTTCCTGAATCTAAGCTACCTCCCCACCAATTTTCAGCCAAATCGGTACAGCTGTTCTTGAGTTATAAATAGTGTAACTAGCACGACTTTCTTTTATATACATAACTTAAGTTACTGGAAAAGCTTGGTAGCGATCACATTATTCCTATTCGATGCGATCGTCTAGAAAATCTTTAGTCGTATAATAAGGTTTCTTCCACAAAGCGCTCTTGAACATTTACTGGGATTTTGTTTGACTTTGCCCTACGAAACTGTTGTAAACTTTAGGGAGCCTACACGTGCGAGTCGTAAAAGTCGTGTCAGCGTAATGCCTAGCGCACGCGTCCCAAACTCAATGGGCATCGCATTGCATTACACGCACACTTCACAAACAAACCAAGACACACAAAGAGCCTAAAAATTAATAACCTAGGCACAAAAAGGAAAAATAACACACATGGCACTAGTTAAGATATAATATTGGTATAGACATAAGGCCTACACTGCACATGCACTTCCTCACAACACCAGCATGTAACAGATACACTATACATTAGTATAAGTTTAGTATTAAAATTAGAAAAAAAAAGTTATTCTTAAGGTACACACAACACAACATAAAAATCACAAAATTAATGTCACACACAGTAACAAAAATAAACAATAAGCGTGTATGAACACAAAAAACTTTCATAGTAATTAAGTTGTAAAAAGGGTACGGAAGTCGAGTCCGTAGATTTGTTAATAAAAAAACTCAAGGGGCGTGGGTAGATCCTGGCCGGAACACATGCACCACTTAGACAGTTTTCTGACCTAATGTGCATATTGTTACAATCACCACGTGTTAACAACGGTGAAGGAAAACATCGTGATGCACCTGCTCATCGAGATAACCGATGTGTCAAACCTGCCAAGCCGCCTTGGACAGGCGTGGCGGTTATACTGTCCGTTCCCCCTATAATGGGAGGCTCGAATCCAGCACTGGGACATTTATGGGCTGAAATTATAATAACACGTGGGAGTTTCTTATTTGTTTTTGTTCCTAGTGTTTTAACGATGTATTTCATCTATTCTGGGAAAATCCTAGATATTTTTCTTAACATTAAGAACGTTCTTAAAAAGTAGTATTTTTTTATATTAAATAGGTTTTCGTTTGACCACGATCACGTCCAATGCCGGACGATCGATGATGCGGTCGAAGATGAAGCAAGCTCACCCAAATAGTACCTATTCACACGAGACTTGAAGATACCCGGATTGTACTTTTCGGGAAACACGGACTCTGGTAGTGCATTCCACAATTCTGCCGTACGTAGAAGGAACGTGGAGGCGAAACGTTTAGTACGCACTGGCAGCGTTTCCACTGAAACGATGGCGTAGACCAGAGCGCCTTGTAGTCCGAAGATGGAATGGTGTAGGGGGAATCAGGTCGAACAGTTCAGCCGCACGCTCTCCGAAATGAATCCTATAAAAGCCAAGCTATAAAAGTGTGTGAAGCCACAGTTAAAATAATGGAAGGTGGATACCATCATCTATCGATGTTTGCAACACTAACGGCGATGCTAAAGCGTTGCTAGCCTTTGGGACGGGATAGAGGAGATGGGATAGGACGGATGAGATAGGATGTGATAGGTTTTTGGGAGGGAAGTGGGAAATGGGATCTGTCGAACTTATTTTTTACTTCAAAGCACCGAATAATAAATAACCGCAACGCCATCTTGCAGTGTGGAACTAACCATCAGAGCAACACATTAAAATTGTCGTTGTCATTTTCGTTGCCATTGATATATTTGGTGGTAAATTGTAACGGTGACTTTAATAAAACGCGATCGGAGCGCCAACTTTCCAGTCTCTCCCTCGGAAACAGTACTCTTTTTTTGTATAAAAGGTATAACGTGTACTTATGTAAAATAACGAGACGTTCTGTTGCTTACTTAAATACGTAATGTAGTAAAAAGTTCACAGAAAAACTCAAAATCGCATTAATAATATTAGTAAGGGTAGATAATATAAAAGACCTAACGCTGACCTGTATTTTAGGCAACGCATAACCGTTGCCATCCAACGTGTTAGCGCTTTGGACACGTTCACACGGGATTTACACAATTAGTTAGGCATTTGTATACGACAAGGTGTCTCGAGATAGCACAAAATATTATTTAAATGGCAACACTAAAAGGTTGCGCAATTTATATACGTTAGAGTGGTAACACCAATAAATAAAGGCTTCTAGACAATTTCTCTAACAACCTAAAATCTACATATATCTATTTGTGGGGCGGTGTAGCCCACAGATAAAATGCTAGGTCAGTTGTTAATGGAGTGTATGAGAGAGATATGCCCTAGGTCCTTGCACTAGAAAAGTAGAAGCTCCATCAACCTTGAGATCCGCCCTCCCCTGGCTTTGTTCGGGTTACACACGGCACTAAACTCCACCTAACAGCCCGTTCACACTTAGTCTCCGTGTATACGGTATCCGTTTTAACGGATACGACAAAAAATGATGCTTTGTTCACACATAGGCACCGTATAACGTTCAACGTATCCTTCATTATTGGATGTGTTCACAAACAAATTCGTAGTATACCGCCGCTATGCTACCAGGATGGACGTTGTCGTGTCGTATTGGTGCATGCGCTGGTGGAGAAGGAAAAATCGACGTAACTGGCAGCATCCACTCTTGGCGCTGAACATGAATGCAGAATAAACAATGCGTGCGCGTACAAACTTGTTTGTCTAGCTGCACCGCCCGCCGGCCCCGTCACCCCCGCACAGTTTCTATCTGGTAAAATTGTACGGAAACATGACGGATACGTATTCCGTTCATCTAGTATTCGATAACAAAACGGAATGTCATAATTTACCGGATCGTTTTTTTTTACTGTATACTGAATACTGTAAAACAGACCAGTAAAACGGAGACCATGTGTGAACGAGCTGTTAGAGCTAACACTTTTGACAAAGTCTAAGCACATATATATATAGTCAGTTCTTGGCACGGCCAGTAATCACAATAAGTACGAGTATAATTAATGTTATTCAAAAATTGATGAGCGCAGGGCGCGTTGTGGTCTGGTGAACCGTCGGCAGTCCAAAAATGGCTGCTCCTACCCTGCCGTGCGTTGGCCGTCGTCTCACACAGAAAGAGGGTAGACAGCAAAATTGATGGAGCGATATTCTACCTACCTTATACTAGCCAAGGACCGAACACTATTTAATCGTTAACCAAGCTTCCGAATAATTGAAACAGGCAGGATTTATAACATTAATTAGGGAAGCTAAGGCTGACCTGTATTTAAGGCAACGCATAAACGTTGCCATCCAACATGGCAGCGTTTTGGACACGTTACAAACGACATGGGACCTATTTATTATTTGTAATTCCTGTACGATGTATTATTTGTACATTTTAATATTAGCATCCTCTACCAAAATTTATCGAAACGACTCATTGGCTCTTCAGGTGATTCGAAAGCTGGTGCTTACCACGGCTAACGGATCGGTATGGCGATGCAGCGAGGAATCACAGCCAGCCTTCTGGGCACTTTACTCATAGAAGACGCTGATCTAGGCTTCAGGGGCTGTGGGTACAATACAATTCAAATAGGTTAAGTTTTCTTGCATTGTATTCGATTATATGTAATTTTATAATTGTTCTCTCTTGTATTTATTGAAATATTGTTAGTTAAAAATATGGGGTGGACTGTAGGTACTGGATTTCTTTTGGTTGGGAAAAGCATTTGTACGGCCCAAGGAAGATCGCAACATCACAAATCAAGTAAGTCGATTTGTGATGTTGCGATCTTCCTTGGGCCGGCCCGTGTTTTTTCTTCTTACAAGATTGAATTAACCATATACAAACACACTGGACTGGATTGGAGCACGGAAAAAGGCACTTTATTATTTATTATTTTTAACTTGCGGGAGCGGGCAGCGGATGTAAAATCAGACATTCGTTACAAGACATTACTGTCAATGACAATTTTGTTTTTTTTAAGGTAGGAAAACGCCAAAAGACATTTATTACAAGAAGTTACTGTCAATGACAAATTTGTTTTTTTTTTAAGCGGTAAGGCTTTGGCCTTAACAATTGTTATATTATCATTCTTAAGTTATATTGAATTTATAGGCAGAAATTTCTGCGTGTTTATTACAAGCCCTAAAATAATTTTATTGGGCCGACTCTTGTAAGATTCATGTCTGAAACCCTTCAAAATTACTGTTATTATGAAAAACGTCAATATTTATTGCGGAAACGATTACATGTTATAAAATTGTTATGATTCATTAGTCATAATCATAACTCGGTCTTAACAATAATTTGGAACGCGATTGGGCAGTCAAATATACTGCTCGTTTCCGTTTTACCTCGAATTCGGGAATTAATTTGACTTATTATTATTAATGGAATATGCCTTGATATTCCCACAAATTTATTGCTTAATTACACTGATCGAATGGATATTAATCTTATTAATTTATTTTATAAAGTATTTTAAGTATGTATATTATTATTATTAAATTTATATCCGTGCAAGAACGGAGAAACATACAACTTCCTGCGGCCGGGCGGCCTTTCGTAAGAGGCGACAAAACAACCCACAGCCAGGTGGTAGGGTATTTGCCCGACTGGTTGGCTGCCACCCCTGGTCTAGGGTATGCCGCCATAACAACCTTGAGTTGTGTTACGGCATAAGTGACCAGGTTTCAGTCTCCCTTAAGAAAGCAGTAGCGCATTTGTAGCACCTTGGCTGTTGCAAATATCCATAGACGATGATAACCGCTTTTCATCATTTGGGCCATCTGCCTGATTGCTGAACTCCTGCGATAAAAAAAAATATATTTACGGTATGTCATATCTAAAACTTTGCACACACTGCATACACAGAATAGTCAAACACAAGTTTTTTTTTTATGATAAATAAGTTCGCGTTTGATCACGATCACGCCTAATATTAGACGATGATGTGTTAGATCATCCTTTTCCAACGTGGGCGATAACGCCCCCTTGTGGGCACTGCAGGCCTAAAGGGAGGCGGTAAGAGACCCAGAAAAAAAATGGGGGCGTTGTGTAGAGGCTTGGGGGGCGATTTGTAATTTCATCTAGCTAGCAGGACTCTTAGACACGGACTGAACTCTCGACTCTCGACTACAACTTGTGAACATCAACTAATATTAATTAAAAGATTGCTCAAACTTGGTTTGATATTTTGCTCCGCGTAGTTCATATATCTGTTCTGTTTATGGAATAAATGAATTCAAAAACGGCTACCAAGAATTTTGGCTACAAAAACCGACCCCGCAATTGTACCCAGGATTGTGGTACCTGACCTACTGCGCTTAGGTCTTGCGGGCTATAGTAAAAGTCTCGTTATGAATGTTTAATCTCCGCTAATGTAGCTCACAATAATCAATTAATTTAATTTGACTTTATAGTGGTTTTTAAGTAGGTGAAAGAATGGGGGCGCTAAAAAATAATTTATTCTCAAAGTGGGCACCATACGAAGTTTGGGAACCACTGTGTTAGATGCACGTGATAGCAAAATTTATTATGATCAAAGTTTATTACACTAGAATTATTACAATTAGAATATTAAATACAGCACAATAATACACATAAATATTAGGACAACTCCAAGAGTTGTCCCCACGCTTGTCAGGTGTCGAGCAGCCATTTGCCCTTAAAGAATACTGCGATTATCGAACAGTAATTATCGACCACAATATACTATGGGCCTCTTGCCCAACAGAGCTTTCGCTCTGTTCTACCGTCGTGGTAGATTGCTGGCTGCAGACCATTGGACTGTTGGTTGTAGACTAACTGACTATCGTTTGTAGACTGCGTCCCCGCTGCCCGAACACCGAGTATTTATTAAGATACTCGTAGTGAGTCTGCAGCGACACAATCCTGTAATACTTTGGCACCACTTCACTTCCATCATAACACCAACTTCCGCCATTCGTATAACTTCAACTTCCGGTTACTCCATTTTCGATATCCGTTGGCTTGATAATAAATGCTTCTATGTTGACATCCGGTTATACGACTTCCGATTACTACATCAATGAACACTATCCGGTTATTGATTACTTTCGTCATATGGTTACTTTACAATAACACATACGATTCCAACACACGCTTACCTAAAAGATAACTATGAAACACAGACTCTGGCAGCGCATTCCACAGTTCTACCGTACGCAGAAGGAATGTGGAGGCAAAACGCTTCGTTCGCCCTGATGGTGCTTCCACTGTTAGCGATGGCGTAAACCAGAGCGCCTTGTCGTCCGATAACGGAATGGTGTTAGGAGGAATTAGAAAAAGAAATTTACTTGACGTTTCACATGTGACGTATTAAACGAGTTCATCGGATATAAATATGGATTTAACGCGTGATTTCTTTAGAGAAGTTGTTTGTTTAACTAATCACTTGTTATTACTTTTGTCATATTCGAAATGAAAAGCTGAGTGTTAACCTCGGGAGAAAGGTTGCAGCACCGAGTAGTTCGGATTGTCGACGATCCCAAAATTACAGACGGCTTAGAGTCTCTCAGCCACAGAAGAGACGTTGGCGCTCTAAGCGTGTTCTACCGTCTGTACAACGGGGAGTGCTGTGATGAGCTATTTGATTTAGTCCCTACGTCGCCCTTCTATCATCGCACCGCTCGCCGGCCATTGGGAGTTCATCCACACTTCCTTTACACATGCAAGTCCCCCACGGTCTCCTTCTTGCCATGTGTCCAAGTTATGGAATGAATTCCCTCCCCCGGTTTTCCCAGAGCGCTTCAATATGGGGCTCTTCAAAAAGGGCGTGAACAGATGCCTAGTCTCAACTAGGTAGGGAACGCATCGGCTCCCTTAGTGTTGCAGAAGTCCATGGGCAATGGTAGCCACCTATCACCAGGTGGTCCGTTTGCCAGTTTTCTTATTAGCAAACATAAAAAAGGTCTATTTAGACACTCGAACTATTAGCGTCTTCGCTACGTTCGTGTTTCAAACTATATCTTGCCTAAATAGGTCACTTTCACCTCTCATGTAACAATCTATTATTAATAACCTTTAAAGTGACAAATAAATTATTTACACTAGCCTAAGTGTACACACAGCATCCGAGCGTTTTAAATGGGAGCACTTCGATCTTATTCTCTTGTATATAACACGGATTGGATATTCAGTACAAAGTGCGTTAGTTTATTTATAATTCAGCAGGTATTCGGTTTTAAGAGGTCTCATTTAGACAGCGATATTGAAGTGTTACGAAACGGCCGATGTTACGTTACCTACGTTTAACTGGGAACGAGCATTCGTCTGGTAGTTGCTAAAATTTGTTCTTTTTAACGAGTTCTATGCATTATTTTGCGGACACGTCAGATTCACAACACGGTCTGGACAGGGGCCGCTTTGATATCGAAATTCTCGACTTCAGCTCTCTTAATTTTACAAATTTCCATAAAAATAAGATACGCAAGACAAACCTGAGTAACGTTATGTTGTTATAAGTTTTAATCAGTAACAGTGATAGTGATATGGTTTTTTTCTATATATTTTTGTTACACATACGACCATATAAGAATTTTGTTCACAACTACTATCACTCCAGTACACACCAGCCTTCACTACTATGCAAAAAGAAGGCCCTAAGTCTGAATTACAATAGTGTTGGAATAGTCGTTCACTGGCATATATGCTTTTGTAGACGAAAGCAACCATTCTAACACGATTGTAAGTGCAGGCTTGGGCCCTAAGCCTAACTATACTGTATACCGTTCTAGCCTTAGGAGGTCGGCAATACAATATGCCCTTCTACCTGTAGCAGGTCGCGTTATCCTACCATTATTTACTATTGCCCCTGCCATAAAGGTCGCAAATTGACTGATCATGAGACTTTCTTATATTGACTTGACTTTAGGCTGTTGGTTCGAAGATTATAGCTTTACTGGGGAGTTGTAAGATACTCCCTAGGGGGCTTTATACCAGTGTCATGAGAGAGATGTCATTAAATCTAATGATGCTGGCTAATGGACCACAATAATGGACTATCTGATGACAGTTAATATGAAGACCGAGGGGAAGGCAACCGGGAACGGAGACCCGAGGGGATCTATACTATCAAATCATCAGCCTAATTTTAAGTGTACTTTAGTTTTTATTTTTAGTTCATAATATGGTTTGTAGTTTATATTTAGGATTATATTTATAAGTTAATTTAAAAAAAAATTAAAGTGTACCTTATATGGAAAATAAGATTCGCTACTGTCCACGTATACACTATCTATATCCGTGCAGGAACGGAGAAAGAATACAATTTCCTGCGGACGGGCGGCCTATCGTAAGACAAAACTACCCACAGCCAGGTGGTTGGGCATTTGCCCGACTGGATGGCTACCACCCCTGGTCTAAAGTATGTCGCCATAACAACCTTGAGTTGTGTTCCGGTATTAGTGACCAGGTTCCAGTCTCCCTTAAGAGAGCAGCAGCGCAGTTGTTGTACCTTTGGTGTTAGAAATATCCATATGCGATGGTAACCGCTTTCTATCAAGTGGGCTGCCTGTCTGTTGAACTCCTGCAATAAAATAAATAAATAAAAACTAACAGAATGAAGCATCTATAGATAAAATATTTTGTGCGGTCAAAGTCATATCTTCTGCACCCGACTCTTCAATTTATTTAGTGGATAGCACCAGCATCTTGAGTACGTGATCGGATATTTAAATCGCGGCAGATTTCGCACGAATCCACCCCACGACGAGACGGTGCGAACCGAATTAACTGGTGACTTCGTTATTTCGATGGAATTTAACTTGGGCGCATTCAAAGACTACGTATTTCAACTTTATTTTACATTACGTTATTTATATTACCTGCTGCTCCCAATCTAGGCGAGGCCTGTATTTTGAAGACCATAACCGATATTTATAGCCACAGCGGGCAGACGCGTGCGTGTGTGTATGTGTGCGTGTGTGTGTATGTGTGCGTGTGTGTGTGTGTGTGTGTGTGTGTGTGTGTGTGTGTGTGTGTGTGTGTGTGTGTGCGTGCATGCGTGTGTTCGTGCGGGAGTGCGTGCGTGTGTGTGTGTGTGTGTGTGTGTGTGTGTGAGGGAGCGAGAGAGTATGTGTGTTTACGCATTTTCGTATCACACTATTCAGACAGCAGATTTTCAGTATCGTCGTAAGTTGACTGCTTAGCCATGTCTGAATCAGTTTTTTAGTCTCTGACAGACTTATTTTTGATGTCACAGAATTTAATCACCACGTTATAGACGTGAATGCTAACGAAGAGTCCAGTGTGGTGGGCAAATGAGCTTTCAACTATTTATTTCATGTATATTATTTAATGAATTTTAACTAGGTTGCGTTGTGTTGCTGTAAAAAAACGAGTGAAATTCAATGTGAAACAATATATCAAGACAGCACATTAAACAATTACAAAGAGGCAGATAACAGTTTGCGGGTTCAAAGATATTGTACAAGTGTACAAAATTTGGAGACATCATAATTTCGTACATTACAAAAGATTCAGATTAATTGAGAACAATAGATTAAAACTTACTGTTTGCGATTAATATTTTAATAATTTATTAATACATGAAACAAAAACTTTGTACGTGCGCGGACGGAGGAGTATGAAATTTCGCACACTTACAGTTTATATAGAGAAGAAGCGACGAATGCTAATATTTTTTTAATTACGCATAAAAAGTACATTAAAAACAATAAAAAAACATTACACGCACTACCATGCATTTAACACACACACGCATATATACTCTTTTTTGTTTATCATTCAAGTCAAATAAACAGTGTAGCCTAGTGAGATCTGTGATCGCACGGGCGACCACTAGTTTATACGTAAATGTTCACTTTATAGAAATTATATATTTTTAATTTCAATACATATTGTTACGAGTGTGGGACTCGAATTAATATGCCGTTGGAATTACTATAGCATTTATTAGAACTGTACAAACACGTATAAAACAGGTGCAATAATAACTGGACACAACGAGTACAAACTGCACGATTCAATAACACACGCAAAGTCCGTCACTATATAGCTTATCGAATATACACGTCTTGCTCGTATCGTAATCGTCGCTTGACTGCCTCACCCCTCCGTTCGGGCATTGTTTTACACTAACTATACAATACAACACTCGCCCGCGTGGACTGAATTTTCCAAGAAAACGTAATCCGCACACCTGCGACCATAAACGAGCACAATAACAATAAGATGTTTTTCTAAGTAAACAAAAGAAGTCCAAATGCAGGAAGGTAATAAACTGTGCTTTATGGCAGGCAGGTGTGCATTTACTTTTGTCGGCATGTAACAATATATTATGTAGTCCAATAGCTACTTGACCAATATTCTTTTAAAAGCATCTACGTCTTGTTAAAGAGGTTCTTTGAAGCAGGTCCATTCATATGTCATATCAACATGCCCGGATATCATTAAAATCTAAGAATACGAATTCCTTTCGAGTTCATTTCTATACGATTCTACAACGTGTAATAGGGTAGTTGACATTCTAATCAACTGAGATACTTTTTATCATTTTTCAAAACGCCGAAGTCACCTAGATTTTTTAAGAGCGTTGTAATAATATTGTTACGAGTTACGGGACTCGTATTAAAATACCGTTAGAATTATTATGGTGGTGGTGGTTCTCGCTCGACTGCCTCGTCCCTCCATCGGGTCATTGCGTTATATTGCACAGATGCAATATGTCCGTCCGGCCGCGTGGACTGAATTTCCTAGAATCAGTTTATACTTTAAATCCGTAACACCTGGCTAATGATGCTCCTTTACAGCCGTAAACTACAGACTACAGTACGACAATAGGCTGTTCTCCAAAATAACTAGAAAAATATGCCAATAAATAAGTGAACAAAATAAGACGATTATAAAAGGATTACAATTAGTTCAAATGCCGACAGGTAATAAAATGTGCTTTTACAGATCTGTACGTGGAATTTGTCTTTGTCGGAGTGTAATTTGTAACAATATTATGATATTTAAAAGTAATGATGATGGCATTTGAACGCTTGCTCTTTTATATGAACATTCTTTATATGGGGTTCAACACCCTATTGTTACGAGCTACACAGGACTCGAATTAAAATGCCGTTGGTATTACTATAGAATTTATTAGAACTATACAAACACGTATAACATAGGTACAAATATAACTAGACACTACTAGTACAAACTGCACGATTCAATAACACGCGCAAAGTCCGTCATTATATCGCTCATCGAATGTACTCGTTTTGCTTTGATCGTGGATCTCGCTAGACTGGCCCGCCCCTCCGTTCGGGCATTGTTTTATAGTAAACTGTACAATACAACAACCGCGTGGATTGAGTTTTCTCCAAGAAAACGTAATCTGCACACCTGGTTAACGCGGGAGCGCACATATTAATACTTGCTCTATCTTGCTCGCACAATGTGCTATCTATTGTACTATAGTCGACGCATTATGAACTGAGGCTTCGTGTCAAAAATTATCAGTGTCTCGCTCGCGCCTACAGGTCTTATGGACAGGTGTAGTGATGTGCGTAAGAATTGTAGAGGTGCATATCGATAACGGGATAGGTACGATCGATATGCTAAATTATGTTAATTATTAATAGGGATAATTTTTCGCGAAAATAAAAGTTCTAAGATAAAATGTTTGTTTCGACGTAATCATGGAGAAACTGTATAGATCGTAATGTGGCCCTGAAAAGGGTCACCAATTAATTTCTTCAAAACCAGGTTAGAAAATAAATTCTCCATTGTACGGATTACGTGTGTCATAACAAAAAATATTATATTTATAGGAAAACAACAACCCTTACTTGTAACGACCAATCAGGTGTCAGAGTGCTAATTGCCCGACGACTTAGTTTAAAATGCGTCGACTATAGCAGTACAAGTTGTTAATGTTAATATTTGTTGTTAAGATTACCTAAATAATTGATTTCACTTTAGTTCGCATCAGCTCAGTCAGCGACAGTGAATACTGAAGTATCATTTCACCTCTACCTTTCGCCGCTACAATAGTACTAAAATAATTTATCTCTTTTGTTTCAGGAAATTTCTTGCTCTTGCTGATCTTATCGAGGTATGTATTATATTTATATAGATAAATAAAACTGACAAGTGTCTGTTCCTATTGTTACAATAACAGGTTTTTATTAAATGCGTATGTAAATATACACGGTACTTATAATAAAAAACATTTTTTTAAAATTTTTGTCCGTCTGTCTGGATGTTTCAGGACGCCCGACTGAAGTGATAATTTAGCCTGCTTACCGCTATCGTATTCGTGAGAGAAAGGGAAGCCAGACAGACTGGCGCCGTAACGCGCTACGTAACGAAGCCGTTTACCCTCCCATAAGAAGTTATCACTTCAATAAACTTTATTCGTGGGAACGCAGAATGTTTAAATTAAATATGCAAATTAGTTTTATGGCGTGAACGTTCGCTAAGAAGTGATTGCTTGAAATTCAACCCCTTGGGGCTTCAAACGAGGAAAAACATTTGTGTGCAAAATTTAATTTTCTACGCCATTTCAACGTATAATGTTACAAATATTTATAACAAAACAAATGGATATAGCTCTTGAGGGAGTATCCATAATGTACATCACGTTGAAGCAGAGGATTTTGGGCAAAGGATCAAATCAAAACTTTCCTTTAATTAAGGAGGAGTACGAGGATCAAAAGGGACGTTGTACACATAGAGAGAGAGAGAAGGCGAATAAGTAACCATTTAAGCTTCTTACGATATTTGGAAACGTGGTCATATTTCCACAACCCAAATTTGAACCGAATACATACATTTTGAAGTCAATCGAGCTTGTTCAGTTGATTTTTTTTTTCAGGCGCGGGGAAAAGCATTTCGCACACTACCGGGTCCTTTACTAGGGATTAGACCAAATCGACGAAAGGTGACATCCACGAATGGATCACCAGGGTCAAATCGCCGGCTTGTGTGGAGACTCGAAAACACTCAATACTCCACTACCACCCTCCTCCCATGTGACCCGCGCTTATGGCAGGAAGACCGCGACACTCGTTACGCCCACGCTGATCCTGGCGCATCAGTGCTTGAGAATGCCCCGGGAAAGGCAAACTCACTTCTTCAACAGGGGTGAAGACTCCTCTGCTCCCTAGATGCTAGAGGGCCCCTGCAGCGGAATTATAGCGGGAGGAGATCTTGCGCATATCTGCGCCGCCGGGACCCAGACTGACATTGGTACCCGTTAGAGTCATGCGCACCTCTCTCCCAATCTCGTTCTGTGGCCTCCTTTTGAGATATCACTGCCTCACAGAAATATCTTTGTTGCCCATGCTGCGCACTCGACTACCGTGTGAGCCGCCGTAAGTCGGGATAACTGGCGTCAGCATAATCAAGTATGGAGTAGTTGGGAGGACATTTTTAAGCCTTATAAGCGAAGCTGGCGACAGAGAGTCAATACAGTGTATTATGTATGTCTTTTTATGTAGTGCGTCGTTTTTAAGTCAATATTATCTACCTTTTTCTTTCTTATTTAATACTAGCTTCTGCCCGCGACTTCGTTCGCGTGGAATAGTTTAAAAAAAGTAAGTTAAAAAAACCCCCCTCGATTTTGATACATTCTGCATTGGTGCCCCGCTCCTATTGCTCTTAACGTGATGAAATATATCCTATAACCTTCCTCGATAAATGGCCTAACGCTGAAAAATAATTCAAATCAGACCAGCACTTCCTGAGATTAGCGCGTTCAAGCAAACAAACAAGAACTTATCAGCTTTATTATATATATATATATATATATATATATATATATATATATATATATATATATATAAGATAAAACTCTCTCACCGACACCACACCCTGTCAAAATCTCCGCTTCTATTATGTTACGTTGCAGAGAAATTACTTTCAGTCTGTTATAAGCTGTTTAAGTAATTAAAGTTTTTAACTATCCCACGGGAACTCTTTAATTTTTCGGGATGAAAAGTATCCTATATGTTGACTAGGGATATAAGCTATCACCATATAAAATTTCATGTAAATCGGTCCAGTCGTTTCGAAGATTATCCGGTACAAACAGAGAAACAAATAATTTGAAAAAATCTAAATTAGTTCTATCGCACTTCTTACACCCCCCTGACTCGGTTTTTAGCATTTTTTTTCATTGTACAGAAATTTGACCTCTAACATTTTATTATATGTACTTATAGATTGTTACGAGCTACAGTTAACAAACAGTCCTTCCGTCATAATTATTCCTTCGTCCCTTTTGAATGATCAAGCCATTACAAATTTGATTGTATCCGTTCTTAATCACCTTAATTAGTAAAACAATAAGTTAAAGTAACGCCTCCTTCAATTCAGGATAAGCGATGGTGCCTTTGTGTAATGAATTTATGCAAATGATCACACTCATTGCACGAAACCGCGGCGTAACATTCCCAAGTCGCGCTCCCCATTTACATAGGTACACGAAAGGAACGCTTGTCTCAATTGATTTAACATAAAATATTTCTTTCTTTAAAACTTCCATACATAAGTAAAATAAAGAAGAAGAAATACGTAATATTTTCTTAAGTTTTCGCGACTAGTATACATAATGTTACGAGTGTGCTGGATTCGAATTAAAATTCCGTTGGAATTACTACAGAATTTATTAGAACTATACAAACACGTATAACACAGGTACAAATATAACTTGACGCAACCAGTACAAAGTGTACAACCAGTACAATACAATAACACGCGCAAAGTCCGTCACTATATAGCTTATCGAATGTACGTCTTGCTCGTATCGTAATCCTCGCTTGACTGCTTGTCACAGTTTAGACCTAGCAACGGATTCAGGGCACCGATCATACTTTAACTATTCCTTTTAAATTCTCAACGATCCAACTCGATCCGTTACTATCACTCAAATTTGTCGCAAAAACTCCCCCGTCTACCTCAAGTACAGATGGCGTCTCGACCCCGCTCGAGGCATATGCTCTGCTCTGATTGGTCGTTTATTAAATTACAACACTCATAACTTTTATTAGGTTAGGACGATCTTTAAGTTATAGAAAGATTTAACAAATCGAATAAAATTAAATTAAGGATTTTAAACGTAATTAAAATGTAAACAAATAATATTGTGCGTTATACATCCAAATAACAATCCATCCGATTCATAGCTCTCAACGACACATATATAATATAATACTCAGTTTTTGTGAATTCAGTCACAGTACAGATAAAAATGTGAATTTGTTGACATATCTTGTTTAATGTTCGCAAGGCCTGTGTCATCGGCGCCTTATTAAGTAAGTTGGTCCTCCCGTACGGTTCTACGAACATTGGTGGATGCCTGCGTCTCATCACAAAAATTCGCTGGAATGTTCAATTTGATTTCAGTTATACTCCTGGGTTAAACAATTTACCTTACAATTTAAATAAGTAGGAGACCAATGCAAGCTTTCGTCTGGATGCCAAATTATTATACCCAACCATGCCTGTTGGGGGTTGTCTTTACCTTAATTTTTAAATACTCTTTTTCACGATGTGTTACATGCGCGCGCGTCTTCACAAAAATGGCCGAGAATAGTGATGTGTCGATTAATATCGATGAGATGGTTAGTGATGTGCTTTAACATGCCCCCCGGCGTTGAAGGTCTTGATCTTCAACAGTTTCTTCGTCTAATGGAAGTGGACAAATCCTATTAAAAGCTCGTGTAATGATGCCTTTTTTGGTTTGTATATCAGCTACTCTGGTTACTCCATCGACACCTGGATGAACTTCAACAATGCGTCCAAGATTCCATTTCATGGGGGGTGTTGTTTCTTCTTTTATGATGACTAGAGTGCCCTTTTTTAAGCTGCCCTTTGAGTATTTCCATTTAGTCTTCTGTTGTAACTCGGACACATATTCTTTATGCCAACGTGTCCAAAAATGTTGGCGAAGACTTTCAACACGTTCCCAGCGCTGTAGCCTAGTTGGATTAATGTTATCCAACTTTGGAACTGGCAGAGCAGTTAGAGGACGTCCGACCAGAAAATGTCCTGGCGTTAATGGATTTAGATCATTAGGATCTGAACTTAAAGGGGACAATGGGCGCGAATTAAGTATTGCTTCTATCTGGACTAATATTGTATAAAGCTCATCAAAAGTTAAATGGGAGTTTCCTAAGACTCTGTTTAAATGAAATTTAAAAGACTTAACCCCGGCTTCCCAAAGCCCACCACAGTGCGCTGCATAAGCTGGAATGAACTTAAAATTGATGTTTTCATTAGCTGTTATATCGGAAATGGATATATGCTGTTGTTTTAGAAATGCACTAATTTCATTTTTAGCACCGACAAATTGTGTGCCGTTGTCAGATACAATTAATTGTGGCTTTCCCCGTCTTGCAATGAATCTACGCAATGCAGCAATGTAAGCTTCCTTTGTCAAACTAGTGACCAAATCAAGATTAAGACATTTGGTTGTGAAACATACAAAGACTACAACGTAAACTTTTATTAATTTGCATCCACGTCCTTTGCGATCAGCAGCAAGCAGTGGACCCCCATAGTCCACTCCAGCCGTTTGAAATGGATAGCCTGGCTCCAGGCGTTGCTTTGGTAGTTGTCCCATGATGGGATTTACCTGTTGAGCCTTAAGTCTAAAACACTTATGGCATTTGTGTGTGACAATCCTAGCTAAGTTGCGACCTCCAATGGGCCAAAATTGATCTCTTATGGATGCTAGCAACAATTGTGGCCCTGCATGCATGAGTCGAAGGTGCTCATCCGTAAATATAAGTTTTGTTAAGCTATGTTTACAAGATAGCAAAATAGGGTGTTTTTTATCGTAAGTGTAAGTGTTGTGAATTTTCTAATCTGCCACCTACACGAATTAAACCTGTGTCATCAATGAATGGAGATAAGCTTAAAAGTTTATTTTTATTGGATAATGATTTTTTACGTTGTAATGTATAATATTCATCGAATGATTGTTTTTGTGACCATTGTAATAGTAAATTGAATGAATTGTTTATTTCCTCTGTGGTGAGGGGTCCAAATAACTTTAGTTTTCCTTTTTTGATATTGTTAGTAAACCGTAATACGTAAGCTAACGATCTTTTTAATTTTAATAATTTAGAAAATCTCTCGAAATTAATTAAGCATTCTTCTGGTTTAACAATGGTGGATGTGGTTGTAATTATTTCTGGAATTTCTTGATTCATATTGGAAAAATTATTAATAGGCCATTTGTTTTCTTCATCCAATAAAAAAATTGGTCCGTTCCACCACAGGGATAATGTATGTAATTCTGACATGTTTACTCCTCGAGTCAACAAGTCAGCTGGATTAAGATTTGTGGGTACGTGACGCCACTCATAATTGATTGTAAGTTCTTGGATTTCCGCTACGCGATTTTTTACAAATTGTTTGAGTTTACTAGGTTGCGTTTGAAGCCAACCCAAAACGATTGACGAATCGGTCCATAGAATGCATTTACTTACAGGTCTGCGTAATGACTTGAGAACTTTTTCAGTTAGACGTGCAGCTACAAGAGCGCCACATAACTCCAAGCGTGGAATTGTAGTGGGCTTTAATGGAGCTACCCTACTTTTTGCACACAATAAGTTTACATGAATTTGCCTTCTGGCTACTGATCTTATGTATAGACATGCACCGTATGCGTCTTGGGATGAATCACAAAATGTGTGAATTTCTATCGCACATTCAGGATTGTTCATAACAATGCAACGCGGAATTTTAATATTTGAAATATGTTTTAATTCTAAAAGGAATTTTTGCCAAATTTGAATGATATTAGTGGGCACTATGTCGTCCCATGACAATTTTAATAACCAAAGTTTTTGCAATAGAATTTTAGCTTGAATGACACATACGCTTAATAATCCTAACGGATCAAATATTTGTCCTATGACGGACAAAATAGACCGTTTGGTTGGGTTCTCGTCAGTAACTGGTTTTATGGCAAAATACAATTTGTCACTATTCGGTGACCACCCGAGACCTAAAGTATTTGATAAACCTTGGTCACCGAGATTCAATGTTTGTGTTGTATTGGATTCAGAAAGTTCTATGTTGGATCTTATTTTTCGCAAATTAAAACAACCGCTTGCTAATATTTTACAAATCCCTTCTTTTATTTGAATTAATTGATTTTTTGTTATAGCTCCGGTCACTAAATCATCGACGTAAAAGTCTTCATCAACTATTTGTGATAAGAGTTTGTCTTTGCATTCTATGGCCAATTGCCTTAAACAACGTACGGCTAAAAATGGTGCAGACGCTGTACCGTATGTTACAGTGTTTAATTTGTATGTTTTCAATTCTTGGTTAGGATCACTACGCCATAGTATTTGTTGTAAATGTCTTTGATTTTCACTTATAAGTACTTGTCGGTACATCTTTTCGATGTCTCCGGTTATAACGTATGGATAATGTCTAAATCTCAACAAAATGGATAATAAGTCGCTTTGTATGATAGGACCGACCATCTGTATGTCATTGAATGACATGGCTGAACTCGTGGGTGCACTTGCATTAAATACCACACGTAGTTTAGTGGTGCTACTATTTTCTCGCAATACACTGTGGTGTGGGAGAAAATATGAATTTTGTCGATATGTATTGGTTTCTGACATATGTCCTAACTGTATATATTCATTCATAAACTCTGTATACATTTGTTTTAATAAAGGTTGTTTTTGTAATTTACGTTCAAGCGAAAGAAAACATCGTTTAGCGCGTTCATGCGAGTCACCTAAGCAAGATTCTGATTTCTTGAGAGGAACCGCTACAGAAAATCGCCCGTCCGGCATTCGCTTATAATTGTGAACAAAGTTTTCTTCACATAAACGTTCTTCCACAGAATACACATGTTTCGAATTCTCCGATACCTCTTCAAGGCTCCAGAATTTAGCCAACTGTTCCTGTATTGTATTATTTGTCATTAACGTACATGTGAATGAATTTAATGGATTTGAATGTTTTGTATTAAGCCCACTGGTAGGCCCAGAAACGATATATCCGAGTCTGGTTTTTTGTAAAATTGGACAGTTTGTACCTAAACGTATTTGTTCTGGTTCAAGCAAATCCCAGAAAAGGTCTGCGCCGAGTAGAATGTCTATGCTCGACGGACAAAAGTGTTCTGGATCCGCCAACATTATGTGTGTAGGTATTTTTAATTTAGGTACATGTATTTGGTTACTACAAAGTGTCGCTATGTGTGGCAGCACTAAGAATGACATTTTGTTTTTGTATGAGGTAGTTCGCGATTCAATAAATGTGTTGCAACGCATTTTAATTGCTGATGTAGAATTATTTATTCCAACTACGGATGACTGTATTTGTGTATAGTTTAATTGTAATTTACGAAATAAGGAATCCGTCATAAAGGAGGCTTGACTTCCTGAGTCAAGAAGTGCCCTAACTTCATGGCGGTGGTTGTCCTTATCGTATATGTATATCACTGCAGTCGATAGAAGTACACGCCCTGTCGGTTCGACTGAGAGCGATGTCGCACCTATGACTGGTGTTTCATTTGATTGCGATGTGTCTGTATGCAACATTGTATTATGTCTGCGTGAACATTTTGTGCACGGACCGAGTCTGCAATAAGGCGCCTGATGACCAGGGCGTAAGCAGTTTTCACATAATTTGAAATTCTTTACTACTTGCATTCTTTCAATGACTGATTGACTTAGAAATTGTTTACATTTGTATATCCGATGATTTCCTTTGCACAAGGGGCAAGGATATGTATGTGGCTGTGATCCTGGCTGAGGATGTTGTTTTGTATATGTATTTTGTATTGGATAAGTTTTAGTCACTGATGCTAAACCTTTATAGTGCTCGCCAGGCTTGTATCTTGAAGGTCTGGCGGTATTAGTGCCATGAGCATTGTTACTCATGGCTATGGACTCGAGTAGATCAGCCCTGTTTTTTAAAAATGAAGTGAAATTTTCCAATTTGATTGGATTTAAATTGCATTTATGTTCTTCCCATTCCCGTAATGTTCGAGGGTCTAATTTAGTGCTCATTATATAAATTATGAGGGTATCCCAAGAATGAGTGGGCTCACCTAAGCTATCTAAGGCTCTTAAGTTTTTAGTAAAGGTGTCTATTAATTTACGTATAGATTCAAAGGATTCTTTTTTAATTGGTTCTAATGACAACAGCTCTTGAATATGATTTTGAATAAGCAAACGTGTGTTGTCATATCTGCCGTATAATAAATCCCAGGCAATTTTATAATTTTTAGAAGAAAATTCTAAAGATCGTATTACTTGAGCAGCGCTCCCCTCCAGGGATGCTCTCAAATAATGGAATTTCTGAATGTCCGAAATGGAAGAAGAATCGTGAATTAATGAAAGGAATGTGTCGCGAAACTCCAACCAACCCTCATATTGACCGCTAAATTTTGGTATTTGAATTGTGGGTAGTTTAACACTGCACCTCGATGTATGCTTCAAAACCCCATGTCTGTGTGGATCTTCGCCAGTGCCATAATTTGAGCTGGCAGAAGAGTGGTTGTCGTTATTGTTATGCACGGACTTATTCATACTTAATATTTCTTGTGCAGTCGCAACGTTTGCATAAAAAAGGTTTTCAAAATCAGTACGCTCGGCTGCCTGTACCGCTATGTCCCTCTCATCCACTATAAGGCACTCAATTGAAGTTTGAATTTCCTCGAATTGAGAAAAAAGTGCATCTATTTTGTTTAAACGAACTTGAAGTTCTATAGTTTCGACTGATGTTAAATTATCCAACTTGTCTATATAATTAATAAAATTTGTCAAACGACCCTTAATTACTCCACGTTTCTTAATTAATTCTTTAAGCTCAGTTGCCATTGTATTGGGTAATGGAAGAACAATTTTACAATCTGAATATAATGTATAATTTATGAATAAATGCAATTAATTGTTTCAATAAAATTAGCGGTATATAAATGTCAATGAATTAGGTACTTTAAATTTATAACTCTTAATTGTATTATTGTTCTTTGGTATCAATTTGTCTGTTGTTTATAATTATCATATAATTCAATTTATTATTTTATAAATGTTTCATCTTAAAACTTAAGTAAACCGCTTAAGTGATGATATAATTATTAAATGATAGAAAAAAATGTCATATGTATTGAATCCCTAATTAAAATGTGTCATTAATACTGTATACAATTCAGTTCTAAACCTAAGTAAATAAATTATAAATCAAATCTGATAATAATGTATTATATTTATTTCTAATGTATAAATGTGAATATGAACTTGTTTTAGCTTGTATATTCGTTAAACCGTTTCGTTACCCCACCTTAGAATTTATTAGATTTTTATGAAAATTGGTTCACTTGTCTCTCCGTAACGTAATAGCAATATTTAAAAACAAAATAATTGCAGCAGGAAACGTATTCGAAGCTTACGCAGGCGTAGCCGCCGGTTTACACTTGTGTATGATAATCGTAATATGTCGGTACCTATGTAATTTATATTAATTTCCTATCATGTCATAAAAAATACCTAATTCAATGTTTAATTTAATTAGATAATAATTGCACAAATGTATTTGTTTAAAATATATGTCTGTAATCAATTTTATAAAACATTGCAGCCGCGCAGCGCACGTTTTTTAATGAATGTAGGTAAGATTGAATATGACCGTCGCCGGTCGGCGTTTGCGTTAAATTGTATTATGACGAATAATACGTATTAATATGACAATGTATTAGCTGATCAATGAATATTTCGATGTATATGGACTGTAACGTATGTATTTTTAAAAATCTAAGAGATAAATTGGAACGGACTCACTCATTTGCTCATCTCGCCTTATTTCCAGTTTTTGGCTATGCACTTTGTAATTTGAATTTTCACTTGTCTTCTTTGTATTAGGGCTCGTTCTTTATTGTATCCGGCCGATGGATCAGCATGTTGGGGGTTGTCTTTACCTTAATTTTTAAATACTCTTTTTCACGATGTGTTACATGCGCGCGCGTCTTCACAAAAATGGCCGAGAATAGTGATGTGTCGATTAATATCGATGAGATGGTTAGTGATGTGCTTTAACAATGCCTAAGACAAACAAGGTGGGGTACATCAAAGGAAAAAGAGTTAACACCATAAAGTTTTAGGTATAAAATTCTAGTAAATTTATTTTGTATGCTTTCCAACATGTGACTATATTTAGTTTCATGTGGAGACCAGATGATTGTGTTACTTTCTAAGTGGTTTCTTACTAAAGCGTTAAATGTTTTAATGACATAAATAGTATTAACCCCTTCCAGGGGCCAAATTTAATATTATTTTTGTCCACAAGCTGCCAGCTGCCATGAATATTGCCGTGCCAAAACCAAGAGAAATCTATCGTCTCTTTTATTCTAATACAAATTGTATGCAGTTAGAGGGAGAAAGCATCAGTTAAACGTTCGTTTCATTATCGTTATTTGACCACAAATTTGTGGTGGTTCCGCCTTAAAAAGTAATTAATACCTTCTACTCGACGTAATACAAACAAACAAAGATAGTAGACTTCCTGGAGACAATGGGTTGCATGATATAACCACTCATCCACCCTCTCATGCAAAATAGGCCGTTCGTCGTTGAGTTGCAGAAACCACATTAACAAAAGCTCAATTCAATCATTTCCACCGAAATATTATCAAAAAGGGTATATCTGCGGCTGACGTTATCATAAGATACGGAATCGTTGGGTTTTCTTCTCAGTGACCTTATCTGAGGGCGGTGTCAGCCCATTGTGGTTTGAAAATAATTGCTTATAAACGTTATTAGGGTGTTTAAAAATTATTCTAATGGTTAATAGAAGGTTTTTGTGTATGTACTTGAATGATACTGATTGGGATAAAAAGTATACTAAGTTCTGAATCGGGATATAAGTGATCAGGTTCCAGTCTCCCTTAAGAGAGCATGCCAATAATCATAACTGATGTAACACCCTTGAAACTATGTTTTATGCAAATAAATAAATTTGAAGTTGAATTTGAACTTACTGTTACATACCGACAAAGAACGCAAACCTGGCTGTCGTAAAACGCAGTTTATTGCCTTTCCTGCATTCGGAGTTCTTTTGTTTACTTCGTATTTAAAATTTAAAAATACCCCATTGTTATCGTACTTATTTTATGGCCGTCATTAGTGTTAAACTAATCCTTGTTTTTATTGCATTGCGTCGAAGCTCGCCAGATGTGCGGATTAACTCAGTTTAGTATAAAACAATGCCCGAACGAAAGGGGTGGGGCAGTCAAGCGACGATTACGATACTAGCAAGACGTGTGTAGTGCTTTCGATTAGCGATATAGTGACGGACTTTGCGCGTGTTATTGAATCGTGCAGTTTATACAGTGTCTAGTTATATTTTTACCTGTTTTATACGTGTTTGTACAGTTCTAATAAACTCTATAGTAATTCCAACGGCATTTTAATTCGAGTCCTGTAGCTCGTAACACTACCATTTCGTGCGCTATATAAGGTCACGTACTGAATTCTCCGGCAAAAGCTCTTTTAATAAGCTACCATAGTTTTCAAAAGAAAACTGATTCCCTTTACTCAAAGCTTGTTAGCGAAAGGAAATAATGCTCTGGGAATGAAACAAACGAAGTTATAGAAAAGCTTCTTGAAATAATGGCCAATGCGGAAACTCTACACTCATAAAATTTAAAAACTTCGTTTAAAAAAACCGACTTCAAAAACTAAAAAACTAAAATGTATAAAATAACTTATTTCTTAAGCTATTATTATTAATATATATTATCTAAAACATCTTAAAGTCGGTGCTTAGTAATTTTCAAAATATAGTAATTTTTATGTTTTACTTTGCACCGACTTCAAGATGTTTTAGATAATATATATTAATAATAATAGCTTAAGAAATAAGTTATTTTATACATTTTAGTTTTTTAGTTTTTGAAGTCGGTTTTTTTAAACGAAGTTTTTAAATTTTATTTGTTACTTTTTAGTGTCTAGCTATGTATGGGTGCCGCGCTTCTTAAAAACTATAGGTCCCAAGAACCGGGAACAAAAAAATGTTCGTAAAATGAAAACTACTGACCAAACTATGTCAAATTTTCAGGGGACCACATGGCAGCTATTCCGCGTCGAACAAAAAATAATCACGTAAATCGGATCATAAATCACGGAGTTATCGGCGAACATACATAAAAAAAAGAGCAAAAAAAAAAGATCCCGACGAATTGAGAACCTCCTCCTTTTTTCGAAGTCGGTTAAAAACAAGAGGCAATTTGTAGTTTTTTGTTACAGGCATTATAGGTACATTACGCTGGGGTCGCATTTTTTTTAAATTAAATCTCGCGCTGCAGTGATGCACTTACGCATTATTTCACTGCAGCGGGGAAAATAGGGTATTTTTCTTTGTATTTAGTCACGAGCATTTTGGACATAGTAAAAACAACAATTTCGCTTTCCCTTAGAAACTATTCCTGTCAAACATTTAATGATGAAAGTCGTTCAAAAATAAAATAAAATTAAAAAGTGAAGTTTTTTTTGTTTTTTTTTGTTTTGAATGTCAAACGTTTGATTTTCTTCGCGTCGTTCAGAAATCATCGTTTTTTATTTATTGATCCTGAGGCGATACGAAGTTTGCCGGGTCAGCTAGTCCGAAATAAAAATCTCTACCAAACCGTAACAAAATATGTTACTTACAAAAAGGTTAAAATTCGACTTAATTTCTGTACAAGTGTTATCAAATTTCCACTAATGACAAGAAAAGCGAATGAATAGTCAGATAAGGGACCTGCTAATAGACAAATAAATTATTCGAAAACCAACATTCAATCCCCAAAGGAGAATCCTTAACTTCATACATACATACATGTTGATCATTTCCACATAATATAGTGGAAGTTCAAATTAGTTTCGCCAATATTACAAACTGATTTGATAGATATTAGTCATAATATGGTTCAGTTCCATAGAAATACAATCTTCTTTACATAGTATGAATCAAATGTACGTATGAATCAAATTGTAGCAACGAAGGCAGTGATTAAATAATACTTCAGGTGGCCGAAAGTAGTATTCACTGTGTATGCGCTCCCGCGTTTAGTGCGTTGTCCGCTGCGATGACAAGTCACAGCTCCCATAAAATGTTACATAGTATGAATCGAATTGTAGCAGCGAATGTAGTGAATAAATTATACTTCAGATGGCAGAGAGTAGTGTTGGAATCTCCAACAAAAAGTATTTATTACTTTGGTGTGGCATAGTACTGGCCACCAATACTAAATATTTGAATTTAAAACGTAGATGTTATTTGTTTTATCTGTATATTTTTTTCCCTCCTTTCCTATTAAAATCATCATATATTGCGCACGTGCAGTTCTCTTTTATAATTAAAATATCTTCAGTCCACAAACAAAAAGTATTCACTGTGTATGCGCTCCCGCGTTTAGTGCGTTTTCCGCTGCGTTGACAAGTCACAGCTCCCATAAAATGTTACATAGTATGAATCAAATGTACGTATGAATCAAATTGTGGCAGCGAAGGTAGTGATTAAATAATTAATACTTCAGATGGCAGAGAGTAGTATTCACTATGTATGCGGTCCCGCGTTTAGTGCGTTTTCCGCTGCGTTGACAAGTCACAGCTCCCATAAAATGTTACATAGTATGAATCAAATGTACGTATGAATCAAATTGTAGCAGCGAAGGTAGTGATTAAATAATTAATACTTCAGATGGCAGAGAGTAGTATTCACTGTGTATGCGCTCCCGCGTTTAGTGCGTTGTCCACTGCGATGACAAGATACAGCTTCCATAAAATGTTACATAGTGTGAATCAAATGTACGTATGAATCAAATTGTAGCAGCGAAGGTAGTGATTAAATAATTAATACTTCAGATGGCAGAGAGTAGTATTCACTGTGTATGCGCTCCCGAGTTTAGTGCGTTGTTCGCTGCGATGACAAGTCACAGCTCCCATTTATAAATCGTTAAATTGTGTGACTCAAATGCTTGGCTGTAGGCTATATATCATTACGCTAAGACCAATAGGAGCGGAGCACCAATGAAGAATGTTTCAAAATCGGTTTTTTTTTATTAACTTACTTTATTTAACTATTCCACGCGGACAAAGTCGCGTGCAGAAGCTAGTCAATCTGTACAGATAAACAAAATTGAAGTGTCTGTTTGTAATATCAAAATAAAATAGTGAAAAAAATCAGGGGGATAATTAGGAACAGGAGGTTCAGAAATTGCATTGCAATTTAGAATTTTTGTTTGTCTGTCTGAATGTTCTTTTTTTAGAGCTCCGCGATAAAATAAGTCCACACGGACGTAGTCGCGGACACCGCTAGTATATCATATATTATAATATATTCACTTGAATGAGGTGGCATACATTGACATGCCTGAAATTCCGTTTATATACATCGAATGTGGAAATGCTTGGTCCGTATTTACATAATGTATGATAAGGATGTGTATTATCGTATAACCAGCGTATATATTATATGCAGAAATACAGACTTTAACAATAACTAACTGTTACCCGTGACGTGGTTCGATCGAAATTAATATTTTACTGTTACGAGTTACGCATGATTAATTTTATTTGATTTTAAGATTATGTCATTGTTATTTTAGTTTTAATATTTTAAAAATTATACCTACACTATCCAATATAATTTGTCCTGAATAAAATGAGTTTCTTCCTTTCTATAAATTATATACCTATACCTCTACATGCGAATCTTATATATAAAATTCTCGTGTCACAATGTTCGTGTTCCCATACTCCCCGAAACGGCTTGACCGATTCTCATGAAATTTTGTTTGCATATGGGGTAGATCTGAGAATCGGACAAAATCTATTTTTCTTCCCCCTAAATGTTAAGGGTAGTCCACCCCTAAATATTTTTTTAATTTTTAGATATTTTTTATATTTTTTATGATACAGCATTAAAAATATATACAACCCTAAATTTTCAACCCTCTACGATCAACCCCTATTTTTCATTTGTTAAATATCGATTGAAGCTTTTCCGGGCAGGACGACGTCAGCCGGGACAGCTAGTAATAATGTAAATATATTTAATGGAACAATTTTAATTTTAAAAGACCTATTAATATTCAGTGATCAAGTGTTTAAATGTAGAAAGTAATATAAAATAGTAATTAAAATTGTGGTGGCATCGTTGTCTTTGCTAAACCAGTAAGGTAAATGATCATCATGACAATCATTTGGAAAAGCCACCGTGGCACCTTAAGGAATTTGTTGGCATATGCTATCACAGTTTAATTAACATACAGTAAGGAACTATTTGAATTTATGCAATAACGAAAACTCCGTTACACTGTTGGCAGTTTGACGATTGTAGCTATATCTGATATATATGTCATCATCATCCTCAGCCAATCTCAGTCCACAGCTGGACTTAGGCCTCCCCAAGTACGCGCCACATATCCCGGTCTTCTGTCTTCCTCATCCAGCCCCTGCCTATTTTGCCAAGCTTGTAAGGAGTTTATGATTGTAAAAAAGTGTAGTACGTTATGTCTTTATTATAACTATAGTAAAAAATTTATTTACTTTTATTGTCTCTGTCTTATTGAATATGCACTGTTTGCTACAACTTTATTCATTCTGTAACATACTTCTGTACAAAACTTACAAAAAAATTGAATTGAAATGTGTGCTGGGACACATATTAGAAGTGAAACTTCAACGGACACGAGGAAAAACGAATCTCAACGGACAAGTTGAAAAACGAATGGCAACGGATGAGTGGAAAAACGAATCGCAACGGACAAGTGGAAAAACGAATAGCCACGGATGGCAACGGATAAGTGGTAAAATGAATCGCAACGTGTTACGGGCAGATTGTTGATGTACTCGTCCAATTTGAAAACTTGCCCCTAATTTAAGTTGAACAATTTAGTCTTGAAAGTGTTGAACTTGAGAAAATCTTAGGTTATTTCTTCGCGAAATACGACTAGTGCTGTGGGTTAGAGTGAGAGAGGAGGTGCCTGCCTACCGCTGCCGTATGCGTGAGAGAAAGAAAAGGCAGACAGACTGGCGCCGTAACGCCTTACGTAACGAAGCAGTTTACCCTCTTACAAGAAGTTATCCCTTCAAAAATATATGAACTAGTCATAAATAGAAGATAATTTTGTATACTGAGAATGTTATATTCCTCATCAGATTTACCATCGAAACCTACATAGAGGGATGATAAAAGTAAGACAGAATCGGCGTAATACTAGCATTGCCTAACTGTACGACAATTGTACTGTGGTAGCAAGTGACCTGTACTTAATTTGTCCCTCTCAGAGTTTGAGGCGGGTTAAGAGGACTTAATCCTCTTGGCTACCTGGGTAGGCAATCCAGCAGGCGCTTGCAAACAGATGAATAGATAGACATAATATATAAAGAATGATCGACGTGATTAAACTAAAAGGAGTCTGTTTTGTTACGTGGATACAAAATCCTAAAAAGAGAAGAAAAAAAAGAAATTTTAATGTCACGTAGACTATTTATGGAACATGTGTGTGTACCATAGTGGCGTCACACGCGCGCTCGGATTTGTTCGGGAATTGACGTCATGTTTTCGGTACTCAGGTACTTTATAATTTGATATAACTTTTTAATTATAGCGAGAAAAATTAAATAAAAATAATTTGTTATAAAACGTATACACGATTTTTATATTTATTACAAAAAAGAAATAATTGATTCAACGATCGAATTAGAATAAATTTATTATAATATACGTCAGTTTTGGAAGTTAACTCCTTTCTTAACCAATGCAAATTTAAATAAAATCTCAGCCAAGTGAATTCCTAAATTACGCCCAATTTAAATGATAAAACTTATATAAAATTTTCATATTTATTACAAAAAGAAATAATTGATTCAACGATCGAATTAGAATAAATTTATTATAATAGACGTCAGTTTTGGAAGTTAACTCCTTTCTTAACCAGTGCAAATGTAAATAAAATCTCTCAAGTGAATTCCTAAATTACGCCTAATTTACATTATAAGCCATTCGTTTAAAAACTTCAAATATACATGTGTATTATAGCACGTACTCCAAAGGCACGTCTAGACGAGTTATTTTCGGACTTGGAGTCGTATTGATTAGAATCCGAGTAGATGATATTTTCATCGGAATTGAAAAAGGGTACCCGAACTTCGTCCTCAATCTATCTGTTTATAATATTAGAGTAATACATAATAGTCCATTAAAATCTTACATGAGCTTTGCATTTGTTAGAGGACGCAATTTTATTTTTGGAACATGTGTGTGGGGTCAATAGAAGCTTAACCTCGAGTTTGTGGGGTCGCCACCCTTGTCCCCCGGCCGCCATCTTGGAAAAAAGGGTGAAAACACTTTTCACGATATCTCGGAAACTATGCTTCTTACAAAAAATTTGTAAAGTCATAATTTGTAGAAATTTGTTTTGCCTACAAATATGTTTATATAACTTTTTGCCCTAAATTAAAAATTAAACAAGTTATAAGCAAAAAATGAGATTTTTTTTATTCATTCCTAATTATTTTCTTTACCATAGAACTTACCAAATTTAACTTATCGAATGTTAAGTAGGTAGAAAAGGTCCCCCGTTTTCCCCGCCACCTATGAGGTAGAGTCCGTAGGCGCGTTTACAAATTTTTTGTAAGACACATAGTTTCCGAGACATCGCGAAAAAAGTTTTTTCACCCCTTTTTCCAAGATGGCGGCCGGGGGACAAGGGTGGCGACCCCACAAACTTGAGGTTAAGCTTCTATAGACCCCCCACACATGTCCCAAAAATAAAAATGCAATATTCGGTCCTTAAATTGTAAGATTTCAATGAACTATACGAACACCCACTACGATGTATTTGAGAGCATATAACACGCATATACACGTATATATAATAAAACTGTAGAGGTCGAATTTCTGCACAATGAAAAAAAAGCTAAAAACCGAGTCAGGAGGATATAAGAAGTGAAATAGAACTAATTTAGATTTTTTCAGATTTTGTTTTTTTTTGTTTGTTTCTCTGTTTGTCTGCCTGTTTGTACAGGATAATCTTTGAAACGACTGGACCGATTTAAATGAAATGTTATATGGTGGTAGCTTATATCCCCGGTCAACATATAGGATACTTTTGATCCCGAAAAATTTAAGAGATCCCGTGGGATAGTTGAAAAAAACTTTAATTAATTAAACAACTTATGCACCTAATTAAGTATTAATATTGACGGTATCATCATATAATAAAACAATTTATACATTAAACAGAGGCGATTCCGCGAAAAAGTAAAACATTACAAAAACAGTGTCTAGCATAGCGTGTTTCATCATCATATTAAATAAACTAGATGGCGCTGATAGTATACCACATCGCGATCGTGACGCGGACGATCTACGCGGGCATCAGGTAGTTATAAAATAATTATCAAGACACAAAAGTTAAGACCCACCAATCGCACCCACTCATTTCAGACATAAGTCGCCATACAAGATTAGCTTAGGCGTGTTGCTGGAGAGTTTCTTCCGCCGCTTCTTCTCCTCCAGCTATAACACGTTCCGAAGCGGTAGTAATGATAGACTAGGATCGGCTCCGCCGGCGGAGTCGCTAACGAGTGCCTAAATAATCATTTCAGCCTGTTAGCTTAGCTCATTCAGACTTTTACGGCTAAATCCCAATATAGAGTCAATTCCCCGCAGCGGTCGAGCCGAGGTTGAACCTCTCAGGAGGTGCCTCCTCGAACGCGCTGCTTCCGGGCTGAACGCCTCCGTTCCCACGGTGTCGGGAAGCCCCCAAAGTCCGGTATCGCTGAAACAGCCATCTGCGACTATTCAGCTGGGGTCCAGCTCCAAAAAAATATACAGACAAACAAGATAGCACAATTTTAGACGGATTTCGATTTTGTGCTACGGCTTACCATACGCTAAAAACTGTCACACCCATCTTAAAATTACCCTTCCCTTTCTACCCTTAAGTTATGTAATTAGATTTGCATAAATTTATCTAGGATGGTTTAGTTTGGACTTAGTGTCGTCAACCCGTGTCCCGCTTCGGTCCATTTTGACCCCGAAATAGGTATTTAATCCTATTTGCCACTTGTATGATAGAGGTATGACGTACTTGAATGCCTATATATATTTCTATTCGAATCTAATGTATAACTAACTAACTAACTCCGTTGGCTCGGCGACCCAAAATGTGTCTTGGCCTCCGAAACGAGAACACGCCAGCTGTTCCTGTCCTGTGCGATTTCTTGCCAGTTAAGGGCTTGAAGCTCACACAGGTCAGCCTCCACTCTGTCCCTCCACCGGTACTTGGGGCGACCGACCGGACGTCGCCCTTCCGATCATCCCAAATAGGCCCTCTTCACGCTTCGATCCTCTCCTATCCGTTCCACGTGACCGAGCCAACGGACGCGGTGAGATTTTATTTCTCCTAGTATGTTAGGCTCGGCCACGAGGTTTAGTATACAAATAAATATATCCAATAAAAAAAATGATGTGCATGTCTGCGATTTCAAAATAGGGCGAACTACCTGTACCATTGTTGGCAAAAGTGATTTTTTAATTATGTCCCCACTCTAACTTTTCAACTACGAAGTGGGAAACTTGATTATTTTTTACAAAAACAAAACGGACTTCGAACTAATAAGCAGAAACTAAATATTTTCTACCACATCTAGAAGTCAAGTAAAATATAAAGAAATAACAACAAATAGTATTTATATGTTTTACTTCACACCGACTTCAAGATATGGTAGAAAATATTTATTTTTGCTTTTTAGTTTGAAATCAGTTTTATTCTTTGTTAATAAAACTATTTTTTAGTGTTTAGAGTTCAGCTGACTGGTAGACGGCCTACTTGATGGACAGCGATTACCATCGCCTATGAACATTTGCAATTCTAAAGGTGCTACAAATGCGCCGCTGTTCTCCTAAGGCAGACTGGAACCTGGTCACTAATGCCGGAACACAACTCAATGTTGTTATGGCGGCATACTCTAGCCCAGGGGTGGTAGCCATCTAGTCGGGAAAATACGCTACCACCTGGCTGTGGGTTGTTTTGTTGCCTCTTACGACAGGCCGCCCGGCCGCAGGAACTAGTATTCTTTCTCCGTTCTTGCAAAATTTTCACAATATTCCACCTTAATTGGACTTAATTTAAAAGATTTAATGCTCACCACTACAGGAACGGAAATAACCCCGTTTGCCTGTTACGTACTTTTCAAGCCATTATTTCTCAAGGACCCTTACATTCACAATAATAGAAACCATTAGTAGTAAAACCTCCATGAATGAGCCTTGGAAACTATTAAATTTCTGAGGCTCTCTAACCCTTTAATTAAGATAACAATAATTGAACGGTACATTTTATGCGTGAAAAAGACCATTGGGAGCATTTAACGGATTAATATTAAATTTTTATGGGTTTATTTTGATCATACATTATAATTATTTCGATGTAATAATTTTTTACTTTATTGTAAATTCCAAATCAGGTATTTAATTTTATTTGCAATAAAAATAGGTATTTTAAAGAAAGGTCAGATAAAAAGTAGATGAAATAAGCGTGTATGTGTGAAGAGATTAATGAAGTTGATGAAGTGAAGTGTTTGTCATGATTGTAGTAGGCGGAGATCCATAGTCTCTTCCTACTCATTATTACTAATTAAATCTACAGATATTTTTCGTTATAGGCTATAGAAATGATAATGAAAAACTGAAAAACGGGACCTTATAGACTCCGTCTCCCTCAGTACTTTAAGTATGTTATTCAGGGCACCTTCCCCTACAATGTACTAATAGTCGCTTCCACGCGAATTACTTTACCAATTTTTCCTTCGTTGCCTGGACTTTATACTATGGCATAGCGTTGATTTTATACAATTCGATTCCTCATAACCTAGCTTTAATAAACTAGTGACTAAAAGACCGAAAGGTTGAAAGCGCCACGTGTTTATTGGCGCTTACGTTTTTTATTCGTGCATATATTATTACTGTATTACTATCTCTTACGCTCGGCGGCTTTCCACACGTATTGGATGAAATAGCAACTCATAACCCGATCGGGCACCAGCTTTTGTTTCAAAATATGCAGTAAGATTGCAAAATTAAAAATACAAGTTGCAATAAGAAAACTCATAGCGAGTGATTTTTCATCAGTTTTTCAACAATGGTGTAGAATAGAATAGAATATTATATAATTTAATGCATAAACTATCACATACATATAATTTAAAGAAGATGTTGTGTTCTTTGTTGGAACGACAGTCCTTTCGAACGTGCAATACAGGCAGTATATAATATTGCCTGGCCATTAAATAATATAATTACAAGCGCGGGACTCGAATTAAAATGCCGTTGGAATTACTATAGAATTTATTAGAACTATACAAAAACGTATAACACAGGTACAAATATAACTGGACATAACCAGTACAAATTGCACGATTCAATAACACGCGCAAAGTCCGTCACTATTGCTTATCGAATGTACACGTCTTGCTCGTATCGTAATCCTCGCTTGACTGCTTCACCCCTCCGTTCGGACATTGTTTTATACTAAGCTATACAATACAAAAATCAAACGCGTGGACTGACTTTTCAAAGAAAACGTAATCTGCACACCTGCGACCATAAACAAGTACAATAAAAATAGGATCTTTTTCTTAATTACAAATTTTAAACACAAAGTAAACATAAGAAGTCCCAATGCGGAAAAGGTAATAAACTGCAGGTGTGCAATCACTTTGTCGGCACTCGGTCGTAACAATATTATCATTATCATGTTGTTAATTTTTTCTGTTATTTGTCACAAAAATAATACAAAAAATATCACATTATTAAAAATACTTATATAAATCTAAAAGTAGTTAACTTAGTAGTTAACAAGTAGTAGTTAGACAATAAAAAATAATTTTAAAAAACTCGCTTACCCTCGCCGAATTTGCACCCCACGCCACTAATGGATGATATGATATAGAAACCTGAAATCAGTTCTGTTGTTCTATTTATGTACATTTAAGGGTTTGAAATACAAATTTGTCCAGTGAATTAATTACTTCTAATCGGGAATTAGTCTCTTTAAGGCTTTCAGTGTCTGTTTAACGGTGATTTAGGTCTTGCTGGCTCGAGATTTGACCCAAGATTTCTAGTTAATTCGGCAATATCTTGCGTTTATTAGCAACTCGACGTTGTTACAAACCACTAAGTAGTTCCGAGAATATCCTAGAGGCTTAACTTTGAAATTTGTGTGCACATGTTAACATAGCGTGTACAATGTTAGCAAAATAATTGTTTCCTTGTATTTATTTGGGACACAAAACATGTCAGAAACCGCTACATAATTATAGATTAAATTAACTAGTATCATCTTTTAAAGTCATGGTTAATAATAATTTTTGGTCCTCTCAGGTCTTACAGTAATGCTTATTCTGTACAGGTACAAATATAACCGAACGCAACAAATCCCAACTTAGTGCAGAAGGTCGTAATTCAATAAACGCGAAAAGTCCGTCACTATTAGATTCCTGATTGTACACACGTCACGCCTTGATTGTAGTTGTGGCTAAACTGCCCTCTTCTCTTCATCAGGCCGTCGTTTTATACCACACAAATGTGCCCGTATCATATTCGACGTAATCCGCAACACCTGGCTTATGATGCTAATGAGCGAGTACAATAAGACTATAGGCTATTCTCCACAATAATTAGTAAACGCATGCTAATAAATAAGTGAACAAAAGGAGACGATCACAGAAGGATTACGATTAGTTCAAATGTCGACAGGTAATAAAATGTGAAGCACATACAGATCTGTACGTGGAATTTGTCTTTATCTGCGCCTAGGTTGTAACAATATATTATGATATGTTTTTATGTTTGTATAGAATGCAAAGTCTATTATTCAGTTCACATTCTGAATGTTTCATATTTGTAGCTGGTTCGTGCTTTTGGGTAATGGTTGAAGTCTCTACAAAGCGAAATGGTGATTTAGTGCAAGAAATAAAACGAGGCCATCGAGTGTTAAAAATGGAAGAGGATTTTATTTTATTATTTCTAATGTATTTGACATTACATTTACTAATAAGGAAACAGACTACACTCTCGGGTAAATAAAGGAGGCGCCAGGTATTCGCGTCGGTAACAATATAATAATAATAATAAAAGACAAAAGAAAAGTATAAAAGAGATAGAAAGAAAAATAAAAATGTAAAATATTAAAAAATATAGAAAAGACCCTGACAAATCTAGTTCGCCAGGATGGACGAGAACAAATAAAAAAATAACATCAGGCAAAAGCTAATAATCTATTGAGACTGAGCCACACCCAAGCGTGGCGGAATTTAGCTAGTAGGATATAAAATTAAAAAGCTAGTATTACACGTTGTTTAAGGACCCTTGCTAACCAAGTACGTACAGGGCACGTTGGCAAATCTCGTGCTGCCGGGAAAGCGTTTACCAAATTTCGATATTATATGACGGAAGGCACGTGTTCTGCGTCAGCAGCTTACCACGTGCCCGACGCCGGGCTTATGTCGCGTACACATTGGGCTAATGACCTTTTTAAGGGCCTTCTATATAATAAAATTGTAGAGAATAAAATTGTGAATTTCTGTACAATGAAAAAAATACTAGAAATCGAGTCAGGGGGATGTAAGAAGTGAAATACGACTAATATAGACTTTTTTCAATTTTTTTGTTTCTCTGTCTGTTTCTCCGAAACGACTGGACCGATTTAAATGAAATTTTGTATGGTGGTAACTTATATCCCTGGTCAACATATAGGATACTATTGATCCCGAAAAATTAAAGAGTTCCCGTGGAAAAGTCAAAAAACTTTCCACGCGGACGAAGTCACGGGCAGAAGCTAGTAAAAACTAAAACTAAATAAAAAACGGAAATACCTAAAAATAAGAAATTGGCCCTAAACCACTGTTACTTACCGGGAACGTTCCCAAAACGCTGGCGCCGTTGCCACGTTGTATAGCAACGCTTAATCTTTGAGCAAAACAGACGCCAGCCTTCTGGTCGCGTGTGACGTCTACCAAACGTTTGTGACATCACGGTAGACCTTTAGACCGTTAGAACCCCACAGACCCAGAGTTTCCACCCCAAACGCCGCAAATGTATATAAATATGGGATATATGTTTCATCCTAGAAAATAAAATTATTTCTGCTGCACGAGTTAATAAAACATAAATTTAAAATAATTTATCATTATGTATTTTTGTTTATGAGTTGTGTTTTGTATTTTATATGTAATAATAAAATATTTAAAATCCAAAATTTGTAGTTTTACCAATAGCGATTAACATAGATTTTTTCATGGCTTAAAGCTGGCAGACAGGCAAACGACCTACCCGATGGAAAGTGGTTACCGTTGCTTATGGATGTCTGCAACACCAGGGGCGTAACCATTTCCAATAGCGGCATTCTTGTGAAAAATCATTTTTTATATTTATGCCTGAATCAAAATGAATTATTAGTAGCAGGACGTGGACACTTAAAGCCTGTACAAATCACCACATCAGTCGGATACATGCGCCTGCGCGTGCTGCCAGCCGACAAGTTGGCGGCTTGCGTACGCAAGTGCTCAGTCTCATCGACACTGAAGCTGACCGCCGACAACGTTTTCCGACTTGCAATGCGTTTTTTTTAAATTTATTATCCAATATGCTTACATTCATATACATTAGAATCACATTTGAACTGTGGCACAGAGAACTCATGGGTTTATTCGTGCCGCAGAGAGTCGTGTACACAATATTGTTATTTTAATAAATAGGAACAGAGGCGAGTAATGGTTATCATCATTCTAGTGTTTAATTCTGATTTGATAATAAAGCGGGTATCATAATTTTAGTATATGGTTCTCATTGTAGTCCCAGGACTGCACATGTGCCCATGATGGTCCGCTTTGGGAATCAGTATAGAATCTTTTCAGATTATACTTGATTAATTTGTGGTTATGTTTGTACTTGGTTTGCAGGTCCTCTGGGAGATAATTTATAATGTTTGGTATCATATATTCCTCGCGCCTTGTCCCATACACATTATTATATTTAGGTATAATATATTTACATGTGTCGGATCTCGGTCGCATGTAATTAGGTCTAGTCTTCTGTACTAAGACTTCTGGTTTGTTACATTCAGTTAGTATTGAAAATGTAACCTTGTCAAAGATGCTCATATGCCGTGCCGATATGCCGATGCGTGAAGCCGCCAACCAGCCCGCCGACAAAAAGTTGCCGACACAGGTCGGCGGGTCTACGGCTTTGGTGTGTATTGCGTTTAAGCCACACGTGCTCGCCGCTCATTGTGGTACGGGGTTGCAAATGTAACCAAATAGTTCCCGTTTCATATCGAACGAGAATCATCTGCTTTCAGTGCGTTACGCAAAAATCCTGGCTGTACATTTTTATTTAAAAAACATGTAAAACATATTCGAAGAAAGGATGTCAGAAATGTAATTACATCTTTATTCGCGCACAGGAACTCAGGAAATTCGTTCCCGCACCGGAGGTAAGAAAACAATAACTTACTACCGCACTGTCGGAAAGTCAAATACGGGAAAATACTTCCCTTAACGCAGTGAATGTGTTAAAACCAAAATAAACATGGATGGATTGTGTGAAGGATGATATGATGATTTGTGGTGTGCCAAAGGATGTATAACATAACAGAGGAGTATGGAAGGAAAATACATATTGTGCTGACCTCCAATAATTGGGAGAAGGTGAAAGAAAAAGAAAGAAAGATTCTTTAAACAACTATTTAAAGTATTGTGTTGATATTGTTCCGAGTTGCGAAAACTATACAAACACGTACAACACAGGTATAAATATAACCGAACACAACAAGTCCAAACGTAATGCAGAAGGTCGTAATTCCACAAAACGCGCAAAGTCTGTCACTTAAAGATTCCCGATTGTTGTACACACGTCTTGCTTCGGTCGTGGTTATCGCTCGACTGTCCTCCCTCTCCATCAGGTCACCGTTTTATACTGCGCAACTGCAATGTCCCCGTATCTAAGTCGACTTTAATCCAACACACCTGGCTAACGACTGCCATAAAAGATTACAATACAACAATGGGCTGTTTTCTAATCACAAATTTTAAACACAAAGTAAACAAAAGAAAACGACCATCAAATAATCTAAATGTTATTAGTTCAAATGCCGACAGGTAATAAAAATGTGTTTTTACAGAATTGCAGGAGTGGATTTGTTTTTGTCGGCACTTTGGATATAACAATATTAAAATCAATGTTTATGAATAACGCTATCAGCATGACTTTAGCCGCTACATTTTTTGTTAGTTCATTGTTTTACTATAACTATTATGTAAAACCGTATTTTATTATTTTTTAGAATCGAGGAACACTAAATTAAAAGTATAACTTCTGAGAAACTTAGCTGTAAAATATATTAGCCAAAAGAGCCATTTTGCAAATAATAAAGTCATGTTTACGAAACAAGCTTCTTTACAAAACGAATCTTCCCTACAAGTTTGGAAAAAGTCCGAACTTTAAACATAACGAAAAAGTTGCCTCCTATTTAATAACAAAACTTACTTTTTACGCCACCGTCATTCTAAACAAAAAGATAATTAGATGAGCGATTCTAAAATGTCTTGACCTCGATTTGAAAATTCTTTTGTGGTTACTTGCGTTTCACGACTATAGGATGCTACGCCGTAGTACAAAAATATACCTACATGTATAGATACGGGGCGCACATGCGGTGAATGTGGCATTATAAAGATATGATAGATACATATACACCTATATACTTTCTCACAAAAAGCTGCTTACGTATTCGTCCGATTTCGGAGCAGCTCGTCTCGATCCGTGCGAGCTTCGTACAGTCGTACTGTTATTGAAAGATGTTTATTCTTTGTTTAACACTTTTATTTATACACATTGAGTAATATTTCAATATTTGTTACAAGTTTTATGTGTTGTTACACTAGATATTTATTGATTAGTTTTTTATACGTGTTGTTATATGTAAATCACAAAATGGAAGGGGCAAATCAGTGTTGCCAAACATTAAAAATAAATTGCATATTTAGTGTTGCCAAATACTAAACATTCTCGCCCGCCATATAAAGTATACAATGTGCTTATGGCGACTTATGCAAATATATGTTGAAGAAATTAATTAAAGATGATTGAAATTGAAATGACAACACATATTGTTTAAACAATAGCAATTACAAAATTAATCAAATGGATAATATGCAGAAAACTTAGTATATAAATTTAAAATTATCATTTTGCATGTTGAATGTAATTAAATAACTTTTATACATTTTTTATTAATATTAGGTTAGCATCTAAAATGTAAATAATTAATCATAAGGTAAATTAAGTGGCTTAAAATCTAATAATTGTTCACATAGGTAAAAAAATAACACAATGTAGTTTCTAAATCAAATTAACAAATAAAACCTTTATAGACACTGTTGTTGAAACAAATTAACATAAAATAGAATTCACATTGAAATTATAATAATCAAATTTTACAATATATCAAATTTAAATATAATGAAATAAAAAATTAGCAATAAAATTAACTCAACAAACTTTCACAACAATAGTATTACAATTATCATATTAATATTATTTATTGATAGGTAACAAAATCAACTTATGAATAGGTCTCATGTACTCCCCTTTAGAAGTTCGAATAACTGCAGATCTGACTAAACCATCAGTCTTGTTAGCGTTTACGCTAATGATTCTGCCCAGAGGCCAAAAGGTAGGAGGGGTAACCTCATCCTTTATTAATACCAAATCATTAACATTTAAATTATGCTGCACTTTAAACCATTTATTCCTAGTTTGTAGCTCTGACAAATAGGTATGATAGAATTGCTTCCAAAATCTTTGCTTAATTTGACAAATATTTTTATAAAGATTCAATCTATTTTGCGGTAAATATAGCATATTAGGCTCAGGTAAATCAGTTATAGCATTTCCTATAATAAAATGAGCTGGAGTGAGACAAGTTATATCATTAGGCAAATCAGTAATAGGGTACAATGGCCTAGAGTTCAAAATGCCTTCTATTTGTACCAGCACAGTATACAAAAACTCATAAGTAAGCTTAGTACTAGAAAGATATTTCTTGAGTAGAGATTTTACAGATTTTATACCAGCTTCATAAATTCCACCCATATGACTAGCTAATGGAATGGTAAACTTATGTTCTATGCAATTAATATTATAAAAATCAATAATTTTAGAATAACAAGTTTCATTTTTAAACATTTTGTATAGATCATGTAATTCAGATTTTGCACCCTTAAAATTTGTTGCATTATCTGTGTACAAACAAGTAGGTATACCTCTTCTAGATATAAACCTTTTGAGAGCACATATAAAAGATTGTGATGTCATATCCGTCACTAATTCTAAGTGTATGGCACGAGTAGACAAACATACAAATAAACACAAATATCCTTTAGTGTATTTACAATTCCTAGCCATAGTACTTCGAATTGCAATTGCACCACTAAAATCAATTCCGACATTATTAAATGCACGAGTTAATGTAACCCTGGCTGCAGGCAATGAGTTGTCTAATTTCTGAGTTATCAGAAACACTAATAGAGTATCCCATTTGTCTACAGGAAGGTCAATGGCCTTTAGAGAGTCTAAACTTTGCTGTAATGTAACTAAATAATCTTTGAGGTTATACCTATTTATTATATTGAAATTAGTTATTGCTTTTAAGTGATAATTAACAATTAAAGTTTTGTTTTCATACCTCTTTGTGAGTATATCTAGAGCTTTCTGATAGTTGTCATCTGTGATCAGAAGTGAAGATAGGAGGCCCGCTGCCTCACCCGTCAGCGCAGTCTTCAAGTATTGCAACTTGTTAACTAGCGGCAAGTCAGCATTGTCCACGGACGCCAAGAATATGTTCCTAAACGCTGGCCAGTCTTTGATGTCTCCATTAAATTTGGGTAGATCCAATTGTGGTAATTTCACACATAGCTTTTTCGAAATAGAAGAGTTTAGCATAACAGTGCAATTATTTCCTGCGAGTTGAGAGGGCTCGTGTAATATTTTCAGCATTTTTGCTTTTAAATCGAAATATTTTTCTTCAAAGTTATTTCTTTCTTCATTGTAAAACTCCTCTTTTTGAGGATCTTGCTGTTCTATTTGGAATTGTATATCTTCGAAGTCTTTTAATAGATTTGTTATATCTTCTTGACGGGCTATTATTTTATCCCTGTTCTCGTCATCGTATATTTCCACGTAGTTAGCGTACCTCGTCAGCTTTGATTTAATGCTGCGCTTCTTTAACTTTAATCTTTCTATATCCATTTTAGTTTCTTGCACGGCGGCACACAAACAATGTTCAATATGGCGGAAACGACGCCGTTCGTTTTTAATTGATGGCTCGATGGACCAAACGAATGTTATTGAAAGATGTTTATTCTTTGTTTAACACTTTTATTTATACACATTGAGTAATATTTCAATATTTGTTACAAGTTTTATGTGTTGTTACACTAGATATTTATTGATTAGTTTTTTATACGTGTTGTTGTATGTAAATCACAAAATGGAAGGGGTAAATCAGTGTTGCCAAACATTAAAAATAAATTGCATATTTAGTGTTCTTCTCGCGCGCGCGCGTCGCTCGTCATGCAAGTGTTTGCTCATGTAAATTAATTATAAATAACCAAGTTACCTAAGTGATATTATTCAAACAGTAATGTATAAACTTTATAGTAATTAAACTGTGAAAGATCTAAGCGTAATTGTATAAAAAATATCAGTGATAAGTGCAATATTTACAAAATCATCTTAAACAAACTGTGATTTTTCGGACTACCCTCAAAAAGGTATTAATAGTATTGTGTACTATTAGCTTATTTACGATTTTACAAGATGCCTTTCGATCGAACACCACCGCAAGCATATTCTTCACTTGATAATATATCCAAATCGGACATGGATTTACCGAAGCTTACTCAGAAAGCGATGGTTATGCCCCCTAGCAAGCGCCCTCGTTTGACTTCATCTCGACAGGAAAATGAACTTGATACTTTTAAATCCGATATAAAGGTTATGATAAATGAATTTATGAGCCAACAAAAGTTAATTTTAGAGCAGTTGTCGTCGGATGTCTGTGAAATAAAGGTTCAAAATACTAAAATACAACAAACAAACTTGGATATTGAGCAATCTATTGAGTCCATTAAAGCTACTTGTTCTAATCTAACACAACGCATTGAAACTTATGAAAAAGATCGCGAAATTGTGCAGGACACAATAATTAAGCTAGACAGAGACATTGAAGCTTTGCAATTAACCTCACGCCCGTCGAGTATAGAAATCCGAAACGTTCCCATGCTAGATAAGGAGACTTCGTCCGAGTTGAGAGATATGGTAGAAGAAATGTGTAAAAATTTAAACACATATATTAATAAATCCCAAATTAGAGATATATACCGTCTTCCAAGCAAAAAGGGTAAAACAAAACCCATCGTCGTTGAACTCAGCACAGTTCAATTAAAAAACGACATTATAGCTGCCGTGCGTGTATTCAATAAGTCTGGAAATCCTACGGGAAAGCTAACCACTCAATATTTGGGGATCAAGTCTACACCAATTCAAATATATGTATCGGAATATCTGCCTGGTCCAATGCGTAAACTGTTTTTCCTTGCACGAGAACACGCTAGAAAATTGAGTTATAAGTTTTGTTTGCTGGTTTTGGTATCATTAAAAAGTTTTAATTTTAAAGAAGACAACTCCAAATTCAAATTAGGAAAATGTGTGATTTTCATTTGTTTTTCTTATTGTTAAAATGAGTGAATGTAATGAAGAAGTTCAATTCATTTTAAAATGTTACTATAAAAAGGTAAAAATGCAACACAAGCCGCGAAATAAATTTGTTATGTTTATGGACCAAATGCAGTATCTGTGAGAGTAGCGCAAATTTGGTTTAAGAGTTTTCAATCCGGACATTTTGATATCAAGGAGGCACGTCGCTCTGATCACCCTGTTACGGACAAAATTGATGCCATTTTTGAAAAAGTGGAGCAAGATCGGCGTATTAGTATTTACGATGTAGCTGGAGCACTGGGAATTGACCACAAAACGGTTTTGGCGCATTTAAAAAAAGCTGGGTACACAAAAGCTCGATATTTGTGTGCCTCATGAGCTCACTGACAGAAACCTAATTAACCGTGTACTCATTTGTGATTCTTTATTACGACGTAATGAAACCGAACCATTTTTGAAGACGCTGATAACTGGTGATGAAAATTGGATCACGTACGACAAGAACGTGCGAAAAAGATCGTGGTCAAAGGCCGGTCAGGCTTCACAAACTGTGGCGAACCCCGGGTTAACTCGCAACAAGGTGATGCTGTATGTATGGTGGGATTGGAAGGGCATTATTCATTATGAGCTGTTACCGCCACGCAGGACCATCGATTCTGAACTGTACTGCGAACAACTGATGAGATTAAAGCAAAAATTTGAGAGAAAGCGGCTAGAATTAATCAACAGAAGGGGTGTGGTTTTTCACCATGATAACGCTAGACCTCACACATCTTTAGCCACTCAGCAAAAATTACGAGAGTTTGGCTCGGAGGTGTTAATGCATCCGCCGTATAGTCCTGGCCTTGCACCTTCAGATTTTCACCTGTTTCGGTCTTTGCAGTTCCTTAGACAGTGTCAGGTTAACATCACGAGAGGACTGCCAAAACCACTTGTCGCAGTTTTTTGATCAGAAGCCCCAAATTTTTTTATAGCAATGGGATCACGTCCCTACTTACAAGATGGCAAAAAGTTATCCAACAAAATGGCACCTACATACTTTAGGCAAATGTAAATAAACTTTATAAAAAAACCTTTTGATATTTTATATAAAATGCGAAGAAACTTTTCCCCCAACCTTATATATTTATTATCTTTCAATAATAATTCTTGAAGAGATATTGTGTGTGTTCTGAAATTGAAATAAGTACAAAAACGATTCAAAATAATATTCGATTGAAATTCAAGTTGCCTTCCGGCTGAACTAATATATAAATTATGCCCTTTCATTTGATACCCCCCCCCCCCCCACTCGAGTGTATTTCCTGTTTTGGCTTGTTTATCCCCCACCTTCACCCCCCCCCCCCCCCGCATAATTTTAAACGGCTCGACTGATTTTCTTCAAACATAGATAAAACTCTCTTGAACAGGTGTTTACAAACAAATACAAAAACTAAACCAAAATCGATTCATCTGTTCAAGAACTGTGATGCCACAGACTGATAGGTAAATAGGTACTACACATACACACGTAAAACCACTGAGTTATAAAACATATAAGTACCTAACACGTCTTTTTTTGTCGGAGATTAAATATTATCTAACCTGAATAATAATTATAAAAACTATTACTTGAAACTGTATGAGCAAACTAAAAATATTAAATGCTAAAGGACAATAATGTAAAATTATTTACTATAGTAAGATCGTAAACCACAGTCTTAAAACTTAAACATACTGGATACCTACTCGTAAAACTGATATTAATTAAATTATTACTAATTCGAATTCGAAGAAATTAAATCGAAATTAGTCGTTTTTATTATTATTTTAATACTAAAAACAAAGACAGACAGACATCTTTTTTAATAGATACCATAACTACATGAAAATAAGGGCTAAAAATGTTGTATTACATAGTAAAAGACAAAGTAAACTTTAGTGTAAGGAAGTAAAGAACAAATGAATCGAACAAAAAGTTATGTTTAATTATTTTTTAGGTAGTAAGGTACATTTAAATCGTTATCTTTTTAATATTTAGGGCGTGAAGTTGTTGTCAGTGAACAGTTGTCAAACACAATGTGCTTTACACCCTAAAATCAGGAAATACTTTATGCATTTACAATAGTTTTGAGGTAGTATGGTACAGTTGCTGATTATGCTGAATGGTTGTAAAGAACAATAATGAGCATTAATGCGTTATACGCCTTAATACTCATAATTGGATTCATATACAACCTAGGACATTTTTAACTTGCGCAGTAATGTAATTTACAGCCCGATTTCCTGTTTCATTTTGGTTTAGCAGCCCAAAAAGATGGGGCGTAAAGAACATTTTTGTGCGAATTTGGCAACTTCGTATATACCAATCGATAGAGAATGAAAAACTGAATACGATGGTATTATTAACTCCATATGCCCCAAAATGTGCTTTACGCCCTTTGAGCCCAGAGGTATCGATATTGCAATATTTCATGGGGAGCGGCAACTAAGACTTATCTTTTGAAACTTGAAAGATCTCAAAGATTGGTATTAAAGGTTATATTTAAAAAACCTTTCCGTAATCCAACGCATAAACTATATCAGGAGACATCACTCCTTTCTATTCGCCAATTGTTTATTTTAAATGTAATCTTAAGAGCTCATTCAAAACTAAATTTTGATCCTTCAATTTACACACGTAAACGACGCTCCGACAGAGTGTACCCTACCGTAGCTTGCAGAACATCTTTCGCCAAACGACATTATAACTTCATTCATGGACCCTTGTATAACAAAATTAATAAACAATTAAAAATATATTCTCTATCTAGGCATGAAGTAAAGGTCAAACTATCCAAATGGCTACAATCGCATGATTATAATAATACAGAAAAACTACTAAGTAACCTAACAAATTAATTTTTCATCGACTAAATATTATATCAAATATATATAAATTATGTGCAAAAGCAACAAGCATAGCGACTAATATAAGGCACAAATATATAAATGTACTAAATTTTCTGGGTATAAACAATTGTAAATTCGCATTCACAAGCACATACACACCATACACACACACACATGCACATACACTCACACACACACACACACACACACACACACACACACACACACACACACACACACGCATATACACTCACACACACACACACAAACACACACACATACATACACACAAAAATAACATTATTGCACACACGCCATCTGAGCAAACACTTAACAGATCCCTGCTTTTTTTTTTACGACTATTTTGATATCTAGTATATTATTAGTTTTTCATCTCAACCCTATTAGTACAGTAATTTAGTATAGGGTTGAGAATCTCAAAATTTATGTTTACTTTAGCCTTTAATGTATTTTGTATTCCGCTGTAACCGAAAGTTGCCAAAGTCAACTGTAATTTACAGGTTGAATCCTAGTTACGGGATTTTGATAGTTGACGGACGGCTCAAAATTATTATTGTATTTTTCTCCATTGTTATCTAAAGTGGCTATGAATAAATGAATTTTATTTATTTATTTATTTAGTGTTGCCAAATACTAAACACGTACCATATACATACACGTTAAGCGAACGCTCGGCCGAGCTACATGGTAGGCGGAGTGGGGGTGTTAGGTTTTATTTTCGTTACGGAATTTCTTGATTCGGTCGCCGTGATAAAAGCTATGCAATAGCTTAAAGAAGTAACGAACTAAACCATAAAAAAATATTATATTGTAAAACGATGCCTTTTAGCTTTTAATGCCATCGTCAGCCATTCACAGTCCACTACTGGACGTAGGCCTCCCCAAGTCGGTGCCACTCAACCCTGTCCTCTGACTTCCTCATCCAGCGCCTATCGGCGACCTTGCACAGGTCGTCGGTCCATCGGGTCCAGCCCGACACTACGTTTACCGAGACGCGGTCTCTACTCCATGACTCGTCTTCTCCAGTGGCCATCGGTCCTGCGGCAAACGTGACCGGCCCACTGCCAATTCAACTTGGTAATTTTGCGAGCTATGTCGTCTAAACTTTTAATGTATTTTTTATTATTATTATTGCACGAGTTCAGCAGACAGGCAGACGTGCCACTTGATGGAAATCGCCTATGGATATTTGTAACAACAAAAGTGTACCACTTTGCCACTAATGCCGGAGCACAACTTAAGGTTGTTACGGCGGTATACTCTAGACCAGGGGTCGTAGCCCTCTAGACCGGCAAATGCACTACCACCTGGCTGTGGGTTGTTTTGTCGCCTCTTACGATAGGCCGCCCGGCCGCAGGAAATTGTATTCTTTCTCCGTTCCTGCACGGATAAGATAATAAGTGAATTAGGTTTTTAGGTGTTGTAATATATTTCATATCAGTGGTCGATTGTGGTCGAAATTCGAGCATAATAATTAATATTAAAGACTATACTTCTATAATCACAGATTTCACCAAGGCTACACTGTTTATTTGACTTTAACAATAAACAAAAGAGTATATATGCGTGTGTGTGTCAAATACATGGTAATTATGTTTTTTTATTGATTTAATGTATTTGTTATGTATAATTTAAAAGCAAAAATTTTTAGGGGACCACATGGCAGCTATTCCGCGTCGAACAAAAAAAGAATCACGTAAATCGGATCATAAATCATGGAGTAACCGGCGAACATACATATAAAAAAAAAAAACTAAGATCCCGAATAATTGAGAATCTCCTCCTTTTTTCGAAGTCGGTTACAAAAATAATTGGCGTTCGTCGCTTTTTCTATATATAAACTACATACTTCTCCGTCCGCGCAATTTTCGTAAAAAGGGGAACAAAGTTTTTGCTTCACGTATATAGATAAAACAAAGCGGTTTTGTTATATACTATGCAAAGATTTATGTACATATCGCGGGCTTCAAGCCAGAGGGGCGTATAAAAAAAATGCGTTTATTTTTATTTCGTCTATCATTTATATTTTTATCGATACACCACCTCTGTTTTTTGTCTTAATAGTAGGTTAATACTAGTAGAAGTACTTTCATAGACAGACATTGAATACATTGAAAAAAACTTATTAAGTTTTTTGTATCTCCTGAAAAGTTGGTTTTTGCTTATACGCCCCTCTAAGCCCGCGATATATAGATAGAGCGCATTTTATAATGACTATAATTACAGACCTCCTCAACAATAACATAATAAAATAGTTAGAAACAAAAGTATTTATTTTGAACAACTAGAAGTTCTTCAGAATAACAAAACTTCTTAATCGATAGCCAATATCGCGCGGATTGTTCGGAACTTCAGTAATAATAGTTTGTTAATTTTCCCACACTAATATCGCTTCTTGCGTGATTTGATTACTATCACGTTTTTGTGATTTTATGGTTCCGTAGATGTCTTAGCAAGAACGGAAACTCTTGTAAAATGTCCATCAGTTCATCATTAGTTTAAAATATAGTCTCTTCATTTTCTTAAGCCTATGTGTAGCAGATAGAACCATAGCAGAACTGTAGTTCATCAACTGAAGGCATTCAACGGAGTTCTTCTGACAACTCGATAGGCCACATTTGACTATACAGTTCACATTTCTCACAAAACACATAATTGCTACTCAAAAAAATGGCGCTCTGTTGTTCGTGCCTACCCCTCAAGGGACCTGGCGTGAAGTTATGTATGTAAGTATGTAAAAACTATCAATATCCTACAACTATTGTTCATTTTAGACTAATTTTACACATTTTTAGAAAATAAAACTGTACAGCACAACATCTCCTTTCAGTTCCCGCCAAAAACACCATGACGATTTTAATGAAGGGAAAAAATACAGAGAAAAAATAACAAAAGAACATCAATGTTCTATATTTAAAAGTAGTTATATTGTGGCCAGTAACAAACTTTATTAGCCACAATAAAAACTTTTTGGTGGAGATTCCAACATTCCAACAAGAATGAGATTCCAACAATACTTTATATCCTGATAAACGACATCGTTCCCCTGGGATAGACGCATATAGCGAGAAAAGTAGCGCTGTGCTCGCGTTATTTGGCACTGTCGTAGCCGTTCACTAACAAATTCGACGTCAATTCATTTGATTTATTTGCTTTAAAGATCATACATCAAAGATGACGTACATTATTTTGCTCAGATTTTCTTGTTGAGTAGGCATCCACATTTCATATAAGTTCATTATTTCCAAGAGAATCAATACGACTAAGGGCCACAGCACACTAGCTACTTTTAGCATCGGTGATCGGCGATTTTGCGACTGCATCGCGTTTTAGCGACTCTCTGCGTTCAATCGCGGTATCAAAATTTGGCGTCATGCTGCATCATTCGCAACTTTATATACATACACTTTATAGTCGCTAAAACGCGATGCAGCATCGATGCAGACGCAAAATTGCCGATCGCCGATGCTAAAAGTAGCTAGTGTACTGTGGCCCTAAAAACATCTTAAAATTATTTTTAACCGATTTGAAAACTGAGGAAGTTCTCAATTCGAATGTATGTTTGTTTTTACGCGATTTCTCCGTCAATCGTTGACTGATTTAAAAAAAATCAAAGGAGTATACTTCTGAGGTGATCACATAGTCACCAAGTCAGGATCTGATGAGTGGATCACAGGGATATCGAAAGCAACCCTTGAATTTTATAGACACGTACAACATATTTCATATATTTTATTTTGTAAAGCTATTCAAGTATTTGCGCAACTTAGATATAGAAGATAGATGTTTAAGCAAAAAACAAAAATATTAAAAAACAAATAAGCAAAAATTATGTATATATTTTCTACAACATCTTGAAGTAGATGTCGGGTAAAAAATTAAAATAAAAACATCAAATTTTCAAAATATACTGATCTATTTATATAAAAACTAGCTTCTGCCCGCGACCTTGTCCGCGTGGATTTTTTTTCATAAAAAATATTCTATTTTACTAATACCTCCAAGAATATGTGTACAAAGTTTCATGATGATCGGTTGAGTACTTTTCGCGTGAAAGCGTAACAAACAAACTTACATTCACATTTATAATATTAGTAGGGATGAATGGTAGAAATATATGTACGCGCATAACTTGAGAACGACTTTTGTGTGTGTTTCAGTGGGTTTAGATTTACAATTGCAACCGGTAGGTGGCGCTGGGATCGGGATCCAGGATCCACCTAATCTCCTGGACTGATTTTGTTTTTGTGTGTTTAAGTGGTTCCCCGGAGGATTAGATTAACAAATGGAACCGGTAGGAGGTAGATTTTTATGTTATCAGGGGTAGATAACGTCTGCCGAAGCCGCTACTTTTACATAAAACATACATCGTCAGAGAAAAGCAATTAAAGTTATACTGGTACATTTAAAAAAAATAATGAATAGGTTCGCGTTTGACCGACATTGCGCCTTATGTCAGGCGGAAATGCTATCTAAGGTAGAGCACGCTTACCTAGAAGATACCTGTTCACGCGAGACTTAAAGACACCTAGATTGTATTCTTCAGGAAACACAGACGACGGTAAAGAGTTCCACTCTTCAGTGGTGCGAATGATGAATGTAAAAGCATAGCGTTTCGTTGATATTTCCATCATATATCGGTGGCGCAAATGCGTACGTCTGCTTGTCCGGTGTTATAATGGTGAGGGAGGAACCAGTACATATAATTCCGAGGCACACTACCCGAAGTGTATCCTATAGAATACCGACAAACTAGCAACTTTACGTCGATGACTTAGGCTCTGGTAGTATTAGATATACCTACAACAATTTTCTCTACATTCGTCATTGTACGTATATATGGCAACACCGCCTGTCATTTATCGTCGTTGGCATCTGGGGATCGGCCCTCCAACTTGTGCCCATATCGCCCAAGTTCGAAAGTGATATTCTAAATTGCCCATCTGCATAACATATTTAGATGAGACCATCAAGTTTCCAAGTTTTTGTAGGTGTACGAAAATTTTGGGTGATAAGCTAGTTCAGTGATGGGTGTTATTATGAATCGGTAGTGAATAACATATTTTTTAAAAAGGTTTTTAAATACAAGCGTTTGAGATCCTGGATATCATGTAGCAGCAGAGTGCTAGCCAAGACAAGTAAATCGAACCAAAACACGACGGGTCTATATTGTTTAGTACAGGAGTTCCTGTGGCCACCTTCCGACTCCATCATCAGATCAGCTCCATATTATTATACATTGTCACTCTATATACATATGCGTGCAAAATATCAGCTCAATCGGAAACCGAGAAGTTGGTCAAATTTAACTTGCAAGATTCTACCCGAACTTACATACATACTTAGGTACATACATCCATTGCAAGTTAAATAGAATCTTGTAATTATAAATACATGTGTTGGAATCCTAAAATATATGGCAGCTAATATTTATTTATAGGAGGCTATATAAATTATTCAACTGGCTAATAGAACTCCCTTATGACGACACCGAGAGTTTACTAAACTGACTACACCAGTCTAATAAGTCTGTAACCACACACTCACTCGTTTCACTTGTACACACATACACACCACATACATATTCACACCCATACACACATCAATGCATTTCCACATATATTACAAATATTAACAGGAAAATGTATTAATGTATAAACTTTGAAATAATTTTCTTTTTAACCGACTTCAAAAAAGGAGGAGGTTCTCAATTCGTCGGAATCTTTTTTTTATGTATGTTCACCGATTACTCCGAGATTTATGATCCGATTTACGTGATAATTTTTTGTTCGATGCGGAATAGCTGCCATTTGGTCCCCTAAAAATTTGACGTAGTTTGGCCCAGTAGTTTTCATTTTATGAACATTTTTTTTATGAAAAAAATTCCATTCCGCGCGGCACCTTGGTAGGCGTAGCCATAGCTAGACACTAAAAAGTAACAAATAAATAAAAAAAACTTCGTTTAAAAAACCGACATCAAAAACTAAAAAGTAGAAAATAACGTATAAGTATAATAAGTATAGATTATGATCGATCTGGTAACACCCTTGGCCAGCTTTGCAATAGAAATGGAAAATAAGATCATAATTAAAAAAAAATGAAACTGACAGTATCTGAGTGGGTAGGCGATTCTGCCACAACAGATTTGTTTGTAGTTACATTCAAAAAGCCATTACGCAGTCTATGTTGAAATCTACCACGGTTAACCGTAGCTCGTCTGAATAAATTCACAAAGCGCAATGTCTCCTGTCAAAATCTTGATATTTTGGAGTTAGGGTGATTCACCATCAAAAACAGCATCAAAGGAGACGATGCGTTGCTCACCTCGTTGAGGCTTTATATGCCAAAAGGCTAGCCCATATTTTCGGCAACGCATAAACGTTGCCATACAATATGGTAACGCGGCCAGCCTTTTGGGAACTTCCCAACTGATGGCGATTTGAGACCTATTTATTATTTATTACTTTTTTCTTTGTAAATTAAGCTGTACATTTTATTAGTACAGATATATTTTAGGTTTCATTGTGCTTAAAGTGATTGTAGATAGAAAATTTAAATATATTTATGGCCTATATTTGTAATGGAATAACTGTATCTTCTTCTTCTTTGTATATACAAAATTACAGCTTTTGTTATGTTTATGTCCGCAGAACTCGAAAATAAGTTTACGAGTTTTACTTGAAATGTTTACATAACAGCATTTTAATAAAGCCTAGCAAGAAATTCCTACAGGAAAAGACTTAAAGGGTTTTGTTAGGTTTACCTCATGGTAAACTTTGCAAAGATGTACACATCATTGTTACGTACATTTTTAAAAGACTTATTATATTATTCCGAAGTAATTATATTTTTAGGTTTTACGAGGACCTTAAGTGTATTTTTATTTGTTGCAAGTCGATACTAATCCTTTGTTCTTATTGAATTATTGGAACCCATTAAGCTGACCATTGAACGGTTTCAAGAACCAGTGGGCGGCATGTTGCTAGGAGCCCACGTGTAATTTATAAATGGATGAAGATCGGTCAGTCAGGAAATTTGCCACTCCTGTTCTGACCAGTATCATATAACGACGAACTTTGTGCAATGTATGTTATAAAGATTTTCTGCCCTACGGTTTGCATTTGTTGTATTGGGCTATACTTGTAAGAACTGTGAATTACTTGTGTGTATTTCTAATAAACTTTGTGATAATTCCAACGGAATCTTCGAATATACATCCTACAAATCTCCTACAAATTCGTAACAATATTATTGTTATTTCTTGTTTAGATTAATTCGAATAAGATACGATCCACAGCGAAGCACAGCCGAGTTACTCTATCTTAACATCGCTTCGCTTAGCTAAAACTGGACTCTTGCTTTACGTAGCTTGGAGTGACAAGCACTCAGTAGTACACGTTATTCAAACCTTTGCATTGTTAATTTACATATCAGAGGCTTGTGGGATCAGAGGATCAGAGGGATTGTGCGCTTTACCAGAATTATATGTGCCTTATCGATATTAATACTCAAGGTTTGGGATGATTAGGTCTTGAATATAGATATATCGTTTCGTCGGGTGTTTTTTTTTTTTTTTTTTTTTTTTTTTTATTGCAGGAGGTCAGCAGACAGGCAGACGGCCCACTTGATGGAAAGCGGTTACCCTCGCCTATGGACATTTGCAACACCAAAGGTGCTACAAATGCGCTGCTGATCTCTTAAGGGAGACTGGAACCTGGTCACTAATGCCGGAACACAACACAAGGTTGTTATGGCGACATACTTTAGACCAGGGGTGGTAGCCATCCAGTCGGGCAAATGCCCTACCACCTGGCTGTTCCTGTTGTTGTTGTGTTTCCGTTTTCTACCCACTTTTTATACCCAAAAGTCTAAATAATAATAATAATTCCGTTTTCTACCTATTACAATATTCAATTCCGGTTTCTATCCAGTAAACTAAGTACAGGCAGCAGAAAAAGTAAATTCGATCAAAATTATTTATTTAAAAAATGATAAAGTATAAAAGATTCTTATACATAGTTTAAAAAACAACTACAACTCACTTTTAGATTATAAAACATTATTACATATCTTAATTCTTAAATTCTAATTCTTTAATTTTCAAAATTCACAACCTCATCAAAATATCAAATAACACATACTAAAACACCTTATCTACACTATAAAAGATAACAAAATTATAGAACTCATAGAAAAGACGAATTTGTGATTTTATCATTTTTATTAATGATAAAATCGCAGATTCGTCATTTTTCAAAATATTTTTAACCGACTTCGAAAAAAGGAGGAGGTTCTCAATTCGTCGGGATCTTTTTTTTTGTTGCTTTTTTTATGTATGTTCGCCGATAACTCCGTGATTTATGATCCGATTTACGTGATTCTTTTTTGTTCGAAGCGGAATAGCTTCCAATTGGTCCCTGTTATGTATGCGCGATGCGCTTGTCATTAGGCTAAGATTATTTTTAAAATAAACCAGTGCATTACAAGCTCGAGTTTGACTCACACGCGCCCGCTCCGTACTTAGCAGTGGCGACGATTTACCCACATATTCGGCATCAAGAAAAAATGTTCGGACTGGCTTCAACTATTGGAGTTTTATCCAGTTTTGACCATCATGGACAAGACTGGAACACTTATAAAAGTCGTTTGGAGCAGTGGTTCATCGCGAACAACCTGAACGAAGAGTCGGACAAGGCAGGAGTCAAAAGGAAGGCGGTGTTACTCAGCGCACTCTCAGAGAGCACATACCAACTGGCCAGCAATTTAGTATTACCAGATGACCTGGTAACACAAAAATATAGCAGCATAGTGGGAAAATTAACGGAGCATTTCACGACCAGGCGATGCGGCTTTGCGGAAAGGCATAAGTTTTACGAAGCCATACAATTAAATGGTGAAACCCACTCCCAATGGGCTGCTCGACTGAGAGGACTGGCAGCTCACTGCGGTTTTAAAAACATTGAAGATGCCCTTCTAGACAAGTTTGTCATGGGAATGTTACCAGGTCCCGAGAAGGAGAAACTGTTTGTGCAGGAGATCGGCGAGCTGACCCTAGGGAAGGCTGTGAACCTGGCGGAAGAAGTTCGCTGTGCACGCACCGCTGCTGCGGCTGGGTCTTCGTCGACAGCCGACGGCGTGTATAAAATGGATCGCGGAAGTTCTGTTGGTATTGGTAGGAAAGTGCTACCAGTCGGTGAAAAGTGTTCAGTGTGCGGTTATAAAAATCATACGGCTAAAGAGTGCCGGTTTTCTAATTATAAATGTAAAAAGTGTAATCGTAAAGGTCATCTACGGAAAATGTGCCCCGGTAACCCACGAGTGAGGTACCTGGAGGAAGGTAACGGCGATGACGAAGGCGATGATGGTAAGTTTTTGCACAATATTAGTTGCCCCGACGGGGAGCCGTTAGTTGAGTCGGTGTGTCTAGGTGGTAGGAATTTAAAATGTGAAATTGATAGCGGTTCTCCGGTATCCGTAATATCTGAGAAAACCTATAAAAATAATTTCTCAAATGTTCCATTATCACCACCCTCAAAGCGGCTTTTTTCTTACGATGGCGCTAACATGTCCGTTTTGGGAACGATTACCGTAAAAGTTAAATACTTAAGTCGCACAGCCCCACTGTGTATTTATGTAATAAAAGATGGGGGTCCCCCCTTATTGGGTCGAGATTTCATGCGAGTATTTAAGTTACAACTAATCTCAACGCTTGCTTATTGTAAGAGCAATAAAGAAGTATTGTCGGAGTTAATAAAATTATATCCAAACTTATTTTCAAATAAATTAGGCTGTTTTAATAAATATGAAATAGATTTGCCGTTGAAGTCGGACGCCAAACCGGTTTTTATGAAGTCGCGACCCGTACCATACGCCTTAAAAGAAAAAATAAATGCCGAATTGCATCGGTTGGAGTCGTTAGGCATCTTGGTACCGGTCAAACATTCCGATTACGCATCGCCGATAGTGCCCGTACTAAAAAGTGACGGTAGTGTTCGAATCTGTGCCGATTACTCTCAAACAATTAACAAACAACTTCTTGTAGAAAAATATCCCCTACCATCGGTTCAAGATTTATTCACTAAACTTCACCACGGAATCCAGTACAGTAAATTAGATTTGTCGATGGCGTATAATCAATTTAAAATCAATGTCCCTTCACAGAAGTTAACATGTATTAATACGCCTCGCGGTCTATTTAATTATACACGGCTAGTATTTGGTTTGTCGAGCGCTCCGGCTATTTTTCAACGAGCGATCGAGTCTATAGTAGGGGACATGGACGGCGTGTTTTGTTTCTTGGACGATTTGATTTTAACAGACGTTAGTAAAGACGGTCATGAGCAGAAACTTAACGAAGTGTTGCGTCGTCTCCAGGAGGCCGGCCTCACCTTACACAAGGATAAATGTGCGTTTTTTCAAGATCAAGTTACGTACTTGGGTTATGTTATCGATAAAAACGGTATCAGGAAAAATCCAGACAAAGTTTCAGCCATTTTAGAGGCCCCTATTCCAAAAAATGTACAAGAACTGCAATCCTTTTTAGGTCTTATAAACTATTATAGGAATTTTATTGCAAATGCATCCTCCATTTTAAGTCCCTTGCATTTTTTATTACAAAAGGGAGTTAAATGGAACTGGAATTACGAGCAGGATAAAGCGTTCGAAACAATAAAAAATCAAATGGCTTCCGATCAGGTTTTGGCACATTTTAATAGCCAAGCAAAGGTAATTTTAACTGTGGACGCGTCTCCGGTCGGGTTAGGGGCCATTTTGTCACAAGTGGACAGCGACGGCGTCGAAAGGCCCGTGTCATACGCGTCGCGGTCGCTTACGCCGGCAGAGAGGAAGTATGCCCAAATACAAAAAGAGGCAACCGCTATTATATTTGGGGTTAGGAAGTTCCATCAATTTCTGTACGGCAGGTCAGATCCCTTCATATTAAGAACGGATCATAAACCGCTTACAGCGATTTTTAAGCCGGGCCGGGGCATACCAGAGGTTACTGCAAATAGGTTACAGCGTTATGCCATATTCTTGAGCGCCTATAATTACGTTATAGAATACGTAAATAGCGCAGCGAACACAGCTGATTTCTTATCACGAGCGATACCGGTTCATAAATCAGAAGTAGGGGGCGCGAGTGACCATGATGCAGCAGCGTATGTCAATTTCGTAGTCGAAGGATGCTTGCCTGTTACGCTGCGGGACGTACATTTGGAAACTGCTAGGGATCCGACACTGAAAAAAATTTCAGAGTTTGTTTTAAAAGGATGGCCGCGTAAAATATCAGATCCGACACTTAAACCGTTTCATCTTTGCAAAAATGAGATTGCATTAGAAAATGGAGTCCTGATGCGCGGTTACAAAGTTATAATCCCACATGCCTTACGTAAGAAGGTATTAGAAGAACTGCACAGTTCCCATTTCGGAGTTGTAAAAATGAAATCCGAAGCACGATCTAGGTTTTGGTTCCCGGGCATCGATGCGGAATTGGAAAAGCTCGTAGGGGCGTGCGCGGTGTGCGTGCAGCTAAAGCCCGCCCCACCACGAACGCACCTTGCGCCGTGGCCGTACCCGCCATATGCATTCCATAGGATACATATCGACTTTTTTGGTCCAATTCATAATAAGACCTATTTAATAGTAGTCGATGCGTTTTCGAAATGGGTGGAATGCTATGACATGAAAGGCAATTCAACTGCTAAAGCTGTTATTGCGAAGCTGTGCGACTTCATGTCACGTTACGGTATGCCAGAAATTATGGTGAGTGATAATGGAACTTCATTTGCATCAAAAGAGATGTCCGAATTTTGTAAATTAAATAATATAAAACAATTGTTTTCCCCGGTATATCATCCCGCGAGTAATGGTCAAGCTGAATCATTCGTAAAAATTATAAAAAAAGGAATCAAGTCGATTCTATTATCAGAGTGCAAAGCGAACGATCTGCACATGCACTTATGTAAATTTCTTTTCGACTATCGGAACTCTAAAAATAGTACCACAGAGACATCACCGGCACAGTTAATTTTTGGTCGTAACTTGCGTTCGCGATTGGACTTAATCGTCCCTCACAATTCGCCATCGTCATCGGATTTATCTTCCCGGGTTAACCGTAAACAGTGTTTACAAGCGGAGTATTATGGAGGAGTGAATAATAAACATTTTTTGGTCGAGGACTTGGTCTGGGTAAAAGAGTACGTAAACAAAAATAAGCATTCTTGGTCCAAGGGTAGAATAGTGCGAAGAACAGGGAAAGTAACTTACGAAGTTCAGCTCCTAAACCAAGATAAGGTGGTACAAAGACATAGAAACCAGTTATATATTTTCAAAGGGGAGAGGTCTCCACAGGAACGTCGCAGCCCTGTGGTAGAATGGGAAAAGGAGGCTTCGAATGCAGCTGTCGTCGAAGCCGGCGATAGGACTTCAGTGGAAGAGGCAGAGGTGGAAGTGATTGAAAATGAATCCAGAGTTCCACAGAGTCCTGAGCGGCGTGGTTCCACTTCTAGCCCACGGAGCCCGGAACAAAGACCACCACGCGTAGACGAACCAGTAGCCGAGCCGAGCAGTGCCCAGCCTACTACCCTTGATCTCAGACCAGTTGAATCCGGCATTTCAAGGGAACGTTCGCGGAGAGATAGACCTCCAGTAGATTATAGGAAATACTTTTAGGGGAGGGGTGTTATGTATGCGCGATGCGCTTGTCATTAGGCTAAGATTATTTTTAAAATAAACCAGTGCATTACAAGCTCGAGTTTGACTCACACGCGCCCGCTCCGTACTTAGCAGTCCCCTAAAAATTTTACATAGTTTGGCCCAGTAGTTTTCATTTTATGAACATTTTTCATGGAAATAATTTTCACTCCGTTCCATATGTTCGCCGATAACTCCGTGATTTATGATCCGATTTACGTGATTCTTTTTTTGTTCGACGCGGAATAGCTGCCATGTAGTCCCCTAAAAATTTGACATAGTTTGGCCCAGTAGTTTTCATTTTACAAACATTTTTTGTTCCCGCTTCTTGGGACCTATATTTTTTAAGAAGCGCGGCACCATTCGTGGGTCCACCCATACATAGCTAGACACTAAAAAATAACAAATAAAATTTAAAAACTTCGTTTAAAAAAACCGACTTCAAAAACTAAAAAACTAAAATGTATTAAATTACCTTATTTCTTAAGCTATTATTATTAATATATATTATCTAAAACATCTTGAAGTCGGTGCAAAGGAAAACATAAAAATTACTATATTATGAAAATTACTAAGCACCGACTTTAAGATGTTTTAGATAATATATATTAATAATAATAGCTTAAGAAATAAGTTATTTTATACATTTTAGTTTTTTAGTTTTTGAAGTCGGTTTTAGTAATCAATCACAGACTTTGAGAAACTATAAATTAGTTTAATAAAAATTTTTTTAACTATTGTTCAATATATTTTCTAATATGGTGGCACCCAAAAATTACGTCACATTTTAAGGTGGGAGGGGGTTGACGAAATGTGACAAGGGGTGGAAGGGTGCATAAGATAACACTTTTTGGCACATCAAAATATACAAATACAAAAACAGACCATATTTACAATATTTACTAGGCAATACAATAGGCGGCCTTATCGCTCCAAGCGATCTCTTCCAGGCATTCTAAATCAAATAAATTTGATCAGGCGATGTAGGTGGTGCAGTATAAAAGCAACTTACCATACCAGGAATTTATTTATTTGTTTGATTTGTTTGGGAAACATACAATAATTAAAATTCTTAAATATAAAACAAAATTAATACATATATCAATCATGTTTCCACTATAAAATAATTTTTATAATGAAAATAAAAATTAACTCAAACAGTTAATTACAAAAAGAAAGAAATATAATTATACGAAAATTACATAAAATGTCTATTTAACTCACATTAGGTCAATATTGAACAAAATAAAAAGAAAATGTCACCACAATAACTACAGATAAAATACATGTAAAAAAAGGAAAGTATATAAAAAAGTTGTAAGCAAGTGCGGTATAAAAAGGTGTTTTTTGTATAATTCGAATCGAACCTGGAACCTCTGCGTTGTAGGAGGATGTCCGGCAAAGACTTAGCCCGCTCAACCACAGAGGCCGTCACTGGAGACAATCTCTCTCTCTCTCTCTTTTCTTTCACCATATCCCAATTAATTGGGGTCGGCACAATATGTCGTTTTCTTCCACACACATCTATTCTGACATACATCTTCTGTAACACCACAAATCATCATATCATCCTTCACGCAGTCCATCCATCTTTTTCTACCTTTACATCTGTACCCCTCCATCTTGTATTTTAACATTCTTTTTGTCACGTGACTGTCATCCCTCCTCATTATATGCCCATACCAACTTAGTCTTCTTCCTCCCAATTATTCAATCACGGGTGCAACTTTCAAAGGTCCCCTTATGTACACATTTCTCGCCTTATCCATTCTTGTAACACCACACATCCATCTCAACATTCTCATCTCAGCTGAGTGGAGACGTTTGTGGTTTATCACTTTAGTGGTCCAACATTCGGACCCGTAAAGCATGACTGATGACATGACTGATGATGGTCGTATGACAGATTTATATATTTGAACTTTTAGTTTCGGCATTAGTTTGTTACACGTCACACCGGTTACCTGTCTCCACTTTAGCCATGATACATTTCTTCTTCTCCTTACATCCCTCTCTATATCACAATTACTCTGCAGTAATGAACCAAGGTATCTGAATTCGGGGTTACATGGTACTCGCTCGACAAGATATGGGAACAAGCAACAAGTCTGTGTAAGAAATGGGTATACAGATACATACATACATAACTTCACGCCAGGTCCCTTGCGGGGTAGGTACGAACAACAGAGTGCCATTTAAGCTTATTTTTACACACCTCACTTGCTTCTTTGACATTCATAGCTCTCGTCATACACGCTCGTCTGTTCTTAAGGCTCCTGACATCACCTTCTGCTAATACACGATCAATTTGATCATGGAAGGTGTGTCGTGGCCTTCCGCGACTTCTGCATCCATCCACTTTTGCATTGTATATCTGTTTACGGACTGTATAATAGCGTTAAGACGGATGATTGCGATTGAAGCACGGACGGGGGATATTGGTTGTTATCAAGTCGGCTTAAAGCCGAATTGTGTCAACACACTGTCTCTGTTCGATGAGTTAAGTATGCTTAACTTCTTTAAGTTGGTTAATCGATGGAAACGGCTAAGTGGTGTCTTTGCGAGAAGCCTTATTATATGAACAGTTTTGTAAACTTGTGTAATACTTGCAACAACTCAGAAGGATTTATGGTAAGGAAAGAACAGCAACTGGTCACTGATGATGATGATGATGATGATGATAATCACTGGTCTGGTCACTATACTTATAATCACCTTACTGTTTCAATACAATTCATACACTGACTCTATACATTCGACAAACATTTTTAGAACACCTCGCCATCCCTTCAACAATTTTACAGTATATGAAACAGCAAATTGGGACAACCGATAGCGGATTGCAGTCATTGATAAACCATTTTAATTAAATAGATTATGAATGATAAGAATTTATTACATTATTGTTTGGCAATTTTAGATAATATTTTATATAAAATATTATATTTAAAGTTTTACATGTAATAAAATAAATCGGACACAGTAAAAAAATCTATCGCGTCTGCCAACATGAAAATAAAATTTTGTGAATACCGTCTATTTAAATCATCATCATTTTAGAGATGAATATCGTTACTTAAAATTATGGTAAATTATAGACAACGATGCCAATAATAAACATTTATGTACCTAAACCATCGCTAGTGAAAATTAGTTATCATTTATAGTCTTCAGCTCCGCGTCCGCAATTGGGACAGGTCCAATGCGTTTCTCAATTTCCAGTGTTTGGATACAAAATTGGTATTGAGCCAATGTATGGTACAGTAGTTTGGTTCAATATTGGCCATTTTAAATTGAAGGCAACGCAAAGTTGAATCCAGTGTGTGACCGCGGCTTTAGTCTAGACTAGTCTAGAGTATGCCGCCATAACAGCCTTGGGATGTGTTCCGGCATTAGTGGCCAGGTTCCAGTCTCACTATAGAGAGCAGCAGAGCATCTGTTGAGTGGGCCGTCTGTCTGTCTGTTGGACTCATGCAATACAAAAAGGGATTGCTCTTTCGGAATATTTCACGGCAATGATACAAACACAACGCTACCAAGAACCATGTACATTGAACTGATCTTTCACTGTTCAAAAAAATAACAAATCAAATGATCCCACAACAAACTTGGCGGCCGTAAACCGCCGCGTTAAAACCGGTGCATGTGTACGCGGGTTAGAATTGTAATAGGGTTGAACGAATTACATTATTCATCTATACAAATAAATAAAATTGACGCATCGTTTAATGATAACAGCCCATTAATGTCCCACTGGTGGGCTCGGGCCTCCCCCTATAGGGGAACGGACAATATACCCGGCACCTTTGTCCCAGGCGGCTTGGCAGGTTTGACACGTCAGTTATCTCGATGTGCAGGTTACATCACGATGTTTTCCTTCGCCGTTGTTAGCACGTGGTAATTGTAAACATATGCAGATTAAGTCAGAAAACTGCCTAAGTGGTGCATGCGTGGGGAAAAAACTCGAAAATAAATTAATAATAACATAAGAATGTTAAAAAATATATAAATTATATGAATATAAAAAAAACATAATAGAACTTTGGTGCGCTGTAACCAGATAAATGAATGAAATTAAACAAATTTGTAGTGGAAATTATTTATTTATATTTATTTGATATAATATCCTCTATAATATTACTTTGCTGTCATTTTATTGTAAATTGACCAGAAAAAAGTTATAACGCCCAAAAGAAAAGACTTTTGTGTATAACATTTTTATTTTCTATTTTACGATAAAAATTAATAAGACTAAAATTTATATAAAATTTAATTTGCTACAAATAATGTTGTATAAAATTTTCTGTAGGGTCGCTAGTTTACGAAGATACAGCGCGAAAACATTTTGTACCCGTTTTTCCAAGATGGCGACCATGGGACAAGTGTGGTGACTCCCACAAACTTGAACTTAAGCTTATAATAATACCCCTAGACATCAAAAAAATAAAATTTGAAAAAAATTAAACATTTCAGTGGCCTAATAAGAAACCAAACGAAATTATATTAAACGAAAATTAATTTAGATATTGCGTTTTGAAATTCTGACCTTACTTCGTTCCTTTCCCTCACATATACCGGCCAGTTGAATGTAACATGTGTTATTTTATTATATTTATGGCTTGGCAACTAGGCCTTTAAGCCAGATCTTAGTTTATAATATACATTTAGTTTCTTCATTTTCTTAAGCCTATGTGTAGCACAGATGAACTGTAGGTAATCAGCTAGTGCCATTCAAAGGAGTTCTTGTGACAACTCAAAAGGCCACATTTGACTATACAGTTCACATTTCTTACAAAACACATAATCACTACTCGAAAACTATCAATATCCTACAACTATTGTTCATTTTAGAGTAATTTTACACATTTTTAGAAAATAAAACTGCACAGCACAACATCACCTTTCAGTTCCCGCCAAAAACTCCTAACATGTGTTATGTTTTCAGTATGTATAGACTAATACATAACTTAGGCGATTTTTTAATACAACAATATTGATTTTCTTTATTTTATATATATATATATATATATATATATATATATATAAGGGCCAGCCCTAATGTCTGACACATCGGCAGTTCTGTGTATGTTTACAAATACGGTGGAGTCATTGCTAAAATACCAGCAAAGTTTACATCGTAAAATGAAAATGGAAGTTACTATTTTATACATTTTAATTGCTTCGATTTTCCTGGTTTATTTTAGTGCTTTAAGTTTCTGTATGAACTTTAGGCGTTTAAGAGACCTGCCTATGCGTTTTTTGAATATACGCATATTAACATTGATTTAAAAACTTAATTTTGAGAGCATAATTACTTTTATAATCTATATATAACATTTTTCAGCTTAATAGTTTCTTAAGTTTTCGGACTTGTATACATAATAACACTACGTTTTAACGGTTTTAAGCGTTTTTTGTTATGATCACGGGCACTTTACAGTGGCCGTGATCACGGAAGACAAAGATATCAAGTGTCAACGAGTATTGTTATAGTTTTAGTTAGCCTACTACCAACTTGTTCATTTTAATTAAATAATTATAATTTTGTTTATGGTATGATATGGTATGGTATTATTAACTCTATGGGAGCCTAATTTAATTTACCACCGCTTCGCAACATGTTGTGGCTTCAAGAGAAGAGGCGGAGCAAGAAACTTTTCAGCAAACATAGCCTAGCTCTTACAATTTTATATTTATTTTTCCGTCCCATTTTAATATTATATAACTCTCTATGAATAACATCTTTAAATTTTAATTTATCTGTATGAACTTAGTTTGATTGAAAACTTTTGAATGTTGAATACCTAAAATTTTCTATGAAATCTGGTTGGGCAACTTCGGATTGTATACAAAACAAACTTTCAGACAGACGTAAACTATAAAAACAGTAACTTATAAGTTATAACCAAGCTTCGTTTACCTAAATAACGGGTTTTACGAATATTGGCATTAATTTTGAAATTTGCATAAATAAATCCGGCTCGAAGGACCATAAAAGTATGTACGATCCTGTTATGTAATGAACGTCTCACTTCAGTGTGCTAATGACTGGAATTTGAGGGAAATGCAACTCTTTCGTCGTCGTTTACTAAGAATTGGACCAAAGCGACGAGATTGTAATTCACGAACAGAGCCATAATTCTTTACTTGATAATACGAAGTAATGTTCATAATACAAAAGGTAGTTGTTGCCAAAATGTACGTACTGGCTTCGGACGTAGCACTTTCTTCTCAGTCAACTCACATCATTGCGATGCTAATATGCTACCAAGACTAAACTTCTGTACTTGATAATACAAAGTAATGTTTATAATACAAAAGGTAGTTGTTACGAAAATGTACGTACTTGCTTCGGACGTAGCACTTTCTTCTCAGTCAACTTACATCATTACGACGCTAGTATGCTACCAAGCCTAAAAAACTTCTTTACTTGATAATAACTACAAAGTAATGTTCATAATACAAAAGGTAGTTGTTCGTCGTCAAATAACACGTTTAAACAAAGACCTTGAAACATCCTTTGACTTGTTTAATAATATGATTCTTCATTTTAATTCTATTCAAGAATATCTTGGAGCGTATAGAAATAATAAAAAAGAATGAAGTTCCTTTTCTTTGAAATGAACAATATATTTTGCTAAATTATTATGCCGGTTAAATTAAAAGGACAGGTCTATAAATCCATCATTAGACCTGTCCTTTTGTATGGCAGTGAAGCGTGGCCTGTACTTGAGCGACACAAGCAAGAACTGCGTGTCACGGAGATGAATATGATGCGATGGATGTTTGTAGTGACGCGGGAAGACCGGGTCAGAAACTCCCGCAACCGCTGCAGTCTTCATGTCCGTGACATAGCAGACAAATTGCAAGAGTGTCGCTTATGCTGGTACGGCCACGTGTTACGGAGACCGGCTAATTATGTGGGGAACAAATATCTAGCCATGCCGCCTCTGCCAGGTCCCGATCGAAGGGGAAGGCTCAAGAAATGTAGGCTTGACGTTGTGAAGTTGTGATGCTGAAGATCGCGCGAAGTGGAGTAGAAAAAGTAGGAAAGCGGGCCCTGGGCGTCGGAGTGAACGCTCCGAACGCAACCGGGATTTAACGCTCGGATAATGATGATGACTTTACTAAACTATTTATTATCTATCTTTTTTACATTATTCACAGTAACTACTTTATCAATGTCTCCTGAAATTGTCTTTTTTTATTTTGAACTAGGATATGCCCGAGAGTTCGTCCTCTCTTGACTAATTGCATAACAAGCATATAGAAAAGAAGCTATCGGTTTAGTGATAATTGTGTCAGAATGTGCCAATTTTTATGCACCCGAACAACTTCAAACCGCTTCCCGAATTCCCGAAGGATACTCGGGATATAAAAATAACACATTTTATTACAAAACTTTGCTATCGACCAGTGAAAAAATCACAATGGAATTCGATTTATTTAATCTGGCCGTTTTAAATCATTCCCAGAAAAAAATCCCGTGGGATTTCCAGGATCAAAAGTAGCACAGATGCTAAGTCTAACAATTAACTGTCGATTAGTGAAAACCGCAACGTAATCGCCATAGTTTTTACGTGAATTCCGAACAAACAGACAAGATAGCTATAAAAAAATTGCCTCGTGTTCTCTATAGTTTATATTAATATAGTAGTATATTACAGTTGTTTTTTTTAATAGCTACAATGTACAGAAACGGCATGTTTAGAATTGTATAGAAAGTAGTATATGTTGTAAATAGTAAGTATATGTTGTCATTACTGGTATTTTGATGTAATATTGTTTTAGCATTTACGAATTTAAAACATGAAAATAATTGACATGCACAAGTTACTGTTTTGCTTGATTTCCAAATTCGTGAAAAAGCATTACAAGTTTGTATTTCATATCTACTTATTTAAATATTTGTAATGTACTTGTCCAATTTGAAAATTAAAATTTTGTTGTGATTCGTTTTTCCACTTGCCCGTTGAAGTTTCACTTTTACTATGTGTCCAGCACACATTTCGATTATTTAGTTTATATTGCAATATTTAACTTTCTTTAGGTTTGTTTTTATTTACGTAACGGCTATCGTATTTGATATTCATTTCCTAGAAATGATTATAAAGCTTCGAGTTATGTATAGTAATTTTATGATGTTGTAAACAAAATAATCCTAGTGATTTTGTTAGTGTTTAGATAAAACTAAACACCCATCCAAGCCCACAAAACCACCTATCACTGGGCAGTGTACCTAGATGTTGATGCGAGATGCTGGTAGCATTGCCTCGCTGGATGCAAAGCCTAATTATTTGTTATATTCTATAAATTGTATTCCATATTTTTGGATCTTATAACTCATAACTATTACAGTTATCAGATCTGTCTGGTAACTTTCTAAATTGAAAATGTCAATTGTTTTAATTAAAACATACAGAACTGAAAATTGTTCTCAAAAGACCGTCATAGATAGAGGTCATTGCCCTCCCCCGAAGCTATATCTAGCAATTCAAATATTACCTTATTACTGAAATGAAACGTATATTTTCTAACAAAGTAAAGACAGTATATTTAAAGTTATTCTGGAAAATTAATTAAGGGCTGCTTTTTCAATTACCAGATAACAATTATTCATATAATAAAGTATAACATAGAAAAATGAAAAATGTCAGCTGCATGAATTTACGAGCTACAGGACTGGAATTAAAATAAATGCCGTTGGAATTACTATAGAGTTTATTAGAACGAATAAAACAGGTAGAAATAAAACTGGATGCAACCAGTTCACACTGCACGATTCAATGCAATTCAACACGCGCAAAGTCCGTCACTATATCGCTTATCGAATGTACACATCTTGCTCGTATCGCAATCCTCGCTTGACTGCCTGTACAATACAACAATCGACCGCGTGGACTGAATTTTTCCAAGAAAAAGTAATCTGCACACCTGCGGCCATAAACGGGTACAATAACAATAGGATGTTTTTCCTTAATTAAAAATTTTAAACACAAATGCGGGAAAGGTAATAAACTACAGGTGTGCATTCACTTTGTCGGTGTGTAACAATATTAACTGCGATTGTAGTCCTTCGCAAACTCCAATAAAACATCCTTTAGCAATTTGCCAATGGATTTATTCATGCAAAATGTAGGAAGCTCTATAATGGACTTTACGACAAAATGGAATAAGCAAGTGAAGATAATTGATTCATCCAATTTTATGGTCGAGTAATTATTGGAAAACCGTAACAGCACGTGTCGTTTGTCAAAACGAAAAAAACTTGATAATTCAATATAACGGGCGGTCCAGAATATTTTTAAATATGCAGCGAATACGACGTAGTATAAATGTTACTATCAGCGTTTGCGTCGCCGTGAAACTTCTACAAAAAATCCCTTTTTTCGTGTGCACAGTAAGTAAACTTTTATACGTAGCAGTTACGTATGCATAGTAAATGCGTTACTAGTAATTGTATAACAGCACAGTTTTGAAGTGTAGTAACTTTTTATGGGAGGGTAAACAGCTTCGTTACGTAACGCGTTACGCCGCCAGTCTGTCTGGCTTCCCTTTCTCTCATGTAAGTTATCACTTCTGTCGGGCGTCCCGAAACGCACATTTTTTTTGTATAATTCTTCAGTCCACTTTCCTTGATAGTTTGTTTTTTATTGCTGGAGTTCAGCAGACAGGCAGACGGCCTACTTGATGGAAAGCGGTGACTATCGCCTGTGAACATTTGTAACACCAAAGGTGCTACAAATGCGCTGCTGCTCTCTTAAGGGAGACTGGAACCTGGTCACTAATGCCGGAACACAACACAAGGTTGTTATGGCGCCATACTCTAGACCAGGGGTGGTCGCCAACCAGTCGAGCAAATACCCTAACACCTGGCTGTGGCTTATGTCGCCTCTTACGACCGGTCGCCCGGCCGCAGAAAATGGTAGTCGTTCTCCGTTCCTGCACGGATATATAGTATATCTAAATATATAAAAATCAATTGCTGCTCGTTAGTCTCACTAAATCTCGAGAACGGCTGGACTGATTTGGCTAATTTAATTTTGAATTATTTGTGAAAGTCCAGGGAAGGTTTAAAAGGTGAGTAAATATGAAAAAAATTCTTGGAATACAGTAAAAACAACAATTTCGCCTTCCCTTAGAAACTATTCCTACCTGTCAAACTTTTGTTGTTCGTCCCGTCGTTCAGAAATTAACGTTTTTTGTTTATTGATTCTAAGGCGGTACGAAGTTTACCAGTCAGCGAGTATATATATAGTTCTTAATGACTGAGCACACTGAATATATTCATTTCAGTTGCGACTTGTCTTAATCTGTATACTTAAGTATAGTAATACTGTGAATGGACTTTAATCTTTACTGATAAATTACTGTCTGCGTATCACTCTGTCACACTAGTGTAGTATGTAAACGTAAGCATATTTTTATTGCCTATTGTTTTATACTAAAATGAATGCACAAAAAATGTCATTTAACGGAGCAAGCGCACGTAATTATGAATTTATAACGTTCTTTAAATCTTACACTTATATATAAAGCTGAAGAGTTTGTTTGTTAGCTTGAACGCGCTAATCTCAGGAACTACTGGTCTGATTTGAAAAAATATTTCAGTGTTAGATAGCCCATTTATCGAGGAAGGCTATAGGCTATATCATCTCTATCATCAAGTTAAGACCAATAGGAGCGGAGCACCAATGAAGAATGTTTCAAAATCGGGGGTTGTTATAACTATTCCACGCAGGTAGAAGTTAGTATAGTATATACGGGTTCTATTACTGTATAATTAAGACAGAATAATGATATATCCCTCGAAATTATAATGTAGTGTTACTACTGCAACTACGAACCTACGCCGCATACATGCTCTACTCTCTTTCTCATGCTCTACATCATCCTTTCCCAAAGTGGGCGATAATGCCCCCTTGTGGGCGTTGCAGGCCTAAAGGGGGGCGGTAAGAGACCCAGAAAAAATGGGCGCGTTTAAACAGCATCAGATTCATCCTTCACATTAGTTTTTATATAAGAATCGATTATGTTTGTTTTATTTTGAATAAATACTGAATACTATAAAGTTGCGTTTCAATAACCATTCTCATTGGTAGGTGTAGCCCGTAAGATTTAACTTGAGACCTCAGCGCCGTTGTGTATACTATGTAACGCAATACATGTTTAAAAAATAAAATATTACAAATTTTAAATAAATATCATCGCTAACATTGAGTGGTCTGAGAAACCGGTCGGGCGGCTCGCGGCCGACGCATGGGACAGTACATCGATGCTCGCTGCATTCATTCGTGTTAAAATTTCAAACCACCAACACGTATCAAATTCAACATTTATTATAGATTACTATCGTATTATATCTTTTAAAGTAAATTTATATTTAGTGTTTTATAACCCACGTTTTGGGTAAGTGTAGAAGCCTATAATACAAGCTTGTTTATTGTAGTTTTTTCACCATTATCATAGTTGTACCACTCATTAAATAGTGCATGTGGGTATGCCCACTTTTATATCTTTTTGCATTTAATTTAAATAAAATTGTTAACTAATAATTTCTTTACAAACATTTACACTTTGTTAAACTCGCTTTTATTTCTTTCTCATTTCATTCATTTTATTTCTTTTAAATATTTTGTAACTCCGTCTGCCTTCCGCTTGGCCACCTCACCAACTATGGTATTTTGCCTTGTTTTGCCGTCTTGTCGAGGTGGCCGACTTTTGGAAGCGCTTCAGTTTTATATTAACTCGCTGGACGTGCATTCCAGGTTTTTTTTTACCACCTTTTCAAAATTTGGCTTGGAGTAGTTGAAAAGAAGTGGAGAACTCATTGGGCACCTGGAAGGTCGTCCCCGGCTGTCCACGATACCAAGCCCAGCACCGTCGGCACCACCCCTTGGACCTGCGGAAACTTCAGGGCAGTACCGCCACGAAAAAAGCAAAACGTCTGCCAAGGCAAATACAACTCAATCCGCTCTCTTTTTTTTTTTTTAATGTAATACATGTATGCCGTAATATTATAGTCGTTTCACTATTTTACCCGCTACAACTACCTACTGCGCTTAGGTCTCAAGTTAACTTTTGCGGGCTATAGTGTAAGTCTCGTTTAGAATGAATGCTTAATCTCCGCTTATATAGCTCACAATAATCGATTAATTTAATTTGACGTTATAGTGGTTTTTAAGTAGATGAAAAAATGGGGGCGCTAAAAATGATTTATTCTCAAAGTGGGCAGTATACAAAATAAGTTTGGAAACCACTGCTCTACATAATGCGCTCATACGACACTAGCATATTATAGTTGCTTTGTTTAGAAAGCGTCGTGCAATTACTGTTATCATTAATACTGTGAGCGCGTTAGTATGACAGGTAAATTACTGCTGGCGTATTTAATGTTCATTTTTACTTCGTTCAATTTACCGCCATCACGTCTAATAGAAATCCATTTTATACGTAAAATACACGAAAATAAGGTTGAAATTCCAAATTTTAATAATTACATTGTATTAAAAGGATTATCATTAAGGACTATTCGTATTGTTACGTGTTACGTAGGACTCGAGTTAAAATGCCGTTGGAATTACTATACGATTTATTAGAACTATACAAACACATATAACATAGGCACAAATATAACTACTAGTACAAACTGCACGATTCAATAACACGCGCAAAGTCCGTCACTAAATCGCTCATCGAATGTATGTCTTACTCGTATCGTAATCCTCGCTTGACTGCCCCACCCCTCCGTTCGGGCATTGTTTTATACTAACTATACAGTACTTGAATGGACCGCGTGCACTGGGGGTTTCCGAAAAACAGTAATTTGCACACCTGGTCATTTATTCCTGCGAACGGCCAACAAAGCCGAAAACAATAACATTAGGCTATTGTCTAATTGCAAGTTTTAAATACGAAGCAAACAAAAGAAATCCGAATGCGGGAAGGGTAATAAACCAGGTGCGCGTTTCTTTGTCGGTAAGTAAAAGTACGGAAGGACCAATTTTTAAAGACCTATTTTGTATAGGCTTCATTATGGTTTTGTATTCAAAATTAAGGTACTTGATAAATTGGATTTAGTTCTAAGTCGTAATGTTATGACGCGTCCACGCTTGACTTGACATTCCCGCGGGATTTTCGGGACAAAAAGTACCGCAGCATTTTAAAGAAGAATGTAAGTTATTGTTTTAGTTGACACATTCTCGGGGTAAGCTCACTTTTACGAGTATTACTCGAACAACTACGATACGCTCCCGGGAAAATTCCCGTGGAATTCCCGGGATAACAGAATCTCACATTTTATTTTATAACATAAAATGTGCTATTGATCAGTGAAAAAATCATATTGGAATTCCCAATTTTTTAATCTGGTAATTTTAAATATATACCAGAATAAATCCCGCGGGATTTCCAGGATCAAAAGTTGCGCAGAATCTAAGTCTAAGAATTAGCTGTCGATCAGCGAAAACCGCATCGAAATCGGCCCAATAGTTTTTATGTTATCCCGAACAAACAGACAAACCGACATACAGAAAAGAAATCTAAAAAAATGAATCGTGGTATCTATCGTTTATATAGTGTATTCCAGTTGTTTTTTTTTAAATAGCTTCAATATACAGACATGTCATTTTTAGAATTGTATAATATTGTTAGAACTTTAGGTTCCGACAAAAACAAATTCCACTCCTAATCTGTAAAAACATTTTATTACCTATCGGCATATGAACCAATTGTAATTCTTTTGTGATTGTCTTCTTTTGTTTCCTTATTTATTATCATACGTTTCTAGAAAACAGCCTATTGTTCTATTGCCGCTTGCAGCTGAATCATTAGCCGGGTGTTGCGGATTATGTCGACTACAATACGGGCACATTTGTATTTGTGAGGTACAAAACGACCGCCTGGAAAAGGGGGCAGTTCAGCGACAACTACGATCAAGGTGTAACGTGTGCACAATCGGGGATCTAATAGTGACGGAGTTTGCGCGTTTTATGGAATTATGACCTTCTACTTTGCGTTTGGATTTGGTGTGTTCGGTTATATTTGTACCTGTGTATTGGAATTTTGGAATTGGTTGGAATTACTATAGAATTGATTAGAACTATACAATCACGTATAAGGTACAAATATAACTGGATACAACCAGTACAAACTGCACTATTCAATATCACGCGCAAAGTCCGTCACTATATCGCTTATAGAATGTACACGTCTGGGTCTCGCCAGACTGCCGATCTCTCCATTCGGCCATTGTTGCACCGATACAATATGGCTGCCAACCCGAATAGATTGGATTTCTTAGAATTCCTACACTTGCCTAATGACAGTCATAAGACAAGTACAAAAACAATATAATGTTTTTCTTAATTACAAATTTTTTACGCAAAGTAAACATAAGAAGTCCAAATGCGGTAAAGGTAATAAACCAGGTTTATGGCAGGCAGGTGTGCATTCACTTTTTGTCGGCATGTAACAATAATATATTTAGTTCTATACATAAACACACCAAATACAAATTGGCGCAAAGAAATGCAAGATGAATCATGTAATAGTGACGTAATATAATAATTTGCACCCAGCACTTAAGCTCGAAATGGGCTTTAATCAAATCCAGGCAGAAATGTCCCTCCATCTCGTAACTATGTCCCCCGAAAAGGCGAGCCTAGAATAGGGCAAATATATCGAGATTTATTAGCTATTCGTAAGGCGTCCATAAGCCTCTCAAGATTAATGGTGTATTCAATATCGATTTTTCTTCATACGTTGTAATTCCAACGCTATATTTTTTAATCTCTCGTAAAACAAGCCCAATATAAGATGTAGAAATTGAAATTTATAACTTTTCGAGATTAACAGGCAGAAAATATTGGCCGGTCTTGTACAAAGGTATATCTGGTTTTGAGGTAAGTCTTCAAGAGTCTCTTAATATTTATGACTTTATCCTAATTGTGAGCGATATCTTTAATCTTTGCTCTACATTAATTAGTATGTATAAAATTTAAAACAAATGAGTATTAACCACTATACGCAATTCGGTTCCAATTCAAAAGGGTTACAATTTAAAAAAAATTACATGACATTTAACGGATAACGTTCCGTTCACAAACTTTTGTTTAACGTAGTAACAACCTGACATGTAGAAATCTTTTGAATTTTCAGTTGTTAATTGATATGGTGAGTTTCGAGATTTCCAGAATTTTGAAAAATTAGAGCTTTCTTCTTTGTAAAGTTTGTGGATTTATCAACAATTAAGTTTTCTCTACCAGTTCGACAAAAAATTGGACCATCTTAAATCTGAATATAATTCTTACAAATGTGTGAATTCTTTTTTATGTCTTCATAATTATTATTGCTTTACAATCAAATATTTTTTTCTTTCTTTCATACCTGTTCACCCGTCTGTCAGTCTATGTTTGTAAATCAGAATTATTTTTCAGACCTATTTAGATCTCGAGCCCGATTTCAACCTCTTACTATACACATCACTAGTTCGTCTAACATTAATCGTCTTCCCTCCGTCGTCCCTTGTCCCTATTGTAATACATCCCATAAACCTTGATAAGGGCAAACTGTGATAACTGACAAATTATACTGACATCGAAACGATGTACGGCTTGCACTAAATTTAGATTAGAACTGTTAAATTAATTCCAACATTCTGCTCTTGAGGAATGTCGGGTCTGTTTCGCTAAGAAACAAGGGTCATTATTTAAATCAGTTAGTCTTGTCACAATCGTGGAAGACACCGACAGCAATCAGAACAGTTTAATGGGAGTTATTTTGAAGTAAAACTTTACGCGCGCTTGACTTGGGGAGTAAGCTGGTGAATGCGTGACGAGAGCGTTACGTTGTGATCGGGCAAAGCGTACGCAAGTTGAGAGAGAGATATAAGTTAGTGAAGATAGAAAGAGAGTTACGTTTCGTATATTACTGGGGCAAGAGAGGTGCAAGCACAGATTTTTTTTCTATCTCTCTCATAGCCAGTTACGTTTCTAATATCTATGACACAGACAGACACACACACACACACACACACGTGTATATATATATATATATATATATATATATATATTATATGTTATATATATATGTATATATATATATATATATATATATATATCTTATACTAATATATAAAGCTGAAGAGTTTGTGTGTTTGTTTGAACGCGCTAATCTTAGGAACTACTGGTTTGATTTGAAAAATTCTTTCAGTGTTAGATAGCCCATTTAACTAGGACTATAGGCTATATATCATCACGGTAAGACGATTAGGACCGGAGCGCCAATAAAGTATGTTTCAAAATCGAGGGTTTTGAAAATAAATTCCACGCGGACGACGTCGCGGCCAAAGCTAGTATATATATATATATATATATATATATATATATATATATATATATATATATACATACATACATATAGATGGAGCTAAAGAAGTTTTACTTCAGTCGTGTGGTCTAAAGTCTAAAGCACACTCGTTTTTTTTTATGTTAGCTAGATATCCCTAACTTCAATCCTTCGTAACTTTACGCACGAACGACTGTATAACCTTCCTGTTTTGATTTCTATATACACATTAGTTTTAAACATCAAATTGAAAATAAACTTATTAATTCTTTCTCATTTTAACGAGTTTATTTTGTAATGAAAACCGACTTCAAAAACTAAAAAGTATAAAATAACTTAATAAAGATTTTTGACTAAGATTTTATTTCGGTTATTAAGAGACAAAATAATATATAAAAAAATATATCTTGAAGTCGGTGCCAAGTAAACCATAAATATTACAAGCTTTTGCAAAAATTTGTTGTTATAACAGTGTATATATATGGTAATTTTTGTGGTTTACTTGATTTGAAGTCGGTGCTTCAAGTTGTATAGAATTTTATATTATAGTTTGTCTCTTAATAAACTAAATAAATTCTTAGTCAAAAATCAGTATTAAGTTATTTTATACTTTTTAGTTTTTGAAATTGGTTTTTTGAAACGAAGTTTTTTTTGTTACTTTTTAGTGTCTAGCTATTGTAGGCCTACCAAAGGTGCCGCACTTCTTAAAAGATATATGTCCAATGAAACGGGAACGGAAAATTTTCATAAAAAAATGTTCATAAAATGAAAAGTACTGGGCCAAACTATGTTAAACTTTTAGGGGACGAAATCTAAAATCTTCCGCATCAAACTAAAGAGAATCATGTAAATCGGATCATAAAACTCAGAGTAATCGGTGTACATACAAAACAAAAATACTGATTAAGTTGAGAACCTCCTCCTTTTTGAAGTCGGTTAAAAATGTTTTAGAAAATAAAATACGATATACAAAAATAATAACAGCCTGTGGCGGCCGGCGACATTACAAGTTACAACACAGCCGATTACTGTCCCACTGCTGGGCTCGGACCTCCCACTGTAGGGGAATGGACAGTATACCCGCCACGCTTGTCCAAGGCGGCTTGGCAGGTTTGACACATCGGTTACCTCGATGTGCAGGTTGCATCACGATGTTTTCCTTCACCGTTATTAGTACGTGGTAATTGTAACAATATGCACGTTTGATCAGAAAACTGTCTAAATGCTGCATGCGTTTCGGCCAGGATCGAAGGCCCTTTGAGTTTGGGAGGCGTTCGCTAGCCATTACGCCACTACGACTTAATACGATATAACTATTAAATAATTTATTCAAAACCATTAACATAGTGTACAGAAACAATTTGGTATCGCAAATAACTGCTGTAGTATAATACTGTGTTGCAGTTGTTAGCTCCCACTTCCAGACAACACGTTTGTTATACAATTTAAGAAGTAAAATTAATTTTAAAGTTTAATGCTTACATTTGGAAATCACTTCGTGTTAATATTTGTAATGTAACATTTGCATATTCTATGGGCTCCATACTTTCGATTGGTATAGAATTTGTTTAAATTAAACAAACCGGTGAAATGTTAAAAAATAAAATATTTTTTAATTATTATTTAATCATATACTGGACTGAAATTTGTTAGGCAACCCATATGGAATATATTTATTGACACATTAAATTAAATATAAAATAGGTTTCATCAAATAAACATCGCGGTGAAGGTCGTTGTATTTAAATGAAACAGGTCTGTTTATCGCAGACATACGTCACCTCAATTTTTCTCTTCTTGGTCACCTCCCCTTTGTCACTGCGTTACACGTTCTGGAATCCCTTCTATAAATATCACGCCCCCTTTTTTAGGTTTTTTTTTCGTCGATGCGAACTACAAACGTCTTCACCTTTCCTTTTGTCTCTTTCCTTATATCTCTTTTGTATTTCTCTTTTGCGTATAAATATGACACCCCTCCCCACTCTGTATGCAACCATATTTTATTTGCGACCTTAAAGCAATTCTTTTTCTATGCTATGAATGGTAATAGGATAGAAGACAACCAAATAAATAAAGACACGGACGATCAAACAGACGCCAGCCGACCAGTCATCGCAAATATTATTACTTCACGCTTCTATAATCTCCTATCCGTTGCAAGTGTAAACAAGTTCTAATATAAGTTTGGCAAACTATTCTTATTTCATTTCTATCGGATCATCAATAATAAATTATATATAGTGTTAGGACGTAGACGCAGACAAAGACAAATTCACATCTGCGTACCTGTCGAAACACATTTTATTACCTTTCGGCATTCTTTTGTTTACTCTGAGTTAAAAAATTGTGATTAAAAAACAGCCCATTGTGTATTGTAATCGTTTACGGCCTATTGTTGTATTGTCATCATTATCCCAGGTGTCTCGAATTTAAAGTACAAATTGATTCTAGGAAATTCGGTCCACGCGGCCGGGCAGACATATTGCATCGGTGCAGTATAAAGCAATGCCCCAATTGAGGGACGAGGCAGCCGTGCGATAGCCACGATCAAAGCGAGACGTGTGTACTACAATCGGGTATCTAATAGTGACGGACTTTGCTCGTTTTATTGAATTACGACCTTCTGCATTACGTTTGGACTTGTTGTGTACGGTTATATTGGTACCTGTGTTATACGTGTTTGTATAGTTCTAATAAACTCTATAATAATTCAAGCGTCATTTTAATTCGAGTCTTGCAACTCGTAACAGTATTTTATTATCTCGGCGAGCGTAAATAGTTTGAAAAGTCGTGAACTCTGAATAAATCTATGCCACGGTTAAATCGTGCTGCAAATCTCTTGAGAAATATGTCGATCGACTCAACGACGCCGAAGAAAGTCTCTTTGAATTCAGCATTTGATAGTAAATACCTTTACAATGGTGGGTCGAGTTTCAGGTAATACTTGAACACTGTCGCCTGAATCCTTGGAGATTTCTTCGGTCGTACATCTATGCCAGTACTATATAAAATTGTTTATCATGTTGATTACGCGAATTGGTAATTGTTTACTTATATTCCCTTTGATGTAAAATCACAATGATGGAAAATATAGCTATAATAATAATAATCGGCAGACATCGGTGTGTGTTACATTGTATATCCCCAAATTAAGCAAGTTACGCTCGTGTTATGGGTAATAATACAACGGACTACTCTGGGGCCAATCCCAGACACCCAGACCATAGTAAATAACGGAGAAAATACGTTTCAGAAATTCACTATACCAGGAATCGAACCCGGAACCTCTGTATTGCAGTGAGGTAGGCCGGCAAAGGCTTAGCCCGCTCAACCACATAGACCGTCATAAAATATATTAATAGCTGCATAGTATACAGGGAAATACATGCAGTTATATAAAGGAATGATTGAATGAATGAATGAATGAATGACTGAATGAATGAATGAATCTTTATTTGTTGAAATACAGGTAATAGTACAATACCTTTTGCACAGTACCTTTATTTTATTGCTGGAGTTCAACAGACAGGAAGACGGCCCACTTGATGGAAATCTGTTACCATCGCCTGTGGACATTTGCAACACCAAAGGTGCTAACAAATGCGCTGCTGCTCTCTTACGGGAGACTGGAACCTGGTCACTAATGCCGGAACACAACTCAAGGTTGTTATGGCGATATACATTAGACCAGGGGTGGTAGCCATCCAGTCAGGCAAATACCCTACCACCTAGCTGTGGGTTGTTTTGTTTGTTGTTTGTGTTTTGTCGCCTCTTTCGACAGGCCACGCGGCCGCAGGAAATTGTATTCTTTCTCCGTTCCTGCACGGATAAAAATGTATATGTGTACATAATACTTTTTCCCGGAAACTTACGTGGATGAAATTTAATAGAAATACAATGCAGACAGAGGGAGTCGAAAGACGGTGGGAGGAGATAGAGCTAGTCAATCCGAGATTTGTGATAAATTTTCAGAAAACATAAAGTAGTTGGAAATCTTTGTATTTCTGTACAATATAGGGCTTTTTAGAAAATTAGATATAGCCCTCGAAACTTTCGCTATTAGTGGATATTACTAAAGTTTGTTTTAGACCGGAGCTTTCTCGAAGGCCTGAAATACTTGAAAAGGGCGTAAACTAGCAGTACAATGAAGGTTCCGGGTCCGGATATTTTGAATAAATATTATCTGATACTAGCTGCTGCCCGCTACTTCGTCCGCTTGGAATAGTTTGGGCTAACGCCAACTTCTGTCACACATGATTGTTGCGAAAATTTAACCGTTTACGCAGCGCATATATAAATATATTGTTACGTACGAGCGGGAGGTACCTACTTGGGATTTAAAGTAAACACCAGTTTTTTTCAACCAACTGCTTTTAATAACTTCCCAGCCGCAAGTGATTCTTATCCACAGGGTTGATCCTACACGCAAAGCTAACGTCGCACTGTCTTGAAAATATGATATCTCACTCACAATATCGTCGCCGATGTAGCGTGGACCACCTTTTGCTACTGCGGTCCTCACCTCCAAATATACCGCGCGTAGCTCGCTTCTGGATCTCCTTCGTCACTGTCTTCTACTCAACTTCACTTCCAACTCTCTAAACTCGTCACTATCTTCTATTAAACTTGTCTTCCAACTCTTTCGGATCGCACTTGTCGCTTGAACTGAACTACCCGGTAGGCGCGCATTACGTTGCTTATATACCCGGAAGAATCTTCAGGAACCCATAATTTTGATCTTCTTTTCGTTAATCTTGTATTTACAGTCTGTCCCTTTCTAAACATCTATCTACCTCTGTCTTTTCCTCTCTGAACCTTATATTTTTACTAAAAGTCTTGAGATCGGCTTACGGTGCCAGAAAGTTCTACCCTCGGCCACCACAATTTAGGTGCATATATATAATAAAGTATATTATGTAGCATTTTTAAAACCTACTCATGTTTTTTTAATAATAAATAATAGCTAATTAAGTGCATAGAGAAGAACTGAACGCACGTACTTCACTCGGGATAGACCCGAGGACAGTTGCCCGCGACTACCAACCATAACATACGTGTTCTACATTCGAATTCTTTCTAGCGCTCAACGGCTAACTTCTCAAACCTCAAAAAACTCGTTTTTCTTCGCCTTCGCACATTTGAACGTCGTGTTCGTTACAGACTTCAGGTGATCAGAGGGGACAGAGGGCTAGTGCCTACTTCGGTTAACGGATATATTCTTTTTACCCATGTTATAACTAAGTTAAGTTTCTATTATTGTATTAGTTTAAATCACTCTCTTTTCTCTCTTTTCTTTCGCCATATCCCAATTACTTGGGGTCGGCACAATAAGACATATTCCTTCCACACTCCTTTACTCTGACATATCATCCTTCACACAATCCATCCATCTTTTTTTTATCTACCTCTACATTTGTATCCATCTATCTTATAGTTTAACATTCTTTTTGTCACGTGACTTTCATCCCTCCTCATTATATGCCCATACCAACTTAATCTTCTTCCTCTCAATTTTTCAGTCACGGGCGGAACTTTCAAAGATCCTCTTATATATTCATTTCTCACCTTATCCATTCTTGTAACACCACACATCCATCTCAACATTCTCATATCAGCTGAGAGGAGACGTTTGTGGTTTAGCAGTTTAGTGGCCCAACATTCCGACCCATATAGCATGACTGGTCGTATGACAGATTTATAAATTTGTCAAATTTTGTCGCACGTCACACCGGTTACCCGTCTCCACTTTAGCCTTATTAAGTCACTCTAATAATAAATTATTTTTTTCATACCGAGTAGCTGACAGAATAGACTCAATTTACATCTGTTAACCTGTTAACTACGGGTCCCTAAAACGTATCCAAAATGGAACAAAGTTAGCAAAACTTTATACGTGATCAGAAAAACAGATTTACCGCTCTTGATTGAACCTTTCAGAATATTGCACTGAATACACGAAAGGTCAATTTCAGCTGGTTGTCATTTTCTGAAGTTTATTGTTAATACATTCATCTCGCTAGATCAAAAAATGCACGACGGAATTTGCCGATTTTGGGTCCCCCCTAAAATCGGATCAACCTTAACAAAATATTTTTCTAAAATCTTATATTATTTTTTATGTTTAGAAAGTTATAGAATTTTTGGTATATTTGTATAGTTCTAATAAACTCTATAATAATTCCAACGGTATTTTAATTCAAGTCCTGCAACTCGTAACAATATAATGATATTTATGTCACCACCGGGGCCACAAAAAGCAAACTGTTACAAACAAAATAGATTAAATAAATTTATGGAAGAAGAGACAGCAATCCAGATTATGTATTAATAACGAACAACGCCTTCTAGTTTTGAATGTTATGACTTTGAATTTTTTTTCTAAGAAATGTTGTTCTAGTAGTAGAGGAGACGTGGAAGATCGACCTTCACCGGTCTGATAACCAGATGAGACGTATTTTTTATCAAATATATTTTATGATCAAATATGCCTATAATTACTTGCCTATCCAAAAGTGCTCAAGGCTATTTTTAATTAAATTAATTTTAATCGATTTTTTTTCATCACTTTCATTCTATTGATAACCAAATGAATTTTATTTTACTGATAGTTTTTAACACACAGAATATGCCTAGGTAGGCTTGCCTACTCATTTCTGTGTATGGCTACCTGGCAAGCAGATGTGAACAGGTAAGTCAATATAGGTGACTCTATCTATCTGCTAACTTATCGAAAGTTATATCAAATTTTAGATTATTTTATTACAAAATCAGTCACATATACTTGCCTGCAAAAAATTATTTAAAGTATTTTAAAGTACTATTGCCAAGCTAAAAACTTTTAGAGTTTTAGCCACTTGATAGGTGCGAGAGAGAAAGTAGAGCGTCCGAGGTCCGTATGGTAGAACAGGACACAACATAACAGCTGCACGCTACCTGACCGTTGAATGTATCCGAGTGCGCATGCTCGTGTACATGTGAGTGAGAGAGACAGCATTTATTTACACTTGTCAGTAAGTTTGAACTCCAATTTATTATAATTAATTTCGATCACAATTTTTATATTATTTTATTTTATATTTTTTTAAGCATTAATCGATATGAAAAAAATAATTTGCTCTCATTCATCATTTTTCATTACTGCGCCAAAAGAAGTATAACTTCACGACACTAACAATAGAACAACTAAAATATTGATTATAGCTAACTTCAGGCTGTCGGTTTTTCGTGACGGTGTGCGCGCGCATCGTAAAAATGTACTCCCAACATTTTTCCCTAACGCGCCAAAAGAAGTATAACTTCACGACACTAACAATAGAAAAAGTAAAATGTAGACTATAGCTAACTTCAGGGTGTCGGTTTTTCGTGACGGTGTGCGCGCGCAACATAAAAATTTACTCTCATCATTGTTCCCTAACGCGCCAAAAGAAGTCTAACTTCAAAAATAGTCTTTTTTTGCGCCACCCTAATATAGATATATATCCAGGAAAATGTATGTTTTGGGGTATGGTGCTAAAACTAACCCGCGCACATCCTTGGTTACGAATACAAGCCCAATTCGTCGTAACATACAAAAAACTTATTTCCATCACAGACCTTACGTGAGAACGTTATAAATGTAGATAGAATATTATATGGAGATGGCATACGTAAGAAAATAGTTGCAAAAGTATGGATTTATTTACGTTGTTAGTAGTACGAAAGAGACGCTTTACATGTTTTGTGACTTACTCTGCTAGGCAAGAGGCAATAGGCGACAAGATTCATTCATTATTTGAAATTGAGCTCTTATGACGCCTGCACACACTTCATCCTATTATAACAATTATTTTACAGTGCAGGCTGTCAATCTTTGGAATATACAAGTGTCAGAGAGACCAAATCTTTACCAAAATTTAGAAATTTCATCAGAAAACACTATTTGTCCACAAATAGCTGTCTGATTAACACAATATAATCATGCTAATACATTTAATATTACAACTTACGTATTTTGAAATGTATTATTGTACATATATATGAAATATACATACATATATATCGCCTGATTAAAATTTCTTTCATTTAGGTTTCCTGGAAGAGATCGCTTTTAACGATAAGGCCGCCTATTCTATTGCCTATAAAATATTATAAATATGGTCTGATTTTGTAATTGTATATTTTGGTGTGCAATAAAATGTTATCTCTCTCTCTCTCTCTCTCTCTATATATATATATATATATATATATATATATATATATATATATATATATATATATATATCCCTATTAATATTATAAATGTGAAAGTAACTCTGTCTGTCTGTCTGTCTGTCTGTCTGTCTGTTCCGTTTTCACGTAAAAACTACTGGACCGATTTGGCTGAAACTCAGTATATATATATTTTCCATACCGAGGATGAACATAGGATACTTTTTATCCCGAAAAATGGGATAGTTTCCGGGATAACATGATATTTGTCTGTTTCTTTGTTATGCTTTTACGGAAAAACTACTGGACCGATTTGGCTGAAATTCGGTACGTATGTAAATTAAATACTGAGGATGGACAAGGGATAATTTTCATTTTGGCCTTTTTGGTAATTTTGGCCTATTTGGTCATTTTGGCCTTTTTCGGTCATTTTGGCCTATTTGGTCATTTTGGTCTATTTGGTCATTTTGGCCTATTTGGTCATTTTGGCCTATTTGGTCATTTTGGCCTATTTGGTCATTTTGGCCTATTTGGTCATTTTGGCCTATTTGGTCATTTTGGCCTATTTGGTCATTTTTCCTTTTTGGTCATTTTGGCCTATTTGGTCATTTTGGCCTATTTGTTAATTTTGGCCTTTTGATCATTTTGGCCTATTTGGTCATTTTGGCCTATTTGGTCATTTTGGCCTTTTTGATCATTTTGACCTTTTTGGTCATTTTGTCCTATTTGGTCATTTTGTCCTATTTGGTCATTTTGGCCTATTTGGTCATTTTGGCCTATTTGGTCATTTTGACCTTTTTGGTCATTTTGGCCTATTTGGTCATTTTGGCCTATTTGGTCATTTTGGCCTATTTGGTCATTTTGACCTTTTTGGTCATTTTGGCCTATTTGGTCATTTTGGCCTATTTGGTCATTTTGGCCTTTATGATCATTTTGACCTTTTTGGTCATTTTGGCCTATTTGGTAATTTTGGCCTATTTGGTCATTTTGGCCTTTTTGATCATTTTGACCTTTTTGGTCATTTTGTCCTATTTGGTCATTTTGTCCTATTTGGTCATTTTGGCCTATTTGGTCATTTTGGCCTATTTGGTCATTTTGACCTTTTTGGTCATTTTGGCCTATTTGGTCATTTTGGCCTATTTGGTCATTTTGGCCTTTATGATCATTTTGACCTTTTTGATCATTTTGGCCTATTTGGTCATTTTGGCCTATTTGATCATTTTGGCCTATTTGGTCATTTTGGCCTATTTGGTCATTTTGGCCTTTTTGGTCATTTTGGCCTATTTGGTCATTTTGGCCTTTTTGATCGTTTTGGCCTATTTGGTCATTTTGGTCATTTTGGCCTTTTTGGTCATTTTGGCCTCTTTGGTAATTTTGACCATTTTGATTATTTTGGCCTTTTTGGTCGTTTTTGCCTATTCCGTCATTTGAGCAATGTCGGTCACTGTGGTCTTTTGGTCATTTAGACCATTTTGGCCTTTTTGGTCAAGTTTTGTAATTTATTTTGTTGACAGATAGACGGGGGATGGTATATATAATTAGCGATATAAAATGAAGTGAATCTTCTGTGCGCAAATACATAAAAATGTAATATAATATAACCTGTAGCACTTGCTCTATAAATAAGAGACACGCACTAGAGGTTAACCCGCGGCGCAGCCGCGGGGTAAACTCTAGTATATATATATATCATATTTGCTTATTGACTGATAAGAATCTCAATGATGGGCTCAAATCTGTCCATTTTAGGGGGTGGAGTATATCTATTACGCTTTTCCATGGCGTATTGACGAGTTTCAAATCTCGATGTATCACCGTCAAGCAACCAAGTAGTGTATGTTTCTTGATTAGGATTCGAACCTACGTCTTATAAAATACTGGTGCATTCACCACTACGCTGCCATCGCTTCGCAGCTTTTTCCATAAATAAAGGTTCGCATTAGACCACGATCACGCGTAATGTTGAATGATGATGCGGTCGAAGATGAAACACGCTTACTTCGATAATACCTACTTGCAAGACTTGAAGAAATCGAGATTGTACATAACTTGGAATATGCAGCGTCTCTCGTTTTCTGATAGTTTATGTATTGATTTATTTATATCCGCGAACTTTTAATCTGTTCTGTTTGTGACCTCCGAATATAAATTTAAAATAGCTACATACACTAAGCGTGACCTTTAATGTTTCAAATGATCAATAGTCGTACGCATGTAAATTGTAAACCAATTCTTATCATGATTAATATGCTCTGTAATAGTGTACGTAAACCCACTCACACATACACACACTATATACATCACACTTTACTCTGACTTCGTACTTCTGTGACATTGACAATATTTTTATAAATATCGACTTATTTTTTTTTCTATTTTGACCACAGTTGTTCTGTTTATTTGAGTTCATTTTGATGACATCATTTGAATTTAAATTAACTTAAATTTTTCTTTGTGTTAAGTTAGGTCTACAAAGTAAGATCCATTATTGGCTCATGTGCTGTTTTTAAAATGCATAGTCTTTTGTAATGTATAATGTAAGGTACATAACCTTACATTATACATTACATACATTACATTTTTGTAGAATAATCTAATATTATAAAATTCTAACCATGCCATGTTTGTGTTCGGGTTTCAAGTAAAAACTACCGAGGCCATTTCAATGCAGCTTTCGCTGGTCGACAGAAAATATCTAGACTTACTTTGTGTCCCAGGAATCCCGCGGGAATTTCAAGCCAAGCGTGGATGCAGTCGCGGGCATATCCTAGTAAATAAATAAATAACGTAACTAATGGAAGATCAGCGCTGTTGTAATCAACCAGTATTGGCGGACTTACGACTTATTTAAACTTATGTTTACTCAACAACATGCCTATCAATCTATTTTTTAACTCTAAATAAACATTTATTTCTTTCTGTTTATGTTTCGTAATTCTCAATCTTTATACATTACATTACACGCGAATTGCCAATTTGCCAGATGGTAGGGCATTTACCCGTCTAAATAGCTACCACCCCTGGTCTAGGACATGCCGCCGTAACAACCTTGAGTTGTGTTCCGGCTTTAGTGGCCATGGTCCAGCCCCATCTAGCGAGTCCGGCAGCACGTGGGTAGCACCTGTTGGATCCTCACAATTTATGCTGATGTGGGTAGTTTTATAAGTGCCGCTGGCTTTCGGTTTCGCCGCCATTGCGTGGTGGCGAACCAGTCCCCGACGCACATGTTAGCAAAATAAAAATAATCTGAAATATAATGATCAAAGCTTAATATGACTAGAATCATTACAATTACAATATTAAATACAGAACAGTAAATAATACACAGAAATATTAGGACAACTCCAAGAGTTGTCTCCACGCTTACAGGTGTCGAGCAGCAATTTGCCCTTAAAGAATACTGCGATTATCGAACAGTAATTTTCGACCACAATATACTATGGGCCTCTTGCCCAAGAGAGCTTTCGCTCTGTTCTACCATCGTGGTAGATTGCTGTTTCTAGACCGTTGGTCTGTTGGTTGTAGACCAGCTCCCCTCTGCCCGAACACCAAGTATTTATAAGATCCTCGTAGTGCGTCTGCATCCTGTAATACTTTGGCGCCACTTCACTTCCGTCATAACACCAACTTCCGCCATCCGTATAACTTCCAACTTCCGGTTACTCCACTTTCGATATCCGTTGGCTTGATAATAAATGCTTCTACGTTGGCATCCGGTTATACGACTTCCGATTACTACATCAATGAATACTCTATCCGATTATTGACTACTTCCGTCATATGGTTACTTTATAATAATAATTAAGATTCCAACACACGCGAGGTCTGTTCGGACGTTCCGTTTTCTCCGTGCAAGTGAACGTTTCACATACCATCCTTGGATATTTCATTGAACTTCTTATACAAACCGTACTTGCTCTTTGGTGTAAGTGTGCCATACTTAAAAACCGAAGTGCCATTCGAGGACCTGTTTGTGCCGTGCACTTTCAGGAGCTGTCTAGCTGCCCCATTGGAGGTGGATTCCGAGGTAAGTGGTGCTTATTACGCCAATAGTTTTTGTGCCGTATTTGGCATACCTCTCACTCTCAAATATAACCTATACAGTCCACCAGTTACTCGAACCAGCGAATCTGTGTGATAAGGATCCGTGATCCAGCATTGCACAGCACCTTTAGTGTTGCAAATGTTTGAAGGCGACGGTAATCACTATCCACCAATGTTGGACCGTTAGCCTGTCTGCTATACTCCAGCAATAAAAATAAAAGAATGGATTCTCTATTTATTTCTCTATCTACGGTTATAAATAAAGGGAAAAAATCCTCGCCAAGAAAAGCATTAAAGTTGGAGTAGGATTTATATCATATTTTTGTCTACAATTTGACACTTGAAAGCTTTTCCTTGTTTAGTATTTGACATAACATGTCAAAATAATAAAGATATACAGTGTACTCACATTTTACTTTTATTGAAACATGAACATTATGTTTAACTGGATATGGCCGCTACTGCGTTTGCACTTGGTTTACCTCCTTATTCATAATACTTATAAGAGGTTTTTGGGCTCGTTAAAAAAGTAATAATTTAGTGAAAAGACATAGGCAGAGACAACACTTTATTGTTCACCAAAACAATAGTGCACAACAAGACAATAGTTACTTGGTATAACAAAAGGCGACCTTATCGCTAAAAGCGATCTCTTCCAAACAACCTGACTCAAAGGAAATTCATAAATTATCTATAATTATTATACAACAAAGAAAAAGAAAAAATATGACATACATGAACAGTAGATTACAGTCTAAAGTATTGTAAACTAGCTCATACATTATTGTATATACCTATATTATATTGAAAAGTAATTTAAAAGTTAATTCGACTTTAACAATAAACAAAAGATTTGTGCGTGTCAAATACAAGGTAGTGTGTGTGTATTGTTTTTTACACGCTTTATATTAGCTTCACTTGTATGTCAGTCAGTATGTCTGTAACCGACCCCTAAATTTGACCGACTTCCCGTTTTCCGATTGAGCTGAAATTTTGCACGTATGTGTATATCGCGTGACAATGCAATAATATGGTACCATGGAGCTGATCTGATGATGGAGTCGGAAGGTGGCCATAGGAACTCCTGTACTAAACAAGATAGACCCTTCGTGTTTGGGCCCGTATGTTTATATCGCGTGACAATGCAATAATATGGTACCATGGAGCTGATCTGATGATGGAGTCGGAAGGTGGCCATAGGAACTCCTGTACTAAACAAGATAGACCCTTCGTGTTTGGGCTCGTATGTTTATATCGCGTGACAATGCAATAATATGGTACCATGGAGCTGATCTGATGATGGAGTCGGAAGGTGGCCATAGGAACTCCTGTACTAAACAAGATAGACCCGTCGTGTTTGGGCTCGTATGTTTATATCGCGTCAAAATGCAATAATATGGTACAATGGAGGTGATCTGATGATGGAGTCGGAAGGTGGCCATAGGAACTCCTGTACTAAACAAGATAGACCCTTCGTGTTTGGGCCCGTATGTTTATATCGCGTGACAATGCAATAATATGGTACCATGGAGCTGATCTGATGATGGAGTCGGAAGGTGGCCATAGGAACTCCTGTACTAAACAAGATAGACCCGTCGTGTTTGGGCTCGTTTTACTTGTCTTGGCTAGCACTCTGCTGCTACATGATATGCAGGATCTCAAAAGCTTGTATTTAAAAACATTTAAACAAAAATCATCTAAAAAATGAACAATAAATAATAGTTTAAAAAAACTAAAAAAAATACGCTTTTATAAAAAATCCAACTAAAAAAACAAAAAATAAAATTTAATATAATATAAAAAAGCGTGGGGTGTATTCAATTAATAATATAATATCTTAAAAAGCGCTTTGAATACACCCCACGCTTTTTTATATTATATTAAATTTTATTTTTTGTTTTTTTAGTTGGATTTTTTATAAAAGCGTGTTTTTTTTAGTTTTTTTAAACTATTATTTTTATTGATTTAATGTGTTTTTTATGCATTATACACTCTTCTCTATATAAATTCTAAGTGTGCGAAATTTCATACTCCTCCGTCCGGTAGTTTTCATCAAAATGGGTACAATTTTTTTGCTTCACGTATGAATATAATGATAAATGAATCTTCTGGTTTATCTGCTATATCCATATGCTCACGAACATCACTACCTTCTTCCAGTTTTGCTAAGATTAATTATTTCAGTAGGGTAGCCTATCTGGCGGGAGCCTTACTCACATATCTCGGGCTTCAAGCCAGAGGGGCGTATAAAAAAAATGCGTTTTTATTTATTTCGTCAATCATTTATATTTTTATCGATACACCACCTCTGTTTTTTTTCTTAATAGTAGGTTAATTAAAAAAAGAGCATTTCACGTAATCAAGGAAGTACTTTCATAGACACATGCAAATATTCAGTTATAGAGATATATTGAATAAAAAGTTTTGTGTATCTCCTGAAAAGTTGGCTTATACGCCCCTATGGCTTGAAGCCCGCGATATATTGATTCGAGAGTGATCCTTACGTCTCCAGCTCTGAAGCTTCTATAAGCAATAGTAGCTCGGATTACGCCATTTCGTTATTTTCAACTTCAATCTTCTGTCTTGATATCTAATTAATATTTTCTCTGTAAATAACCCTATCCACAATAAAACAGCTGCTCATTAAAAATATTAATTTATTATATTAATTTCCAATTTCCCTGGAATCCACTCATCATATCCTGACTTGGTAACAATGAGACCACCATAACAGTATACTCTTTTGAATGAAGAAAAAATTTGAAAATCGGGCTACAATTGACGGAAAAATCGCGTAACAAACATACAGTCGAATTGAGAACCGACTTTTGAAATTCGGTTAAAGTACCGACGCCGTTACGTTCAAAGTTGGCTTCAGAGCTTGTATTAAGTAATAAATCAATTAGGCGCAAGTCCCTTATATTCAGTTGGCCGGTAGCCAATGATAATGTAGACCCAAAAGCGGTATTGATGGCCGCAATTTCTTAAAGTAGTCTGTCTTTATTTTTTCTCAAACTGGTAATTCTCTTGTGTTGACATCCTAAATTTATGGCAGCTAATATATATAAGTGGTCGCCCAGTGGTCGAAATTCGACCATAATTAATTTAAATTACAAGTTTGAACATTATTAAGGTTCTGTTGTGAAAAACTATTATACTTCTATAATCACAGATCTCGCCAAGGCTACACTGTTAATTTGACTTTAACAATAAACAAGAGTATATATGCGTTTGTGTGTCAAATACATGGTATTGCTACAAGTTGCGGGACTCGAATTAAAATGCCGTTGGAATCATTATAGAGTTTATTAGAACTATACAAACACGTATAACACAGGTACAAAATATAACCGAAAACAACAAATCCAAACGTAATGCAGGTAGTAATTCAATAAAACGCGCAATGTCCGTTACTAATAGATTCCCGAATGTACACACGTCTTGCCCTGATCGCCCCCCTCCCTCAATCAGGCCATCGTTTTATACTGCACACATGCAATATTCCTGCCGGCAACGTGGAATTTCCTAGAATTAAAATATAATATGTATATTCTTGTAATTTAAAATCCGCACCACCTGGCTAATGATTACAATACAACAATAGGCTGTTCTCTAGAAACATACACAATAAATAAATAACAAAAGAAGACGATCCCTAAAGAATTATAATAGTTTCAATGTTATTAGTTATTAGTTCAAATGCCGACAGGTAATAAATGTGCTTCTGCAAATCTGTACTTGAAATTTGTCTTTATCGGCAACTAGGTTGTTACAGTATCTATAGGCCACGGTTATCACTTTCCATTATATCTGTCTGGCTGCTTTTTTTTATTGCATAAGTACAGGAGTCGGGCAAACGGCCCGCCTGATGGAAAGTTGTTACCATCGCCAATGGGCATTTGGAAAATCAATGGTGCTAAAATGTGCTGCGTAGGGAGCATAAAACCCTGATTGCATAGTGACAGAACAGAACTCAAGGTTATTATGGCCTTAAACTTTAAATCAGCTATCCCGACTGGCAAATACTCTATCTATCATCTGGCCGTCGGGTGCTTTGTCGCCTATTACGACAGGCCCTCCGGCCGCAAGAAATCGTATTCTTCCGCCGTTTTAAACAAAGTAAATTTATAATTTCCATAAGCTTTTTTAAAAAGTTTTTAAATACAAGCTTTTAAGATCCTGGATATCATGTAGCAGCAGAGTGCTAGCCAAAACGAGCCCAAACACGACGGGTTTATCTTGTTTAGTATAGGAGTTCCTATGGCCACCTTCCGACTCCATCATCAGATCAGCTCCATTATTGCATTGTCATTCGATATATATATATATATATATATATATATATATATATATATGAGTGCAAAATTTCAGCTCAATCGGAAACCGGGAAGTTGGTCAAATTTAACTTGCAAGATTCCACCCGAACTTACATACATACATCCATTGCAAGTTAAATAAAAGCTTTTAAAAATGATATAATGCTTGAGTGAGGTTACGAACTCTGTGTAGGTAGTACATGGAGTATACTTCCTTAATATTGTTACAATTTGGGCCACCTGCATCCGTAGACAAAGCACATTATACATACATAGTAATCTTTATGGTAGTCATTAGCCAGGTGTGATTCTTAGAAATTCAGTCTACAGACATATTGTATTTGTAAAGTATAAAGTAATGCCCCAAAGGAGGGGTGAGGCAGTCAAGCACAGATAACCACTAGCGAGACAAGACGTGTGTACATTCGATAATCTATATAGCGACGGACTTTGCGCGTGATATTGAATTGCGCATTACGTTTGTACTGGTTAAGTTCAGTTATATTGTACCTATATTATAAATGTTTGTATAGTTTTAATAAATTCTATAATCATTCCAACGGCATTTTAATTCGTGTCCTGCAACGTAACAATATTATACCACGAAAATAAAACCAGGCCACAGGGCTAATATCATCTCGGAACTTATCTTTAATACCGTTTTACCTACTAAATTATGTATACAGATGTAAATTCGTGGTACAAATGTCGATGCTACGCTTTAAATATGATATCTCAGTGACTTTATGGGATTAGGGTATCAGGATGTTGTGCAGGATATTCTCTAGTTTCCTCCTTAAGTTTGCCAATTTGTTCTGGAGCGTTTTACATTTATTTTAATCTCTTGAAGAATGTACTTTCATTTAAGGCCTGCGGTGTGTACATTTTGTGAAGAGTGAAATAATACAAGTGTTAGCTGAAAAGCGTTTCGTGTATTTATTATACAATTTCGTACTTTAATGCAATGAAATAGGATCTTAAAGAATATCTGTCAGTACATGTTCAAACATAAGTACATAAGAAGTAAACTCCAATCGTTCATCAGAACTGATACATTACTTTAAATATTGCGACAATGTTTTGCCAACATTACATTTATATTTGTCCAAACCTATTTGGACATCATCGTTTTTTTATTTTTTATTTATTTGTTTTTTATTCTTTGTTTTTTACTTGTCATTATAACTCAATCATAATGTTATTACACGCAATATTTCCTTTTTAACTTAATTTCTGAATAAGCTCATTTCCATAATGAGAATACATTGGTCGAGTACAGCGTTATGCTGTATCCATGCTACTGCCAAAGAGAATAAGTTCAAAAACGTCCCTATGTCGATCTTAACTGTTGCAATCTCCGGAATCCTAGCTATTTCGGGGCATAATGCCCTAGAGTGCAATAAAGAAAATACGATATAGCAAACCGCGTTCCTTAGAACATTAGTTACAGAAGCAGGATTTATTGGCGTACATTTGAGTGCAAGGAAAATGCAGACTGCAGCGCAAGCGCTGAAAGCATTCTTTAGCGGGTCTCACTTTTAGAGTCTATTAATGGACTAAGATTAAAGGTTGCTTCAGACGAGAACGTCAAAACTAGACCTATGCTGGAATCGTTACCTTGATGTCAGATCTTAAGGCTGGCTCTATCCTGAGGAGGCTGTTGAAAGAGCGAGGGAGGAGGACGCGTACGCGGACCCCGTCGGCAGGCGATCGCAGGCGCCGGCCAGTGTTGCCAACTCTAAATTCTAGAGGATGGTAGAATTCTTCTTAAAATACGGTAGATTTTCCAAAATTATGTTGTAGTTTATATTTTAAGTATGGTAAAATTATCTTGTTTATTTAGTAGCATGTTAAGGGTCAGAATAATTTAAAAAAGAATCAGACAGTATAATTGTATCAATATTTTTATACATATCTACATTGTGTTTTTTAATCATAGCATCGATGGGATTAAAATCAACACAGTTTTTTCCGTGTCAATTAAACTAGGTGAATTCAGAAGTTCTAAGTATTCAAGAAAATTCAAATATATAAAGCACCACCGAATTCGTTCGCGTAATATTTCCAAGCTGGTACCTCGCCATTGGGGGAATTCCTGACGCATAAAACAGTGTTGTTGATACAATAAAACGAAAATACCCTAAGGTACAGACAATAAATATTCAAACTCGCTAAAATTATTTTAGTGATATATAATCTACAAGATTTAAAAAAATACGATATTCAATGGGTATTACGGTGTATTTCGCTACCGTAATAATAAACCTACGGTATGTGGTAGATCTATGCTGATTACGGTGTTTTTACCATAATTACAGTGCAGTTGGCAACACTGGCGCCGGCGCAGTCGCCCACTCCTGCTGTACGAAGTGGGTCACTCTGCTCCCCGGGGTGGCCCAGTACAGAGCGTAGGAGCGTCATGGTGAAGTTACTCTGTACGAGATCCCATGACACCTCGTAAAACGAGAACCGCTCACTGAGAGTCCTACAAACCCTCGATGCAGGCCTTATGTCTGGTTTCTGGCCCTACTCCGGTCATGATTAACTTAAGGTTAATAATAACCTTGAGTTAATCATGTTTCGTGCGATGGATGAGAGTTCTGATGGCCTACTGTCCTCCCTCTCTTTTCATCTAGTCCCCTTTTTTTTTGTTGACGCACGGCGAATGTCTTTTCATGCGACACCATCCTCGGGCCTGGGAAGAAGCTTTAACCCGAGGGCTATGTGAACGTGCCCTTGGGACACCCACTTCACCAACAGAGGGAGTCCATGGGCTTCTCCATCTCGTCCCGTTATTATAAAAAGTGAATAATCGGCAGACAAACACACATATTGTATATCCCCAAATTTAGCAAGTTACGCCGATCCCAGACACCGAGTAGTAAATAACGAAGCGGAGATGGAGAACGGAGAAAATACATTTCCGAAATTTACTATACCAAGAATCGAACCCGGAGCCTCTGCGTTGCAGTGAGGTATGCCCGCAAAGGCTTAGCCCGCTCAACCACAGAGACCGTCAAATTATTCCATTTCGCCTTCCATCCTCTGTCCATAAAACTAGCAACCACTTTCTATGAGTTGGGTCTTATACCTATTTATCAGCTTCGCAATAATATAAGGCAAACAATAGGCGAACTGCTTAATGCCGTCTCTTACAAACAACCTAATATAATAATATATAATACATTGTAATAATCTTATTATTTTATTTGGTGTACAACAAATTCTACGAGTTAAAGCCATGATTCAACGGATGGTAATAAATTAATACCACATAAATAAAGCTGACTATAAATTGCTAGAACATAGCTCAGATTCTAAAATAGTTAAATCAAATTCGCCATGATGTAACCGCAAGAATATTTTCATGGACCAACATTCTTGGGGAACATCGGTATTCTGGGTTTCTAAGGAATCCACTTGTGTCATTACATCATCAATCTATTGAAAATATAATCTAACAAATCTGTGAATGAATCGAGTTTGTACAATGCGCTTCAAGAAACGTGAAAAATAAAAAGGGGCTAATTTTTTTCTTTTTTTAACAACTCTACGGACTCGTGTTTTTTTTTTTTTTTTAACTATTATTTATTATAGCATGAGTCCAGCAGGTAGCTGGCCCACCTGATGGGAAGCGGTTACTATCGCCTGTAGATATTACCAATGTACTGCCGCTCTCTAAACGGAGACTGGAACTTGGTCTGTAATGGCCGGAACACAACTCCAAGTTGTCATGGCGGTTACTCTAGACCAGGGATGGTAACCATCCAGACCGAGACAAATACCCTACCACTTGGCTATGGGTTGTTTCGCTGCCTCTTATGATAGACCACCCGGCCGCAGGAAATTGAATTCTTTTTTGTTCCTGCACGGATAAATGATAGGAAATCTGTAATAAACTTAAATTCCATAAAATTGGGATTTCTTTCAAAGAGTATTTCATCTTTAAAAAGTATTAAGACGATACGTATTTTGTAGCTAGTATTTTAAATACCATTTTCAAAAGTATCTGGTATCTCAAATACTTATTTTAAGAGTATCTGTTATATTATTATGTATTCCGATAGGTATAGGTTGTCTTGTACATCTCTTTCTAGACCAGTGGTTATAGCCATTCAGACGTGCAAATACCCTACCACTTGGCTGTGGGTTGTTTTGTCGCCTCTTATGAGAAACCTTTTTCCGTTCCTGCACGGATAAACTGATTTCAGACTGACACCGTATTGACGATATAACTGTGTAGTACATGAATACATAGAACAACGGGCTTCTGTTAGGGGAATAAAGAAAAACAAACATGCCCTCTGATATGAATCGTAAATTTAAAAAATAGTTTATACAATTTATTTCTGGCTTCTGCTCGAGCCGGCGATATACCGAGATTCATTCATTTTTTATACTTACACACACATACCATTGCGCCTTTTTCAAATGACAGTAGACAGAGAGAATGTTTGTTTATCCACTTACTATTTTAGTACACTTCGCTTAATCTATTTTAATATTTTCTGGTAAATTATTAATTTATATATTTTTTTAAATTTATATTATTAATTTAGGTTTGTGGCTTGGCAGCTAGGCCTTTAAGCCAGATCTTAGTTTACAATATAGTTTCTTCATTTTCTTAAGCCTATATGTAGCACAGCTGAACTGTAGGTAATCAGCTAGTGCCATTCAACGGAGTTCTTGTGACAACTCAAAAGGCCGCATTTGACTATACAGTTCACATTTCTCACAAAACACATAATTACTACTCAAAAACTATCATTATTGTACAACTATTGTTTATTTTAGAGTAATTTTACACAGTTTTAGATAATAAAACTGCACAGCACAACATCTCCTTTCAGTTCCCGCCAAAAACTCTCTTTCTGGTAAATTAGATTAGACTCCCATAGAGTAAATAATAACTGTAACAAGATAAAAACTAAATAAAACTTTAACAATACTCATTGAAACTTGACATTTTTGTCTTCCGTGATCACGGTTACTGAAAAGTAGCCGAAACGTTTAAATAAAAATCAAATAATACCTATGCTGCTGCTAAAATCGTTAAAACGTAGTTTAATTTTAATTATGTGGAATAGTCGCAAAAACATAAGAATTACACTTGCAGTAATCGACATTTTTGGTTTATTCATATTTTTTGCAACAATGGTATTCCAAGGCGGTAATCTATACATAAAGTTACTTAGCATGGAATGTTGTTTAAATATATAAATAATATATTTACCTCGTTTTTCTCGAAACAGCCACTTGTAAGTACTGCATTCATTTGCTATAAGAAGGGCACGATTCGCGCGAAGCTCTAGTAAATCATCCCAATCAATGGCCTTCAGTAAAACAAGATCAAATTATAAGAGCTCCCGATAACTTTGAACAGATCTGTATCAGAGAGCCCTGATATTTGGATTTATGTTTTGACGGAAGTACATTTTTAATTTCGCCGTCGCTTGGTCCTATTGAAATAGCGATATTTTATATAATAATATATATAATTAAAACTATATTTTAACGATTTTGTAAGAAAGAAAGACTTTATTAGAAGAAATAGCGACGTAATTTTAAATTCCTTATACATTAATACACTGAGCATATTTTGAAAATTTGAACACCGCATTTTCAGCAAAAAGGGTTTAGTCGATTATCTAACTTTTTTCGCTATTACTGAAAAGTGGCCGAAACGTCGAAATAAAAAGGCGCGTTTAAAACGGTTAAATCGCACTATTATTTTATTAAACGGCTTTCAAACACACACATTGTATATCCCCCAATTAATCAAATTCGCTTGTGTTATAGGTAATATACAACAGACTACTTCTAAGACCAATTCCAGACACCTACACAATAGTAAATAACAGAGAAAAATCGACAACATTTTATCATACCAGGAACGTTTTTATCCTTCCAAGCTTGTAAGGAATTTATGGAGATATGTTGCAGCAATATAAATAAAAAATGTGGTATGCCACATCTTTATTATAACTATAGTGATATTTTTCTTTACATTTATTGTGTCTCCGTCTTATTGAATATGCACTGTTTGCTACAACTCCATTAATTCTTCAAAAGTCATTCTATAACATATTTTTGTATAAAACTTATATAAAGAAAGAACTTGAGCTATAAATAGAATAAGACAAAAATAAAGAAAAACAATTTTTGGGGCTAGACGTGTTGCTGGGGAGTTTCTTGCCGCTTCTTCTCCTTAAAAACAATAACACATTGCGAAGCAGTGTACATTGATTAGGACGTAAAATTAAATTATAACCTATATGCATGACCTTCTCCAGTAGAACTTATTTTGAATAAAAAAGAATATATTAATATTTGATTCGAACCCGGAACCTCTGCGTTGCAGTGAAGTAAGCCATCATATTATGCTTAGCCCGCTCAACCATAGCAGCTATCAATTGTTGTTGACAAACAAAAGTTGACAAATCTCTGGTTATAAACCGTCTCAATTAATGACCTTCAGTAAAAAAAGATCGGATTTATATATAGGGTTTCCAACAATACTTTATAATGACGTATACTAATTTATATTTAGTGAATATAATTTTACATAAAAATAAAGTTATATATTAGATCATTACTGAACTTTCGATCACGTTTCATTGAAATTTATTCAGTAATGAATCTAAAATGGCGAGAAGAAAGGTGCAGGAAATCTACAAATTTCATAAAATAACTTGTTTTTTTAAAAGGTTTTTAAATACGCTTTTGAGATCCTGGATATTATGTAGTAGCAGAGTGCTAGCCAAGACAAGTAAAACGAGCCCAAACACGACGGGACTGTCTTGTTTAGTACAGGAGTTCTTATGGCCACCTTCCGACTCCATCATCTGATCATCTCCATGGTTCCATATTATTGCATTGTCACGCGATATACATATTCGTGCAAAATTTCAGCTCAATCGGAAACCGGGAAGCTGGTCAAATTTGACTTACAAGATTCCACCAGAACTCACATACATGCATAAGTACATCCATTGCAAGCTAAATCAAAGCTTGTTAAAATGAATTCTTTGTTTATTTAAATTGGGAATATAAAGATAGCTTCCAAAAATTTAAGGACAGTGAAGACAAGTGAAGTTGTTAGAGTGTGCTAGTAGCACAAGAGAAGAAATAAATAAAATTTTAATAAATACTTTTTCTTCCAAATACTTTATTATTTCCCTACTTATAAAATGTAATACGTTATTTTTCTCAAGAATAGTTCTTTTTCTTCTTCAGCCAATCTCAGTCCACTGCTGGACTGGCCTCCCCAAGTACGCGCCACATATCCCGGTCTCCTGTCTTTCTCATCCAGCCCCTGCTGGCGAGCTTACACAGGTTGTCAGTCCACCGGGCTGGCGGGCGTCCTACGCTACGTTTTCCGAGACGTGGTCTCCACTCCAGGACTCGTTTGCGACTCGTTTGCTCCATCGGCCATCGGTCCTGCGACAGACGTGACCGGTCCACTGCCACTTCAACTTGCTAATTTTGCGAGCTATGTCGGTTACCTTCGTTATCTTACGGATGTCCTCATTTCTGACTTTATCCATAAGAGAAACACCTAACGTAACAAGAATACTTGGCAACCCTTATTATGAGTGGTCCCGATAACTTTGACCAAATCTGTAACGGGTAATCTTGACATTTGAATTTATGTTTTGATGGAAGCAATTTTTCATTCCACCATCGCTTAGTGCTATTAAAACAGCAATATTTTGTATATTGTTGTTATAATAAACTCGGGGGAATATTGTCTGTTTGTTGTTTTAAGAGACAGTGATAGACAAGCGTCTTTTGATGATTAATTAATGGAATATTTTAAAGATATATTCACTGTTGTTTGCTCCTATTTATTTGATGTTTGAATACTGATAAGTGGGGGTGGCATTCCACGCACAAGAAAAGGTTTCGTAAGCCGAATGTAGACTGTTCACTTCTGCCTTTCAATTCGGATGAATCAACTAATCTATATAAGCCAAAAACTTTAATCATTCAATGTTAATAGGAACCGTCATATTTTTTATCGCTGGAGTACAGCAGACAGGAAAACGGCCCACCAGATGGAAAGCGGTTACCGTTGCCTATGGACGTTTGCAATACCAGAGGTGTCATTAACTCCCTGCCGGTCTCGAAGAAATTTTATGACACCCTTTTTAAAAAACCGCCTGTTGTAGCGCTGTGGGAAAATCACGGCTGGGAGCTCATTGCAAATACCCACGGTGCGCAAGAGAAGCGTTCTAGAGAACCGTTGCGTACAAGAGCGAAGCGGCTCAAGGAAGTGGGGATGAGCGCACAGCCGATGACGTGCGGTGCGGTGGTAAAAAGAAGACGAAGGCACCATTCTGAACAGTTCCTCGGAACACTCTCCGTGATATAGTCGGTAGAATACGGAGAGAGACGCGAAGTCTCTCCGAAGGCCAAACGTAGCTAAACCGTCTGAGTATAGGATCTTCGACAATGCGAACGGCTCGACGTTGATTACTCTCCAGGGGATTTAGCTAGTAAGCGGGTGCCCCGGCCCACAAGTGTGAGCAGTACTCCATATGCGGCCTCACCTGGCTTTGTAAAGCACAGCGTTGCTGTGGAGAGATATACTGCTTGGACCGGATTAGCACTCCCAACTTCTTGGAAGCAAGTTTTGCCTTGCCTTCAAGGTGGCCCCTGAACTGTACATCGTTTGCAATATCGACACCAATTTCTTTTTTGTATATTTCATTCTTATATTTATCTGTTTCTTTTTATTCTTTTCTTTAATTTTTTTTTCTCATTTTTTTCTTTTTATTATTTACTAAATGACCTGGCGATCTTCGTACCGCCTATTTTCTGAATTCCTAAAAGTCTTTGTTGAATGACACAAAATCGAAATCACCAAAATCGGTCTAGGTGATTAGGAGGATTCTAGGACCCGATCTCAGCGCCACCTACCGGTTCCAACTGTGAATCTAAACTATCCGGGAACCCACTGAAACGCACAAAACAAAATCACCAAAATCGCTCCCGGTGATTAGGAGGAGTCTAGAACCCGATCTCAGCGCCACCTACCGGTTCCAACTGTGAATCTAAACTATCCGGGAACCCACTCAAACACACAAAAACAAAATCACCACACTCCCGGTGATAAGGAGGATTCTAGAACCCGTTCTCAGCCCCACCTACCGGTTCCAATTGTGGCTGTAAACCATCCCGGGACCCACTCAAACACACACACAAAATTCATCAAAATCGGATGTATAGTTTACGAGTCTATAAAGGACATACACAAACATTCATTTTTATATAGCAAGATTACAAAAACTGCTTATTACTATTAAGTACTTTGAGTCCTTATTTTCTATTACACCTTGCTTCCTTAGGAACCTAGTTTTACAATTTCGCTTATTATATCTATTGTTACATATATTTCATCCAAACAAATCAATTAAACAAAAATCCCTAGTTTCAGTGTATAAAACGCATATAAATCTTCTAAAACAACTTTTAACCGTCATGTAAAAGCAATTTGTATAGAAACGTAGGAGTGCTGAAGTAAGTGGTACCATCCATCATGATATCTCATAAAAACGGAGCATGATAGATACATTATATTATTACTAGTTGTTACACGCGGCTTCGTACGCTTTTAGTTTAATACTTTCTGAATGAAGTAAGAAAGAAATTCGGCTGAGTAAATGGAAATTTAAGTGAGAGTACTTTGACCTGGGGCCCAGTTCTGCTAATTCAATATCTTGGCGTTGTGAATATTGTTACGAGTCGCGAGACTCGAATTAAAATGCCGTTAGAATTACTATAGAGTTTATTAGAACTATACAAACACGTATAACACAGGTACAAATATAACTGTACACAACCAGTCCAAACCTAATGCACGTTTCAATCACACGCGCAAAGTCCGTCACTCACGTCTTGCTGCGCTTGTGGCTATCGCTAGACTGCCTCCCCCCTCCATCAGGTCATTGTTTTATACTGTACAAATGCAATATGTCTGCCGTATCTAAGTCGACTTAATTCGCCACACCTGGTTAATGACTCGGCCGCAAGCTGTACATAAAAGGTTACAATAACAATGGGCTGTTTTCGAATCACTAAATTTAAACACAAAGTAAACAAAAGAAGACCGTCTTAAAAGAGTTTCAATGTTATAAGCTCAAACGCCGACGGGTAATAAATGTGCTTTGTTTACAGATATGCAAGTGGCCCAAATTGTAACAATATGCAGATACACTAAGGTGGCTATTCGTTAAGGGCGTTATTTTTAGCTCTATAAATAATACGCATTTGGCCACAGTATATGACTAACATTATCTCAGATGTGGCCCTAATATAATGAGCGTCGGTCTAGATAGATAGCTATTATTATTCAAATGAGAATACACATACATCAATAACAATCTTAAGCCCAATTAGCTTCTCAGAGTGTAAACAATTTATACAATATGTTTATCTTTGAATCAAATCTAATGAACACTCAGTTCCATTCAAACGCTAATTTGCTTTTAACTGAGATACTAATTAAACAATAGGAAGTGTGAAACACTATTAGTAGAGACTGTTTCCCTTTGCTTCTCGTATGCTTCGATCTATGTGGCTTTGTGTTTGGTACAAGTCATAAAAATGCTGCGAGAACAATATATATATATATATATAACTCAAGAACGGCTTTACCGGTTTGGCTGAAAATTGGTGGGGAGAATAGATAGAAGCAGAATACGGATGTAGGATAATTTTATCCCGTTGAAAACGGTAGGTGGCGCTGAGATCGGGTTCTAGAATACTCCTAATCACATGGACCGATTTTGGGGATTTTGTTTTTGTGTGTTTGAGTGGGTTCCCGGATAGTTTAGATTCGCAGTTAGAACCGGTAGGTTGCGCTGAGATCGGGTTCTAGAGTCCTAATCACATGGACCCATTTTGGTGATTTTGTTTTTGTGTGTTTGAGTGGGTCCCGGATGGTTTAAATCCACAATTGGAACCGGTAGGTGGCACTGGGATCGGGCCCTAGATTTTAATTTTTTTCAGAGCAGGACAACATCTACCGGGGCCGCTAGTATCTATTAAAAACATAATAGAATTCTACAACTGCTGTGCGTGAGTGCTGTTTATTTTAACTACTCCCACACGCTACATATATTGACAGTAACATGTGTTATAAGGGCAAATCTCTTGAGGGCATCATTACATTACATTACTTTTTTTAATCGTGCTGAATTATCATTTTTTGCTACAGTAATGATTATCGCTTATTAGTATTATCAGAAAGGCACTTGAAACGAAAAAATTGTTAAATATATATAAATCTCTTAAATTTTCGCGACTGAGTAGTACAATTAATTAAAAATACGTTTTAACAATTAAAAGCGCGGAATTTTAATTAATTTTTATGTCGACGTTTCGGCCACTTTCCAATAGCTGTTATCATAAAAAAAGAATGATGTCAAGTGGCAAACAATAATATTAAAGAAATTTTTGTCTATGATTATTATTTACTGTGGATTAGATTAGGCTCCCATAGAGTAAATAGTAATAGTAAAAAAAATGAATGGAGATAGGCTAATAACTTTAACACTATATAAGATACTTTACATCTTTGTCTTCCGTGCGTGATTGCGGCTACTAAAAAGTGGCCGAAACGTCTAAATAAAAACCAAATAAAATGCGACGCTTAAAACTGTTAAAACGTAATTTTAATTAAGAAGATTAAGGATTAAACAAAGCCTGGTCAATAATGCGCGCCGCAGATTTACCCATACAAGTCTCTGACCGCTATCTCTTACAAATTGAAACCCGACCAAATCACGTTGGCGCGCAGCGGCTCTTAAACTCTTACAAAGTAAATATTAGTCTTCAATTTGCCGTGTTGCCACTGTCTCCAGTTACACGATAGACCATTTACGTACTCGCCCACCAATCGACTTGGTGTTTGTTATGTTTAATTAGTAATTAGTCAAGGAAAAAGATTAGCCATGTGCCTGTCAGTATGTATAGTGAAAAGTTTTGTAGATGTACCGTTGTCTCAAAAACTACTGATAGTCTAAAAATTTCGAGGAATTTTAATGACTGGCAGCTAATACCCAGCCACATATTGACTTAAAAACACCACTTTAGATACTTTTAGAGCTACGTTTTATATCCGTCAATTGTACCCCTACTATCCCTCCACATCCTTATAAGCGATATTGGTACCACCAAATATTATTTATGTTTTTCTTATAATGTCTCCTTGGACACCGGGTTGCCTGGAAGAGATCTGTAGTAATGCTGCCCATTATTCTAATGGAAATGTATGTCTGCGTTTAAGTTATGGTGAAGAATAGAGAGTTTTCATTATTTCATTTATTACAACAACCAGCTACTTTAAAACTCATTATCAAAATCTAATTAACCAAATCAATATCTTAACGACATCGCGATAAAGCTTTTAATACCTTGTTTATATCAGCGAAGTACATTTTGTGGGTATCAAAATGGGGTTTAAGAGCGTGTTGTAAAATATTTTATAGCGTTCATATTGTTTGTTTGTTCAATAAAGTGTGTTGGGATTTTAAAGATATTAAAGCTAAGTACATTTTCAGCAGAATGTTATGTTTTTGATGATAATCCAAATTTATTATTACCTCTTCTAAAAAGGAAAACAGTTTTAATTAGAAAATTAATTCAATTTGATTGAAACTCTCTTAGAGGTCTGAATTATCTATTGTTGTAAGTATTACATTTATAACATTGAAATAACACAAAAAGCAGGATATTTCTAATATATCCCTATTAATATTATAAATGCGAAAGTAACTCTCTGTCTGTTCTGTTTTCACGGAAAAACTGTTAGACTGATTTGGCTGAAATTCGGTGTATATGTAATTTTAATACCTAGGGATGACAAGGGATACTTCTAATTTCGAATAATGGGATAAATTTGGAGATAAGATTTATGTAAAGATTATCCCAGAAAGTAGGTTTTTATTTTGATCATTTTCGATAATTCGTGGTCGATTTGGTCATTTTGGTGTACATAATTGTTACGACCGACAAAGAACAATTCACAGCTGCAGTTTATTACCTTTTCGGCATTTAGACTTCTTTTGTTTACTTTGTGTTTAAAATTTGTAATTAGAAAAACAGCCTATTGTGTATTGTAATATTTTATGGTAGTCTTTAGCCAGGTGTGATTCTTGTGATTCAGGTGTTATTATTTCGACGGGTGCAAAGTAAATAAAGTTATCTACAAAATGATGATTTTTATTTTATTGTACAATAGTTTTAATAAAACAATTCTTTACAATATGACATTATTTGTTTTGCATATATCACATTATTTCAATAAATTTTCGTACGTAAAAAAGCCAGCTGCGTATGTTCTTTCAAATACTACGAAGTTAATTCGACCATCTTGTCGCTCTCCTGTAAAGTAGCTATTTTGCAGATATCTCTTTTTACTTTGCACCCGTCGATTTACGCGGTCGAGATTGTGTCGAGACATATTGTATAGTTTTAATATAAAACAATGCCCGAACGGAGGGGTGAGGCAGTCTAACGATAGGCCCAAGCGACACAAGACTTGTGTACGTTCGATAAGCTATATAGTAACGGACTTTGCGCGTGTTACTGAACGTTTGTACTGGTTGCGTCCAGTAATATTTGTACCTTTGTTATACGTGTTTATATAGCTCTAATAAATTCTATAGTAATACCAACGACTTTTTAATTCGAGCCCTGTACCTCGTAACAATATGTACTGACATATGTACACCAAAATGACCAAACCGACTATATTAAGTTTTAATAGCGAAAATTGGCATAGATACTGTTCATCCCAGAAATGGGATTACTTGCGATATAAAATGAAGTGAATCTTCCGGGACAAAAAGCAGTAACATAATTTTTTTAATACAATGTCAACAGTATACAACCAGTGCTGTAACCTCTTTAAATTTTAATTTTACATTTTGTTTTTAATTTTTAGCATTTATTTCTTCGCTTAAACATATTTATAAATATAGAGTGGGCACGCCATTGGAATTAACAGAATACGGAACTCAGGAGAAGCTACTGTTGAGACGATGTCGTCCAGCGATTTTGATGACATAGTAATAGCAGAATTGGACCCCAGTTCAGAGACCTTCAACATACATGCCTAACATTTTTAAATTAAAATTTATTTACTTGCATAAAACATGGTTTAAAAGGTTACAGTTTATACATGTTTTGCCAGATTAGCGTGTGGATATAACTCGTATAATTAATTACAATATTGAATTATTTATACAAACAATTATAATATGTCAAAATCGCAATTAAAAAAAATAACGTCCACAGTTCCATAATAACAACAGTCAATTATTTATCAATTATTATTTCTTTTGTTTCTAATAAAAGAGAATTTTCTTTCATTATCATTTCTTAATAGCTTTATTTTATCTTTAAATCTTGTTTACTTATTGAATTGAATATCCATCTCTAAGCTTCTTGAAATGTATTTATGAATTCAAGCAGATTTTCGTCGAAATTTAATAATTAATGCGCGTGGGAGGAATCTTGTTACTTGCAAAGTACTTCCAATCTTGGAATCTCACGCTCACTCATCCTGCCCTTGGTAATTACTTGGAAACTCAAAGGTAAAGCTAGGTATCGTTACTAGAACCATATTGTGGCGACCGAGGGTAGAACTTTCTGACTGCATACGCCGGTCTCAAGACTTTTAGAATAAGGTTGAAGATTCTGGAAGGAAAAGACAAGAACAGATACATTTTAGAAAGGGATAGACGATGAACGAAAGTTCTAGAATAGAAGGTTCGGGCAGGCAAAGACACAGATAAAAGAATAACAAAAGGAAGATCGAAATTATGGGTCCCAGAAAATTCTTCCGGGTATTTAAGCAGCGTAAGATGCGCCTACCGGGCAGTTGAGTTCAGTTAAAGACAGCGAAGCAACAAGTGCGATGCGAAAGATTTGTCAGAAGAGTTTAATAGAAGGTAGTCACGAGTTTAGTGGTGAATTTAATGAGAAGTTTAGTGGAAAGTTCAGTAAAGAAGGAGTGTAGCGTAGTTTGAGAGAAGAGAGAAGATCCAGAAGCTAGCTACACGTGGTTAAATGTGAGGTGAACACTGCAGTAGCAGGGTGTGCTCTACGCAATATCGGCGACGGTCTTGTGAGTGAGACATCTTATCGTCGGGACAGTGCGTCAGTAGTTGTGCGTGTAGGGACAACCCTGCGAAGAGGAATCACGTACGGTTGTGTAAGTTAATAAAAGCGTTTAGTTAAAAACTGGTGTTTTCTTCCAAGTGGACACACACAATTTTTTTAAATTAAACCTCGCACTGCAATGGTATACCGTTAGCGGTTTCTACACTGCAGCGAGAAAGAGAGGGACTATTTTTATGTCATCATGAGCCTGTTTGGACATATTTTCGGTCATTACACTGCACACCTGCAGTTTAGTACCTCTCGGCATTTGGACTTCTTTTGTTTACTTTGTGTTTAATAAATATAATTAGAAAAAAGCATCCTATTGTGTATTGTAATCGTTTAAGATGGTCATTAACCAGGTGTGTTTTTTAGATTCTATAGTTATGCGGTCAAGCATTGTGTCAAGATATATGTGTAGTTTAGTATAAAACAATGCCCGAACGGAGGGGTGGGGCAGTCAAAGCGATAACACAAGCGAGGCAAGACGTGTGTACATTTTAGTGACGGACTTTGCGCGTGTTATTGAATTGTGCATATTACATTTGGACTTATTGCGTCCGGTTATATTTGTACCTGTGTTATACGTGTTTGTATAGTTCTAATAAATTCCATAGTAATTCCAACGGCATTTCTAATTCGAGTCCCGCACTCGTAACAATATGTCCAAGATTGTAGTTGCTGTGGCTGTTCTTCGCGGCTCTTCCCATCTCGCGCATGCTAAAATAGTGCGCTACGTTGCCTACTTTTTCGCAATATGGGCAAGTGTCTGTATCTATTTTCCGAATCCAGCATAAGTAGTTCTGGAAACAGCTATACCCACTTAGCACCTGCCAAGATAACTACGGAATCCAAAAACCTTTGGCTGTCTTCCATCCCCTTATCGAAACATTTATGTCGATATCGTCATTCTCGTCGATCAAGCATTTCCTCTTAGAAGCAAGTAAAACTTGGCCAATTGCAAGGACTCTCAGAAAGAAAACCATAAAGAATAAAGCTTAGAACATGCCCTTCTGTAACAAAAGATAAGCTAACAATAGCTAGATTGCTAGGATACGTTGAGGTAGCGTGGAGTAATAAAACTCTCTTGCCATTGATTCACATGGAAAGGAGACCTCTTTTTACCAGCTTTTATTTAACTTGCGATGGATGTTTGTATGTATGTAAATTCGGGTGGAATCTTGCAAGTTAAATTTGACCAACATCCCGGTTTTCGATTGAGCTGAAATTTTGCATGCATATGTATATCGCGTGACAATGCAATAATATGGTACCATGTAGTTGATCTGATGATGGAGTCTGAAGGTGGCCATAGGAACTCCTGTATTAAACGAAATAGACCCGTCGTGTTTGGGCTCGTTTTACTTGTCTTGACTAGCACTCTGCTGCTACATGATATCCAAGATCTCAAAAGCTTGTATTTAAAACCCTTTTTAAGTATCGTATTCCTCCTTAAGTCCTATTTCTTACCTCTGACACTTTTATAATTGTCGGGGCTAATCAAATTTGGAATGACTCTATGTTGCAGTTAGACAAACAAAATCTCAAAGGTAGACAAATAAAACACACAAACATAAGACAAAATTTGCTGATGAAGTCTATATTCTTTTTTATGAGTAATGATATTAAATATATACTCGTTATTTCTATTTAGTGAACATTAATATATAAATAAAAGTTCGATAAAACAGATTCGACAATACAGAGGGCGCTGCCTGATGATGACACGTTTTGAACTGATCAGTGTTAGGTATCAGTAAAAATAATATTATTTGAAAAGGATTTTTTGTAAATTAACTTTGAATGTCGTTTTTGTCATTTCTCTGGAACACGTCATTTTAATTCCTTGAATTCATAAAAAAATATTATTGTCTTATATATTATACACTTGTGGGCTCGGAAGGTGTTGCCCTGCCTTGAAGAAATAAAAATCTACAACCTAATTCAGAGCTACCTAGCGGGTCTAATTATAACCCAAAAAATTCATCTCAATGGGTCCAGCGGTATAGGAAGAGTTTATTGATTTATAAAACGTATAGAATAATTAAATATACAAAGATAATAACTAATGCTGTAATCATTGTTCTGATCGATAAATAGCAAAATAAAGACGTGGAGTATCCATTTCATACATATCAACGTAAGTAACTAATTTAGAGACGGCACTTGACGGACGATGTGTATGTTATACGAACCAGGAGTTAAGAAAGTAATAGAGAGGTGCTGTCCTGAATTATAATATTATAGACTAGGGGCCACACATAACTTCGTCTGCTTTTGTCTTAAAAGTTTGCAAATGTAACCGTCAATGATGTCTGCCACCACGCGTTGCTTGCGTTTAAGTCGCGTACCCAGTGACGACGCGTGTTATACGTCTCACCCGAGTACACAGTGGATGTTATGTGAAAAAGTAGATCCTCACATACTTTTCCGTTTATAATATACTAGCTTCTGCCCGCGACTTCGTCCGCGTGGAATAGTTTAAAAAAAGTATGTTAAAAAGAAACCTATTGTGAAACATTGGTGCTCCGCTCCTGTTGGTATTAGCGTGATGATATATAGCCTTCCTCGATAAATGGGCTATCTAACACTGAAAGAATTTTTAGAATCAGACCAGTAGTTCCTGAGATTAGCCCGTTCAAGCAAACAAACAAACTCAAGCTTATATATTAAGTATAAGGTTAAGAATAATGCACGCTCGGCTTTGTTCCTTGAAACTAATAATAATATTTAACATTCTTCTGAACCTTAAGACATCGACATGGAAAATAGAAAGATTAATAACACTTTATGACACACTAAATAATATATTTGTATACCAAACATAACATTAGAACACCAAATATTATATTTACATCGTCGTCAGCCATTCGCAGTCCACTACTGGACGTAGGCCTCCGCAAGTCGACGCCACTCATCCCTCATATCTGTCTTCATACCGGCGACCTTGCATAGGTCGTTGGTCCATCGAGCTGGAGGGCGTCCAACACTACGTTTACCGAAACGCAGTCTCGACGCCAGGACTGCGGCAGACGTGACCGGCCCACTGCTACTTCAACTTGATAATTTTGCATGCTATATCGGTTACCTTGGTTCTTTTACGGATATCCTTATTTCTAATTTTATGCATAAAAAAATCACCCAACAGGGTGACTTGTAACTTGTGGACCAATCCTACCGTGTGTCCATGTCTCGACCCCGTAGGACGGGGAGGACGCACTGCTCGAAGACTGTCTTCAAGCATTGCGGAATGGTCGACGAGAAGACTTGACGAAGCTTACCAAATTATATTTACATACTAAACATTACATTGGTAGGCGTCCTGACGGAATGACTCTTATTCCCTGGCAGCGTGGCAAGCCTTTGGTGCCACTTGTGTAGACACGTTGCCCGCATCCCATTTACCAGACACGTCTAGATCAGACGGTTCGGCGGCGGAAACAGCTGAATCATTCAAGCGGCGTAAATATGCAACCCTCAGTGAGAGTTATATATTTATGCCATTTGCTGTAGAGGCGCTTGGACCGTAGGGTCCTGAGGCCATGAGCTTCTACCAAAATTTATCGAAATGACTCATTGACTCTTTAGGTGATCAGAAGGCTGGTGCTTACCTCGGGCAAAAAATCAGTATGGCGATCCAGCGAGGAAGCATAGCCAGCCTTCTGGGCACCTAACCCATAAAGACGGTGATCTGGGCTCAGTATCTACTTGTAATCTTGAGTGACTATTTCTTGCATTTTATTCGATTATATGTCATTTTATAATTGTACTGTGAATACTACATAGTTCAATATATTGGAAATTTTAATGATTTTGTTAGACTATCGTGTATGTTACACGATAGTCTAACAAAATCTTTAAAATTTCCATTGAAATTCGTAGGGCCTTCTCAAAGCCTATTCGGGACAGACTTCAACAAGCTAAACAGACAAAATTTCTAAAAACATTTAAATATTGAAGTCACATATAATTTATTATGATTACGTTTTGGCCAATATTGTTTTTCAACCTTAAATCCCTAATCTGAAATCGAATAGAAAAGTGACTTAATTTAAAATAAATATAAAAGAAACCTTGCAAAAACGTACAAAGAATTTAAATACACATTTCCTTCCTTGTGGATTGTTGTTCTTTCATTTACTTACATTTGTCTAAAAGAACTTTATCTCGTTCTTTTTCCAAATCAAATAATCGAGATCTTCGTGATAAAGGGGTATATACCGTATCCCACAGGACTTACAAGTTGGATGTACGCCGGTATCTGAGTTAGTTCGAAGTCGGTCCCTCGGTGTTAATCAAGCCCGTCCCAGTTCATGTAAAGACGTCACTCTGAATTGCTGTAACCACACTCATATATCTTAGTAGGACATTTCTCAGGAGTTTTTGGTTATGCTGTTTAATTTTCATGAAACAAATAATCTTGGTTAAAATTAACAATATTGTTTTAATTCATGTTTTCTGAAAAAATATGTCACATGTAGTTTTAAGTGCGAATTGTATTTGTGTTGAAAATGTGAAATGTTGCCCGTGGAATGTGTCTTTTCATACTAACACGTGCGGGCTTCTTGTCAGTCAAATACAACTTACAAACATGTTACATTGATCAGGATTTTACTGAGTCTTATTTACTTTAAACAACAACAACAGTACTCTATATTGTACACCAACATAAAAACAGTAACACATTTTCATTAAAATTAGATGGTGCTAGTACAATGGCCTTACTGCTTAAAGCAATCTCTTCTAGGCAACATTTGGATGACAAAGATCTTATTTAAAACAATTATGTATATATATATATATATATATATATATATACATATATTTAAATATATATATGTATATATATATATTTAATATGAATGTCAAAGAAGCAAGTGAGGTGTGTAAGAATAAACCTGTATGGCGCTCTGTTGTTCGTGCCTACCCCGCAAGTTATGTATGTATGTATATATTTAATATATATAAACTTTTGTCTTTTACTAAACTGCTTATGTATACTTTTGTAATTTTAAATAACTCTAAATAAACACCATTTTCTTTCTTTCATATATTTAAATACAACAAATAATACATATTATGCAGTTAGATATTTGAACCAAATTCAATTTATTTTATTGGAATATATTATATACCTTCATTTAAACCTTCTTTTAATTTTCATCGATATCGACCCTAGTAGTTTTGATAAAATGATAGCAATATGAAAACGACAGGTCAGGTGGACTATAATAATTTCATAAGAATACCTCTTCTGTCGAAATGGCTACGAAACATATAACAATAGAGGAAACTATACAATTTTAAGTAATTGGAACGTTGTAAATTTATTCAAGATATAAAGAAATCTTAATAGATTTTTTATTAGATTGTACCATTACAATAATATAATTATTATAAATCTATACTTACAAAAAAAACGATTTCTTAATAGAATGCCTGTAATACGATCACGTAATCATTATCTCGCAACTGTTGGCAAGATAAAGTAAAAGAGAATTTATATATGAAATTTGATATGGAATCAATTCAAAAAATCGCAAATTATTTAGGAAGGTGGAGTGCCAACAATGGTATTATTTACTCTATATTTTGTCTCTCAAAAGTGCGCAATTTATTGTCATCCTACACAATAACTGTAGATCGTTCTCGTTTTACGATTCGCTATTGGGGGTGTAGTGAAATTCTATCTTTACCCTATTTAGGGACATGCCCAATAAAATACTCATATGAGGATATGGGTCAATCGGCAATTTCGGCAACTATAAAATATTGAACGAGGTAATGATAAAAAAGCCTTGGTAGTAAGAGTAAACCGTAGTAGATTAGTGGCTAACACTATCGCTGCTTTTACGAGATCTTCCTCTGTGGCCATTAGAGGCATCGAGGTGAGGTATGCGTCAATCGGCAATTTCGGCAATTATAAAATATTAAATTAGGTAAAGATCAAAAAGCCTTGGTAGTAAGAGTGAAACGTGGTAGATTAGTGGCTAACACCTTCTTTTACGAGATCTTCCTCTGTGGTCATTAGGGGCACTGAGGTGAGGATATGAGTCAATCGGCAATTTCGGCAACTATAAAATATTGAAAGAGGTTATGATAAAAAAAGCTTTGGTAGTAAGAGTGAAACGTGGTAGATTAGTGGCTAACACCTTCTTTTACGAGATCTTCCTCTGTGGTCATTAGGGGCACTGAGGTGAGGATATGAGTCAATCGGCAATTTCGGCAACTATAAAATATTGAACGTGGTAATGATAAAAAAGCCTTGGTAGTAAGAGTAAACCGTAGTAGATTAGTGGCTAACACTATCGCTGCTTTTACGAGATCTTCCTCTGTGGCCATTAGAGGCATCGAGGTGAGGTATGCGTCAATCGGCAATTTCGGCAATTATAAAATATTAAATTAGGTAAAGATCAAAAAGCCTTGGTAGTAAGAGTGAAACGTGGTAGATTAGTGGCTAACACCTTCTTTTACGAGATCTTCCTCTGTGGTCATTAGAGGCACTGAGGTGAGGATATGAGTCAATCGGCAATTTCGGCAACTATAAAATATTGAAAGAGGTTATGATAAAAAAAGCTTTGGTAGTAAGAGTGAAACGTGGTAGATTAGTGGCTAACACCTTCTTTTACGAGATCTTCCTCTGGCCATTAGAGGCACTGAGGTGAGGATATGAGTCAATCGGCAATTTCGGCAACTATAAAATATTGAAAGAGGTTATGATAAAAAAGCCTTGGTAATAAGAGTGAACCGTGGTAGATTAGCTGGTAAACTATCGCTTCTTTTACGGGATCTTCATCTGTGGCCATTAGAGGCGCTGAGTTGAGGATATGGGCCAATCGGCAATTTTGGCAATTATTACATATTGTACGGAGTAATGATAAAACAGCCGTGGTAGTAAGAGTGAACCGTGGTAGATTAGTGGCTAACACTATCGCTGCTTGCACAAGATCTTCCTCTGTGGCCATAACAGGCGTTCAGGTGAGGATATGGGTCAATCGGCAATTTCGGCAACTATAACATGTTGTACGGAATAATGATAAAAAACTGTGGAAGTAAGAGTGAATCGCGGTAAATTAGCGGCTAAACTATCGCTTCTTTTACGGGATCTTCCTTTGTGGCCATCAGAGGCGTGGAGGTGAGGATATGGGTCAATCGGCAATTTCGGCAACTATTAAATATTTTATGGAGTATTGACATAAAACCATGATATTAAGAACAAGCCATGGTAGTTTACTGGCTACAATTAGCGCTTCTCTTACTGGATTTTCCTCTATGGCTAGTAGAAGCATTGAGGTGTTAGGGGCCTGGAAGGTTGATCGCTTTACACTGGCTGCAACTCGCTGGGCAACTATCTACCGGTCACTGGGTATGAAGCTGCTGGATTACTTGCGCACAAGGCATTACAGCAGCTCTCGCTGGCCAGTCTGTGGTGATGGCCTTTGCGAACTTTGCATTGGCCACTTCTGCAGCTAGTTGATCACTCATTTAGCGTTCGGTCGTCTCAGACTTCTCCTATATCACATCATAATCAGTGTCCACTTTATGATGCATTTATTCTTCTCCTTACATCCTTTTCTATATCATATACTATACGATTGTGAATCAAAGCAGCTGAATTCGGACTGCTAAGTACTTACCCAACTTATTTGAAATTCAGCAACTCGCCCCGGCTTGGCACATGTGTAATTCAGCAATTAGGTTCCGATAACGGGGGGGCCCTTAGCAGCTAGGAAGGCAAGGGACCATCGACCCCCGTCAACGAAGTGGGGTGTGTTCTCCCAGGGCACACTCCAGGCACTTTATTGCTCTGGATCGACTGGGTGTAACTATGTTCTAAATCTCAGCCTTTCCAACACAAACAAAAGCGCAGGGTCGTCACGGGAGGAGGGGGTTTTTAGTGGGTATCGGGTTGCTCGCTCGTGTAGCAACGCTCGGAGTCTCCACACTATTCTGTGACGTCGATCGCGGACGGGCACTGCCAAGAGCATACAATTGCTGCAGTGTTATCGCCCCCGGTCGATGCGTGCCGTTTCCTAGCAACGACCCAGTTTGTGCGTAAATCGGTGTAAGCATTTTCCCTCGCCTCAAAAAAAAAAAAAAGTGTAATTCAGCAAAAAAAAAAAGGTAAGAAAATTGAAGTTACTGCCTTTGATTACAGATCTGCAGGTTTATCGTACGTAAGCCATGTAAATTTCATTTGCACGACAAGTGTGTTGCAAAATATTGTTTTCTTACTAACATAAGCACTTAATTTGTAATTTATTCTATTTAAAGTAAAATTTCACATGTAAATATTCAAATTCCTTTTACATACTGTTACGAGTTTCGGGACTCGAATTAAAATGCCGTTGGAATTACTATAGAATTTATTAGAACTATACAAACACGTATAACACAGGTACAAATATATCTGGACGCAACCAGTACAAACGTGATGCACGATTCAATAACACGCGCAAAGTTCGTCACTATATAGCTTATCAAATGTACACACGTCTTGCTCGTATCGTAATAGTCACTTGACTGCCTCACCCCTCCGTTCGGGCTTTCCTTTTATTCTGTACAAATACAATATGTCTCGACACAATACTCGACCGCATAACAATAATTTCAAAGAATCACACCTGGCTAATGCTTACCATAAAGGATTACAATACACAATATTTTGTTTTTCTAATTAAATTTTTTAAACAAAGTAAACAAAAGAAGTCCAAATGCGGGAAGGTAATAAAATGTGTTTCTACATACACAGGTGTGAATTTTTCATTTTTCGCCATTGGGTCGTAACAATAGTAATTACTTAACATATTGTGGCGAACGATGGTGGAACCATCTAGTTAGTTTTAGAACTTTTGGAAAACCCTAGAAAAATCTAGAACGAAAAGACAAGGACGGATATATTTAGAAAAAGATAGACGATAAACGAAAGAAAGAGATAGATAGATGTTAGAAAGAGATAGACGACAAAAGAGAGAAAGAGATAGATAGATGTTAGAAAGGGAGAGATGTATAAACGAAAGTTCCCGAACAGAAGGTTCGGGAAAGAAAAGACAGAGATAGATAGACGGGTTCTAGAAAATTCTTCCAGGTATATAAACAGCGTAAGGCGCGCCTACCGGGCAGTTTTAAGTTGAGTTCAGTCCAAGACGGTGAAACGACAAGTGCGATACTAAAGAGTTATTAGAGAAGGTTAATAGAGGACAGAGACGAATTAAGTGGTGAATTTAGTGACAAGTTTGGTGGACAGATACGTGAAGGAGGTGCGTAGCGTAGTTCGAAAGAGGAACCGGAAGCGAGCTACCCGCGATAATATCGGAGGTGGTCCACGCAATATCGGCGACGGTATTGAGGGTGTAAAAACTCATCATCGGGACTGTGCATCGTTGGTCGTGCGTATAGGGGCAACCCTGCAGAGAGGCACTACGTGCGGCTGAGTAAGTCAATAAAAGCATTTAAATTAAAAACTGGTGTTTTCTTCCAATCCATAGGTGCCCCCCGCTCGCACGTAACAATATCTACAGGTATAACTGACATTAATACTCAAAAAGATTTTGTCAGAAAAATAAACAAGAAAGACGTGTTTTTATAGCACGCAATCTAATACATTGTTCAAGGGTTCTTTGAATTTTAAATTATTACTGTAATAACTCATAAGAAAATCCCTTATTGTAAACAAGGGTATAAAAATCTCTAAGGAGTTTGGGAAAAATCTAATGCTTAGTATAAACAAAGAGATATTTATTCAGTATTTGGAATAATAACAAAACAAGAAATCAGATTAGTCTGTAAAATCTTTATATTAATATGTGAAGCAAAAACTGTACCCCTTTTTACGAAAATTGCGCCGACGGAGGAGTATGAAATTTCGCACGATTATAGTTTCGATTTTAGTATAGAGGAGAAGCGATGAATGCTATTTTTTTTTAATTATGCATAAAAAAATACATTAATTCAATAAAAAAAATTACACACACTACCATGTATTTGACTCACACACGCATATATACTCTTATGTTTATTGTTGCCTTAAGCCTAATATTAAGTCTTTGACAACAAATTATTATGGTCGAATTTCGACGACGGGCGACCACTGTGCCTCTTTTCATGAGTATAACGCGGACAGCAAAGCGTGTAAAGTTCTTTCCCTTATGGGAGAAAATGTTAATTTTTATACATGTGTTTTTTTATACCTCCTTCACCAGACGAACGAGATTTGTATGGCCTTAGCTATCATCTTCATATACATAGATGTACAACTTTGATTCCGCCGTTTTGCAATAGATGGCTGTAGCGGTAAATGGTAGTCGAAATAAATAGATCGTAGATGTCATGCAATAAGCTTAGGTATTTGTAAACATAACGCCATCGAAATATTCGTCGATTCGTATCTGCATCATAAAGTTATTCTTAATTAAACATGTCAGCTTACGAGCTAAATTCTCGTCAATTGCGGGAGGTTTTAATTTTCTGCTTTAATATGAAGAAATTGCGGTTGAGGCTCATCGAATGCTCTCAAATACCTATGGTGAGGCCGCTATTAGTGAAAGAACGTGCCGAGAGTGGTTTTAACGCTTCAAGAACGGTAATTTTGACGTCGAAGACCAGCATGGCGGTGGAAGAGAGAAGGTTTTCGAAGATGCAGAATTGGAGGCATTCCTTGATCAAGACTCGTGTCAAACGCAACAAGAATTGGCAGAAGCATTGGGAGTGGCGCAACAAGCCATACGAGTTGAAGCCGAGAGATGTTGAACTGCGTTTGTTTGCTTGCGAACCGCTGCTTGCAAGGCAAAGTCGGAAGGGATTTCTGCATCGCATTGTGACTGGGGACGAAAAATGGGTTCATTACGATTATTCCAAGCGCAAAAAATCCCTGCCATGCTTCCACGTCGACGGTTAAACCGAATATTCACGGTTCCAAAGTCATGCTCAGTATTTGGTGGGATCAGCTCGGCGTAGTGTATTACGGGTTATTAAAACCGACTGAAACAATCACAGGTGATATCGAACGCAATTCATGCGTTTGAGCCGAGCATTGAAAGAAAAACGGCCGCAATACTACGAGAGACATGATAAAGTGATTTTACAGCATGACAATGCTCGACCCCATGTTGCGAAAGTGGTCACGACATACTTGGAAACGTTGAAATGGGAAGTCCTACCCCACTCGCCATATTCTCCAGACGTTGCTCCCTCGGACTATCACTTATTTCGATCAATGGCACATGGCCTGGCTGACCAGCACTTCCGGTCTTATGAAGAAGTAAAAAATTGGATCGATTCGTGGATCGCTTCAAAAGATGACCAGTTTTTTCAACGCGGGATTCGTACGCTGCCCGAAAGATGGGAGAAAGTAGTGGCCAGCGATGGACAATACTTTGAATCATAAATGTATATCCGATTTTTTACAATAAAGCCTCGAATTTGGGAAAAAAACGGCGGAAGCAAAGTTGTTTTTACATAATATGTGTTATAGATAAATAGATTATGTATATGTATATGTCATCAACGAGGTAACTTTTTACTTTTTTTTATAATTCGCTGACGTTTTATAACAATGTACTGTCAACAACTAATCTAGTCGCCAAATATATTTTCTTAACTTGGCATATTTCGATTCGTCTACGACAGCTACATTCATACCCTTTGTCTACATTAGCGCCATTGTGGACGCATTTTGAACTGTTATTTACAGCTTACAAGTGGACACTTCTTCAACTATTTTCCAATATGAGATGAATCTCCTTACCTCTAGCCTCCATACAAGGACCGAACAAGGTGAACCTGTTTGCTAGAATTTACGAATTCACTTCCCTGATAATTTAATATCAGACAGAGCCATAGGAAAGCATAACTGTGTTTAGATGTTAACAAGAAATAAAAGAATTCCTTTGCGAAATCCTTAAATTATTTCCAATGATTTATTACATTTTTAGCCAGTCCCGATCTCTAGATCTGAAGAAAAAATTACTAGACCATAAAATCATTCAAATAATTTATATGAGCTTTGATTTATTGCTCTTGAAAAACGTTCAAAGAATTTTTTAACTTACTTTGTATTATCATTTAGTTCAAGTTGGTTTAAATTCAATGAAAGACAATGCGTTTTGATTTTTTAAAATATAAATAGTGTTTTGATGATATATTTAATTGAAATGTCTGCTTCGAATTTATGGTTATATATTTGTGGTTTTACAAGTTTTATTTGGTTTTTGATTTTATACAGCAATTAATATTTGTTGATGTTTAGACGTATGTAAGGCGAGTGACATGAGTGATTTTTAACAATATTATGAAATAATGAAATGAGGTTGTAATGAATGAGGAGGTTCTGTTCATCGCAGACAAATAGAAGAAAATATTTTTCTAAGCAAAAAAACTTTGATAAGGTTTCTATATTTTACTAGCGGCCCCGGCAGACATTGTCCTGCTCTAAAAAAATCAAAATCTAGTACCCGATCCCAGCGCCACCTACCGGTTTCAATTGTGGATTTAAACCATCCACCACCACTCAAACACACAAAAACAAAATCACCAAAATCGCTCCAGGTGATTAGGAGGATTCCAGAACCTGATATCAGCGTCACCTACCGGTTCTAATTGAGAATCTAAACTATCCGGGAACCCACTCAAACACACAAAAACAAATTCACCAAAATCGCTCCATGTGATTAGAAGGATTCTAAAACCCGATCTCAGCGCCTCCTACCGGTTCCAACAGGATAAAAGTATTCTAAGTCCGTCTCTTGCTTCTAAGCTACCTGCCCACCAATTTTCAGCCAAATCGGTACAGCCGTTCTTGAGCTATAAATAGTGTAACTAACAGGACTTTCTTTTATATATATAGATATATTTTGTAATAGATATCACTTTATTTAAGGTATTATAGAAAGTAGAATATTCATTGCTTAATTATAATAGCCCAATACGGGTTAGTAAAATTATAAATCAGAAAATAAATAGTATTAAATATAAATAATTAAAATGAACAGGTTGGCGGTAGGCTAAATAAAACTTTAACAATACTCGTTGACACTTGACATCTTTGTCTTCCGTGATCACCGCCACTGAAAAGTGGCCGAAACGTCGAAATAACCAAAATCAAATAAATTACCGCACTTAAAACCGTTAAAACGTAGTTTTATTATACTATTATTATTTTTATAAATAATCACAACCTCATAAATTTTGTACGTATTTCTGGCGTCTTGAGAGGTCCTTACTTTTCCTCCTATCCCTCAAGATTCCTATCACGAACTACATAGAAAGAAAAAAAGAAATGAATTAAATAAAAACATATTTAAGAATTTGTATACCGCATTTTCAGCAAACAAGGTTTGCACTTAGCTTATTGCTGTGCCAGCATAATATCCGACACAAAGCTGATTTTCAGTGCAAGCCTTCCTTTTCACGTAATAATATACTAGTATCTACAATATATTAATTTTATTTATACTCTTAATATTAAATGGATTGTGTGAAGGATGACATGATGATTTGTGGTATGATAGAAGACGTATGACTAGAATAAGGCAGTATGAAAGGATAAAACATATTCTGCCGACGCCATTGATATATAAAAACATGGCCGACGCTAAATAATTAGGAAAAGATATTAGATTTTTTTTACTGCATTAAATATTAAATCCTGTTTAATATAAATTACTAGCTTCTGCCCGCGACTTCATCTGCGTGGATTAGTAAAAAAAGTAAGTTAATAAAAAACCCCGATTTCAAAACAAACAAACCACACAACAAATGAGATTTACGTAAGGATTTGTTATTTGAAATTCAACTTTGTTAAGTAAAACTAAGGTTTTAAGTGAAGTTGGTGTGCCCCCGCCTGTTGACACCCGGTCATGACTAATACTGTTTGTTGGTTTGGTGATAATTAATATATATAAAGCAAAACTGGAAGCAATACCAGACGCTCAAACCAGACTTGATAATGCAAAGACTCTCGACCTTTAGCGTACCAGTAAATACAGGCAAGTACTGGCCATGGACTTATAATGTGATTTTTATGATATTTTCTATCATATTTGAACAAATAGCATCGTAAAACTACAATATCGATGAGAAGCTGTTAATGTAATTTGCCAGACGATATTGTTCACCCGCCCGCAGCGTGATCGCAGCATGACGGAATGGCAAGTCGCAAATTGAATAGAAGCCTAACGACTTGCAAACCAATAGCGCCTTAAGGCATACATACCTCATGCATATAGTATACGAATTGGGTACACATCATACACATATCATACAGGATAGGATAGGATACACATTGGGAACATTTATGATATTGTTACGAGTGCGGGACTCGAATTAAAATGTCGTTTGAATTACTATAGAATTTATTAGAATTATACAAACACGTATAACACAGGTACAAATATAACTGGACACAGCCAGTACAAACTACACGATTCAATAACACGCGCAAAGTCCGTCACTATATAGCTTATCGAATGTACATGTCTTGATCGTATCGTAATCGTCGTTTGAATGCCTCACCCCTCCGTTCGGGCATTGTTTAATACTAAACTGTACAATACAACAATCGACCGCGTGAACTGAATTTTCCAAGTAGACGTAATCTGCTCACCTGCGGCCATAAACGAGTACAGTTACAATAGGATGTTTTTCTTAAATACAAATTTTAAACACTATGTAAACAAAAGAAATCCAAATGCGGAAAGGAAATAAACTACAGGTGTGCATTCACTTTGTCGGCGTGTAACAATATTATAAATGTGCCGTTTCTTTATTGAAACTAATTATAGGTAATTAATATTTTTTTAATCTGGCAAAAAGAAACCGATTTCAACAGTAACTATAATGCAATAAATAATTTACATCTAGATCTTGGTCGGTGCGAAGTTAAACATAAAAATTAAACTATATTTGGCAAATTTTTTGTTCGATTTTATGTTCTATCGACTACAAGATGTATGAAAAAATATTTTTTGCTATTTAGCATGAAGTCAGTTTTGCGTTTTGTTAAAATGTTTTTTATTTTCTACTTTTTCGTTACGCAATTACTTAAATAGCTTTAGAAAAAGATGTATGATACACGTTGTAAGTGTCTATAATATTCGAAGATTGCTCGCGATTTCCCTGGAATCTAGTTATCAGACCCTGATTTGATAAAAATGGGACCACCTCAGGAGTATTGAGTAGCCCAAAAATAGTAAGGGTAAGGGTAGAACTCGTACCACGAGAGATATTTAATTAATCAATTTATTATAGCACCATTACATGTTAGAAGGAAAAAGTTATGTGACAAAGTCAAAAAAAATTTGAAGTGGAACTTACTTCTTTATCGGCGTTCGAAAAAAATTTACCGTCACTTTTTTCGGTCACGCGCCATCTTGTTTTCTTGCCCCTGCCGTGTACCACGGTCGATTCGACCGTGGTAGGGGCTTTATTTATTTAACCAATTTCTGTAAAGTTGCATATAGTAGATCATTTTTCGAAAAATAAGGTTATAAAGAAGTTTCTCTTCTTACGTGTGTACACTAGTACACGCACAATTTTTTTTTATTGGTGTTGCCATCTGTTATACTCTGGTTACGTTCCATTAGGGACTCATAACGACCATGTTCACGACCGCGATTTTTCCCGTTCCACTTGCTTGCTGGCGTTACAATCGTAAACCTAAGTGGAACGGCTATTCGACCAACCTCTTGGTATGGGTCGTTCTGAGCGTTGTGTCATCGAAAATGATGACGTCTTTCGTGACGTTTTTGCTACGATCATAACGGTCGCGGTCGCCTTGTGGAACGGCTAACAGCAATTTGGGCGTTGCGAGCTACTAATGGAACGCCCTGTCTATCGAATAAAAAACCGACTTCAAAAACTAAAATGTATAAAATAACTTATTTCTAAAGCTATTATTATTAATATATATTATCTAAAACATCTTAAAGTCGGTGCTTAGTAATTTTCAAAATATTATAGTAATTTTTATGATTTACTTTGCACCGACTTCAAGATGTTTTGGATAATATATATTAATAATAATAGCTTTAGAAATAAGTTATTTTATACATTTTTAACCGACTTCGAAAAAAGGAGGAGGTTCTCAATTCGTCGGGATCTTTTTTTTTTTTGCTTTTTTTTATGTATGTTCGCCGATAACTCCGTGATTTATGATCCGATTTACGTGATTCTTTTTTTTGTTCGACGCGGAATAGCTTCCAATTGGTCCCCTAAAAATTTAACATAGTTTGGCTTAGTACTTTTCATTTTATGAACATTTTTCATGGAAATAATTTTCACTCCGTTCCATATGTACAGCGATTACTCCGTGATTTATGATTCGATTTACGTGATTCTTTTTTTGTTCGACGCGGAATAGCTGCCATGTGGTCCCCTAAAAATTTGACATAGTTTGGCCCAGTAGTTTTCATTTTACGAACATTTTTTTGTTCCCGGTTCTTGGGACCTATATTTTTTAAGAAGCGCGGCACCATTCATAGGTCCACCCATACATAGTAGCTAGACACTAAAAAGTAACAAATAAAATTTAAAAACTTCGTTTAAAAAAACCGACTTCAAAAACGAAAAAACTAAAATGTATAAAATAACTTATTTCTTAAGCTATTATTATTAATATGTATTATCTAAAACATCTTGAAGTCGGTGCAAAGTAAAACATAAAAATTACTATATTTTGAAAATTACTAAGCACCGACTTTAAGATGTTTTAGATAATATATATTAATAATAATAGCTTAAGAAATAAGTTATTTTATACATTTTAGTTTTTTCGTTTTTGAAGTCGGTTTTTTTAAACGAAGTTTTTAAATTTTATAGTTTTTTAGTTTTTGAAGTCGGTTTTTTGAAACGAAGTTTTTATTTTTTATTTATTACTTTTTAGTGTCTAGCTATGTATGGGTGGACTTACGAATGGTGCCGCGCTTCTTAAAAAATATAGGTCCCAAGAAACGAGAACAAAAAAATGTTCATAAAATGAAAACTACTGGGCCAAACTATGTCAAATTTTTAGGGGACCACATGGCAGCTATTCCGCGTCGAACAAAAAAAGAATCACGTAAATTGGATCATACATCACGGAGTAATCGGCGAACATACATAAAAAAAAAAGATTCCGACGAATTGACGAAACGAACCTCCTCCTTTTTTCGAGTCGGTTAAAAAAATTAAAATCGTTTCACATTTTACGGACAAATCGTGTAAAAAACAAAATCGAATTGAGAACCTCATCTATTTGTTATGTTTACTTGTTGGAAAACTGGCAAACGCACCACCTGGTGATAGGTGGCTACCGTCTTCCATGGACATCTGCACCATTAAGGGAGCCGATGCGTTGATACTGACGAAGGATATCTTATTTGAAGTCGGTTCAAAAGAGTAATCAAATTATTGAAGTACAACGTACATATTCTATATATACACATCCAACATATGTGTACACAGTATCAAAGCGTGTTCAGACGTGATAACGTATTTTGAAAGAGACGAAAACCATTCGACGATTCATATTGTCCATTTATGTACCACGAATGTTTGTAAGAACTACCCCCAACATCTTTTGCTAAATTAATTCTGTTATCCTAGACTTTTTTGCTCGATAAATGTGGGTAGCGGGACGTTTTATTACGATACTATTGCTCATAGCTCAATACATTTCTGATTAGCTGTATTTTCTTTATACATATCTGTAAATAGATACAACCTACACTCTTCTATATTACTTTCATTACACAAATGAAACTGAGGTTATTTATAACTATTATCCACGACTTCGTTCGTTTTTATTGGGGTTCCAAAGTCATTTTATCAAAAACGAAATCCTTCATGATTGAAGAGAATATTTTTTATTGATAGATAAATACATGAAATAGTAACAATATATGCAACAATCGCTAGGATGGATTTCATCCAGACAACCCCATCGCCGATAATTGCAATACGTACGTGTAGATATATGTGTATGTAAGTTTATGAATGTCTGTCTGTGGTTTATAATGTAATGTTACAACCTAGGCGCCTACAAAGACAAATTCCACGTACAGATCTGTAGAAGAAAATTTTATTACCTGTCGGCATTTGAACTAATTGTAATCTTTTTATGATCCTCTTCTTTTGTTCACTTATCTATTGGCATACTTTTGTAATTATTGTGGAGAATAGCCTATTGTCCTATTGTATTAGCTCATTAACATCATTAGCCAGGTGTTGCGGATTCTTTTACATTAGTAAAGCATAAAACGACGTCCTGATGTAGAGGGGGGGGGGGGGCAATTGAGCGACGATTACGATACCTGTGTGACGTGTGTACATTCGGGAATCTAATAGTGACGGACTTTGCGCGTTCTATTGCGACCTTCTGCATTACGTTTGGATTTGCTGTGTTCGGTTATATTTGTACCTGTGTTATACGTGTTTGTATAGTTCTAATAAACTCGTAACAGTAATATTTATTTTCAATAAATACTTTTATGTAATAACTTAAATGTACACAACCCTGCCTCTTTTTCCCACTCTCGCTAGACCCATAGGTTTACGTACATACATAACTTCACGCCAGGTCCCTTGCGGGGAGGCACGAACAACAGAGCGCCATTTAGGCTTATTCTTACACACCTCACTTGCTTCTTTGACATTCATAGCTCTTGTCATGCACGCTCGTCTGTTTTTAAGGCTCCTGACATCACCTTCTGCTAGTACACGATCAATTTGATCATGGAAGGTGTGTCGTGGCCTTCAGCGACCTCTGCATCCATCCACTTTTGCATTGTATATCTGTTTAGCCATTCTTCCATCATTCATTCTTTCCACGTGTATTAGCAGAAGGTGATGTCAGGAGTCTCAAGAACAAACGAGCGTGCATGACAAGAGCTTTGAATGTCAAAGAAGCAAGTGAGGTGTGTAAGAATAAGTCTGAATGGCGCTCTGTTGTTCGTGCCTACCCCGCAAGGGACCTGGCGTGAAGTTATGTATGTATGTGTAACTATTTTGTGTACAATAAAAAATAAAGAAAGAAGTTTTTGATCAGTGTCTAACCTCGAAGCTCTGGCGCTCATGTAACAAGTGCAGTACAAATCGACGTTTGACTAATCGCTTCTAGGATCGACTAGGAAAAGCCCGAAACAGATTATTTTATGTTCGATCTTTGACTAAGAAGTCATGTACTCCTAGGTTTGACTAAAAATACTTTAGTCATAGACCGAAATTGGAATTTATTTCGGGTTTTTTCGAAAAGCCTTGTTCAAACTTAGAACCTAAACCAGTCATTCCGGGAAGACTGTATATCGACCTTTGACTGTAACAGATATAAAAAAATGTGTAAAATGGCCGTTTTCTTGCTAACTGTACTTTTTTTGAATATCTGTGAATGGAGATCCAAGTTTCATGAAAAATTATGGATAGTCTCCTGATACTATTTTGATGTAGATAAAACAGTTAAGTATAAGGCCTAGGCCGCACTACGGTGAAACCGCAGCTGTTATTAACCGTGTGAGTTTATGAAACACGAAAACGAATACAAGCGGCCGCACTTGCGGTTTGTACCCGCGACTGATTTTAAAACCGTGAATTGTTACAAAATTGTCGCGGTAAGAAACCGTAGCGAAATTTGTAATCCATAGAACTAAGTGGGCGCGCACGCACTATGCGTTAACCGCGGGCGGTTTTTTGGTTAATATTCGGCCTACCGCCGAAATATAAAATACATTTGAGAAATTTTGTATCCATGAATGTGATGTATGGACGCACAGTGTGCAAAATTTTATCGAAGCTGCCTACTGACATTCGAAAGTAGTTGAAAAATTTCTCTGGATGTTCTCTTAAAATTTTATACTTTTTCTGAAAGAAACCTTTCTCAAATCTACGGCTAGTGAGTGGATGGACCCAATATTTGCGAAATTTTCGTTGACGTTTTTTTTTAATATTTCTTAGTACCAGAGCAACAATACATACTGCTCTTTTGAAAAACATCTTGAAGCTGTGAAAATCACGGGTGGTTGCGCGGTTTATAATCGTAGTGTGTACGTCTCGAGCGGTTTCGCGGTTATAGCGGTTAACCGCTCCCGGGAAAAAACTGTAGTGCGGCCTAGGCTAAGTGATTGTGTGGGAAACTAACAAATTTAAATATAAAACTTAAACCTACTTAACAATATAAACATACGTAATATTTAAACGTATTAAAGAATTTATTCAAAACCATTAACATAGTGTGCAGACACAATTTGGTATCGCAAACAACTGCTGTAGTATAATACTGTGTTGCAGTTGTTAGCGCTCACTTTTAGACAACTCGTTTGTTATTCAATTTAAAAAGAAAATTATTTTAAAGGTTTATATACATTTGAAATTTTCGTGGTAATATTTGTAATGTATGTGGAAATGCATAGATGTGTGTATGGGTGTGTATATGTATGTATATATGTATGTGGTGTGTACAACTGAACGAGTGAGTGCGCGGGTATAGACTTATAAGACTGGTGTAGTCAGTTTAGTAAGTTCTCGGTTTCTCGTGTGTATATGTTGCGTATCGTGAAACAACATTTATAACATTTAACAAATAGTCTCCAGTGGAACTTATGAATGAACCACAATTTCTGCTCGTTACTCTCGCTAAAACTCAAAAGCGGCTCGACCAATTTTGATAGCATTTTGTGTGGGTATTTGGGTGGGTCCCGGGGTGGCTTAGAGTTTAGACTCATAGTTGGCTGGTGGCGCTAAAATCGGCTTTCAAGAATTTGATGACATTTTGTGTGTGATTGAGTAGTTACAATTGGACCCGGTAGATGGCGTTGCAATCGTGTTGAATGGTTCCGATGTCGCATTTTAAAAACAGTGGATATTTATCACCTACCCGTATCCGTGCAGGAACGGAGAAAGAATAGAATTTCCTGCGGCCTGTCGTAAGAGGCGACAAAACAACCCACAGCCAGGTGGTAGGGCATTTGCCTGACTGGATGGCTACCACCCCAGGTCTAGAGCATGCCACCATAACATCCTTGAGTTGTGTTCCGGCATTAGTGACCAGGTTCCAGTCTCCCTTAAGAGAGCAGCAGCGCATTTGTAGCACCTTTCGTGTTGCAAATGTCCATAGGCGATGGTAACCGCTTTCCATCAAGTGGGCCGTCTCCTGTCTCTCATGCAATGAAATTTAAAAAACCTATACGAAGCCCTTCGTATTTTGTGGACACACTAGCCTGATTATATTTCGATTACCTAACTGTGTAATACCATTATTATCATTATCGTACCTACGCTACAATATCGCCGTCCGTACGTCATTTTTATTGTATAACATAAAATAAATTCTGCTTCATATTCCCTTCATACGTGGAACGTTCAATAATATTGTTTTAACATGAAACGAGATTTGAATAAGTATAATTTGATACATTTTCGCCAGACTTATATAATTTAACTTCTTTCACCAATTCACCAATGATTATACGTACATACATACATAACTTCACGCCAGGTCCCTTGCGGGGTAGGCAAGAACAACAGAGCGCCATTCAGGCTTATTCTTACATACCTCATTTGCTTCTTTGACATTCATAGCTCTTGTCATGCACGCTCGTCTGTTCTTAAGGCTCCTGACATCACCTTCTGCTAGTACACGATCAATTTGATCACGGAAGGTGTGTCGTGGCCTTCCGCGACTTGAAAGGAATGTCTGAGTAAATGAATATACTTTTAATATTTATTTAAACTAAAGGTTAAAATTAATAAAACACCGGCCAAGTATAAAATAACAGTAATTATAAACCTAACCTTTCAAGAAAAGAACCAGCTGCTAATAAAATGCAAAGAAAGGTTTTTCGTAAGATTTTGGGCCTAACAAAGAGAGATGATGGTAAATGTGGGGTCCGCACTAACGTTGAAAATGAAAATCTCGTGGCAGAGCCTAACGGATGAGGAGGGTCTTTTTGGAACCATCATATGGGCGACGCCCGGTCGGTTGTCCCAAGTACTAGACATAAGGGAGGCTGCCCTGTGTGAGCTTCAAGCCCATAACTGGTATGAAACCGCAGAGGATAGAAAAAGGTGGCGTGGTTCGTTTTAGAGGCCAAGGTACATTTGGGGTCGCTGAGTCAACAGAGTTAAGTAGTTAAATATTGCGGCGAATGATGGTGGAACCATCTAGTTAGTTTAAGAACTTTTATAAAAAGCTAGAACATTCTGGAAGGGAAAGACAAGGACGGATATATTTCAGAAAGGGATAGACGATGAACGAATGTTCTAGAATAAAGAGTTCAGGAAGGAAAAGAAAGAGATAGATAGATGTTAGAGAGGGATCGGGTGATAAACGAAATTTCCCGAATAGAACGTTCGGGAAGGAAAAGACGGAGATAGATAGATGTTTAGAAAGGGACAGGTAGTAGATAAAAGAATAACGAAATTAAGGGTTCTAGAAAGTTCTCCCGGGTATATAAGCAGCGTAAGGCGCGCCAACCGGGCTGTTTAGAGTCGAGTTCAATTCAAGACACCGAAACGACAAGTGCGACACGGAAGAATTGGAAGAGAGGTTTAATAGAAGACAGTGACGAGTAAAGTGGTGAATTTAGTGACAAGTAAAGTGGATAGTTACGTGAAGGAGGTGTGTAGCATAGTTCGTGAGAAGATCCAGAAGCGAGCTACACGCGGTAATATCGGAGGTGGTCTACGCAATATCAGCGACGGTATTGTGAGTGAGACACCTTAGACAGTGCATCGTTAGTCGAGAGGTATCGCGTGCTGCTGTGTAAGTCAATAGAAAAAGCGTTTAGTTAAAAACAGGTGTTTTCTTCCAATCCACAAGTGCGTACCCCCGCTCGCACGTAACAATATAAACTAATACAATAAAAAAAACTTACTAACCTAGTTATGTTGAATTCTACCAATAATCCCTTAAAACTGTATGTAGAATACTGAATCCAAATCACTGGGTAAGATTCCCAGAAAGGTGACTACGTTTCCTCGCTGAATCGCCATATCGATCTGTTGTCCAACGTAGGAAGCAGCCCTTTTACCACGTGACGTTAACCTTAAATAAAACAACTAGGTCACCTCAGATTAAAATATAAAATTCCTCAAGTATAAGGCAATTCCGAAAGTACGGCACTGAAAGTTAAATAAACTCGCGGTGTTTTTAAGTAACCTATGACACACCAGCCGAAATGACGTAGTGTTCGGCGTAATGCCGAAACTTCGTATAGCGCCTGTTCCCGTGAATACGTATTCAATGTATTTTAAAAAGCAATCAACCATCATGCGACGCGTTACGCGACCGAAAGATCAGCGAACGTTATTAAACCATTTTATATACATGCACCGATACCTTTTACAGATCTAAAAGTACATTATATCACCTCTTCATATTGTCAACACTGCTAAAATTAATACTTGAAATGAATAGCTAAGTTTATATAATACAATAACATGTTTTGGGGGAAAGTTTCATATCGTACTATTTTCCGTCGCGTAACGCGTTGACACTACACTACTGAAATATATATAATAATGCCGACTTTTCAACGCATTTGGTGTCTCATACTAAGCAAATACTAAGGCCGATCATTCAGTCGCCGAAGTGTCGGCATCGTACCTTCGGCAGGTGCATCGTTACACCAGATCTAAGGACTTCTATCTTAAATTTTCGCACATATATTTCATTTTGATATTTAACGAAGTTGCGAAGATATGAAAGTAAAATCGAGTCCCAGTAAGTAACTTAATATAATTTATTTCAACTCTACGATACCTAACAACGTTTCAAGATAAATTTAATGAATTTAAGGGTATAATAAATAGGCGGAGTTTAAGTAATCTTCAAAGCTTGAGAGGCTTTTATCTCGAAATTATGTTACTTATAATATACCTAATTATGTTTATAATAATTAAATATGTGGCCCCAAGGCATCATCAGTTTGGAGTACTCATCTAACATATTCATATACCGTCTACTATTATTAATTTCCACATTAGAGATTTAAATACCATGTTAATTCAATTAAATTTTTTGGTTTACCTTTACTTTTGTACCCATAAATCTTTCAATTTTCTGTTGTAGCTCAAGGCTAGTTACTATAGTCCGGAAGGAAAAGACATTCTGCCGACACCAAGTAATTGAGAAAAGGTGAAAAAAAGAAAATATTCAGAGTTACTACATGAAGGTACGTCTACGATAGGTGACACGTGAACACGCTAAAAGGGGTTGAGTATACTATATAGTAGACATAGAAGAGAAGTTAGGGAGGTATTAGAGGAGGGAATAATAATAACAGCTCATAAAAGTCATGTGACAAAAAGAATGTTAAACTACAAGATGGATGGGTAAAGATATACAGGTAGACCAAAAAAAGATGGATTGACTGCGTGAAGGATGATATGATGATTTGTGGTGTGACAGAAGATGTATGTCAGAATAGAAGAGTGTGGAAGGAAAAGACAATTAATCCAATTAATTGGGATATGGTGAAAGAAAAGAGAGTGAGAGAGAGAAATGTCCCGCTGCTGGGCTTGGGCCTCCCGTTATAGAGGAACGAACAACACACCCGCCACGCTTGTCCAAGGTGGCAAAGCAGGTTTAATACGGCGATTATCACGATATACAGGCTGCATTACTGCATTACGATATTTTTATAGATCAGAAAACTGCCTAAGGGATCGAACCCGCGCTCTTTGCGTTTGGGACGCGTGCACTAGCCATTACACTTTTTTTTGAGGCCCCCTTTTGAGGGGATTGCATTTCGCACACTACCGAGTCCTTTACTGGGGATTAGGCCAAAGCGACGAGAGGTGACATTCACGAATGGAGCACCAGAGTCAAATCGCCGGCGTGTGTGGAAACTCGAAGACACTCAATACTCCACTAAAACCACCCTCCCCATGTGCCCCGCGCTTATGGCAGGAATTGCGTGACACTTAGCCATTACAATACCACGACTTACGCGGAGGGTATGAAGCACTATAATAATACCACTGTATTTTCAGTTCAAATATAATAATGTATCCACTTATCTTTTTCGGAGTAATATAGTCGTAGTTAAATACCAACCCTTTTAACCAATTATCCAAACACTGACAGGTGCGCTAAATAAATAATTCCGATTAAACTAATAGTCAGACTTAGTAATAATATAATGTGTTTTATAATTTAATTTTATTAACTAAGGGCTGATTCGTCAATAAAAGTTTTGAGTCGAATAAATTATAACCTGGAGTGAAAATATTCAACTGTCTTATGCTTTATTCAATTAATAACATTTATCTGGTTATTATAAGTTTAATAAACGTATATATATATATATACGTATTAGCATATTGTTACGAATTTAGCGGGACTCGAATTAAAATGCCGTTAGAATTATTATAGAGTTTATTAGAACTATACAAACACATATAACACATCGAACACAACAAATCCAAACGAAATGCAGAAAAGGTCGTAATTCAATAAAATGCGCAGAGTCCGTCACTAATAGATTACCGAATGTGCACACATCTCGCTTTAATCGTGGTTCTCGCACGACAGCACCCTCCATCAACCAGGCCATCGTTTTATACTGCATAAATGCAATGTGCCCGCCCGGCAACGTGGACCGAATTTTCTATAATCAGCTTGTACTTTATAATCCGTAACACCTGGCTAATGATTCAACCGCAAGCGGTCGTAAACGAGTACAATAGAACAATGGGCTGTTCTCTAGAAACGTATACCAATAAATAAGTGAACAAAAGAAGACGATCATGAAAGGATTACAATTAGTTCACATGCCAAAAAGGTAATAAAAATGTGCTTTTACAGATTTGTACATGGAACTTGTCTTTGTCGGCACTTAGGTTGTAACAGTATATATATCCGTATTAGCATATTAAAATGTGAAAATTACTTTGTTTGTTTGAAATTATTCAGGACTGAAATGATCTTAATGAAATTTGACAAGGAGATAGGATTATATATGGGAAAAAGACTTACCCTTAACTTGTCTTAAGAGTAATTACCGCGTGTTTAACTGCCTTTTATCAATATTTAAAGAAGTTGTTACATACGCTCTTGACCGATCTTATGCTATCTATTGTTACATAAAGAAAACATTTTCCAACAAAACCACCACTGTATTCAGACGCATTACTGGGATTAAGATTTCTTCTGCAAATGGAATTAAAATGACAAAACTCATTTACAAGATTAATGCCAACAGTATTATGTTTAGGACACTTATTTACTAATAAATTATGATATTGTGAACCAAAGTGTTTATAAGTGTATATTTTTACAGCCATATATAGCTACTAGCTATTTATTATGTCATCCTACTAATATTATAAACGCGAAAGTTTGTAAGAAATGTTTGTTACTCTTTTACGCAAAAACTATTGAATTTATTTTGATGAAACTTCACAGTAATATAGCTTGTACATCAGAATAACACAAAGGCTATAATTTATAAAGATATAGTGTCTATTATTTTAAAAAAAACCATCACCTGCGACTAGCTGCGTTACGCGAGTGAAACCGCGTAATGCAGCTAGTCTAGGGTAATGTTAGTGTTAGTGACTGTGGCCATATGCGTCTTGTTTATATTGTTAAGATAACGCAGTTAATTATTATCTGTATTAATGCATATATTATGAACATACGTTATCTGTCAATGTTTAACGTCATTAACAAATAGAAACAATATCCCATCATAAATAATGCATTAAACCCTTAGTTACATCTGTGTGATACAGTTACTAAACAACAACAAATAAAAAATAAAAACGTCGTTTAAAAAAACCGACTTCAAAAACTAAAAAATTAAAATGTATAAAATAACTTATTTCTAAAGCTATTATTATTAATATATATTATCTAAAACATCTTAAAGTCGGTGCTTAGTAATTTTCAAAATATAGTAAGTTTTATGTTTTACTTTGCACCGACTTCAAGATAGTAGTACTACTTAGTGTAGTACTAGAATCACTTAGTGACCAGGATCCAGTCTCCCTTAAGAGAGCAGGAGCGCATTTGTAGCAGCAGCTTTGATGTTACAAATGTCCATAGGCGATGGTAACCGCATTCTATCAAGTGGACCGTCTGCCTGTCTGCTGAGCTCCTGCAATAAAAAAAATCTAGGAACCTTAAAAACTGCTTAAAGACATTTTTGTCATATAAGGTGAAAACTTCACGTGTTTGAAATTTCCTGTATCTATCTAATCTAAATCCCATAACAATTTTATGGTTTCCTGTAACTTTATCATCTGAACCGTACAAAGAAGGGTCAATGAAGTAACTTTCCCGAATGACGCTTTATTGTGTCCACAAAGTGCAAAAAATTGGGAACAAAACTCATCTAAACTGCCATCACTTTTGGCGCCGTTTTGCTCGTAAACTTTTTCCAATAAACTCGAGTTGCCAGGTTCTAAAATTATTTCCGTTTCAGTTTTTATTTAATAAAAATGTTTTGTATTTATATTTATGATTTTTGCGAAACTGGCACGTAGACAGACGACCCAGCTCATGGAAAGTAAGTTACGGTTGCCTTAAAGGCGTTTGCAACGCATCACCAGCCTTTAGGATGAAATGGAAAACATGGAATCGAGACAGGACTCTGTTTTATTTGTCTCCCTCTCTCCTTAGCTTACGGAAAAAAGTTTTCTTTTTCCTTTAATGTTTTTTTTGAAGTGATAACTTCTTATGACAGGGCACACTGTTTCGTTACGTAACGCGTTACGGTACCAGCCCGTCTAGCTTCCCTTTCTCTCATGCAAATTATCACTTCTGTCGGGCGTCCTGAGACGCGCACTTTTTTTTAACTTTTCTTTTTGAACACAACACAGGGATAAGGGGTGTCTACGCCGATCCTAAGTTTAAAAAAACGCCGGATGTTCCGTACATACGAAACCGCTGAAGATAATAGTATAATTAGAAAAAAATGAAATATCAAAAAATAAATCGGCGTATGGCAACTCCGTAATCCGAAATTTAAGTTCCCCATAAAAGTTGTCAAACAGTCCCTTTTCCCGCCACCTGTTTAAATTCCGTTCAATATTTAAATATAATTGCTTCGCTTTGCATAAAAACTCTTTGGTCCCGTTTTTACGGATAAATAATTTTTTTTATTAAATTGGTTCCAGCTACCATTGATATTTTCACCTAATTTCTAAAGAATTCATTATAAAGCATCATTCTTATGTATTCCACACAATCTTCCAAATATTTCTGAGGAGTTACTTACCGCCTCTTCTTAAGTAGCAATACATCGTGAAACTGTCTACACAGAAAAGAAAACTACTTCACTCTTTTAGACGATAGTATACTGTTACTGTAATACTGTTACGAGTTCCATGACTTCAATTAAAATGTCGTTAGAATTAGTACAAATACAACTGAAAACAACCAATCCAAACGTAATACAAGATTCAATAACACGCGCAAAATCCGTCACTAAATAAATAGATGACAGAATGTACACAAGTCTTGCTTCGCTCGTGGTTATCGCTTGACTGCTTTATACTGCACAGATGAAATATGTCTAAAATAATGTGTGTAAGTACAAGTGTGTGTGTATGTATATACAGTGGTGGTCAACTAATTAGAAACACTACCAACGGTCCTTGACATTATGTAAGATACTTCACCGCAATCGTTTTTATTTTCAAATTAAACAATAAATAGGACAACAATATGTTCAACGGTTTATCATTTATTAGAAAAACATTATAAATCCCATTACACATGTGCAGTTTTAATATTACATTACGGAAAACATTTAAATCAGTTTTAAGGTATGAACAATAATGGCCAACTAATTAAAAACAACAACAAAAAAGTATAAAAAGCAATATTTTTTTAAGTATTAGTAATTAGTATTGTTATTTACGAAATAGCTACTATCCACAGCCTACCAATAGTTGTAATTAATATTTAGTGGCGTATCCCTTATTTTGAATAACAGCACTACAACGACGTGGCATTGATTCAACCAATTTCATACATTTTTCTTGGGGGATTGAATTCCATGCTTCAACAAATGCTTCATATAGTTCGTTATGACTGGTGTTACGTTTGTTTAGAGACTTTCTTTTTAACAATACACCAGAGATTTTCTATCGGGTTTAATTCCGGACTATTTTCTGGCGAGTCTAAAACGGATATACGCTGTTCGCTAAGGAAATATTTGACGCTATTGGCCGTGTGTTTAGGATCATTGTCATGCTGAAAGATCCAGGTTACAGGCAAATGATCGTCCGAGTAGGGAATCATTGTGTGCTCTAAGATATTTTTGTATTGCCATTGATCCATTGTACCTTCAATCTTCCGAACGGGTCCAACTCCACATCCGGAAAAACACCCCCAAACTTTAATGTTACCGCCACCGTGCTTGACTATACTCCTTGTGTATTTATAATTAAAAGCACTGTTTACAGGACGTCTAACATAGCGCTTTCCATCGGAATTTACCATATTTATTTTTGTTTCATCTGAAAATAACACTTTTTTCCATTCTTGTACCGTCCAATTTACATATTTTTTAGCGAATAATAATCGCTTCTTTCGGTGTTGCTTGGTAAGAAGCGGTACCTTTCGAGAGATTCTTCCAAACAATTTAGCTTCCACTAATCTTAGGCGTATCAGTCTTGGCGAGATATTTCTCGGGTCATCAGACGAAAAACTTCATTTTGAATCTGGTTGGAGCCTTTACTTGGATCTTTTTTAGCAACACGAACGATTAGCGTATCTTCTCTGGGAGAACTTTTTCTTGGCCGAGCCTTTCTAAGAACATTTTCAACAGTTCCATGTGTTTTATAATGATCAATTGCATTAAAAACTTTCTTAACAGAACAATTTAGATGCTCAGCTATTCTTCTGTACGCCCACTTATGATCCATATGTAAATTAACAATTATTTGCCTAGTTGACGCGTCACAACTTTTATTTTTGCCCATATATATATATATATATATATATATATATATATATATATATATATATATATATATATATATATATAGATATAGATATATATATATTTATATATATATATATCTCTCTCGGAGAAGGCCTCGTTCTCGTGACATCTTTAGTGGTTGCAGGTTTAGTGGGCGTCGTCAGGATAAAATGCGAGCATAAAACACAATGGCCACGACTTATACACTTTTAATTTAGATTTAAACAACATTTTGACATAGTTTAGACCGAGCAGCGGGTTCAGGGCACCGATCATACTTCTAATTTCAACACTTTCTTTAAAATTCTCATCGGTCCAACTCGACCCGTTGCCATCACTCAAATGTGCCACAAAAACTCCTCCGTCTACTAAGGTAGATACTACTCAAGTACAGATGGCGCCTTGACCCCGCTCGAGAGCATATGCTCTGCTCTGATTGGTCGTTTATTAAATTACAATATTCATAACTTTTATTAGGTTAGGACGATCTTTAAGTTATAGAAAGATTTAACATATCAAATAAAATTAAATTAAGAATTTTAAAAGTAATTAAAATGTAAACAAATAAAATTATGCGTTATACATCCAAACAACAATCAATCCGATTCATAGCTTCCCTCCGACATATATATATATATATATATATATATATATATATATATATATATATATTTATATATACATAAATACATACACACACACATACATACGTAGTTTATACGAAAAATAGGGAAAATAATTATCATGAATAAATATATAAGTGATATATTATATATACGAGTATTACAAAATTCAATAATAGAATCGACATAACAATTAAATTAAATACCACTTGTGTCATGTTTTAGGTCGTGTTGTGAATGTTGGTGCTCTTTTAAAAATATCTTTAATTTAGTTCTGAACCCATTAAGATGTTGCATTCAAATTTTTAACCGATTTTTCACCGTCTTACCCTTATCCGCATGCAAGTATTGACGGTCTTCACCACAGTCGTTTAAGCTTTGCGTTGATATGTCAGACACTGAACTCCATTATTTATGGATGTATACAATAAATACATAATAATACGCAAAACGCCGCCTATTTCCTTTATCATGATACAATTTCCTAAGCCAGAAGACGCCATAATCACATCTTAACAAACCTTTTTGTTGGATGATTCTTTGAATTAAGAGAGAAATGGTTACACGGAGAATATCTGACGAAAGCCTCTTTAGGTTTTTTGGAAATCTTTTTATAGATGTCGAATAAAGGTTTATTGTTGCTCGAAAAAAGGTAGGCTTACAGAGCGTACCTTTTTTCGAGCAACAAATTCCGAAAATTACACATGAAAAACTCGTGTCGTATTTCATACAAACCATTGCCAGTTTAGAAAATAGTAAGTTTTTAATTCCACTATTTTATTTTGCCAGTCTAATTTATATTTTCCTAGTTTACAAAGAGAAAAGAAGGCGGTTTAAAATACGTTTATAAGCGTACAAAGTTAATGCGATCTTAGAGATTTGTAAGTCACCTATTCAACTATTTTATTTTACCAATGTAAGTTATATTTTTCTAGTGTACAAAGAGAATCAGAAGGCAGTGTTAAATACGTTTATATTCATACAAAGTCGTTGCCAATTTGGAGAATTTTAAATCACCTATTCAGCTATTTTCAACCTGGTGACCTGTACCACAGGTTTCTTTTAACCTAATTCAGGCACCAGCCTCCTAGTTAATGTTGTTACTAGATTTAAGTTTCACTGTGTACTTAAATAGGAAATAAAGAATTATGTTATGTTATGTTATGTTATTTTATTTTACCAGTGTAAGTTATATTTTCCTAGTGTACAAAGAGAATCAGAAGGCAGTGTTAAATACGTTTATATTAATAGAAAGTCACTGCTAATTTAATGAACTGTAAGTAACCAATTCCACGATAATAATAATAATAATTAATTATAATAAAACTACGTTTTAACGGTTTTAGGCGCGGTAATTTATTTGATTTAGGTTTATCCGACGTTTCGGCCGCTTTTCAGTGGCCGTGGTCACGGAAGACAAAGATGACATTTGTCAAACGTGTATTGTCAAAGTTTTTATTCAGCCTACCGCCAACTTGTTCATTTTAATTATTTAGTTTTAAATTTTGTTTATGGATATTTTTTACTCTATGGGAGCTTAATCTAATTTACCACCGCTTCACACATGTTGTGAAGCGGTGGTAAATTAAAGCGGTCGAAACGTCGGATAAACCTAAATCAAATAAATTACCGCGCTTAAAACCGTTAAAACGTAGTTTTATTATGTGTACAATTCGCGAAAACTTAAGAAAATATTAAATAATTAATTAAATAAATTAAGAAGTAATTAAGATTTGCCAGGTGGTAGGGCACTTGCTGGTCTGGATGACTAACCATTCTTTGAATAAAGTATGCCGCTTTAATAACCTGGAGTTGTTATCCAGCATTAGTGGGCCGGCTACAGTCTGACTTTAGAGAGCAGCAACGCATTTGTAGCACCTTTTGTGGTGCAAATGTCCATAGGCGATTGTAACCACTTTCCATCAGGTGGGAGGGACGTCTGCCTGTATGCTGAACACATGCAATAAAAAAAATGACGTGAAATATATAATAACGTGGATAACGTTATTTTTTCACGATTTACATAAGACGCTTTCAATTTAATACTGTTACGACCGAATGCCGACAAAAGACAAATTCACACCTGCGTCTGCAGAAACACATTTTATTACCTTTTTCTGCATTTGGACTTCTTTTGTTTGCTTTGTGTATTGTAATATTTTATTTTAGTCATTAGCCAGGTGTGATACTTAGAAATTCAGTCCAAGCAAGCTGTGTTATACGTGTTTGTATAGTTCTTATAAATACTATAGTAATTCTAACGGCATTTTAATTCTACTAACGCGGCCGCATCGTAGTACGATTTTTACAATTTTAGTTTTATCATTCAGTGGATTTACTGCTTACTTAATTCGCACAAAGGTTTCGAAATTCACTCCACCATTTTCCCTTGAAACGTCTTTTGATTTGCAAATATATTGGCTTCAGTTCACCGTGACATGTAACTGACATATCTAATCCCGTAACACCCCTCCTCAATAACGGTGGTTGATGTACGATATGCATAATAATAACATCTGTCTGAGGCGAGATGAAAGGGAATAATGTCAAGAAATTGTTAGTTTCAAAAAAAGAACTGATCATTTTTTTAAGTTATCCATGTTTTTTTGTCGGTCCTGGACACCGAGTCTGTGAATCCAATTGGAATCGTAACTTTTCACGCTTTTGGTAGTCTGTAAACTAGAGATGCCACGACTATTCATTATATACACTATGGTTTGGCCGAATGCCGAATTTCCTACCGAAGCGCCGAATATTTGGCTATTTATTAATAAATTCTTTTTTTTTTATAAAATATATTGGAATGATGTTGCAATAATATCCCTCCACCTATTAGAAATGTAACGTGAATATCGTTGTTTAGGTTCAAACTCAAGATATTTCTAAATGCTCATCAAAACGCACAAGTGCTATATGACTTTATGAATTTATTTATTTTAATTTATTATAATTTGGTTAATTTATGGACAGATATATGTTATTTGTTTCGTTGCTGCTACAGTTATTTTATATATGTAGGTGTTATTACGTTTTTAAATTATTGCTTTTTATATATATACAGATACAGAACGGCCTCGTTCTCACGACATCTTTAGTTATTTCAGGTTTAGTGGGCGTCATCAGGATGAAATGCGATCATAAAACACAATAACCACGGTTTATACACTTTTAATTTAGATTTGATCAACATTATGACATAGTTTAGACCGAGCAGCGGGTTCAGGGCACCCGCTCATACTTCTAACTTAAAACACTTTCTTTAGAATACTCTAACGTCCAACTCGACCTGCTGCCATCAACCGAATGTGTCACAAAAACTCCTCAGTCTACCGAAGTAGATACTACTCAAAGTATAGAGGGCGTCTGACCCCGCTCTGCCATAAGCTCTGCTCTGATTGGTCGTTTATTAAATTACAATATTCATAACTTTTATTAGGTTAGAACGATCTTGCAAGTTTTAGAAACATTAACAAATCTAATTAAATTACATTAAGAATTTTAGAAGTAATTAAAATGTAAACAAATTATATTGTGCGTTATACATCCAAATAATAATCCATTCAACTATAAGTTCCCTCCGACACGGCCTTCCTGACGTATTACACGCCCTCGTGTAATAGGCCGCCCATTATGGATTATCTGCAAAAAGAAAGAGATATTATAGTTCGGCCACTCCTGACCAAGGACATCGTGCACATTTTATCTTCTGCGCAACAAGTTCATTCTGGATTTTTTTTCTGAGATCCGAGTCCTAACAGACTCCAGACTACACACCAAATCAAGTCAGCAGTATCGAAACTGCCACCTCGTCGCCCATCGAGCTACGCATTTTGGGTCAAATATCAAAACGCAAATCAAAACATCAAACACAAAAATATCTCCAAATAATACCCAGCTTCTCATTCTATCGATACCACTTTTCAATCGCTACCTCGCCTCTCATTCACTTTGTAATGGCCACCTCGCACCTATTTCACTGGCCACCTCGCCTCTGTTTCACTGGCCACCTCGCCTCTGTTTCACTGGCCACCTCGCCTCTGTTTCACTGGCCACCTCGCCTCTGTTTCACTGGCCACCTCGCCTCTGTTTCACTGGCCACCTCGCCTCTGTTTCACTGGCCACCTCGCCTCTGTTTCACTGGCCACCTCGCCTCTGTTTCACTGGCCACCTCGCCTCTATTTACTGGCCACCAATGACTATTTTAACATCAAACTCACAATAAACTTTCAAAATTTTCAACGACTCATTTCAAAAATAATATCACAAATTTGTAATCTCCATGTACCAACTCATTTTAAGTATAGTAACTTAAAAAAATACCTAGGAATACTAGAACTACTGTTCAGGGCTACAAAAACTCCAGCAATAATTAGCAGTTAAAACAAGACCCAGACACTCGAGAAATACGGCCATTAAAAAACATTTAGCATTTTAACTATCAGACTAAAATCTTTCACTCTATATGTACCTCTAAATTTATAAACTACCCATTATAATAGTCAACTGCATTTACCACGTTTAATAATTATTGAAATTCCATTATTTTAACTTCAATCAAAAACCGTGTGAACGCATCAGTCATCCAACACGCTAACAACACTTCTCAATCAGTCAATCAAAGCAATACATCTAAATGAGTGATGTACTCTCAACCAGCCCCCGCTGGGCATGGCTCGGATGACAGTCCTTGTGACTAGAGTAGGCAATCAGAGCAACCAAGGTTGTCATTCCAGGGTCGACAACTTGTGAAAACTCATTATAATAGAGGAACAAACAAACTCAAAATAATTTTTCGATTTACAATGCGTTCAATAGCTAGGGCATTCACCCTAATTCGAATTTGAAGTTGTCCTAAAAATAATCTTAAATAAAAAATCAACTTACCAAAGTGTCTACTAACGTAAATACCCCCTGTGTATCTTATAGTGGCTTTCAAACTTCTTCATAGCCACACTTTCTTCACGGTAAAATTATAATCATCTGAATCTAAAATGTCTTTCAAATAACGACTGTAAACTTAATCATAAAACCAACGGAAAACATAGCGTAGCAATAATGTATCATAACCACTTTCCACTATACGTTATCTAAGTAAAAAAAACTCAAAAATTAGACCCGATTTTCACATAAAAATTTTTGGAAGGTAAACTTGAAAAGACAATGAATTTCATGAACATCGTTTATAACATACAGTACTTTTCTTATCTTAATCAGAAAACCAAGGAAAACGTCGCATAGGAATAATATGTCAAAGGCAACTGTCTACCATACATAATCCAAGTAAAATAATTTAAAAAACTAGACCCGATTTTCACATTATAAAAACTCTTGGAAGGTAGACTTGAAAAGACAATGAATACACGCACATCGTTTATAACGAACACAAGTTTTCTTACCTTAATCAGAAAACCAAGGAAAACGTCGCATAGGAATAATATGTCAAAGGCAACTGTCTACCATACATAATCCAAGTAAAATAATTTAAAAAACTAGACCCGATTTTCACATTATAAAAACTCTTGGAAGGTAGACTTGAAAAGACAATGAATACACGCATATCGTTTACAACAAACACAAATTTTCTTGCAAGTAACCAACTCCCAAAAATAATGTTGAAAAAGTAAACTACCTACGTAATTTGTTCGTTTTCCATTTTTTTTGGCAACCATATCGTAATTTTTCGTACACGAAAAATATCACTCAAATATGAGGGTAGTAAAATTGTCTACCACAAACGATGAACTATAATTTTTTACATTAAAATTCTTAATTTTCAGAATTCACACTAAAATAATAATTTAAAAATTACCATACCTCCTGTGCCAGGTAGAATAGGCACGTAATTTTTATCTTACCCTGCACGATCAATAAAATTGCACTTCCACTCGCTGTACTAACGTGAATTTGAACCATGCCGGCACATAGTAAGCCCAACGGTGACCAAACCATGCATAGGCCGACACACCGCTGCTTCACATGCACATTCAGGACGTCACCACTACGTCGCCGCTATTTCCGCCGACGGCCCCGATATGTCAATCGTCCTCAAATGCTTTTGCTTCCACTGCCAGCGCTTCCGGGAGCATCCTTCAATCCATCAGCACGCCTTCTCATACTGGCAAGGCTTCGCAGTCATTGCTTTCATTGTGGGCACAGGCTGAGATCCCACTTCTGATGTCGCAGAACGGCCTCGTTCTCACGACATCTTTAGTTATTTCAGGTTTAGTGGGCGTCATCAGGATGAAATGCGATCATAAAACACAATAACCACGGTTTATACACTTTTAATTTAGATTTGATCAACATTATGACATAGTTTAGACCGAGCAGCGGGTTCAGGGCACCCGCTCATACTTCTAACTTAAAACACTTTCTTTAGAATACTCTAACGTCCAACTCGACCTGCTGCCATCAACCGAATGTGTCACAAAAACTCCTCAGTCTACCGAAGTAGATACTACTCAAAGTATAGAGGGCGTCTGACCCCGCTCTGCCATAAGCTCTGCTCTGATTGGTCGTTTATTAAATTACAATATTCATAACTTTTATTAGGTTAGAACGATCTTGCAAGTTTTAGAAACATTAACAAATCTAATTAAATTACATTAAGAATTTTAGAAGTAATTAAAATGTAAACAAATGATATTGTGCGTTATACATCCAAATAATAATCCATTCAACTATAAGTTCCCTCCGACATATATATTTTTTTAGTCTGCATTTCATTAAACTTTATCAAACTGCATTATACTATATATTTTGTTGTTGTTATGTGTTGTATTGTCCACCGTAACTTCACTTTATGGTCCCAGACGGAAGAACAGCGCTAGTCCTTGTTGGCTAGCATTATGCTGAGACTGGGTCCAATTTAGGACTTATTTTGTTTTTTCTATTTATATTAACTTAGTTTTTGTCCTAAATAAAATATTTTCTTTCTTTCTTTCATTTTATAATCAAAAAAAGATTTTATTCTTATTCTTAGTTACAATTCTTGAATATGTACATTATTAGTATCATTTTTTACTCCAAATATACATACATACATACTTTTTACTGCAAATTCGCTATGCAGGCTGTCTGCTTTTGGAACTCTTTACCCGTAGATGTCAGAAAAGCTAAATCACTTGACATATTTAAAAAATGTATCAAAAACAATTTTTATTGCAGTAGTTCAGCAGACAGGCAGACGGCCCACTGGATGAAAAGGGGTAACGCATCGCCTATGGACATTTGCAACACCAAAGGTGCTACATATGCACTGCTGCTCTCTTAAGGGAGACTGGAACCTGGTCACTAATGCCGGAACACAACTCAAGGTTGTTAAGGTGACATACTTTAGACCAGGGGTGGTAGCCATCCAGTCGGGCAAATGCCTTACCACCTGGCTGTGGGTTGTTTTGTCGCCTCTTACGACAGGCCTCCCGGCCGCAGGAAATTGTATTCTTTCTCCGTTCCTGCACGGCTAAAAACTAATTAGTTTATAATGAAATATAATTATATATTTTTTTATTCGTCTTTCTTAAGTTAGCTGTTTACTGTCCACATTGTACTGTTCTTCTATTTTTATTTTACTTGTTTTTAATTTAATTATACCTAGACATATGTTGTTAACAGTGTCCTCTCAGTCAGGTTGCCTGGAAGAGATCGCTTTAAGCGATAAAGCCGCCTTTTGTTTTGCCTTTAATTATTATAATTATTTATTCTGTAATTGTTTATTTTGGTGAACAATAAAGTGGTTTCTATTCTATTTAATCTAATTACCGAAATACGGCTGAGGAGAGGAGGAGCCTGCCTACTGCTGCCGTATGCGTGAGAGAAAGGGAAGCCGAACAGACTGGCGCCGTAACGCGTTACGTAACTAAGCGGTTTACCCTCCCATAAAGAAGTTATCACTTCAAAAATACAATTAAATACTAAAAATTAACTAAGTTATAAATAGTACAAGCGATTATAGACTGTGTAAGAAATCGCTGCCAGATGGGAGCGTGCCCAGAAGGCTGGCTGCATAGCCGCGCTGTATGGCGATGCTTATTTGTTGGGCGAAATATGAGCCAGCCCTCTGATCACGGGTGGCATCGAAGAGTTTCTTGCAAATCTCTTTGAAGAAACTCTTTGCCGGTGGAGTTACATTTTATACATGCGTTATATTAATGCTCCGTTTTTTTGTCCACAGATGATTTGACGACGAAACAGTCAAAAACGTTTTATGTAAGTATTAATGTATTAATGTACGTTTTTATTGTTTTTTATCAATTTAAGTAATATATCAGTATTCATTTTTAAGTTTATATATTATATATAAAATTTAATTATCAATTACCATAATCGATTTATTTGAATGAATTTCAACAGCTAATAATATGGAAACACACCACAAGAGTAATTCCCACTACAATTATAAGAAATATCTTCATATTCTACAGGATACACTTCGGGGAGTGTGACACGGAATTACATTAATTGGTTCCTCCCTCACCATTTTACCACCGGACAAGCAGACGTACGCGGTCACGCCACCGATATATGGTGGAAATACCAACAAAGCGGACGAAACTCCTCTGAACAGTGGAACTCTTTACCGTCGTCTGTCTTTCCTGTAGAATATAATCTAAGTGTATTCAGTTCTCACGTGAACAGGTATCTTCTATGTAAGCATGCTCCACCTTAGACTGCATTTCCATCTGGCATCAGGCGCAATGTCAGTCGCACGCGAACCTATTCATTGTAAAAAAAAATATTACTCTAATCTTTTTATAAACTGGGCCCAAGAATGTAAGGCTGCAAATTCGGAACGGCGGGGCGTGCAGCGGAGCGTTCAGCGTGCACGCAACTAGTTTTCGCTAGAGCGGGGCGTCCAAGTACTACGAGACATTCGTGTATAATTGTTGTTGTTTGTTTTGTTTATTCTATGAATGCGATCCTTTCGGGATAGTATTAATGTCAACATAATGTCATTCGAAATGATAATTAGCAAAGTGCAATCACGGCCGGAGTTATGGCTTTCAAGTCATCCATTGTTCAAAAATAGTATTGTGTCAAAGAAGAAATGGAGTGAAATATCTACGAACACACCACTTCAGTAGTCGAGCGTGCACGCTCAAAACAACGCCCCGTTGCACGCGCCGCCGTTGCGAATTTGCGGCAGTTCTCCAAGGAGCTGTTGAATCATTTCTTCTCGCTCGCTGTCCAATATAGCGTTGTCTATAAATCAAGTGGTGCTTAATCTAACCCCGGGGGACAATATTTATGACCCCATGTCGTAAAAATGGTTATTTAATATTTCTCCCGTGTTTTTACCTTAATTTTCTTTGTTCATATATTATCACCCCTATTTCCCATGGGGGAAGGCAGAGACGATGTTTTACCCTAGCGACAACCCTGTCAAACAACTTTTTAACCGATTTCAAAAAAGAGGAAGTTCTCAACTTGATTGGTTTTTTTATTATTATGTACACCGATTACTCCGAGATTTATGATCCGATTTACGTGATTCTTCTTTAATTCGATGCGGAATAGTTGCCATTTGGTCCCCTAAAAATTTGACATACTTTGGCCCAGTAGTTTTCAGTTTATGAACATTTTTTTGTTCCCGTATCTTGGGACCTATATTTTTAAGGCGCGCGGCACCTTTCGTAGGCCTACCCATAGTTAGACACTAAAAAGTAGCAAATAAAAAAACTGACTTCAAAAACAAAAAAGTATAAAATAACTTAAAAAAATTTTTGACTAAGTATTTATTTAGTTCATTAAGAGACAAAATAATATAAAATTTTCTACGTCTTTACTTATTTTGTTTGTTTACCCACTTCAAGATGTAGAAAATGTAGCCCTGTGAGTTTCGGACGCGTGCGCTGTTCATTACGCTACCACGACTGCTAATTATCTAGTAATATAATATATACGTGACCTAACAGTAAGCGAAATAATAAACTAGGCACAAATATCAGTCCATATCACACACGCTCCTAGAACAACACAGAACCCCATCACAGCCCTATTGTCTATGTAAATACATTCAGTTTATTTATTATTCGCTCAATATTCTGAGGTGCAAGTTTTTAATATGCAATTTGTATTCCGTCTAACTCGATTTAGATGTGGTTTCTGTTCGTAAGCACGTCTAGACTGGTCTGTATGTTGGACATATTTAACTGTTTAGAAATTATACGCGCGAGACGGGTAGCTCGCGTATGAGAAATGAAAATGAGGTATATCCCATTTTAAAACTCCTTTCATCCTCTCAATCTATACATATTGTTACATACCGACGAAGTACGCACACCTGGCTGTCGTAAAACGCAATTTATTGCCTTTCCTGCATTCGGCGTTCTTTTGTTTTCGTGTTTAAACTTTAAAAACATCTATTGTTATCCTACTTATTTTATTGCTGTAATTAGAGTCGCACTAATCCTTTTTTTTTTGCATTGCCTCGAAGCTTGCCAGATGTACGGATTAACCCAGTGAACGCGGCCCCTTTGGCGGTTTTATACAGTTTAGTATAAAACAATGCCCAAACGGAGTGCGGGCAGTCAAGCGACGATTACGATACTAGCAACACGTGTGTAGTACATTCGAAGAGCGATATAGTTACGGACTTTGCGCGTGTTGAATTGCATCAAATCGTGCAGTGTGAACTGGTTGCATCCAGTTTTATTTTTACTTGTTTAATACGTGTTTGTACAGTTTTAATAAACTCAATAGTAATTCCAAAGGCATTTATTTTAATTCGAGTCCTGTAGCTCGTAACAATATAATAAAACTGTAGAAGTCGAATTTCTGTACAGTGAAAAAAATGCTAAAAACCGAAGTGAAATAGAACTAATTTAGAATATTTTCAAATTGTATGTTTGTCTGTTTGTCTGTCTGTTTGTACCGGCTAATCTCCGAAACGACTGGACAGATTTAAGTTTTGTATGGTGGTAGCTTATATTCCTAGTTAACATAAAGGATACTTTTGATCCAGAAAAATTAAAGAGTTCCGGTGGGATAGTAAAAAAGCTTTAATTACTGGAACAGCTTATTATACAACTTATGCACCTAATTAAGTATTAATATTGCCGGTATCATCATACAATAAAACAATTTATACCTTAAAAAGACGAGATTCCCGAAAAAGTTAAACCTTACAAAAACAATGTCTAGCATAGCGTATTTAATCATCATACTAAATAAACTAGATGGCGCTGATAGTATACTACATCGCGATCGGGATGCAAATGAAGTCGCGGCAATCAGCTAGTTAGTCAATATAGCTCGTTCGGCTCTTGAAAAAGCGAAAGTCGTCATCAGCGATTTATATTCTGAATATCTCTATTATTACATACATACATCACTTCACGCCAGGTCCCTTGCGGGGTAGGCACGAACAACAGAGCGCCATTCAGGCTTATTCTTACACACATGTTACGCGATGTCCATCACAGCAGTTATGAGAACCATTGAGTATATTAATATCACATAGACAATCGTCATAGATAATAATATCATCCTGGCAACACTATGATGTAATTGCTATTTTTAGCAATGATGCAATATTATTGTTTTGTAGGGTAGCATTTTCGTATAAAAGGCGGTGTGGCCTGTAGACTGGGTTCATTGCTTACTGTGCGGTGTCAATAGTCACACCAAAGGCTGAACAATAAAGGGGAAACCCTGCCCAAATAGTTAATATTTGGTATATATGGTATTTCGTACCCAAACCTCTGCAAGGCTGTTTACACACCTCACTTGCTTCTTTGAATCACCTTCTGCTAGTACATGATCAATTTGATCATGGAAGGTGTGTATTGGCCCTCCGCGACTTCTGCATTCATCCACTTTTGCATTGTATATCTGTTTAGTCATTCTTCCATCATTCATTCTTTCCACATGCCCGAACCACCGGAGCATTCCTTTCCTTACCTTCACTCCGACACTCTCTTTCAGACCAACTCTCTTTTTTACTTCGGTATTACAAACGCGGTCCGCGAGCGTCACGTCAGCGTCTATTATTATTATTATTTTTTAGAGACATCTCTATTAAGCTTAATGAGCTAGACAGCTAAAGGTGTGATACATATCTTTAGAGCAAAGAGCTATATATCTGTTTCTCCTTTTTAGTGAGCCCTTTTGCATAAATCACGTGGCAAAAAATATTTACAGAGAGTTTTAGCAAAAATTTGAAAACCGATTTCTTGATGCCCAGTTTTATTTTCACTAAAAAATTGACCAAGTATATGTTAATCCGCGTACATTAAAAAATTCCATAGATCGTCCTAACTTTATCATAAGAGTACAGAACTCTAAATTTTTTCTTTATTTTTTCCTTTCTTTCCAAATCCACATTTATGAGAAAATATCCTAGAGCTTAAATGCTAGTTAATGGATTGTCGGCGACATAACCGTTCGTGTCGTGAACTTTTTAACTACCCTCATGTCGGGCCCCAGTTTTTTTAACTATACCATGGGAACTCTTAAATTTTTCGGGATCAAAATATCCTATATGTTGAGCAGGGATATAAGCTATTACCATATAAAATTTCATTTAAATCGGTGCAGTCGTTTCGGAAATTAGCCCGTACAAACAGACAGACAAAGAGAGAAACGAAAAAATTGAAAAAATCTAAATTAGTTCTATTTCGCTTCTTACATCCCCCCCCCCCCCCCCCCCGACTCGGATTTTAGCATTTTTTTCATTGTACAGAAGTTCGACCTCTACAGTTTTATTATAATTATGTAGAGATTAATTTCAATTTGTATCTACGTTCCGGCTAGTAAAATCTTTTCACTTGCAACACCGATGGGTTGATAATCTTTGGACCATCTCTTTATTACAAGCAATAAAACTAGATAAGGTCTTCAGCGTAATAAAATTAAAGGCATTTTATTATGGCTATAATAATCTACAAACAATATTGTATAGGTCAACAGAATTGGTTCGATTTTAGTTTCATATTCTATTCATTCAACCCACACATCAGCTAAAACATACATTACAGAACTTCGTAATTTAACTAAAAACCTACTACAAATCCATACATCAGCAGTATTTTATATCCAGGCATCCCACGGGAATAGTCTTGGCAGCACGTAATATCATAAATGCCAAAATTAACCTATCTGATTGCACTTTCATAGAAAAACTATGATACAGTAAAAGGTAAGTAATCGTACGATAATTATGTATATATACCACCATAGTCACTCCTAATCAGCAATATTCTTGTCACGGGTTGTTTAGAAGACAATTAGAATAATACTGTTACGGGCTACAGGACTCAAATTAATATAAATGCCGTTGGAATTACTATAGAGTTTATTTGAACTGCACAAACATGTATAAAACAAGTACAAAATGAATCTGGATGCAACCAGTTCACACTGCACGGTTTAATGCAATTCAACACGCACAAAATCCGTCACTATGTCGCTAATCGAAAGTACTACGTACGTCTGAATCGTATCGTTGTCGTCGTTTGACTGCCCCACCCCTCCATTCGGGCATTGTTTTATACTAAACTCTATAAAAGGGGCCGCGTTTACCCGCACATCTGGCAAGCTTCGAGGCAGTGCAATAAAAACAAGGATTAAGTCGTTCGACACTAATTACAGCCATAAAATAACGATAACAATATTAATGTTTTTAAAGTTTAAACACGAAGTAAATAAAAAAATTCGTTTTTACAACATGCAGCTGTGCGGTGTTTGTTGGTATGTAACAATACTATAGTTAGTTTGTAAGTTTTCTGTAATGGTGTAGAATAAAGTGTTATCCATCTATCTACAAATTTCAGTGAAATTTTGTACACGTGGTCTCAATACTGAATGTATATAAGTCGCGAAAACTTAAGAAAATGTTAAAATAATAATGTTTGATATTATGGGAAAAATTTGATTCTTATTTTCAGGTAACTTATATATCAAATTAAAGCTATTTTTTTTCTATTTACGATGGAATAGGTTACCTGTGTAAAAATGACCGCAAATAGGGGCTGCCAGCTGTTAAAGATAAATTAGAGTGAAATAGACTTAACTCGCTACGTTCCCTCGTTAGCGTAACGCAGCGTAGCGTCCCGTATATAATTAAATTATTAGTATTAATTAATAATAATAATATTTGTATTGACACCAAAATTAATTTTACATGTTGTCTTAAAATTAAGACTGTTTGAGTACTAACACCTAAACTAGGCCAAGCCTGTCTCTTAGGTGTTAGTCCGTTCCAGCGACTTAAGAACTAATATGTGATTGTGTAACAATTTTAGTAAGTAAGTTAAGTATTCCAAAACAAAGAGTTACAAAAATAATAATTTAAAAGTTACATATGAAGTACATATGTCTATAATTGCCAATAGAACGAAAACACTGTATAGTTGGGAACATAACGATTTTAATGCCTTTATTTGTAGCAAAAAGAGTAGTTTTAGGTTTTAGTTTAGTTTTTAGGCTTTATATTTATTTTAATATTGATATATCATGTTAAAAACAATATTGATTTTAATTTACTTTTATATCAATAAACATTTAGTTATTTGAAATTAGTTTTTAGTTTCGTAAATTAAAATTAATTTAACTTATGTATATATATTTTTACATACATACATAACTTCACGCCAGGTCCTTTGCGGGGTAGGCACGAACAACAGAGCGCCATTCAGGCTTATTCTTACACGCCTCACTTGCTTCTTTGACATTCATAGCTCTCGTCATGCACGCTCGTCTGTTCTTAAGGCTCCTGACATCACCTTCTGCTAGTACACGATCAATTTGATCATGGAAGGTGTGTCGTAGCCTTCCGCGACTTCTGCATCCATCCACTTTTGCATTGTATATGTTTAGTCATTATATCATCATACATATATATATATTTTTATTTAAATATTATATCGTGTAATAAATACAGCCACATTTCAATGAAAATTTTACATATAATAAATAAGCAATTTAAAACGGCACTTATAATAATTACGATATTATTTTGCTTTAAAGTTATAACATTTTTTGTTTTCTAATCGATTACTTTCGTTTCATTTACGTATTTATAATGTAGATGGTTTAATAGTCTTGGCGTTACATGAATTACGGATCATCACAATTACGTCACCTACAACAATAAAGCACGACGATTATATCATTCATTTCATGTGGGCTTTACTGTCAAAAAATATATCACTTGATAGATAGTGTGCATACGTCAATAGTAGAATAAACGCTTGGAAAGTTTAGTCTGTTTTGTTTTTGTTGAAAAATAAATGTAGGCTTTGTCTATACTATTATTATTTAGATAGATAGATAGATAACACTTTATTGTACACCATTACAGAAAATACAGATGAACTTATAGCCTAAAAATATTCTAAATGGGCACACTGGGCGGTCTTATCAATAAGAAGCGATCTCTTCTAGACAACCCGTAATATATAAAGCTGAAGAGTTTGTTTGTTTGAACGCGCTAATCTCAGGAACTACTGGTCTGGTTTGAAAAATGATTACAGGCTATGTATCATTACGTTAAGCCCAATAGGAGCGGAGCACTAATGAAGAATTGAGATTTATCCGTGCAGGTACGGAGGAAGAATACAATTTCCTGCGGCCGGGCGGCCTGTCGTGAGAGGCGACAAAACAACCCACAACCAGGTGGTAGGGCATTTGCCCGACTGGACGGCTACCATCCCTGGTCCAAAGTATGTCGCCATAACAACCTTAATTTGTGTTCCGGGATTAGTGACCAGGTTCCAGTCTCCCTTAAGAGAGCAACAGCGCATTTGTAGCACCTTTGGTGTTGCAAATGTCCATAGGCGATGGTAACTGCTTTCCATCTAGTGGGCCGTCTGCCTGTCTGTGGAATTCCTGCAATAAAAAAATAGAAGAATATTTCAAAATCAGGGGTTTTTTGAACTTACTTTTCTTTTACTCTTCCACGCAGACGAAGTCCGGGCAGAAGCTAGTTTGAGTATAAAGTAACAAAGACCAAATATGGACTACAATAAATTATACTTAAACAAGTTTCCTACAGCTTTCGACATCTTAGCAAGTAATACTTCACAATAAAATTTACTTCACTAAGTATGACTTGTAAAACTGTAGCAGTATTTCATAACTTATTAAATTCCTTTTGATAATATCATAAATTATCCGTGTAAACAGATCCTAAAGACTAACGCACATTGATATAAAAGGTATTGTTAAGAGTCGCGAGACTCGAATTAAAATGCCATTGGGATTATTATAGAGTTTATTAGAACTATACAAACACAAAAAAACTACGACTCAAAAACTGTATTGACTTTATAAATGAATTTTATTTGATTTTTTATATCGCTTTTGACAAATACGTGTATTCTTTCCTTCTTTTCTCAGTAGAAAATGCTCTCTGCCTGGATTTGAACCGATATCACTGAAATGAGTTATCACTTTGATAATACTTTTTAAAATATTGCTATCACATCCTAAACAGTCACCATCATGGTCGCAACTTTAGTATTAGCACGAAATAAATCAATTAAACCTATTGCAAAAACTTTCTTTGCCGGTAACTTAATACTGCGGGCTGAACTTGTACCAAGTATTTTAATAAAGACACTTTTACTTCCAACGCTTTTGCCGTACCATTTGTTTTCGAAAATAAAATAAAATCGGAATTTTCTTAATGTCAAAAACATTTTTTCTATAATTAATTCCATTTTGTTTAAAATTATAGCTGTGGTAAAATTTATTTGGCAAATTACAATATAAAAATTAAATATCAGGTAAATTTCCACAAAAAAAGAATTCATATTATACAATTGACTCGTATAACTATAAGAAAATTAAATAAAATAATATATATTAGATACAATATTGGAAAATTTGATAAAATTAAAACATAATACAAAATTTCACAAAAAAACTATGCAATATGTCTATTTAACTATCTCATTTTTAAATCATATCATATAATAATAAAAATATATAATCATATATTACCATGTCATAAAAAAATTAATACATGAGTTACATAGACTAAGGGAGGTTTCAATATAGTCTGTATGAAAACCATGTAATCTTCAGTTTATTATACGCCTCGAACGAAACCAGTTGTCTTTTTCAAAAGCCCCTTCGCGTCGCCACCCACTTAACTCATGTCAAATATTAAAACATTTTTTATCTTCTCTAACCTGTAATTTGTATTTTTTTATATTTCATTTAAAATTATCTCTGGATGGACTAACATATATGTACATTAGGCCAATATTTTTATGTTTTTAACCGATATCCTCATAAGACCATAATTATATAGAAAAACACGCTCAATATAACGGCTCCATGTTACTTTTACAAATACTCAAGTATTTCTCACTTCTTTATTTCACATAAAATATTGTTCTCGATTAAGGTTCATAGTAGGGGCAAGTCACGTGAAATTTGTATAAAATATGCATAGAACCTCATGCGAGGAAGACGTCACGAATTTCTGAATTTTTCATCAGCGCAAAAAGTGTGCTAATGAAATTTTCTACCTATGCGATAATTTAACACATATTTACACACATACATAGCATGTTTAGATATAAAAAATGTTACGAGTTGCAGGACTCAAATTAAAATGCCGTTGGAATTACTACAGAATTAATTGGAACTATACAAACATGTATAACACAGGTACAAATATCACTAGACGCAACCAGTTTAACGTGATGCATGATTCAATAACACGCTCAGTCCATCACTATATAGATTACCGAATGTACACACGTCTTGCATCACTTACGGTTATCGCTTGACTGCCGATCTCTCTATTGGGGCTTTGCTTTACACTGCACAAATACAATATGTCTCTCGGCCGCGTGGATTGAATATCCTAGAATTACACCTGGCTAATTACTGTATTTCTAATTACAAATTTTAAACACAAAGTAAACAAAAAATTTTCTACATATTACATAGATATATACTTAATATACATATCTACAAAATATATAAATGTTTGCCATATTGCAATTTGCCTATGGACATTTGCACCAGCAAAGGTGCTACAAATGCGCTGCTGCTCTCTTAGGGAGACTGGAACTTGGTCAGTAATGCCGGAACACAACTCAAGGTTGTTATGGCGGCATACTTTAGACCAGGGGTGGTAACCATCCAGTCGGGCAAATGCCCTACCACCTGGCTGTGGGTTGTTTTGCCGCCTCTTACGACAGGACTCCCGGCCGCAGGAAATTGTATTCTTTCTCCGTTCCTGCACGGATAAGGACGTTTTAAGGTAAGCCGGCAAAGACTTAGCCCGTCAGAATAATAGTAGAATACTTCTCCTTGCCAGAAGTCATTGAACAGACAGAAAGACATGACAATTTTTTATAGTTACGTATATACACAAAATATGTACTTGTCATTGAAGACTTCATGCTTTGATTTATCACGTGTTGAGTGCATTTGAACACTGACGGAGCGTGTCTCGCTCTCTTAGCAAATGCAAACCGTTTTCCTCCTTGCGCAGCTAATTTGTCAAGTAATTGCTTTTACAGATCACATCGGTGCCAGTTAACAAGATTAAAATGTTAAACGCAGTTGTTTTCATTCAAAATGGGATTTTTCGAGTAATTATAACAGTTAATTGGCTGTACCACGGTTAATTACAATTTATCCGACGTTGGTTTCGTTGGAGGGGTATTTGTGTTAAAGTTCATCGAACGTCTGTATTACTCATCTGAGACTTGCAAGAAAGAAAGAAAAACTTTATTTCCAGAAATAGCGACGTAATTACATTCCGTATACATTATTATACACAGAGCATATTTTGAGAATTTGAACGCCTCATTTTGAACAAGGTTTGCGCTCAGCATATTGCTGTGCCGGAATTATATCCGACACAACGCTGATTTTTAGTGCAGACCTTGCTTTTGGCGTAAGACCAAAACGACCCAATTTTGTTAACAAAATAATAAATAATAAAACTAATATTCTACTTATGTTATATTTATTACGTAAAACAAATAAATAAATGTTAATAAAACCAACAATATATATTTGTGTATGTATTTGTGTATATGCTGTATGTTTTTATGTGTACATGAACTTATAACTTATATATGTGTGTGTGTGTGTGTGTGTGTTATTGGGTCAAGTGTTCGGAGGTTGGCACTGAAAATCAGCGCTGAATCGGGATTTTAAAAAATTTCGAAACAGCACAATGCTGAGTTGTCAACCTCGTTGGCTAAAAAACTCGACGTACGGGCCTTTATTTGTTTATTTAATATTATACATGTTTTTGTGTAAAAATTGACAATTTATTGTGTTTTTTTTCTTTTATGTATAGCGTCGTATTTTTAGTCAATAAATCTTTTTCTTTCTTCAATAAATACGTTACTTCAAAATAATAATAAAATACTCGTGTAACAACTGGTATCGAATCATTTATTCGAATACAATTCGCTTGTTTTTTTGAAAGTTTCGTTGACATTTTTGGAAAAACGGAATCCTTATAAAATAATAATATCTCGCCATAGCTTCATCAGCTGTGTGCTACAAAGCTACGATGTGTTATCTATGTGAAGCAAAACCTTTGTACCCGTTTTTATGAAAATTGCGCGGTAAGTGTGCGAAATTTCATACTTATTTACTGTCTGTCCCTTTCTAAACATCTAATCTCTATATAATATAGAATAGAATATTGCCAGAAGGCAAAAGTTAGTTCATGTCCTAGACGTTAAGGCCAGGCTATAAAACTTAAAACTACCAAAGCGTCCGTCATATCGTCAACAGAACCTACATTGAATTTACTGTCTTTTAAATTCGAGTCTGAGGGCTTTCTCTCAAACGCTTTTTGTCGCTCGTTTATGTTTTAGAACTTTTGCTTGTTTTTTTTTATATCTAAATACATTTTCCATTATATGTTCTATTTATTATTGTGTTTTTTTATTGCTGGTCTACAGCAGACAGGCTGATGGCCAAACTGTGATGGAAAGTGGTTATCGTCGCCTATAAACATTTGAAACTCTAAAGGTGCAACAAATATGCTACCGGACTTGCTAGATGGGGATGGAACCTGGTCACTAATGCGAGAACACAACTCAAGGTTGTTATGGCGACATACTTTAGACCAGGGGTGGTAGCCATCCTGTCGGGCAAATGCCCTACCACCTGGCTGTGGGTTGTTTTGTCGCCTCTTACGACAGACCGCCCGGCCGCAGGAAATTGTATTCTTCCTCCGTTCCTGCACGGATTGTTATTCTCTATCTAAAATTTCACTGACTCTTTCGGGCTGATAGGACGAAAACGAACGACGACAGGTGTTGGAGAGTAAGCCCCCTGTCGTAAATTATAAATTACTCGTACATACCCTTAAAGAGCAGGTCACGTGACTTTTATCCGTACATTATTTTTTTAGAACCCTTCGGGGTGCTGTAAAAGTAACGCTTTCTTGATATAATGGGTTTGCTAGGTTCTAAGCTGGAACACTCCGAGTAGAAATATAAGTTGTATAGATTAGAATATAATATTCTTTATTATACACATGAAAGGAGTATACATCTGAATTAACAATGCCACTAGTACAATCAGCGACCTTATCGCTAATAGCGATCATCTTCCAGACAACCTTCTGGAGATAATTTTACATATTATACTGGGTCGGTTTTGAGTGCGCATAATTTAAAATATATATAATTATCTTTACTAGTGGTCGCCCGTGGTCGAAATTCGACCATAATAATTATTTTAAATTATAAGTTTCAACATTATTAGTTCTGTTGTCAAGCTTCTATAATCACAGATTTCACCAAAGCTACACTGTTAATTTGACTTTAACAATAAATTAAAAAAACTAAAAAAAACACGCTTTTATAAAAAATCCAACTAAAAAAACAAAAAATAAAATTTAATATAATATAAAAAAGCGTGGGGTGTATTCAAAGCGCTTTTTAAGATATTATATTATTAATTGAATACACCCCACGCTTTTTTATATTATATTAAATTTTATTTTTTGTTTTTTTAGTTGGATTTTTTATAAAAGCGTGTTTTTTTTAGTTTTTTTAAACTATTATTTATTTTTCATTTTTTAGTTGATTTTTGTTTAAATGTTTTTAAATACAAGCTTTTGAGATCCTGCATATCATGTAGCAGCAGAGTGCTAGCCAAGACAAGTAAAACGAGCCCAAACACGACGGGTCTATCTTGTTTAGTACAGGAGTTCCTATGGCCACCTTCCGACTCCATCATCAGATCAGCTCCATGGTACCATATTATTGCATTGTCACGCGATATAAACATACGAGCCCAAACACGAAGGGTCTATCTTGTTTAGTACAGGAGTTTCTATGGCCACCTTCCGACTCCATCATCAGATCAGCTCCATGGTACCATATTATTGCATTGTCACGCGATATAAACATACGGGCCCAAACACGAAGGGTCTATCTTGTTTAGTACAGGAGTTCCTATGGCCACCTTCCGACTCCATCATCAGATCAGCTCCATGGTACCATATTATTGCATTGTCACGCGATATACACATACGTGCAAAATTTCAGCTCAATCGGAAAACGGGAAGTCGGTCAAATTTAGGGGTCGGTTACAGACATACTGACTGACATACAAGTGAAGCTAATATAAAGCGTGTAACAAAAGAGTATATATGCGTGTTGTGTCAAATACATGTTATTGTGTGTAATGTTTTTTTTTATTGCTTTGATGTATATTTGTGCATAATTTAAAAAAAAATAGCATTCTGCCCTTCTTCTCTATATAAACTATAAGTGTGCGAAATTTCAGACTCCTCCGTCCGCGCAATTTTCGTAAAAAGGGGTACGAAGTTTTTGTTCTGTTTGAGCTTCACTTATTAATATATAGGTAATATTGTAGATGTGTAAACGTGTAGTCTTTTGTGTTTTTCTGTTCGGGATTCACGTAAAAACTACTGGGCAGATTTCGATGCGGTGTTCGCTGATAGATAGCAAATTCCCGGACTTAACATCTGGAGTACTTTATATGCCAGGAATCCTAATAATATTTTCTTGGAAGTGTTTTAAAGAGGCCGGGATGAATAAAAAAACGGATTTCGATGTAATGTTTTCACTGATCGATAGCAAATTCTTTATAATAAAATCTGTGGTACTTTCATATCCAGGGACTCCCACGGGCTTTTTTCCGAGAGTGGTTCCAAGTTGTAATGACACTTCTTCTTCTTCTGCAAACGGGCGGTTTCCGCAACTCGACGACAAAGCGCCTATTTTGCGTGCGAGGGTGGATGAGGGTTTACTCCATCCAGCCCAGCTCCTCCAGGAAGTCGACCAGCTTCTTGACGTTGTTGAAGATTTCTCGGAGGCTACCTGGGGCGTCCAGATACTTCGCCCTGTATTGGGCCACCCCTCCGCATTCAAGCAGGACATAGGCGGCTGTTTCTTCTGCCTCCAGGCATGCTCTTCACAGGGGGCTGTCGGTGACACCTATATTATTGAAAAGATGTCTGTTAAAATTGCCATGTCCAGTGGCTGCGCTAATAACTAGTCTCAGCCTGGACCGACTGAGCTTTAAGATGTTCCTGGAGAAACGCAGGTCTACTCGAGGCATTGCCTGCTTAGCTTGCCTGCAATCCTCCAAGTTTTCCCAAAGTTGTTGATGTAGTGCCCTTGTCCTTTGGTTTATGTGATTTCTAAACCAACTGTGTGGCAAAGGCAGGAAAGGTTCCGGTCCAACCGGTTGGGTTTCGGAACCTCTCCTTGCCAGTTGATCTGCCGCATCGTTGCCTCGGGCACCACTGTGTCCCTTGATCCATTGAAGGGTCAAGGTATTGTTCTTACCTGCCGCCTCATTTAGAGCCGAGTGGCATTCGTATATTAAATTTGAGTAAATAACCCTGCTACTAAGGGCTTGTAGTAGTTGTAGTACCGATCTGCTATCAGAGAGTATTCTGATACAATGATCATTGACATCTCTAGCTACGATTGCTTTAGCTGCAAGCACGATTCCCATGCTCTCTGCTTGATATACTGTATTAAACTTACCCAGGGGCTCGGATATGTTAATATTTAGGTCTTCCGAGAAGACTCCCGTGCCTGAGCCCGAGCTAGTCTTTGACCCATCAGTATAAAGGTTAAGCTCATGATAGGAAAGAAAACTTTCGTTACCTTCCTCGAGTTCAATCGTGTATTTTTTATTGAAAATAAAAGCTTTCTCTATTCTGTCACTGACTGCTTCCACCAGAGGTTAGTTGGAAGAGACTGCGTCCCTCTGCGTAATCTACCGCCCACACAACGGGGAGTGTTCCGAGGAACTGTTTGATCTGGTGCCAACGCCTCACTTTTACAACCGCACCGCTCGCCAGCGACGGGATATTCACCCTTATTTCCTTGAGCTCCCACGCTCAACTACGCAAAGGTTCTCTAGAACATTTGTTCCGCGTACAACAATGATCTGGAGAGAGCTTCCTGCCGCGGTTTTCCCTTTGCGCTATGACATAAGGTTCTTTAAGAAGGGCGTTATGAAATTTCTAAGAGGTCGGCAACGCGTTGGCGACACCCCTGGTGTTGCAAACGTCCATAGGCGACGGTAACCACTTTTCATCAGGTGGGCCGTCTGTCTGTTTGCCCGCTTAAGGCAACAAAATAAAATAAAATCTTACATATATTCATAGTAAATAAAAAATAACCACACCTTACCATATAAAAGGTCTTAAAATTGCATATATATATATAAAACCTTTTTAGGAGAAGTGCGATATCAAATTAAGGAGTGTCAATCACAAAATATTAACGCCAACTGTCACTTGTTTTTGTCAGTTCATTCACACGTAATAAATTGTTTTATGCAATGAGTTGGTAAAAACGCAAATTTATGGATAAAAATGAGTAACATGCGGTGATAAAAATCTCAGCTTGAAAGAAATGTCTATGAAAAAAAAAATCGGACATTTAGCAGACATTAGGGGATGATACTGTTCCCTATTCTACGGTTGCGTACCGGGTGTCTGAATTTAAAATCTGTAGATCAAGCTGTAAAGGTGACCCGCGTTCTGGGCGGCCTTCAACCTCCGTTATGGAAGGAAATGTCAAAAAGGTTGAGAATTTAGTTTTTGAATAACTATAAAACATGTAGCTAAGATCTTGTCTGATGTTTTAAGTCTTCACTATAGTTCAACATCTCCTATCAGTTCCCGCCAAAAAAAAACCATGATAAAGACCTACAGAAAAGATACGGGAATAGGCCGCAAATTTATTTTGTTTCTTTACACAAAGAGATCAGTTTTGATAGATTGCTCCAACCATACTATATTGTCTATGGAACGGACCAAACGATACAAATGTGGACAAGAACTTAGAATCTACACGTTCCTTTATACAAGCAAACTGAATGTTTTTCTCGTTTTAATTAAATTCCGTTCTGCCTCGAGAAATGATTTGATTTGTGTTTATATTAAACAATACAATACAATGGGGAAAACTTCCCATTATTTCTTATTTACCAGAAGTTATGGGTAATTATTTGCTCTATGCTGTATTATTTTTCAATAAAACTTGGCTTCAGTATGTTGTTTTAATTTGCAAATGGCTTTAAAGTAAATTAAAAGTTTTTTAGGTTCTTGGAGAAGCTTGGTGGGTAATGTTTCGCTTAACACTTTTTATAATCCAATAAAAAAAACATTATTAAAAAAATCCGTCATTTAGCATCAGTGAAGGAAGTACAATTTGTCCAAGAACCACCGTCAAACCATAATATAAATTCGACTTCCAAGTGGACATTTAAAATTCCGCAGTAGTATTTTAGACTGATTAAATCTACAAATCATGCGAAGGCAAATTACAAAAACAAAACTGATATTTTTCAGTTTTTGTACTGATATGATTATTAATCAAAATAAGTTTTAGCCCGTTTAAACTTCATTAATTTTCTATAAAGGACTATAATTTTTTTGATATTTTATGATAAAGTCATCAGCCTGTTTTTCGTATCTATGTAACACGTCAAATTTTAAGTTCCCACTATACGTAATTAACAACCCGATAAAACAAGTCGTAAAAATTGTGTCCCCAATATTCAACTTGATGCTAAAAATACGAATCCAGATTATCGAATAACGGGCAATTCTTATGCTAAACATGTCCTGTGCAGAATTACCCTGGAACGTCAATCTACGTTCGAATTATAAACTTAGCGCGGGAAATTACCCGCATCACTCGTTTTGGAGCAAAACGAGTAATGTTGCCAACCTCATATTTTTAATATATTGTACCCATTTACAAATTAATATTTTGCAGTAGATAATTTATTAGTATCCTATGCACTACATTTCGGAGAGTATACCGCGAAATTTCATGAATCACCGGAAAAACATCACGTAACAGAACCGATTTTGGTCATTATTATTGAATTAGATTCAGTACAGATTCATATAAATTTCATTGTTATTGGGTAATATTATTATATACGTAACTTAAAAGTGAAAAATAAACATTTCAGAATAATGTTACATGCTGACAAAGTGGATGCACACCTGGTTTATTACCTTTCCCGCATTTGGACTTCTTTTGTTTATATTGTGTTTAAAATTTTCAATTAGAGAATAGCCTATTGTTTGTATAGTTCTAATACATTCTATAGTAATTCCAACGGCATTTTAATTCGAGTCCTGTAGCTCGTAACAATAGTTTGCTATACATTTCAATATAAATAAAATAAAATAAAATTCATTTATTCATAGCCACATTACATAACAATGAAGAAAACTAAAATAATAATTTTGGGCCGTCCGTCAGCTATCAAAGTCCCGTAACTAGGATTCAACCTGTAAATTACAGTTGACTTTGTCAACTTTCGGTTTCAGCGGAATACAAAATACATTAAAGGCTAAAGTAAACATAAATTTTGAAATTCTCAACCCTATACTAAATTACTGTACTAATAGAGTTGAGATGAAAAACTAATAATATACTAGATATCAAAATAGTCGTAAAAAAAGCAGGGATCTGTTAAGTGTTTGCTCAGATGGCGTGTGTGCAATCATGTTATTTTTGTGTGTCTTTGTGTGTGTGTGTGTGTGTGTGTGTGTGTGTGTGGGTGTATGTGCATGTGTGTGTGTATGGTGTGTATGTGCGTCTGAATGCGAATTTACAATTGTTTATACCCAGAAAAATTAGTACATTTATATATTTGTGTCTTATATTAGTCGCTATGCTTGTTGCTTTTTCACATAATTTATATGTATTTGATATAATATTTAGTTGATGAAAATTAATTGGTTAGGTTACTTAGTAGTTTTTCTGTATTATTATAATCATGTGATTGTAGCCATTTGGATAGTTTGACCTTTACTTCATGCCTAGATAGAGAATATATTTTTAGTTGTTTATTAATTTTGTTATACAAGGGTCCATGAATGAAGTTATAATGTCGTTTGGCGAAAGATGTTCTGCAAGCTAGGGTAGGGTATACTCTGTCGGAGCGTCGTTTACGTGTGTAAATTGAAGGATCAAAATTTAGTTTTGAATGAGCTCTTAAAATTACATTTAAAATAAACAATTGGCGAATAGAAAGGAGTGATGTCTCCTGATATAGTTTATGCGTTGGATATCGGAAAGGTTTTTTAAATATAACCTTTAATACCAATCTTTGAGATCTTTCAAGCTTCAAAAGATAAGTCTTAGTTGCCGCTCCCCATGAAATATTGCAATATGTTAATAGTAATTCGCATAACGTAAGTATAAGTATAGTGATTCGCATAAATATGATTGGATAACATATTCTACCTATCTTAAAAGTGAATAACAAATTTTTCCATCGAAAAAGCAAAGTAATATTTTTCTACAATATATTGAATTAGCACGGACTTCAATGTGTTGTAGACAATATTTATTTTTGCTTTTTAGCTAACTCTTGAAATCAGTTTCTTTTTACACGCTTTATATTTTTACTACAAATTTTTTGTAGTATTTGTGATTAGTCTCTAAATTTTTCAGAAAAACTGGCAACACTCGCTCCGAAATGACTTCATCATGGCTGCCCTTTCCCCCCTAATGAGATACAGATTAATTGAAACACTTTACACATTCCTATATATTTTCACTGTTAATGAGAATTTGTTTACGCAAATGGTTTAATGATGTCTGTTTTGGGGATTCCGAGTTTAATTTGAACGAATTGCGGGATAAACGTGATAATAAATACTTTTTTGTTTAGACATCCGTGGTCATATTTCATTTTTTGAATAAAACACGCATGTAAACATGCGACGGGGGCAATCCCCTAAATGGCAATTTCACACGTACCAAATTATATATAGAATATATGCCACAATGTGTGTCAGTCCACGCATAAGGCCGTGTTCCCATTAGACGAACTGTGAGCGGCTGACTCTGAGCGGCGTATCAGTCGCTAACTTGAATGTCGACTTAGCAGCGAACTGTATCGTATTAGCCACGAAGCGCTTCCGAACTCTTGCGACCTGTCTTGTCATCTAAACTGCCTTTGAGAACGCAGATCGGGGTCTACTAGACCTGTCTCCGCTCGAGGCTGACCTACGCTGCTCCAGCATGGTATGCGATATGCTCGGCTACCAGGAAGACTCAGTTACATACCCAGCAAAACAACGCCTTGCGTATATGCACGGACGCGGGTCGGTATGTCCGCAATGACGTTATCGCCCGCGACCTAGGAATTGCCAGTGTGGGTGACTTTTGACCGCGCTGATAACGGCAGCAGGACCACGAGATACGAGGCCCCTGGAAACCGACCTTCCGTGACCTTATACGCCCGGATTAGGACAATGTTGTGAGGTCGCGAACAACCACAAAGTCGCGGATAGGCCACCAGACGCCTCAAATCCCCACCCAAAGCCCGCGATGGCCATCGGAAATCAAGACTGGCCCACCATGCCGCTAAAGGAGCCAACGCGAAGCCCGCGAAGGCCACCGGAAGCCGCTGATAGGCCATGAAAGCTGCCGACCACTACTTTTATTTTTATTATAGCAGTTCAGCAGACAAGCAGACGCCCACTTGATGGAATGCGGTTACTATCGCCTATGGACATTTGCATCACCAAAGGTGCTACAAATGCGCTTCTGCTCTCTTAAGGGTGACTGGAACCTGGTCACTAATGCCGGAACACAACTCAAGCTTGTCATGGCGACATATTTTAGACTAGGGGTGGTTGCCATCCAGTCTGGATGGATACCACTTGGCTGTGGGTTATTTTGTCACTACGGCGGCTCCAAAACCCCAATCACCGTAGGATAGTCATCCTTCGAGCGAACGCCGGGGTAAAGAGCTTAAGCTCGACACCCCTCACCGCTTTGCCACCCTCAACCTCATGGAGGTAGGCGAAGTCGAAGAACTCGATAGAAGGGAAGGTAAACGGTTAGGACATAAAGCCACGCAGCGCTCCGGCATAGTAGGCGAACTGCGCCGCCGACCGCGCGCATCGTTCGCTTCTAATCGGCCGCTCACTGAATGAGTCGGCAAGCATTACACCGCAAACTGCGTGCATTACGCGTGTATGGAAAATAAATTTAAAAATTATAGGGAGGCAAACTCGAAGCAAACAGTTAGGCCTGGTTCACACGGCATTGTACTGCACGTTTTTTTTGTATTCGTTTTTTTAACGTACAATCACCCGGGTGTTCACACGGTAGATTTTCATTCGTGTAAAAAACAATTAGCTGCAGTCTTCACACAGTAACAGTTGTCACAGTGAGTAGACGTCAGTGATGGATTCACGCTTGGTTATCCTTTTACATTGGTATAATCGAAGGCGCCAACGGTTTCGCCGCCGACAGAGCAGAAGGTTTTGCGTACATCCTATAAATGAAGAATCAGGGCGTACTAAACTATTTGATAATTTATACGATAAACTTAGAAACGATGAAAAGAATCGCTAAATAAATAAATGCTTTTCGATTAAAAACGTATGAACATCGTGCCGGGTGAACAAGACAGCGCTATACTATACGCCACTGCAAGCCGAATACGTTAAAGTTCATTCGATTTGCTTGACAAGTCCGTTGCGTATTCGTTTAAACGTATTAACAATATAGGCTTTTTTGCAGTACAAACGACGTGTGAATGGTTCTATGTACATTGTATGCGCCACTGTTTATTCGTTAAGACGTATACTGCAAAAAAACGTGCAGTACAATGCCGTGTGAACCGGGGCTTAGCCGCTCACTGTCCGTCTAATGGTGATACGGCCTAAGGGTATTGTACAATCGTCGGGTGTCATTTGACAAAGTGTATTTTCTATTCATTTGACTTATTTCACTGTTTAGAGAAGGTCGTATTTTCTTAAGCTTTCGTGGTTAGTACACATAACATAATAATACTACGTTGTAACGGTTTTAGCCCTTTCGAATTTTATTCCAACGTTTCGGCTACTTTTCAATAGCCGTAATTTAATGGAACGCCCTGACAGTAACATAGACGTCATAATAGTGACGTTCTGTGAATCATCTAATGCACAAATTATCGTCATTCTATCTAAATGAAATCATTCTTAATGAATTATTCATCAATTATTCATTTTTAAGTATAAACGTGTGAGTTATAACGCTTATTTATTAACACGCAATACAGTGTCTTTAACAAAAAAAGAATTAATTCACAAACAAACTTAATTTTTATACAAAACCAAATTTGTAATGATTTGTAACTAGATTCGTTTCAAATATGGGATGGTTGGGAGAAATTCCATAAATAGAGAAATAAACATTATTATTATGTAAAAACAATAACTCACTGCCGCTCAACATCAGATAAGCTAAATCCATATTGTCTTTTAAACTGATTTTATTTTTTTTATTTTTTATCGCTGCTTAAAATAGAAAATAAAAAATGATTATCCGCGAAGATTATTTAGAATAATTTGGATTGTCAAATTTGTACAAAACTACATACTATTGAATACAATGTAAGAAAACTTAACTTATTTGTGTTGTATTCTACCCATAGTCCCTCAAGACTATAAGTAGAATACTGAGCCCAGATCACTGTCTTCTATGGGTAAGGTGCCCAGAAGGCTGGCTACGTTTCCTCGCTGGATCGCCATACTGATCCGTTGGCCGAGGTAGGCACCAGCCTTCTGATCACCTGAAGAGTCAATGAGCCGTTTCGATAAATTTTGGTAGAGGCTCATGGCCTTTTTATTTTGTATTTTTATTATAATCTCCAACAAAGGTTACACAATTTGTAAATATAGATAACCATACACTTTAAATCAATGTGCTCCTTCAGTTACTGGAGACCACGACATGCGTAAAAACTAGTCATATAAATTAAATGTGTAATATATACTACAATACTTATATAAAAAGCCAAACAATATAATATTGGAACGAAGTTCCTTATCGCGCGTTGTGAAAGGGGGCTAGACGGAAAAAATTCTTACGAAAAGTTGTCACGACACTTTTTGCTATAGTAAGCTATTGTAAGCTGTGCGGCGTCGCATGTTTCTCTGTCTGTCTCTCTCTCTCTTATAGAAAGCAAGCCAGATATTTTCATTTCTATTTCGCATTGAACAGTGTGGTGTCGCGACGATTATTTTTGTTGAGTGTATACAGGTTTTTTGTAAATAATAAATAACTTCGTTCCATCCGGGTGTCCCTTGACACCTCTCAAGTTTTTATATATTTGTGATTGAATATACAAATATATAGATAAATTAGTTATAGGTACACAAATGTCATCAGCCTTTATCAAGCAGATGTAATACCTTTCTCAAGAATATAGTCTTTGTTCCCAAAAAAGGATCAATATAGTTGAAATTACGATTATAGGTATTCTTTATAGGTGTTCTTCTATCCGTAGTATGTACTGTGGTATACAGTATGCAGCAATTGTGTGTGTCTTGTCCGACCCATTGGGGCACAATATGAGATTCTTTGATGTTTGATGATCACTAAATATCTTTGGTCCTCGAATGTCTAAATGTAAAACATCCTGCTGATTGTACAGTTAGTATGATATATCTTATTTTTGTGTAGAATATGAAATATATTATTATTTATTTTTTTGCAATGTTTCTTATTATTTAATTTCTTATTTATTTATTGTCTTAATATTTTTCTTAGTTTAAGGCGTTGCCTGGAAGAGATCGCTTTAAGAGATAAGGCCGCCTATTGTTTAACATTAACTGTACTTAGTTTTGAAAACGTAGTTTTCATTTTTGATGAATAATAAAGTGTTTTCATTCATTCATTTAACAGATTAAATATATATTTATGTAATTAAATGTAATATATATTTCGTAGTAAAGTTTACGATAACGCTACGAGATACGTTTTAAAGACGTTTCAATAACGTCCTAGGTGACAGACTGTAACTGACGATCGACCTGTCAAAGTAAAATAAAATGTTGTACGGAGTACAGTTCCTCATTTGTGCTAAAATTAAAATTGTGCTATACCTAGCTATTGTTATAAAACGCTCCCCCTCGAATGGCACGAAGCACTTCAATTAAGCGCATCTGTCACTAACCGTAGTAAGCGTTTTTAAACCGCTAGAAATTTAATCTCTGGAAAAATAGGTCAACAGAGCACAGCTGAGTCTGGAAAAAATATTGTGATAGCATAATCGCGTGACGTGTCTCATATCTTGTATAAATATTTAACGGTAAACATATATATTTAGAGTTCCGTTACCTAAAGATAAAATTTAGAAAACTTAATAACTTTACTCATTGACACTTGGCATCTAAGTCTTTTGTGATCACGGCTACTGAAAATTGGCTGTAATGTCGAAATTAAAATCAAATTCTGTTCTATTCATAAAATAACGCGCTTAAAGACGTTAAAACATACTTTTAATTGCGCATTGTACAAACAAGGCGCCCTCGACAGATTCCTAATGTTACAACTCAGGTCCCGACAACACAAAATCCACCTGCATATCTGAAACAAAGCACATTTTATTACATGTCGGCATTTAAACTAATTGTAATTCTTTTATGATCGTCTTCTTTTGTTTACTTATTTATTGGCAAACGTTTCTAGAAAACACCCCATTGTTTTATTGTACTCTTTTTGGCCTTTTGCGGCCTAGTCATTAGCCAGGTGTGGCAGATTAAGTCAACTACGATACGGGCACATTGCATTTGTGCAGTATACAACGATGGTCTAATTGTGGCAGAGGCAGTCGAGCGAGAACCACGATCGAAGCGAGACGTGTGTACTGCAATCGGGAATCTAATAGTGACGGACTTTGCGCGTTTTATTGAATTACGACCTTCTGCATAACGTTTGAACTTGTTGTGTTCGGTTACATTTGTACCTGTGTTATATGTGTTTGTATAGTTCTAATAAACTCTATAATAATTCCAACTGTATTAACAGAAGGTGATGTAAGGAGCCTTAAGAACAGACGAGCGTGCATGACAAGAACTATGAATGTCAAAGAAGCAAGTGAGGTGTGTAAGAATAAACCTGTATGGCGCTCTGTTGTTCGTGCCTACCCCGCAAGGGATCTGGCGTGAAGTTATGTATGTATGTATAATTCCAACGGCATTTTCATTCGAGTTCCTCGCAACTCGTAACAATAATATTTTTTTTTTTCAATCGATTTTTAATTCACACTTCGTATAGAACGGCACAGAATAACAAGTTTGTAGTTAACACACTTACCACGTTCATAGTTGTAGATATTTTCGTATCCTTTACTTAATATATCAAGATCCTGGTTACCACGCGTTCGGGTTTCCAACTCAATTATTCGCTTAAACGTGTCTATTAGAAACTTTCGTAATAAAACTAGTATTAAGCGTAATTCTCTCATAAACAAAAATAGACAATTTTGAATCTTTTGGCATTTATCTGATGATTGTTGTTGTTTTTCAAATTTGCCACAAAGGCAGGCAAAGGACGTAGTCCATACAGCCTTGTCAGTTGTATTCATTATAAAGAAGTCATGGTTATTATAAAAGGCCTAAGCCAAGTCAAATGTAATTTTATCCAATATATCTATAATGTATTGTACTCTGTGTCCATTTCCATTTTTACAAGTCCAATCCAGTCATAGTCAAAAATTTATAAATAATTTTATAAGTATCCTGGTTTCTTAATAAGTCCTGGGAGGAGCGCGGGATCTCTCCAGGGTCGTTATAAATCTTGAGGAGTGAATCGATCATCACAAGTCTAGCCATTGAGAAATGAATACAATTAAAGAAGATATGATCAATTGTCTGATCTTCTGCATTGCAATAATTACATGTGGGTGATGAAACAATTTTCATTCTAGCCAAAAATGCATTGACTTTACAGTGTCCAATTCTTAGCCTGCAGACAGTTGTATAAAACTTTCGTCCCAAGTATACATTAGACTTCGAAAACCACGGAGTAATTGGCTTAGTAGAATTAATAATGTAGGAATGCCACAATCCTTTTCCATTATTGATTTGATCCATTTTAACGCTTTCCCAATTTTCATTAATTTTGGTCTTCAAAATGTTATAAAAATCTGTATAAGGGATGGCAATACCATCAGAAACGTTCTTGTTGTCACTGTTAGCATTAGCAATGACATCTGTATTACTGTTTACAATGGCCCTGGCTAAGAAATCCGCGTGCTCATTTCCTTGTACACCAATGTGAGAAGGAGTCCACATAAATATAGTTTTAATGTTATTTTCTAAAAGGTTCAACCATGTTCTTTTGATTTCATAAATAATATAATTAACACTAGTGCTCAATTTACAGTTATTAATCGCCGATAAAACGCTCATGGAGTCCGAGATAATCAACCAATGTGAAGAAATTTCTTTATGTTGTTGTACATACTGGAGTGCAAATAGAACTGCTAAACATTCGGCTGTAAAAATTGAAATGGCCGCTGGTAGCTTAATTCCATGTCCAATTTTTATATGAGGTATGTAAAAAGCACAAGATACATTGTTTCCTTTCTTCGAACCATCCGTATATATGGAAGTATAATTGCTATATTGATTAATCTGTTCAAGAACTTCTTCTTTACATTTTAGATGATTCTGAATTACGACATTTATTTTGGAAAGTTTACTTTCAAATGAGCCTCTATAGCAAGGCCAGTTAGTATTTGCTCTATGTATATTATAATTCTGACCAAACTGTATTATTTCAGAGAAATCTTGAAGTATAAAGGGACTAGAATCATTCAAAGGAGAGAAGCTATTATAAAAATGAAGAATTTTTTTAAACAAAGGATGGCCCATTAAAGAAAATATCTTGATTATAAAACGATACTTAAGATATTTAAATCTTAGAGATAAAGGAAGAATATTGCATTCTGCTTGCAATGAAATAATACGAGATGTTCTCATGGCACCAGTGATAAGTCTCAAATTATTATTCTGTAAGACTTCAAGTTTATTACATAGTCTTTTGTTGGATCCAAAACACAAAAATGCATATTCAAAATGACTACGAACAAGAGATTTATACAGCATGAGTAATATTTTTGGATCAGCACCCCAGTATGTCCTAGCTATAGCTTTTAAAATATTAAAAGCTTTGGATGCTTTGCAAACAATGGAATCCACATAATTTGTCCAAGAAAGATTATTAGAAAAAATAACACCAAGAAATTTAACATTACTATCTATAGGCAAGCGATTTTGGTTATAATATAATTTTACATTAAACGGTCTATGTTTATTAAAAATTACAACCTTGCTCTTATCTATGCTAATATCAAGATTTAAGTAAGAAAAATAAGAATGAAGCTTAATTAAACAGTTATTAAGAGTAACAACTAGAGAGTTAACATTTTCCCCCGAAATGTAAATAACTAAGTCATCAGCATACTGTAGATTGGAGACAGATGGACTCAATATTGAATTAAGCTTATAAATATACAAAATAAAAATCAAAGGACTAAGAATCCCACCCTGACAGACACCCTTGTGAGACAATCTAGGCCCAATTAACTCACCACTCTGATTTATTTTAACAAAAACTTGTCTTTGATGTAAGAAATTAAAAATCCAATTTATTAATTTTATAGGTATACCAATAGAACCTAACTCTGATGCAAGAATATGATGGTTAACATTGTTAAAAGCTCCGACAATATCAAAAAATATGCCAATTAAAACTTCCTTATTTCTAAAAGCATTGTAAATATCTAGATGCAGATGCGTAATACTTTCTTGTGCTGATTTCCCACGTCTAAATCCGAATTGATTGGAAGGCAATAAGTTATTACTCTCTATATAAAATTCTAGACGTGATTTTAAAAGCTGTTCAAAAATCTTACCCAAACATGAAGTGAGTGTAATAGGCCTGTAAGAATCTGGAAGCCCAGATTCTTTCCCAGGTTTTAGAACAGGAATAATAATGTCAATCTTCCAGTCACTTGGAATAAGGGATTTGTCCCATAATAAATTTAAGATGCTTAAAACAACATTCCTGCAGCAAAGTTTGAGCTTTTTCAAAACTTTATAAGAAAGACCATCAAATCCACAAGTAGTATCTTTCCTTGAGTCACAAGCAGCATTGAATTCATTTATAGAAAAAGGTTTAATGAGATAGTCTAGGTCTGCAACATAAGCTGTGGAAGATGTTGTCAGAGGTAATTCAACTGTATCTGCAGTATACTTATTTAAAATTTCATAAGCCCAGTTGAGATCAGTACAAGAAGAGTTCACACGGGGAATGTAAGTTTTATTAAATTTCCTAATTTTATTCCAAATGAAAGTCAGTGGAGTCTGTCTGTTTATGGATTCACAAAAAGTTCTCCAGCTTAGAGTTCTCTCTGTTTTTAGTACTAATTTCTTAAAAGCCTGTAACCTTTTGAAATTTATATAATTAGATTCAGTAGGGTCATTTTTGAATTTAACATAAGCAGACTTTGAGTTTAATACTGCTTCAGAGCATTTGTGATTCCACCAGGGAAGAGTAAGTTTCCTATGTTTTTTGTTAGACTTGGAAGAATTGCAGGAATGTTGTTGTAAGGGCATAGACTGCTGAATAGCCACTTTAAATAGTTGTGTAAGAGTGTTATAAGTATTTTGGGGATCACTATTATCAAAATTGCAATCATGTAATAGTTTGTGGGCATGTTTAGAATAATCAGACCAATTAATCAGAGGACTGTTTGAGGAAAATTTTGGACTGGTATTAGAGTTATTAAATCTTACACTGTTAAAGAAAAAATTGGAAAATACAGGGAAGTGGTAACTCCCTGAGGGGTCATCACCAACATACCATTCTGAGGAAAGAGATAAAGATGGTGAAACTATAGTTAAATCAAGAGCATTTTGACGCCATCTATGAGAACCTACAGTTGTTTTATCTCCATTATTAAGAATAACAAGGCCAAAATCATCAACACTTTGCAAAACATCAATTCCTCTTGCGTCTGTATAATCACAACCCCACGCAGTATTTAATGCATTAAAGTCACCAGCAACGATCATTGGTTCAGGGAGACTGTTAAATAAATTATCTAATTTTACTTTACTAAAGGAAGGGGAGCATTGCTTAGGACTATAAAAAGTAACTAAAGTAATAAGTTTATTGCAAAAACTTAACTGTATGGCAATATTTTGTAAAGAATCATCGTAAAAAGTGTCAAGTTTTTTAAAAATTAATGAATCATGAATTAAAATAGCAACACCATTATGACTATTACCAGAATCCAGGCGGACAATATTGTAACCACGGATAGAAAAGTTATGATGAGATAGTAACCAAGTCTCACAAATAAGAGCAACATGTATTTGATTCTCATATAAAAGCTGTGTAAACAAGTAGCGATTACTAATTAAACTCTGTGCATTCCATTGTATGATTTTTAAACAATCCATAAAGATATTTATTTAGTATTTTTAAAAATATCCATGAGAACATCTTTAATAAACTGAGATGAGATTGATTTGTTACTAGTTTTATTTTCCGTTATTATTTTGACTATTGACTTTGTCATGAGGTCCATTACATCTACAGAATTAATTAACGAAAGAAACTGTTCAGATTTGGATTTAGTGGGTAATGAGGGAAAAGATTTCTCATTGAAGAGGTCATTAAACTTTCTTTTCTCAGCCTGCTCTTTATTTTCTACAATCATTTTCTTTTTGATTGGGCAACTACCAGACACACTAACATGTGGTCCCTTACAGTGTACACATACTGCTTTATCAGTGGAAATTGAGCACTCTTTGTAAGTGTGTGGTCCAGAGCAAATCGAGCACCTGATGGCGTTCTTGCAAAACTTAGCCATATGACCATATCTTAAACATTGAAAGCATTGTTTGACTGGAGGTATATAAGTAAACAATGAAAAACGCCAACCGTGAATATCCACAAATTCTGGTAATACAGATGATGCAAAGGTAATTACTACAGTACCTGTAGGCTCCAGAGAAAATCCTGAGTCCGTAGTAATTTTTCTCATAATTCGGCGTACACATATGATCTTCCTGTGGCTGGACAACAGAGTAAAGATTTTTAAATTGGATAAATTCAAGGGAACATTTCTAATAACACCTGAGACTTCTGTGCTGACTGCTGGGATACTAGCTTTAAATTTATAATCCATAAGAAAAGTCTTGTTGTTTAGAAATGCATTTGCTAAATTAGATTTTTCAAAATGAATTCCAATCTTGTATTTGTTCATTGATTGGAGGTATTTAATACCCTTAATGAATCGCTTTAGGTGGCTAGCTAAAGAAATCATGTCTCTAGTTCCGATAGGTTTACCCTGATCTGCAGACTCCAGGAAAACAACAAAATCAATCAGAGGTGAATCCTCGGGGTACCGTCGCGTGTAGTCAGTAACATAGTAGGGTTTAAACTTATCCTTTTCCGAAATTTCAATTTCTTCAGATACGCTGCTACTATCTGAAACCTCGTCCGGCCAATCATTGGAATTCCCAGTTAAGGGACGTTTTTTCTTTTTGGGCATTATGCCCTAAAGTAATAACGAACTTTTTATTTGTAAGTTAAGGTAAAAAGATACGAAAAATTAATTAATAATTAAGTTTTGAAAAAAAGCGCCTTCACAAATTAGCAGTTCCCGCCTTTTTTTTTCTTTATCTGATGACGTTTGACAAGTACTACTACTACCTTAAGAAAGACATAGCAAGGACAGCTATGTTTATTATTCATGTATAAAGAATCATAACTTCTAATCATAAAATAAATTATATATAAACATTCACTTCAAATTCCTTATTTATTAATTTAAATTTAATTTGTTAAATACTTGATGATCTACTTTTGTTATTGTTAATCAATGCCTATATATCTGTGTTAGCCATGACATAAGGATACGACTAACCAATGAGAGTCGTGTATAAAACTCGCTCTCATTTGTTGGAATTCAAAATTGGAAAACAGCCACGGGTTTTAAAATCAGTTATAGAGACCTTTTACACATGACTCTGGCTGAATGCACAAGCCGTGCCAAGCCATTATTGAACAAAGAAGAAGAAGAAGAGAGACCTTTTGTAGTACTGAAAGACACTTAATAGAGTAAATTTTTATATTACTATATTTATACAAGAGCCTTACATCACGACCAATACCATAGCATCCTCTTCAAGTTAAGATTTTTTATTGCAGGAGTTCAACGGACGGGCAGATGGCCCACTTGATGGAAAGCAGTTACCATCGCCTATGGACATTTGCAACACCAAACGTGCTACAAATGCGCTGCTCCTGTCTTAAGGGAGACTGGAACCTGGTCACTAATGCCGGAATACAGATTCAAATTCAAAAGTTTTTATTCACAATAAGTTCCACTGGAGAACACTTTTTGAAGGTCATACATATAGGTTAAAATTTAATTTTACTTCCTAGTCTATGTACACCGCTTCGCAACGTGTTATTGCTTGATTTCAGGAGAAGAAGCGGCAAGAAACTCCCCAGCGACACGTCTAGCTAAAAATTGTTTTTCTGTATATTTCTTGTTCTATTTATATTTCAAGTTCTTTTTTTTAAGTTTTATACAGACATAAAACTCAAGGTTGTTATGGCGACATACTCTAGACTAGGGGTGGTAGCCATCCAGTCGGCCAAATGCCCTAACACCGGGCTGTGGGTTGTTTTATCGCCTCTTACGACAGGCCGCCCGACCGCAGGGAATTGTATTCTTTCTCCGTTCCTGCACGGATAAAATCGAGGTCTATGACTTTGCAAGTTACAGTTAAAACTTGAATTTAAACCGTGTTCTTTACGCGGAGTTTTAACGACCGACTAACCTGTAGTTCTTTCCTCAATGGTACCGTGCAAATAAATTTACGTCTCCTTATATCGATGTGTGAGGAAACGGTAGCGGTGAAAAGTATTGTCTGAGTATGAGAGATTTGCATTTGACTGTATTTCTTCCTTTCAAAGTTCGACGTGTATTTGCAAGTAATAAGAAAGAAAAAAATTATTTGAAGAAAGAGCGACGTACTTACATTGCTAACATGTATCTTAAAAATAAAAATATATTTTGAAAATTTGTCGAGCTTATTGCTGTGCATAAGATCCGACACAACGCTGATTTTCAGTACGAACCTTCCTTTTGGCGTAATACTAAAGCGACCGGAATATTTTAATGAGTTTAATTTAAGAACTATTTAACTATTTTGTAAATTGTAATATATACCTACATAGAATAAACCGTATCGATAGTTTGTTAACTTTATGATTTAAATAAAAAAAATAAAAATAACTCATGCTTGTCTATACTGGACCATGCTTGTATTCATATTGAGCATAACAACGTGTATCGATTCATCTAATCGAATATGATCGGATACAGCGATTGTCTACTATTGCCACGTCACTGACTCATTTCACACGTCAAACCTCATGGTGAGAGTTTTTGGCGGGAACTGAAAGATGTTGTGTTGTGCAGTTTTATTTTCTAAAAACATGTAAAATTACTCTAAAATGAACAATAGTTGTAGGATATTGATAGTGTTTGAGTAGTCATTGTGTGTTTTGTGAGAAATGTGAACTGTAAAGTCAAATGTGGCCTTTTGAGTTGTCACAAGAACTCCGTTGAATGGCACTAGCTGATTACCTACAGTTCAGCTGTGCTACACATAGGCTTAAGAAAATGAAGAAAATATATTGTAAACTAAGATCTAGCTTAAAGGCCTAGCTGCCAAGCCATAAACCTAAATAAAGCTTATTTTACAAAGGTTTTTAAATACAAGCTTTTGAGATCCTGGATATCATGCAGCAACAGAGTGCTAGCCAAGACAAGTAAAACGAGCCCCAACACGACGGATCTATCTTGTTTAGTAAAAGGAATTCCTATGGCCACCTTCCGATTCCATCATCAGATCAGCTCTATGGTACAATATTATTGCATTGTCACGCGATATACATATGCGTGGAAAATTTCAGCTCAATCGGAAACCGGGAAGTTGGTCAAATTTAACTTGCAAGATTCCACCCGAACTAACTTACATACATACATCCATTGCAAGTTAAATAAAAGTTTGTAATAATTTGGTATAACCTATAAATGTTTCATATGATATCATATTGTATGTAACATAAACATTATAAATTGTAATTATATTCAACTTTCCCACTATATAAACAGGCCATGTCCCGAAATGATTCGTTTTACAGGTAAGTTATCAGGTTGTGAGATTGTAATAAATACTTGTTATGGCAGCTTTAGCGCCGACCGTGCCACCTTACTACTCGCCACGAAAAAGTCCCGCAGACGCGTCGCTGCAATCGCTGTACATAATATTCTGTATAACGCTTATATTTTGCATTTTACATGTTATGTAAGGAATCTATGGAGATTTGTCGTAGTATGAATTCTTCGTATGTTATTATTGCGACGGTAACAATATTTTTTGTTTATTACAAATACCATTCATTCTTTGAAAAGCAATTTTAATATAACTTATACATGTACTAAAAAAAGCCTGAAATAATATATATAAATATTATTTCAGGCTTTTAGTTAGTATATGTACAATCGCCAAAGCTGGCGGTTAACCAGTTCTCTAACATTTTGCTTTGAACGGCTCATAACGTACCAATACTCACGCACACACTCTCAAATTTCAAATACACCAATCAGGACGTTTCGAAAATTTATACCTGACACGCTTGTCCAATATTATTGGCGGGTTTGACACAAGGCTATTGATGTCTAAAGTTTTATTACGATTTTTACTGTGACCGTTAACACGTGGCAATAGTAACAATATGCACATTTGGTCAGAAAACGGTCTAAAAGGGGCAATGGTTTTCCTAATCAAGGTTTGAACTGATAACGTAGTGGGCAAAAATAAGCACGAAGCACAAGATTAAAGTAGATTTATTCGTATTATTTAGAAATATATTACAGAGCACAATTAACATTTAGAGAGCACGGAATGAGAGAGTGACAGAAGACAATGTTGCCAGTATGTACACTAAAAAGTGATACCAGTTGTAACGTAATAATTAACAGATATTTTGTTTATACATTACCAAAATAATATTTACTTTAACACTGGCCCTTAAACAAAATAACAATCGTCATACTATGTAATAAAAGATACAATCAAAAGTAAACTAAACAATGTACCTTATACATATATTAAATACAACTTTTCATGCTATGTTATTTTAGCATTAGCTCTCTGACAAATTTACAATGTACATCTTTACATAAAGGTTTTGTAAAAACATCAGCTATCATTTCTGAAGTACATACATATTTTACATCAACAGTTTTGTTATTTATCTGTTCCCTAATAAAATGATGTCTTATATCTATGTGTTTTGTTCTAGAATGGAACATCGAATTTTTACACAATTTTTGAGCAGACAGGTTATCATTATATATAGTTACAGTATATAATTTACCTAAAAGTTCACATAAAAATTGACATAAAAACATAGCCTCTTTGCAGGTATCAGATAGTGCCATATACTCTGCTTCTGTACTTGACAAAGCAACAGTTCGTTGTTTCCTGCTTTCCCAGGACACTACTGACTTTCCAATTTTAAACACATAGCCGGTATAGGATCGTCGATCGGTCTCACATCTTCCCCAATCTGCATCAGCATAGGCACTTAACTCTAAGCCACCTTTCACAAAGGTCAAACTCATATCCTTGGTACCTTTCAGATAGCGAAGAACCCGTTTTGCACTCTTCCAGTGGTTTTCCTCATAACAGTCATTGAACTGACTTAAATAACCAACTGCATGTGCAATATCAGGTCGTGTTCCTACTGCTATATACATCAATGATCCTATCAAACCTCTGTAGTCATACTTGCTACAATTTTTATTATTTTTATCTCCCTTTTTCAATTTAATACCAGTTTCCATAGGTGTAGGAGAAGCTTTACATTCTTCCATTTTGTATTTAATTAATACCTTTTGAATATAACTAGACTGATTTAGGGTTATACTATCTTTAGTTTTACATATATCTATTCCCAAAATATAATGTGCTGGCCCTAAATCTGTTATATCAAACTCAACTTGTAGTTTTTGCTTAATTTTATTTTTCTCAACTGAGTTGTGAGGAGAGAATAATAAGATATCATCTACATACAGTGCTATTATCAATAATCCTTCACTACTGGATTTATAATAAACACATGGTTCAGATGAAAGTTTTGTGAATCCCAAGTCACATAATACTTTACTGATTTTCTCATACCAAGCTTTAGCTGCTTGTTTTAAACCATATATAGCTTTATTAAGTCTATATATTTTATTTTCTGAGCCTTTAATTATAAAACCTTCCGGTTGTTCCATATAGACAGTCTCATTGAGGTCACCATTAAGGAACGCAGTTTTCACATCTAGTTGATCAATATCCATGTCATACTCAGCAGCAATAGCTAGTAATGTTCGAATACTTGAGTATCTAACTACAGGTGAAAAAGTTTCATGATAATCGATGCCTTTTCGTTGGTTAAACCCTTTGGCTACCAATCTAGCTTTATATTTCAAAAGCTTTCCATTAGCATCATACTTTTTCTTGAAAACCCATTTGCATTTTATAGGCTTTTGTTCCTTAATTCTGTCTGTAAGGGTCCAGCATTTATTTGTAATAAATGATTTATACTCATCTTTCATAGCTATCCTCCAGTTGTCTGCATCTGCACCACTCAATGCTTCCTGCACTGTCTGAGGCTCATCAGCGTTGATGTCAAGTCCTCTTGCTAGGTTAGCCAGCATGGAGTCATCGCAATCCGAAAATGTCATTGAAATGTCTGAACTTTCTTCTTCCAGGGTTTCATCTGGAATGTATGTGTTATCTATTGAAACATTTGAATTATAATCCTCTTCCTCACTCTCAGAATCATTTACTGAAATTATGCTTTGTCTTTGTATTTCTGAATTATCAATATTCTGAATTATAGTTGTGTCATCAGAATGTGTACTAACTGAGAAACTTTCCTCAGCAGATGATTCTATTGGAGGTTGAGTATTATTCACCTGAAAACAAGGTGTATGTACAACAATGTTATCATCATGTGACACAATATCTTTTAAAAACAAATTCTCCAAGAAAGTTACATTTCGTCCAATAATACATTTTCTATTCTCAGGATTAATTAATCTGTATCCTTTGGTATTATCACAATAACCTATAAATATATATGGCTTTGCCTTTGGATCTAACTTTGTCCGTTTGTTTTGTTGGACATAGGCAACACAACCAAATATACGTAAATGTGATATACTTATCTTTTTATTAGTCCAGCTATGTTCCGGAGTACAGCCCTTTAAGGCTATAGTTGGTGAGCGGTTCTTCAGGTAAACAGCTGTGTTTACAGCCTCTGCCCAGTATTTCTTATCCAGACCAGCTTCCTGAAGCATGCAGCGAGCCTTCTCCATGATGCTCCTGTTCGCACGCTCAGCAACACCATTCTGCTGCGGTGAATATGGCACTGTTGTTTGATGTTCAATGCCACACTGTTGTAGAAAGTTCTGGAACTTTGAACATACATATTCACCACCATTATCAGTGCGAATTGCTTTTATTCTTTTATTTGTTTGATTTTCTACAAGTGCTTTCCAAGTTTTGAACTTGTCAAAAACTTCACTTTTAAATTTCAAAAAATATACAAAAGTTTTTCTTGTAAAATCATCTATAAAAGTCACAAAGTATTTATATCCGCTAAATGATGTACAGGGCATAGGGCCACATAAGTCACTATGAACTAATTGCAATATATCTGTAGATCTATTAACAGATTTCTTTGGAAATGGTTTACGAGTTTGCTTTCCCTCGATACAAGCAATACATTGCTGAAAGTCACCTATATCATAAGATATACCGTCGACCATACCTTTCCTCAGTAGTTCCATACTACGATGGTTGAGATGTGCCAAGCGACGATGCCAAACTCCTTGTGTTATGACAGCATCCCCCTTTGAAGCAGCAGCAGGCAGGAACCCCTTTGTAGCTGTGTCAGGGCACCTCTGCTTTGATTGGTCACCGCTTTCTGCAGGTAGCGAGCTTGAACCGGCACTATCTGAACCTGTAAGTCTTAAATTATGCCTATTCCCTACCAAATTACATTGAACGGGGTCATATACCATAGTATCTAATTGAAAGATACCATTTCTTAGTGTGGCTGTAGCCAAGACCACACTGTTGTCCAATATTTGACAACCATCAGAACTAAATACAACTTTATACCCCCTTTGAACCATAGCATTCACAGATAACAAGTTTGTTGATAAATTAGGAACATAAAAAACATCTTTTATTGTTTTAATTACATTATCCTTCAATTTAACATGCACAGAGCCCTTACCAGCTGTGTACAGCTTGTTACCGTCCGCTAAAATAACTTCATTTGGTTCTATATTTACATAATCACTTATATAATCTTTGTTACCACACATATGTCCCGTCGCACCACTGTCTATATACCAATAGTCTCTTTTGATGTGTGTTGAAAGTGCTGTCAATAGTACTTGAGATGAATCCTTCTTAGGTTTGTTCTTCTTAGTAACTTTATGACAATCTTTAAAGAAATGACCAGTTTTCTTACACTTAAAGCATCGTGGTTGTTTCTGAGCGACTAGAGCAGATGTACTTTCTCTGGTTTCACTTCTGCGAATGTTTTCCTGTAGTAACTTTGCTTTGACTACTTCACTGGATAGTTTTGTATTAGAATTCTCCATTGCCATGATAAGAGGGTCATAGTCAGATGATAATCCACTTAACATTATTACAGCGATGAAATCATCTTCCAGCTTTGATTCTATTTCACTGAGCTGTTGTGAAATATCCGTGATTTTGTTCAAATATAGCTCCATGCTTCCGCTCTCATTTAGTTTTATTGAGAACAATGCTCTTAACAAACCCAGCCTTCGACACAAACCTCTATCTTCATATGCTTTCTGAAGACTACACCATGCTTCCTTTGCTGTTTTGGCATTCCTTATATGTGGAATTATTGCAGGTGTGACTGCCAACGCTATCTTTGCGAGCGCCTTTTCTTGTTTAATGACGTCGTCATCTCCTGGCTCGATGCATTTCCATAATTCATCGTGTATTAATATCATTTTCATCATGAATTTCCAAGATGAATAGTTTTCTAAACCTTTGAGTTTTTCGATTATGGAATTTGTAACACTGTTGGCCATGTTGCGTGGCGTCGAGGTTATTCTTATTTTTGCATAAAACTCGAAATATTGTGATTTTCGTATTATTTCGATACACTGTGCCCGTAACCTGATAACGTAGTGGGCAAAAATAAGCACGAAGCACAAGATTAAAGTAGATTTATTCGTATTATTTAGAAATATATTACAGAGCACAATTAACATTTAGAGAGCACGGAATGAGAGAGTGACAGAAGACAATGTTGCCAGTATGTACACTAAAAAGTGATACCAGTTGTAACGTAATAATTAACAGATATTTTGTTTATACATTACCAAAATAATATTTACTTTAACATGAACATGAGCTCTTTGATTTTGAGACTCGAGTGCACTAACTACTATGCTAAGACATCTGTATTTATATATTTTTCTTTTTTACTTAGAGTTAATGAATTATTGAATTGCTGGTTATGATTACACACACATTATTTGATCTCAATACATTTGTGGCAGAGTCAGTTTCATTATACAACTGCAATAACACTAGTAAAAATAGTAGATAGTATTACTCTTGTCACTGATTCTGTTTAACTCACTGGTATACGTTTCAAGATATTAACATTTAATCCCTATTGACAGTTACAATGTCTACAAAAATATAATACTTTTGCTATAATCATGATAACTTGATTTTATTTAAATAGCTACAATATCGATTTACGTAGTCTTAAATTTTTTTTAATACTCAAATCTAACACAAATAACATAGCAACTGTGCTTGTAAAATAATTAGTAACTTATCTTACACTCATAAAAAATTAAATTTCAAGTGAAAATATTGAAATTAATACAATCATTTATGGCTCTATTTTGTTATTACTAGTTAGGGGGTCATAAAGACGCCGCCGCCGTGTATTGTGCATTAGAATCCTTTATTAATTATTTTGTCTCGTAAAGTTTCGTTTAGTAGATTAGAGGTAACAGTTGAATGCCGACTAGTTATCGGAATTAGTCATAGACAATTTTACTTAACATTGTTATACAATAAAATTCAAATGTCCACATCTGTAAACAGCATTTTATTATGGAATTTTGTTTTAGAAATAAAAAACAAGAAATATAATTCAAACGTTCAAGCGAAAATATTGAAAGTAATAAAACAATTTATGGCTTTATTTTGTTATTGCCAGGTATTTTATTGTCAGGTGGTCATAATGACGCCGCCACCTACATTTTATGTGCACCGAATTGTAATCCTTTATTAATTCTTTTTGTCTCATCAAGTTTAATTTAATAGACTACAGGTATCAATTGAATTCCGACTTGTTTTCAGAATTAGTCGTAGCCAATTTTACTTAACATTATTATACAATAAAATTCAAATGTTCACATCTGTAAATAGCATTTTTTATGGAATTTTCTTAAAGTATTGGAAAACCAGAAATATCATTCAAAAGTTATTCAGACTTAGTGCCGCAAGACGGGAGAATGTTATAACGGGACAAGTAATCTTTAATAACTTCCTAAAATGTAATAACAAAATCTTTATTTAATTTTAAAACCTGTTTCAATAGGCTTTTCATTTGTAATATATTTTTTTACATCACAACCATCCCCTTATGAGAACTATAACTAAATAAAGATATAACAGTTAAAAGAAATAAAGAACAAAAGTTTATTTCATGGACGACGAATATTAGAAACTTACTAAGAAAGACAAAGGCCCAGTTAAAAACAATTCTAAAAAGTTCCTAAATCTTACATGAAAATACACATCATTTTACAGATAATAGTTCAACTTTATCTCACTACTACATTATTTATTATTTAAAACACATTTTATCCAGACTAATGTCAAGTCTTGGACATGAACAGACTTATTTGAACTAATCTGATTTAGATATAAGCTAATATATTAAGGACTACATATCAACTAATAATAATTCGATTTTAAATTAGCAAAATTTGAATTTACTGTAAAGATAATAATAACAACCATAAAAGTTACAATATTGTTCTCGTGTCTTTTCTATTTTGAGGAGGGATCAGATGGTATACCCGCCACGTTTCTCATAAGCAGATTTAGAAGTTTGACACGGTATTGTCTCAAACTCCTAAATATCAATATAAAGGATTCATAGTGATGTGTTTTTACTGTCAGCAACAATTAGCTTAATTAATTGCGCATGGTTGAAATAGTATGCACATTAAGTCATAAAAACCTTGAAGTGGTTAATGGTTCTCATCTAGGATTCGAACCCACAATTAGTAAAACCGAGTTTCCGAACCGAAAGCGTTAACTAATTAAGCGTGAATTTTTTGAAAAAAAGGGCAACTAATAATTTAAAAAAATTACAGAGGTTATAATAGTTAATTATTAATACTAAGTCAAATGTTTTACTACGATAAATTTTGCTTAATCTTTTACTCTTCACTTTTACATCAAATACATAAAGTATATTATTTAGGTATTGTAAAACAGCGTATTCAAAAAAGCGGCTTGCTTTCTATTGTCTTAAACGCGTAAAACCCAAAACAAACAATAAAACTCCGCCCCCAAACCAATGTTTTACTTGTGTGCGTGTTCTCGGGTTGTTAACGAAAGTGTTTGCCAAGCGATTTTAGTCTTATGCCTGGTTAACCGCCAGCTTTGGCGATTGTACTAACTAATACTAGTAGTATCTATCGGATTAATTTTACAAAATTTGCAGTCGGCGAATCTTAAAATATAAAAAGATTTTTTATGCACAATTTTGATCATCACCCGCACACCTCATAATAATATACATATAATTGGAAAGGTAAATCAAAATCATAGGTCAAAAAAATATATAGTAGTGGACAGGCTTGCTTGCCCACTACTATATAAATATTTACTTTCACATAAAGTTCTTTGCTAGATACAATTACTTTCTTTGTTCTAACGTCTCAGTAGACTTTAAAAGCTAACAAAGGAAAACGGAGTATAAATTATTCGAGTCTTATCAAATACTGCTCGTGAAAACAAAATGGCCGTTTCCCGCCAGATTTCTACAATCTATGGTCCGTGAAGTGTCGTTCCATTTCACACAAGAGGAGTAAAGTTCTCGATAGCATGTCGCGTTCCGTTACAGCCATTTATATTTCACACATAGAGTTTTTATCTTGTGCAATATAGTTTTGCTAGCTTTTTTTCGCGGCTTCGCTCGCATTAATGTTATGCCACGAAGTGCCTTATAGTCTATGCCTTGGGTGAGTAATGACACCTCGGACCTGACTCCGGGGGCAAGGCAAGACCCCCGCATCCGGGCTTGCCTTAGCCACCGGGCACGAAATTTTGTTATGTCGCTTCTTACTATAGGCCGCCTTCATAAAATGAAAACTACTGGGCCAAAGCATGTGAAATTTTTAGGCTACCAAATGGCAACTATTCCGCATCGAACTAAAAAAGAATCACGTAAATTGGATCATAAATCTCAGAGTAATCGGTGTACATACATTAAAAAAAATACACCGACCAAGTTGAGAACCTCCTTTTGGAAGTCGGTTAAAAATTGAAAGACAACAAAAATGAACCTGTACTAATTTTGGTTTACTCTGCGGTTTCAATGATAGATGTTTGTAGTAATATCGATAGTATCACATAGGTTTATAACTAGGTTTTATAGATTGCTAGATATAAGAGATTGATCTATGAATGACGCCCGTATTCGGCATTATGACATGACCTAATTAGAAGATATCGAGAATCGTGTACCCGCATAAATGCTGAAAGCTTATGACGTGGCCATAACGTCTAGAACATGAACTCATTTTTTTGCGTTCTGGCACTATTCTATCTACATTCTGTCAAAAGAGTATAGGGAATGGATGATTTATTCGCGAGTTCTTGGCGGGAACGGGAACAGTTTTATTTTATAAAAATGCGTAAAATTAATCTAAAATGAACAATAGTTGTAAGATATTGATAGTTTAGGAGTAACAATTATGTGTTTTTGTGAGAAATGTGAACTGTATAGTCAGATGTGACCTTTCAAGTTTTCACAAGAACTCCATTGAATGGTGTTGGTAGTAGCCTGCAATACAACTGCGTTACTATACGAAAACCTATTAAACATCAGAATTGGCTGTATAGACTTAGATTCCTTTGCCTGCCTTTGTGGCGAATTCTACTACTACTACTACTGGATGATTTATTAATGGTTCCAAATTCAATTTTTTTTTGTTATCAGATTGCAACTGTTTTTCATTTTGGTGCGGAGTTTGAATTGGAACTGTCATTCAGATTAAATACTGTTTGTAGTTAGATCATGTCTAGTGTGCATTGTGACACAGATACTGACCGGACACGGTTGTTTCGATCAGTATCTGTGTCACATTGTGGGCTGCTTGCCTTCTCCGGACTGTCGCCAGTGCGGCGCACCCGACACGGCGCTTCATACGCTGATCGAGTGCGCCGCATGGACGCCGCAGCGTTTCGAACTCGAGGCGCACGTAGGAGCGGTCGGCTCGCTCGTTAACGGCCATGTTGCAGAGCGACGATTGCTGGGGAGCTGCGGTTACTTTTTATGAGGCAGTAATGTCTCTCAAAGAGGCCGCAGAGCGGGACAGGGAGCGAAGTCCTTCGGCGCGTGCTATGGTCTCTACTCGAGGTCGCCGGCCTTCAGCTGGCACCCGGAGAGGCAGGTACGCGCATTACTTCCCTCCCTGAGTTAGGTTCCGTTACGGGGGGCCCTTAGCAGCTAGGAAATCAAGGGACCATCGACCCCCGTCTCGAAGTGGGGTGTGTTCTCCCAGGGCACACTCCAGGCACTTTATTGCGCTGGATCGACTGGGTGTAACTATGTTCTAAATCTCAGCTTTTCCAACACAAATAAAAGCGCAGGGTCGTCACGGGAGGAGGGGGTTTTTAGTGGGTATCGGGTTGCTCGCTCGTGTAGCAACGCGCGGAGTCTCCACACTATTCTGTGACGTCGATCGCGGACGGGCACTGCCAAGAGCATACAATTGCTGCAGTGTTATCGCCCCCGGTCGACGCGTGCCGTTTCCTAGCAACGGCCCAGTTTGTGCGTAAATCGGTGTAAGCATTTTCCCTCGCCTCAAAAAAAAATGTCTAGTGTGCATTGCGAATTTCATAATTTTGATTTTTGTTGCACACAAGCAAATACTTAACACATTTTATAAATGTAATGGTACAATCATTACATTTAATGTTATGTTAAAAATAAAAACTTCCCCTATATTTTATATCTTAAATGTAAGCAAAGATAAAATTATGAAGTTATTCAAATTGTTAATAATTTTCTCTTTATTTTAAATCTTTGACAACCTTCAAAGACAAGTTCCCGAGAGTGATAACATCGTCTTTAAGATTGGCTGGACTAGATAGTGTTGTACAAAGTTATATTATTAACTGCTAAATACAGTTGCTTTAGTCCTTGAACCGCTGTTTGATAAGCTTTTGGTTTGTATTTCTCTTTTGTCTGGCGTTGCTCAACTGCACCTACATGGTTACCATTGCGCGACATTAGTTATTATCTGTTTAATCTATACTAATATACAAAGGTAAGGTTTGGCAGTTTGTTAGTTTATTTATAGGAAGGAAGTAATCTTTTGGAATACTGAACCGATTTTGAAAATTCTTTCACTAGCGTATAGCTACATTATTCCTGAGTCACATGGGCTATATTTGATTGAGATTAATAATTTATATAATATTTTTAATGACGCCCAACAAAGTGGGCACGTGAAAGCCGGTCAAATGTTTAACAACAATAACGTCCCACACAAAAATTGCCCACGTCCTCGTACGAGACATGGTGAGTGCTTTCCCCGTTTGTGAATTAATTAAATATTACAAAGCTTAATTATACCTTGATTGACGCGCGCGCGTGTGTGTGTGTGAGTATTTTTTTAATGACGCCCAACAAATTGGGCACGTGAAAGCGTGTCAATTATGTAGCAACAATAAAGTTCCACGCAAAAATTGCGCACATCCTTGTACGAGGCATTGCGGGCGCTTTCCGCGTTTGTGAATTAATAAAAGATTACAAAGCATTGTATATTTTTAATAACGCCCAGGGAAGTGGGCACTAGTCAACTAGTGTAACGTATACATTTTTCAAACGCGATACATTTTTGGCAACTTGAGTAGTTAACGTCACCTGTAGACGTTCGCAACACCAGGGGCGAAGCCAACGCGTTGGTAGCTTTTCGGACGGCATAAAGGGCATTGATAGGAGGGAGGGGAAAGGAAAATTTGAGATAGACAGGATGGGACAGGGAAGATGTTGTAGTGGTGGAGATGTTCAAGATTGAAACAACCACTCACTATATTTTGTACATTATATTAATAGCGTGTTATACGAGATAACAATATAAACACTTAAAGACACAATGGAATGATTGACGTTACACTGAAAATGCTCTTATGTAGCTTGGCGCCCTGCAGGATCGTGGTCCTGTGTGAGTCACAGTCAATGGTGAGTCGCTTTTAAGGGCGAGTTGCACTCACAATACGATAGGTGAGGGGAAAGTGGACCATCGCTCATTATACTGTTAGCCGCAGGCACTTTAAAAAAGGCAATTTTTTGCACAAGCTTTTATTATATTGTAATATTATTATTTTATACCTTTATTATATAGTACATAATGGATCTTTGAAAGTTGCTCTCGTGACTGAAAAATTGAGGGGTAGATTAAGTTGGTATGGGTATGTAATGAGGAGGGATGAAAGTCACGTGACAAAAAGAATGTTAAACTACAAGATGGATGGGTACAAATGTAAAGGTAGACAAAAAAAAAGATAGATGGATTGTGTTAAGGATGATACGATGATCTGTGGTGTGACAAAAGATGTTTGTCAGAATAGAGAAGAGTGGAAGGAAAAAACATTGCCCACCCCAATTACTTGGGATATGGTGCAAAAAAAACAGAACAAAGAGAGATTATTATGATTATTATTGGGACCTCAAACTAGCGGGACCCAAAAATCTACCGAGCCCGGTTTTGTTAATGTAGCTAGAGCAGTCCAGACGGCAGGCAAAAACCAGGTCAGTAGCTAGAAGGCTTTGGCTAATTACCTGAAGTCTCGACTCAGTGTTGAAAATATTTAGTATTTATAGGCATTTATTGCTGATTGACATTTTGGCGGTTGAAGTCTATGAGTTGTTAGCTCGGCAATAAATGCAGTTACTTAAAATTTAAAAATAAAACAAAGAAACGTGTGCGTCTTGGGACGCCCGACATAAGTGATAACTTAAAATAATCTAAGTTGAGCTATTTAATATTGAAATAGTTTAACTTGAGAAAAGCTTAGGTTATTACTTAAATTTTATGTGTTTTAATATGATAATGTAAGGAAAGGTTATTTATTAATAATATCTTTTATTGATTTTAAAATATATTGTATTGTTAGTTACAATTCTTAAATATGTAATTAGAATTTTGTGTATGTATATTATAAGTATCATTATTTAATCTAATTACCGAAATACGGCTAGCAATGTGGTTAGAGTGAGAGAGGAGGAGCCTGCCTACCGCTGCCATATGAGTGAGAGAAAGGGAAGCCAGACAGACTGGCGCTGTAATGCGTTACGTAACGAAGCGGTTTACCCTCCCATAAGTAGTTATCACTTCAAAAATCGTTTTTCAACGCGAGTGAAGGCACGGGTAAAAGCTAGTCTTTTGTAACCTTGTTGCTTTGAATGCTGGTAAAATAATAAGACCACAGTAAAACAATTATGATATGTTTTCAAATATCAACCGAAATGACGTTAACAAGACGTGCCGACATTTTGAAACATTTAAACACAAGAATATACAGTTAAACATAATTTATGCCCATATAAAACATTCACCTCAGTTTGTCTGTATGTCGTAAAATGAAATTAGCTCTAAACGTTGGTTATTACGGGGAAAATGGTTTCTTGCGTTTCCTTGCCGCGAGTTGAAATTAAAATGATGGAATGTTTTATAAAATATTCCGGCGTTCACACGGCTTGTAACATCAGCCCATTAACCTGGCACTCGTTCATTCCTTTATTATTCATTCTGTATTTTGGTAATTAGATTAAATAACTATACTAATAATGTACATTGTACATACACAAAATTCAAATGTATATATTCAAGAATTGTAACAAAGAATAAAATATATTTTAAAACCAATAAAATATTTTAATAATAAATAACTTAATATTATCATATAAATATACATAAAATTTAAGTAATAACCTAAGCTTTTCTCAAGTTAAACAATTTCAATGTTAAATAGTTCAACTTAGATTAGTTAAAGTTATCACTTCTGTCGGGCGTCCCGAGACGCACATGTTTTTTTTATTGCATGAGTTCAGCAGACAAGCAGACGGTCCACCTGATGATAAGCGGTTAACATCGCTTTTGGATATTTCTAACATCAAGGGTACTTACTACAAACGCGCTGCTGCTCCTCTTAAGGGAGACTGGAACATAGCCACTAATGCCGGAACAAAACTCAAGATTCTTATGGCGGCATACTTTAGACCAGGGATGGTAGCCGTCCAGACGGCTAAATATACTACCACCTGGTTGTGGGTTGTTTTGTCGCCTTTTAAGACAGGCCACCCGGCCGCAGGAACTTGCATTCTTTCTCCGTTCCTGCACGAATAGGATAGGATAGGGGATCCATCCATCCATCTATCTCGGATCCGACAAGAGCAATGGGATATGGAAGATTGGATAAGAGGAGAACTCTTACTTACCGCATGAAACACGTTTAACTCAAGCGTAACCGTTTCACGCTAATATTCTGTGAGAGCGTAGTATTACATCGATCGAGCCAGCCCTAACAGCTGTAATCAACATAATGGTTTCAGCCTGTCTCTACGTAATACTCTAGTGAATTTATGAATGCAATTTTTTTTATCTGGAGTAAAGCAGATAGGCATACCTGATGGGAAGCGGTTACCAGAGGTATCATTAACGCGCTTCCAGCTTCGTAGAAATTTTATGACACCTTTCTTGAAAACCCTATATTATAGCGCAGTGGAAAATGTAATCTATATAGTATATATGTATCTATATAGCCCATAAAGCCATTTTCACTAATCTATTCCATATCAGCTAATACTAATCTTCAATAACCGGCCATACCGACAGACTAAAAGACTTCATAAATATCTAATAACAGCCAATTACCACCTAAATAATACTTTATTCAAAATTCTCAGTGTCACAGATCATAAAATTTTAATATTAACTCCGATACGCCGAAACCTGGTCTTTTGACACCTAATTCAATAAAAAAATGTTAAATTCATGAAATATTTTAAGCTTTATTAGCGAACATTAAAGCTCAAATTGCTGTAGCATGATAAGACAACGACATCTTAACTACTCCCTCTTTTCAGACCATTTACCTTTCACGAAGAAGTGAGGACTGCAGAGGTTTTTTGGGTTCCTTTAGTGAAAATTGAAATGATTAATTTTATTTCTTTTTTTCAATTTAATTATCGTAATAATATAATGTATATATATATTACTTATCAAATTCAAATTCAATTCTTTTTATTCAGAAGCTCATACATATAAGTTTAAAATTTAATGTTACTTTCTGGGTGTACGTACACCGCTTCGCAACGTGTTATTGCTGTTATGGAGAAGAAGCGGCACGCAACTCCCCAGCAACACGTCTAGCTAAAAATTGATTTTCTTTATAATATTTTTATAGTTGTAATAATGACATGACGGAATAAAACTTTGTACTGCGATATGTTCATTAATTCCTGACATGTTTAGCAAAATTAAAACTTATAAAAGGCTATTTATAATATTGTGGCGACCGAGGGTGGAACTCCCCAGCAGCGTAAATCAGTTTTAGAACTTTTAGAAAGAACTAGAAATTTCTGGAAGAAAAAGACAAGGACGGATATATTTAGAAAGAGATAGACGATAAACGAAAGAAAGAGATAGATAGATGTTAGAAAAGGATAGACGATGACCGAAAGAAAGAGATAGATAGATGTTAGAAAGGGATAGATGTATAAACGAAAGTTCCCGAACAGAAGGTTTGGGAAGGAAGAGACAGAGATAGATAGAGGGGTTCTAGAAAATTCTTCCGGGTATATAAACAGCGTAAGGCGCGCCTACCGGGCAGTTTAGAGTTGAAAGTTTAAGAGTTAAAAGTTGAGTCAGTCCAAGACGGTGAAGCAACAAGTGCGATACTAAAGAGTTGTTAGAGTACAGAGACGAATCAAGTGGTGAATTTAGTGGCAAGTTTGGTGGATAGATACGTGAAGGAAGTGTGTAGCGTAGTTCGAGAGAGGAACCAGGGGCGAGCTACACGCGATAATATCGGAGATGGTCTACGCAATATCGGCGACGGTATTGAGGGTGTGACAACTTATCGTCGGAATTGTGCATCGTTGGTCGTGTGTTTAAGGACAGCAACTCTACAGGGAGGTACTGTGCGCGGCTTTGTAAGTCAATAAAAGCTTTTAAATTAAAAACTGGTGTTTTCTTCCAATCCACAAGTGAGTACCCCCGCTCGTACGTAACAATATGATAAATGTATAGAGAAAAAATAAGTGTCTACTCTAAGTGTCGAACTAGCACATGGGGTAGTTGATATATATCACATATAATTTTGAAATAATGTTTTTATAAAAAGAGAGTTCAAATACCATGTCATCGTCATAACTAAAAAAATAAATAAAATATCATGATACGAAACATTTTAAACTACATATTATCCGTATAGTCTAGTGTACATATTATATTTTATCTATGCAGGAACGGAGAAAGAATACAATTTCCTGCGGCCTGTCGTAAGAGGCGACAAAACAACCCACAGCCAGGTGGTATACCGGATGGCAGCCTAAAGTATGTCGCCATAGCAACCTTGAGTTGTGTTCCGGCACTAGTGACCAGGTTCCAGTCTCCCTTAAGAGAGCAGCAGCCCATTTGTAGCACCTTTGGTGTTCAAATGTCCATAGGCGATGGTAACCGCTTTACATCCAGAGGGCCGTCTGCCTGTCTGCTGAACTCCTGCAATAAAATATATATATTAAATAGTCTATAGTATTTAAGCATTTGAGTGTTCCAGCGAAATCGAATTGGCAACCACTTGACTTGTTTACGAAATTCAGTGACATGGTCATATTTGCGTTTTAATATAACACGGCAGGAGGGTTCCTGCCATATTACACGCTCAGGTTTTGCGTTTCCCCTTATCTGTCAGGAGCATAGCCCTTTTTGTGTCCACTTCAGCTTTGTAGCTCGTAAGCTATGAGGCGACTGTGCATTGTTTTAGAGTTCTTGTCACTGTGCATGTATTGTACTGCTGTGTAGTTAGTATTCAATTTATTTCTTTTATTTTAACAGAATAAGTTTTTTTTTAAGGTTTATTAATACAAACTTTTGAGGACCTTGACATGTAGCAGCAGAGTGCTAGCCAAAACGAGCCCAAACACGACGGGTCTATCTTGTTTAGTACAGGAGTTCCTATGGCCACCTTCCGACTCCTTCATCAAATCAGGCCCATGGTACCATATAATTGCATTTTCACGCGATATACATATGTGTGCAAAATTTCAGCTATATCGGAAACCAGAAAGTTGGTCAAATTTAACTTGCAAGATTCCACCCGAAATTATATACTTACTTACATACATACACAGGTACATCCATTTCAAGTTAAATAAAAGCTTGTAAATAATACTACCTTCACAGCTTAATCCGGTAGAGTCAATCCTCTAGCAGCGGTCGAACCTCACAGGGGCGCAGCGCCTCGTCGAGCACGCTGCTTTCGGGCTGAACGCCTCCGCTCCCACGGAGTCGGGAAGCCCACCAAGCCCGGTATCGCTGAAACAGCCATCTGCGGATATTCAGCTGGATCCTGCACAAAAACTAACAATGTACAAACCAAGCAATAACGTGACACGGCAGCTGCGAGATAAGTCGAAGCTATGGTAATCATTGCCTTGACTTATTTCTCTTCCCGGCGTCCACCATCTATTTTGGGTTACAAAAAAATCCACTATTTTACTATAATAGCATGAAAAATAAAATAAGATTCTAGAAAGATATTTGGTTAAGGTATCGGATTTTAGGGGGACCCAAAATGGGCATTATGGTAATGAGCAAGCACGATAACGAACTTCAAGCAGGTAGATCCAGATATCTTTAAAATAATACAGACGGCTTAGAACCTTTAAGTCACGAGAGAGAGAACGTTCTACCGTCTGTACAATGGGGAGTGTTCTGAGGAGCTGTTTGGTTTGACACCTACGTCACCATTTTACCACTGCACTGCTCGCCGGCGACTGGAATTTCATCCACACTTCCTTGACCTTTGAAAGTTATTCACTGTATGTGGCGCTCGCTCCTTTATGCCATACGTGAGCAAGCTGCGGTTTTCCGAGAGCGCTACAATTAAGGGCTCTTCAAAAAGAGCGTAAACAGATATTTAAAGTCACAACGAGGTAGGCAACGCATCGGCTCCCTTAGTGTTGCAGATGTCCATGGACGACGGTAGCCACTTGTCATCAAGTAGACCCGTCTGCCAGTTTGCGTATAACAGATATTCAAAGTCTCAACGAAGTAGGCAACGCATCGGCTCCCTTAGTGTTGCAGATAGCCATGGGCGACGGTAGCCACTTGCCATCAAGTGGACCCGTCTGCCAGTTTGCCTTATAGGCAAACTGGCAAACATAAAAAAACGACAAAGAAATATATCTATTGATTTACACTTTTAACTGAAGTTTTTTAACCATAATCAATTGTTTAGTATTCATCTCGGTGGAAGGCATAAATAACATTATCAGACCTTCGGGAAAAGTAAGAAATTCATGCCCTTTGATCAATTTAAGAAAGACCCTGATATTTTATTCTCCACAAAAAACTCGTATTAGGGCTGCCAAGCTTTGGGCGTTTTTTTTACTAGACCATTTCTGCTGTTTCAATGTCTTGGCGTTGGATAGATATTCAAAGTACGATTCCATTGCGATAATGTCAAACATTCGTATTCTACTAAATCCACAATATCTTTCGGTGTCACCGCAGCAGAATAATAGTACCAAGAAATTGATATTACCATTAGTTGAAATGGCGTTAGCCAAAATGAAAACCTTCCAAAATAATATTTTTTTATTTTTCGCGACCGAATTTTGTGGCCGAAACGTCGAAATAATAAAAATCAAATAAATTACCGCGGTCAAAACCGTTAAAACGTAGTTTTATTATAACCTACCAAGACTTTAAACATTTATTTCGCGATTTTTCGCTTATAGGTATTTATATGAATAGGTGGTGTGCCAATACGGAAATCAAGCAAAGATACTATTGAGAGGATAGAGTCCGGCAATTTTGACGAGATAGTAATAACAGAATTAGGTCTCTGTGATGGAACATCGGCAAACAGGCAAACGAAACTAACAACAATGTGATTACCATCGTAATCAGGTCTTGAAAACAGAAAAAAATGTTCAACCGGTTATAGCCTAAGGATCTAGGAGCTTTTGTTTTGTACTCTCTCCTAACTACTACTCTACTTCGAACCTCAGATAAACGTTTTTCAGCAACAAAAGTTCGTTACAGAGGTATTTTTTAGAAAACGGTATCGAGCGGTTATTGCCGCACACCATCAAAGCGCAACCATGTGGTCAGCAATTTTTCAATCGCATTCAAACACATATTGAAAACTTAGAGAAAAGTAATTTCGCGATAAAGCGGATAATATATATTTGAATAACGCTCTTTTGAAATTTTACATTGTAACTTACGATGACTTTAGGAGGGACTTCGCGCCTCTATACGTATTCTACCGACTGTATAACGGGAACTGTTCCGAGGAACTGTTCAATAGTAGCTTCGGCTTCGTCCCACCACCGTACCTTTCGCCATGGGCTGGGCCATGCATCCTCACTACCTTGAGCAACTTCGTTCATGTACGCAACGTTTTCTTGTGCACCGTGGGGATTTAGAATGAGCTCCCAGCTGAGATCTTCCCATTGTGCTTAAACATGGAGTTTTTTAAAAGGGTGTCATAAAATGTCTTGGAGGCTGACTGCGCGTTGGTATCATCTCAGCGTCGGTAACCGCTTACCATCAAGTGGGCCGTAAGCCTGTCAACTGTACTCCTGCTATAAAAAACACCTTTAATAAGCGGTTAGTTTTAAACTTACGTATTTGAATTTGTAATATTACAATTTTGGCAATAAAAAAGATTAAAAATAATAACAAAGCAAAAAAAAAGATAAAAATCATTTTAAATAATAAGAATAAAATACCCCTGAAAAGCGTGTGCGTCATGAGATGAAGAAACAAAAAAACCTCGTCTTGTAACACGCACTCCAATCACAGATGGCGCTACATGGCCTTTCTTGTTTTTATGGAAAATCTCAAATAAAACTTTCAAACAACGTCTTACTATTTGATATATACTTTTTACTTAAATCAGTCATAAATTAAAAGTCCTAATATAATTAGATTTTATTCAAATTCTTAAAAGGAGACAGATACGCTTTCATACATTCTTGGACCCAGATTATAAAAAGATGAGAGTGATTTTATGATTTCATTTTATTAAGTTGATATATTTTATACTTGTTTGAATAAATTAGTCATGTGGCATAAGTGTTTTTATATTATTAATCATTAAAATTTATTCACATAAATCGATTATTGTAATCGCACATCACTAGCAATCACACAAACTAATTTAGCACATAACTATCATCTGCCATTTTGTTAGCGACGCAAGTGCATGTAACACAGTGCATACATTAATTAAAAATTAAGGTAAATACAATCCCCACGAGCTGGTCCTTCGAGCCGGATATAAACCAGCGACCAGATTCCCCCAAATTGTAACGTCACTTCCATTTCCTTCCATTTTGTAATAGCAAAAAATACTTATTTTTAAGCCATATCTCAAATTATTTCATTTCTTTGGCCCAAAATTCCCCGTCTCCTTTCCTGAATTTCGGTATCAGTACAACCCTAGTGAAGCGAATACTTAACTTTATATATTTTTAAAGAAATTTTGAAGGCATTGGATCACAAAGAACGGATGGTGATTAAATTAGGGAGTGTGGCTTCGACGACCTGTCTTATATCGGTGTTGCTCAAAAAATATAATTTAATTTTGAGGAAAATTCTACGTAAGGCTTGTTTTGCGATGCCTACATTTTATATTACAAATTTTTTAAATATTACCTGTGCGTCTTTTTTTTAAATATGGATATGCACGATTTTTGTATCTAGATACTGCGCCATATATTGTTGAATATTCATATTTTAAAGTAATTTTCAAAGCACCTAGGCATCAGTTGGCAGTCAAGCTCACGAAAAAATAAAAACGATATCTTTACAATTTTATAATATTATAGATATTTGAGCAGTAAATTTCTGTTGAGTATGCGCGGGAAGAAGTTCCAGAAGCTCGTATTGTAATCGTTTAGAAGTAGTTTCTTGTGTTTTATTCCAGTTTATACGCCTAAATAAAAATGTATTTAGTTTTTTATGTAGATATAATATAAATAGTTGAGAAACTTGACATATAAGAATTTGTTTCGTAACTGGGATATTATTATACAAAATCTGCGAAATATAGCTTACAATAAAAAGTCATACAATTGAATAAAAAGTCGTTCCCATCAATTCTTCTTGATGGCAACACGATTTCCGTGTAATTTATCTGCCTACTTACCGTCACAATACACCGTGACACGATAACTCGCATCTGCCACGTTTTCATATCACCCACTTATAAAGGTATGCACACACTAGAACGAAATGAGGCTTGAAGTCGAGACCTTTTCGAGACGAGGTATAATTGAAAATGGCTGTGAAGATAATGGACGTTCCTAGATGGATATACAGTTCGACTTGCTCCTTTGTCTATGCAATCTATAAATAAGCCTTTAGAAATTATTATTTCTTACGGTTTCGTGTTATTGTGTAATAAGTGTTTGAATAGCAGTAAAGGAACCGTTGCGTAGAACACTCGATGCGAAGAACGAGCAATGATACTCATTCTCCGCACCTCACCCCAACGGAATATATTAAACCTATGGTCACCTTATTCTATAGTCCTAATATAATAAATTAATTTTGTAACATTGTTTCACACCGAAAGCCGTAAAGAAATGACAAACAAACATTCATAGACATTCAAGCTCTCATTTATATTTTAATATCGATACGTCATTTATATTTATATATCTTTCTTCTTCGCGAGACTTGAGGATTCATTAATGCATATAAGAATATTATGATTCTAAAAAAATTTCATAGCTACGCTGGTGTCCATTTTAAGTTCGTATTCTATTGAATTAATGCTATTTTCTAGGATTCCCATACTCTTGTTCTATTTATATATATATAACGTATAGTAATTAAGTGTAAACTTTATACTTCTTTAACTTTAATACATAATATCGTCCAATCTCAAACAAAATTCAGACCGATTCTTTTCAACTACTCATCGCTTCTTCCTTACATTCGCATTTACTCATTTTTAACACATCGTTATTTTTCTGTCTTAAAAAAGGAACAAACATATGTATATATGTGTTGCAAGCTTTTATTTAACTTGCAATGGATGTATTTATGTAAGATCGGGCGGAATCTTGCAAGTTAAATTTGACCAATTTCCCGGTTTCCGATTGAGCCAAAATTTTGCACGCATATGTATATCGCGTGACAATGCAATAATATGGAGCTGATCTGATGATGGAGTTGGAAGGTGGCCATAGGAACTCCTGTACTAAACAAGATAGATCCGTCGCATTTGGGCTCGTTTTACGTGTCTTGGCTAGCACTGCTGCTACATGATATCCTGGATCTCATAAGCTTGTATTTAAAAACTTTTTTAAAAAAGCTTATTTAAATATAAAATCATATTTATATATCAGCATGACGTTGAATCATCTGCACGGCATCTTCATTTCACCCGTATTTAAAAGACGGTTAACGCAGTGTAGACTAACCCTAACAAGGATCCCTTTATGAGAAACTCTTCAAAGTTTTCCTTAATACAAAGATATCGGAGCTCGTTAGGGCGTTTACGTATTATCTGCAGGCTTATCGAGATATTTTACTTCACAAGAAAATGGATTCGCTGATATAAATATACGGAGTTTTTTCGGCAGTTATATTGTAATGTCAGGATACTTTTTGGTGGAATTTGAGAATAATGTTTATTTATTTATTTTAAAGGTACACAACAGCATAGTGTACATTAATAAGACTATGACATAATAAACATAACAATTATATAAATGCATACATGCCAATAACAGGCGTACACAGCTTTATCTACAGTTTGTCAGTATTAAATAAGAATTTATATAAATTTAAATTGAGTTCAGTTATAATATCAATAAATGAGGTGAATAATTTGATTTACATGAAAGTATATGATTAATTTCCTTTTAAAAATTACTAAAGATTTATATATATATCAGCACATAAATGTCCCACTGCTGGACTCGGGCCTCCCATTATAGGGCAATGGACAGTATACCCGCCACGCTTATTCAAGGCGCCTTGGCAGATTTGAAACATCGGTTATCTCGATGTGTAGATTGCATCACGATGTTTTCCTTCACCGTTATTAACACGTGGTAATTGTAACAATATTATAATACAATTTTCTTTCGAAAATAATCGAGTTCTGTAGTGGTCATAACAACCTTGAGTTGTGTTCCGGCATTAATGGCCAGGTTCCAGACTCCCTTAAGAGAGCAGCAGCGCATTTGTAACGCCTTTGGTGTTGCAAATGTCCGTAGTCGATGGTAACCGCTTACCATTAAGTGGGCCGTCTGACTGTCTGCTGAACTCGTGCAATAAAAAAAAACTGCGTAGTCATAAAATGCCGAGACTCTAGATTCTAGAACGGCTATGAAACGCTTAAAGAGCTTAAACGCAACCGGAAGTCCGCTTGACTAACGTATAACTTGTATAAAAGTAGGTAATATTTTCTCGAACATTTCAAAGGAAATATTCAATAAAATGTTTCGTGGAAATCCGGTTCAAACGAAGGTCTGTTTGCAGAGAAAGTTTACTTCAAACTTAACGCTCTTTTCAACGAACATCGTCATATCCGACTTAGTCAAAAGAATATTTCTAACTTCAAAGTAATAGGAAATCGTATTTCGATAATATGGATGAGAAATTTACTATGGCACTCAGAGTTTTAATGGTTTCTTTTTGAGGCGGGGCAAATGCATTTCGCACACTACCGGGTCCTTTACTAGGGATTAGACCAAAACGATGAGAGGTGACATCCACGAATGGAGGACCAGAGTCAAATCGCCGGCTTGTGTGGAGACTCGATCACTCAATACTCCACTAAAACCACCCTCCTCCCTTGTGCCCCGCGCTTATGGCAGGAAGAGCGTGAGACTTAGAACGAAGTTACGCCAACGCTGATCCTAGCGCATCAGTGCTTGAGAATGCCCCGGGAAAGGCAAACTCACTTCGTCAACAGGGGTGAATTCTCCTCTGCTCCCTAGATGCTAGAGGGCTCTGCAGCGGTATACAACGACATTTAAGCTACGTATGGTTTGTCCATATAAGGTAAGTAAAACTGTTATATTTTGTGGTCTTGAATGGATTAATGAAAGAATTGTTTTATAAATAGTGATTTGATTTATACACTTTTATGTGAACACAGTTGCTTCAGGAAGCCATTTTTACGGAAGAGACCTTTGTGATGTCTACCACGTTTAATATTGATGTGCAAACACAAATATGGAATTGATTCGAGTTCGAGTTTATTTTATGCTGAATTTTGTCTATTTTATGAATTATGTTTTCCTTTTATTAAGAAGAAGATAAATACTCAAACACAAAATATTAAATGGATAACTAAGGGACTTAGACGCAGTTGTTATCTAAAGCGTAATCTTCGTTATAAATTTTATCAACGTAAGACTTATGAAACAAAACTTGCGTATCAAAAATACTCTAGAATCTTGCGGCAATGTATAAACAGGTCACAAAAACTATATAACAACAATTTTATTAAATATTCAAAGAATATTTGCAAAGCATCATGGAAGGTAATAAACGACGATACTGTTCCTAACAATAACCGTGACTTCATCAAGGAAATTAATACAAACGATAAAGTAGTGAACGATCCTCAAGAAATAGCATCAGTCTTTAACAAATATTTACTTGAAATGACCAATAACAATAACGAAAACACATATAATACAAATAAATCACGTGTCACCAGTAGTATATTTCTAAAGCCCATATCAATTGTAAACACAAAATTAATTATATTGTCATTAAAAAATACAAATTCGGTTGGGTTTGATGGAATTACTACAAAGGTAATTAAAATCTGCGTCAACATACTAACGCCTATATTACAATACCTGATAAACCTGTCATTTGAACACGGTATATTTCCAGAACAATTAAAAACATCAATAGTTAAACCGTTATAAAAGAAGGGTGATAAATCAGAACTTAGTAATTATAGACCTATTGTTCACGCCGTTGCGTGACGTATCATATCTCACAGCAGGGATGCACCACGCGCACCCTGCCCCCCTCCCCCGCGCCGACTAACATTTCAAGGCGAGTGCGGGTCGGCCCATCGTCGACGCCGCGCGCGCGCGCGCTTGCGCACAAATACTAATTCAATTACGCTACAAGTTTCCTGAACTATGACTCTCTGGACTATGTAAATAAGTGATATGTGAATGTGAATCCATTATTATAACAAAACATCAGCACACACTACTCCGCCCTCAGCCCTATACACCACATCAGCTCAAAGAATCATCAACCCCATTAAGTGCTACAAGTTATAAGAAGATTCACCATGTAACGAACCCCCTTTTTGAGTCTAATGACTATGGAATACTCAAGCCGAAGCATAGAGTGAGAAATAAAAGAATTTATAAAGTGAAAATTAATAAAATTTATTCATAGAATAAATCTTGTAATATTGGCCATAAATCGTAATCATCTAGTAGCAGGAACCCTCGTCGCAATACCGTTAACCCTATGTTCACAAGGTAGGTTATATAGGAGTGTCGATCAGAGGACAAGGAGACTATCAGAAGTTGATGTAAAATATATATATATAATATTGTAGTAGTATGTTGTAAGTGTAAAATGCTATGCATTTTATGAATTATGATAAATGTATTACTCATGATATAAGCTCATCACCTGAGTACGCCCGTGCCTTTATTTTGCCAAAAGATATTCTAATGTAGATTCATAACAAATTATATATTTTTGTGTAAGGCACCCCTCCTAACCACCTCTCTGTTATGCCACCGCATTAGCTATCAGTAAAAGAGCTCATATCGAGATAAAAGAAGAACCTCCAATTTTTTAATTAATATTTATTGAATCAATTATAAACATTATCTAAAACTAGCGTCGGTTCACAACGTACTATTGCTGGCGAGAAGAGCCGACAAGAAACTCCCAGCAGTACGATCTATCCATTTAAAAGAAACCCGTTTGGAGTGCCTTGTGTGTAAAATGAGTTGGAAAAGCCAAAAGACTTAAGTGAACATTTCATCTCAAAGTCACCTTTCCAAAATATCAAATAATATTGTCAATATGAAGAACGTCACCTCAGAGACCTCCCCTGATGCAGTAATAAGAATATCACAGTAGATTAAAGATAAAGGTTAATTGAAGTTTAAATAGTGATACTCTCTACATCTCGTAAGATTCCCATCCCTAAATTGTCAGAGTAAGAGTTTCAGAATGTCTCTCTATGAATTGTAAGTAAATTTTAAATTAAAGTTTGGCGAGAGACAACTTCATTCATATTATAGATTCCCTTGTCATAGACAGGTTTCAGGTTTGCCGTGAAAGTTAAAATGAAATTGAAAGTTAAAGTAAATTGGCAAAACCCTACATCCGTCTAATGACCCTAGCACCCAAGAGATGAGAGCATAGTACTGTAAAAGTAAGTTTTTTATTGAAATTCCCTTGTCAAAGACAGGTTTCAGGTTTGCTGTGAAAGTTAAAATGAAATTGAAAGTTAAAGTAAATTAGCAAAACCTTACATCCATCTAATGACCCTAGCACCCAAGAGATGAGAGCATAGCACCGTAAAAGTAAAGTTTAAGTTGAATTTAACGTAAAATAGTGATACTCTGCATCAAAGATGCCTTCCTTGGTAACAATACTCAAATGTAAGTATTTTTTAATCATCCTTTCCAATTCAGTCAAGTCCACTTGGCCTAACTACATCTAAGACTCTCATGAAGTCACATATCGTGAAAGAAAATAGATTTTGATACGATTGATCCTCCTGCAACACGGTAGCTCATCCCCCTAACCAGCTAGGGCGTCATCGAGGTGCCCACGCGCCTCCAGGCTGATCCGCGACTTAACTAGTTCCAAACCTTCAATTACCAATTCAGTTAATCTTAATATGTGAAACCATTTTTAGTCTCGTGAATACACATATTATAAAACAAACTAAATTTGCTTAAAAGCTGTACGCGCGGTAATCCTGGATAATTGTCGAATAACCATCCTAGGGTAATTTGTCCCGGTAAGTAAGAAGGTCGTGAATCTCCTTACCCAGAGTTACAAAGACCATAAACCCGGATCCTAGTCAAAACTAACATGGAAACGTTCAATATGTGCTTTCACCCATCTCGTCACTTCAGTTTGTAATAATATTTAAATGCCTATTTTATACACATTTGGTAACAGTAGAGCTGCTTGTTTAAGAAAATATAATTAATCAAAAGAAACCTTTAATAACATTTAAATTGTAATCAACAACTCCTTTGCACCAAACAAAGCCAAGTGCCAAAGTAGACTCTCTCAACAAGAAAGTATTTAAAATATTAAAATTCAATAAAAACTAAATAAGCTTTAAATTTTCTAAAGTCAATTAGCCTTCCCATATAGAATGCATGATTGTTGTATAGTGTAATGTTATCATGTAATGTTATAAAACCATATATAAATATATACACATATAAAAATAGACTAATTAATAAATTATAAATCAAGACTCCGACTTCACAGCCATAGGTCAATAATAATCCCTTCGATATCAGAACCAATGAAAACTCATTACGCAGGCTGACTCCAAGCTCACTGAAACAGAAATAATCGGACAATAATAATCAACGCTCCAGTTCTAATCAGCAAACATAACAAGTAAGAGTCCATAATCAGGTCCAACAACGTGTGTGCAACAGCAAGACAAGTACTTCTATAAGTCTCCATTGACATATAATGAATCCTCCCATAGCAAAGTAACTAATAATCATATTACTTGAAAAAATCATCAAAATCTCCCAATAGTTCCCGGCTATGAAGAAGTAATATCATTTAATTAAGTTTCCTAAGACAATATTATATTTAAGGATCCTTAAATGAAATTAGATTAATATATTTTATCCGCAAGAGACTATGTATCATAACTCCTAAGTAATGTATTAGCTCACTGAGGCTTTATAGATAACCCTTAGTCATTTAGTTAACTATGAAACTAAAACAATGTACAACCAATTCTTATCTGTTAATAACGCACAAGTCAATTAAGACATACTTTAAATTATTTTACCCTTATATAGCTCGTTCTCCATACAATATATAAATTAAGGACAGTAATTAATTAAGTTCTAAAATATATAGGACAGTAGATAGTAAACGACCCTACCTATCTTTACATAAGATTAAGTAAGATTTCATATTAAAGGCTTATGTATTTCTATATCATTTATGCCTAGACAAATTATAGAAACGTTCCTATAATATTATAGTTTTGAAGAAACGGACCTAAGGAACCCTAATACTTCTAAAGACTACCGACTAAGTGTAACAAAATCAATGTTATTTATAATATGTACTACTAAGAATAGAAGTTAATTGTAACTACACATTACTATTCAGGCCCTTAAGATTAATTCAAATCGTATGCATACGAACAATTATTATTAAACTACTAATACATTACAAAAGACAAGAATGCGTGGTCACGTTAGAAGAACGTCTGAAAACATAACAAGCAAGATATCAGGTAAGTCTACATGGTTAGTAAAACTATTAATGTATCAAATAAAACATGAAAACTTAGCTTGGTTCTTTGGCGAAATTTATAACATTCGTTTCCGAAATTTACATTGATATTATGATTGATTTATTTTTAACAGCGATTAGTTTATCCATTTAATTCTCAATTAGATTTTCTCCATCTGAAAATATATAAAACACTAATTTTTCCGAGAATTCTTTTCATTGTCCTGTTCTCTGTCAAAACCCAATAATCAAGTCCTTTATTTTCTCTGTCAAATTTTTTGAACAAAGAAAAATTCGATTATATCATACAAAGAGATTAGCAGTAAATACATATATTACGCGAAATAAGGAAGGGAATACATTATATGGAGAACAGCCATTCCTTTATAAATAAATAAAAATTAATAGGTGAGAAAATAATAAATACATGATGATGCGTACCGTCACAACCATCATACTCATCATCATCACATCAACTCGGCACTCACGCATCTCATATCAGCATATCAGCTCATCACTCCAGTTCTCATCAAGTAAGTCCACTTTCCCTGCTGCCCTTCCATCCTGAAGTCTGGCAATAGCCAGAACACCTATTACTTTAATTTCTATATTTTCGAAAATCTTTGAGACAGCCATGCATGAACAGTTGAATCAATTTTTTGATAAATTTAGGGTTATTAAACAGGAACAGAATGGATTCCAAAAAGGCAAATCTACTACACTCGCAGCTTTTCACCTTGTACATAACATTTTAAGTAATTTGGACAAAAAAATATCTACGGTTGCTTTATTTTTTATATGTCCAAGGCTTTCGACTTCGTTTCTCACGAGTTATTACTTGAAAAGTTGGTAAACTATGGCATAAGAGGACCTGCACACGAATGGATCAAAAGTTATCTTAGCAACCGTAATCAATGTGTAGAAATAGCTAGCTTGTGTTGACGGTAAACAACTGATTGGTAGTAAAGTTTCTCCATACATGGAAAACACACATGGTGTTCCTCAAGGAAGTGTTTTGAGGCCATTACTTTTCCTGATATATATTAACGATCTTTCTGACATAACTAGTTTTAAATGCACGTTATTTGCGGATGACATATCTATTATATTGACTAGGAACAAACACAATAATTTTGACTATGAAATTAATAATACTATTGACAGTGTAATCAACTGGTTTGACATGAATAATTTGCACGTAAATCTGGCTAAAACTAATTATGTACAATTCCAAACTTATGGTTCTAAAGTCGATGAAAGAGATATAATATATAAAGGAACTAAAATTAATGAGACAAATAGAACAAGATTTTTTGGCATAACTATAGATAAGTACTGTAATTGGAAAACGCATGTTGAACAAATTAGCAAAAAAGTTAATAGTTTTGTGTATGTCCTAGCAAAGCTAAGAAAAATTTCATCATTAAGTACAGTACTAATGGCATATCATGGATATGTGGCTTCGGTACTACGGTATGGGACAATTATTTGGGGTAACTCTACAGACATAAATAGAGCATTTATAGCTCAAAAAAATGCATCCGAGCTATTGTAGGTATCCGATTTTATGATTCTTGTAAGCCTCATTTTAAAAATCTACAAATTTTACCACTGCCATGTATGTATATTTATGAAATATGTTTATTTGTCAGAAACAATTTAACAATTTTTACGACGGCTAAAGACCTCTATCCAAACAATACTAGAAATAGTGAACGACTGGTTTTAAATGTAGCACCAAAAACAACCCTCTTTACCAGAAACTGCTATAACATGTGCATTCAAATATATAATAAAATTCCAATGCACATAAAAGACTTTAGGATTAACAAATTTAAAATTCAACTAAAGGAATGGCTTTTAAATAGAATGTTTTACTCGGTGGACGAATTCCTCAATTGTAAATAAATATTTTCTTTGACTTATAAATGTTATTATTATTATTATTACTACTCTGTATGTCTTTCAAGACCACGGGCCATAAAAAAGGCCCGGACTTTTGGAGAGCTTGCGTGGGGCCATGGGGAGGCCAACACGTAGAGGCCCCTTGACAAATTTAATGTAAATATGTGGCGTGACACTGACCGGCGATTATCCCTGTCTACACCATACAATAATGCACCCAAGGACAAGCCCCGGCCAGTGTAGGACTATTGTGGGAAATGAAGACAAAAAGTACCGGGCTATTGGGGTGAACTGTTGTGGTACTAGCGGTCTGGGAATATGGGGACTATGGCGTCTGCCCGTCGCAATATTCGGGGAACATGGAAAAATGGGCAGACGGTGACTCGCCACTCCCTGCATGGGCCCCAAAAAATGCCATTATTACTACTATTATTATTAATTATTGTTTGACATTTATCAGTTTTTTGTTTCATATGATCCATTTAATATTGTATAATTTATTAAAATTTATTAGAAACATTTGTATGCTCCTATGGGAGCAAAACATCTGTACACTGTGACATATATACCAACTGTTTAACCATGTTTTGAACAAATAAATTTGATTTGATTTGATTCCAACAAAAACATCGCTCCAACAATTTTGCTGTCTACCCTCTTTATGTGTGAGGTGACGGTTAACGCAGCTTTTTGAGACGTTTTTCGCGTTCAATGATATAGCGCCGCGCGCTCATCTGTTTTTTTTTTAAGTCAAATAATTGTAATTACTGGCCGTGCCAATAACTTTTATTAAGACCTAATCTGCGTACAAAGTGATAGCTCTCAAGTGAAACCATAGTGCTGTGCGCTATTCCCTAGTGCAACCTGAACCGACCCAGAAGAGGTCTGACCTTAAAGATGGTGGAGCTTCTGCTGTTCTAGTGCGACACCCCGTCCACAAAACGTCATAGGCGCCGCTACGCTCAGCGCCTCCCGTAGTCTATTACATCGGGCCACGTGGACCAATCCCGTGTACGGCCCCCTTGTCTTGAAGAGGAGTCCTTGCCCGGGGGTGTCACAGATGTGGTACGTTTAGTCAAATTCGTGTGGCACCTCATAAAAGCGCATAGAATCACGCTGGAACATTTCGAGATTACGCTTCAAAATTTCCAAGCGTCGCTTTTTGTTTTCGTCGGTTAACATTCGTGGCACCCATTTTGCGGACACTTTTTTGAACCCCAGTGAATCAATTAAAATCTATACATATACATCTATAACACCAAAGGTGCTACCAATTTACTGCTGCTCTCTAAAAGGAAACTGGAACCTGGCCACTAATGCTGGAACACAACACAAGGCTGTTATAGCAGCATACATTAGATCAGGGGTGGTAGCCATCCAGTCGAGCAAATTCCCTACCACCTGGCTGTGGGTTTTTTTTCGCCTCTTACGTCAGGCCGCCCGGCCGCAGGAAATTGTATTCTTTCTCCGTTCCTGCACAGAACAAAATCTGTAAACATGTGACCACTGTACAATTATTTATACTTTGTATAGTGTGTCGACCTAAAAAGCCTTCAATAAAAATATTTATTACAGCGCGCCCATTTCGTAGAATACGACTTATCAGCAAATAAACAACGGTTCCACACCAATGGCTTTTTCGGTATTATCTTTCGAGCGCAGCGGTTTGTGTCAATTATTGCTGACGGTATCAGGGCGAGCGTTTTAGTAATAAAACGGATCGGCCAAGTGCGTGGTGGACTACAAACTATGAAGGGTTTCGTGAGAAGAGTTTAGGGGACGCAAATTACGCCACACCAATTTCATGATTTTTGACCCCTTCCCCTTGTCACAGATGGTCACATTTATGAGACTTCTTCCTCCCTAGTTTGACATTACATATTGTTACGAGTTACAGGACTCGAATTAAAATGCCGTTGGAATTGCTATAGAATTTATTAAAACTATACAAATACGTATAACACAAATATAATAACACGCGCAAAGTCCGGCACTAAATAGATTACCAAATGTAATACACACGTCTTGCTCCGCTATTGGTTATCGCTTGACTCCCTCACCCCTCCTTTATACTGTACAAATACAATATGTCTACTGACCGCGTGCACTGAATTATACAAGAATCACACCTGGCTAATGACTACCATAAAGATTACAATACACAATGGGCTTTTTCTAATAACAATTTTTAAACATAAAGTAAACAAAAGAAGTCAGTAATAAAAGCGTTTTAATGTTATTAGCTCAAACATCGACGCGTAATAAATGTGCTTTGTTTACAGATATGCAGGTGGCCCAAATTGTAACAATATTTTGCAATTTTTCATCAATAAATTATTACACTAAAACAGCAGTAATTAGTTTAATTTACATACATTTACCCCTCGTCAAACTGTATCACAATTCGTCTACCACCCCTCCCCCCCCCCTTATCTGGACAGAGGAGTATGAAATTTCGCACACTTATAGTTTATATAGAGAAGAAGCGACGAATGCTATTTTTTTTTATTATGCATAAAAATACATTAAATTAAAAAAAAACATTACACACAATACCATGTATTTGACACACACACATATATACTCTTTTGTTTATTGAAAGTCAAATTAACAGTGTAGCCATGACGAAATCTGTGATTATAGAAGTATATTTGACAACAAATTGTTATGGTCGAATTTCGACCACGTACTAGTAAATGTAATAGTATGATTAAATTGTGTCAAAGAAGCAAGTGAGGTGTGTAAGAATAAACCGGTATGGCGCTCTGTTGTTCGTGCCTACCCTGGAAGGGACCTGGCGTGAAGTTATGTATGTATGTATGTATGTAAATTGTGTTAATCAGACATAGCTATTCGCAGAAAAATAGTGCTTTTTGAGTTTTCAATATTGCTAAGGATTTGGCCTCTGACAGTAAGTGGCAGCATATTCCAAATTTTGGAAAAAGTAACCTGTCGTTATGGCGACTACCTTTGATTTTAGGATGTTAGTACACTATTATTGGTTGTATAGAATTATTTTTTGCCTTATTTTAAACACACACACAGACCTAACGTTTTCTAAGAAAAACGACTATAATATACAAAGCTGTTGAGTTAAGGATGTGTACAAAGGACGGCAATTCGGGACACGGCATAAATCGTGAGGAAGTTGGCTTGAATCTGCAAAGAGAATAAGAGCCATCCAGTCTCGTCTGTCGCGGTTTCCATGACTACCGTTGCTATGGAAACCGACGGAACGTTTCCTCCGACACCCCCGGGCATCGCTTTCATCCCATAAATAGACAATAATCCGGGAGTCGTAGCACGGCGATGGTTTATTCGAAAGGCTTGTAAATCTGGTCAGTGTCAAGTTATCCTGAATATTTAACTTGTAGATTTATCTTTTGACAAATAGGTATCAGGTTAAAACCGGTTCTGTATAACAAAAGCCTCTAAATTATAGCCTTTGATTGACCTCAAAACAAAGAGTTTTTATTCCCTAAATTAATTTGACTTTTTATTGCGAACCTGGCAAATAGGCAGACGGCCCATCTAATAAAAAGTGGTTATGTTGGCAATATATAAATTTATATTATTGCCTCGCCTCTGCTCCTATTTTTGATACAACAATATTGTGTACACGACTCCCTGGGGCACGAATAAACAAACCCGTGAGGTGTCCGTGCCACAGTTCAAATGTGTTTCTAATGTTATACATTGTTTGCATTGAATGTAAGCATATTGGATTAAAAAAAATAGTTTACATATTACCATAATAAACAAACCGTAGCAATGAGCCTAGTGTTAATATTGCTAAGATAAATAGAATTATTACAAGTAGAAATAAACAGATTATCACGAAAAATTATGTCTATCCGGAAAAAAATCAAAATTGTAAGAAAGTAGACATAAGTAAATAAGTAAAAAAATGTATAGTGATAAGATATTTAAAAAGCAAAGAGAACAAGTAAATAAAATACGACTATACTTATTTTCCCATAAAAAGAAAAAAAAAGATCAGAAAATAAAAAGAATATATCTGAATAACCCAGAGGTTATTCAGCTCCTTTTCTGCCATGGTATAAGCCAGACCTTATACCATGACAGTGATCGAGGCGATTAAAAAAAAAAATTATCCGCACCTATAGACCTTTGTAGGACCAGGGCGAAGCCAACGTGTTCCCAGATTTTATGGTCGGTTAAGAGAGAATGGGATAGCGAAGATTTGTTATCGGAACCAGGGTTGGATTTGGGTAAGCTGAAGGCGATAGCATAAAAAATTTAAAAGATAGTATTTGTAAAAAAATATAGTACACTTTATTATTTTGAATTAAAAATACCTAAACATTAAATAATAGTAAATAAAAGTAATAATTAGACTTACTATTAGACGCCTATGAACTCTATTACCTACTTCATAGAGAGCCATATGCAAACTTACTGTTCGAATAATCAGTACCTATGTCAGAAGAAAAAGTATTATTCACGGGTACTCCCCGTAAATGGTTCATGGATGAAGATTTATAATCTGTATTCTTCGACTACAGATTAGACAACGTGACTTTTTGTTTAATTTTGGGTTAGCACCGAATAGTATTTAAATACTACTTATATTAGTCACATAGGCCAAGGTATTGAAATTATAGTATATTTTCGTACTACCGTTAGATATGGATAGTATACAGTACGAAACATGAAATTGTAGTACAAATACTATAATTATAGTACGAAATACAACCCTGATCGGAACTCTCACTCATCATACGAAACACGATTAGCACAAAGATAACCGTCCGACGCCTAGCTGCTAATTGTGCGAGCTACGGGCGTCGGTGGTATGCGGGATGCGGAGAGGTGTGCTCTGGCGGGCGGGTCAGGCGGGTGCTCTCTGTCCGCAACAAGTTGCTTGTTTAAGCTGCGTGGGTGACTGTGCCCTATTCATTCCCTGAATTAATTTTCCTATGAACAATTTCATCAATACAAAAAAAATATCACCTGCGTGAAGTTTCAGCAAAGTATGATATGTTAGCGATCCCTCCACCCCATCCATCATGTGCCTAATTACATATCACGAAAGACATTGGCTATGTTAATTGATTACATAATAACATTGAACAACACCACGGCAGCGTACGACGTTCTATAATAATGTTATAATGTGGTTTGTGTATGTTTGTTTTATTGCAAAGCTGGCAGACAGGCAGACGGACCACCTGATTGAAAATGGGTACCGTTGCGTATAAACGTTTGCAACACCAGGGGTAAACCCAAAGCATTGACAAACATTTTCAAACAAAGACTACATATATGACTATTGGATAAATGTTTTTTTAATGTTTTAATAATTGTGATAGTTTCTAATCTATAATGATTTTGTAATATTTGTGATAATGTGTTTTTGATAATTTTAAAGAAAATTTGCACGCCTCATAGTCAAAACATGTATTCTAATGTCACCTAAAATTTATATACCATGTCTCAAGCAAAAAAATGAATTTGAATTTGAACAACTTTAGGATGGAATAGAAGGAATCAGAGAGAAGAAATAGAATAAAACGGGATGGGAAATGGGAATAGAATAGGGGGATGCGATGAGGATTCCCTGTGACGGCTAGCGACACTTGCAATTCAGCAAATGTAATGTGTGGATATTCTTGGCACTGTCGTTAGTTACACCACCTATTTTTTAACAACTCTACGGACTCGAGGTCCGGACCCTTTTTCTACAATTTAATTTTTAGAATTTTTAACACGCTTATTAGTTATTTTGATTCTTGTGTGTGACATTAATTTAGTGATTTTGTGTTGAGGTGTATGTGTCTTACAAATAACTTATTAATTTACACCACCTATTCGAGTCTATTCGTATGTACTAAATTAAAGACAGTTATATAATTTAATAATTTATTTCATTTTATCTCCATCTGCTCGACACGCCATAATTGGATTCAGAAGAGGAATCATACTTAACATTACAACAGTAATTCACACATATTCCACAAGGTAACCTATTTACCATCACAATAGTTACCCCGACATGATCACGACTGACCGTTAAATTCCCCTTAAATAAGCACAGCAGCACTTGAACACAGCAGTGAGACGTTTTTGACGGATATTAATAAATGTTCCATTCTTGAGTCTAAATTCTCCCATTTTTACGGAATGGACAGTATATCCACGATATTTGCCCATGAATTTTATTGTACATTATATTTCTTATTTTAATTTTAGAGCTAAGTTTTTATTTTTAATCTAGATCCAATTGGCTCATGTTTAAACTTAATTTGAGAGGCAGTGAAGTCAGATTGGCATTCCATTTAAACAATTTAAAAATATATAGGCTAGGGTGTGTCTTGTATTTAAAACTGTATGACAAAAAATTTGCCAGACTGTATGATCAATAAATAAATATTTATCAAAAAAGAAAGGTCTGTTTGTCAATATGACAATAAGTAAAAAAATTACAATTAATTAAGAATGTAAAGGAGGAGGAAATAGTAAGAAGGAAAGGAATTAATTAAGTTAAGGGGAACCACAGTCGATATCCAAAAGAGATTCCTATTGCCAATGCGATATTTAATAACGGCTGAGTCAATATTACAGCGATTTTCCTCGTCATATAAAAATGGCGGACGTCGTAACATGATCACGGAATTTATATAACCTTCATGATTAACTATACCATTCACGATAACTTGACGCGCAGGGTTACCAGCAACCAAAAAAATAAACACCTAAAGCTAGAGCCAAAAACACCTACAATCTTGATAATTGATAGAAAATCCTAAGACAATTAATAATAATTTACGTTTTATAATATTCTCTATTTTGAAGTGATAACTTATTATGGGACGGTATACCCCTCAGTTACGTAACGCGTTACGGCGCCAGTCTATCTGGCCTCTCTTTCTCTCACGCATACGGCAGCGGTAGGCAGGCTAAGTTATCACTTCTGTCGGGCGTCCCGTGACGCACATACACACAAATTTAATCTATTTTATAACATGACTAGCTTCAGCCCGAGACTTCGTCCGCGTGGAATAGTAAAAACAAAATTAAAACCCCCGATTTTGAAACATTCTTCATTGGTGCTCCGCTCCCATTAGTCTTAGCGTGATGATATATATCCTATAGCCTTCCTCGATGAATGGACTATCTAACTCTCAAAGAATTTTTCAAATCAGACCAGTAGTTCCTGTGATTAGCGCGTTCAAGCAAACAAACAAACGAACTCTCCAGCTTTACACATTAGTATAAGATATTGACGACCTATTTTTCAATCATCAGATGAAAGTTATCAGTCAAATAAATTATACCTTGACTATGACTTGATATGCAAAAGTGAAACAATTCAACTGCTTTATTCATGCAACTTTTTTTATCGCTGGAGTACAGCAAAAAGGCTGACGGTCCACCTGGTGGAAAGCTGTTACCGTCGCCTATGGACGTTTGCAACATCAGAGATGTCACCAACGCGCTTCCGGCCTCGAACAAATTTTATGACACCCTTTTGGAAAAACTCCATATGGTCGCGCTATGGGAAAACCTCGGGTAGCACATTCTAAATCCCCACGGTTCGTAAGAGAAACGTTCTACAGAACCGTTCCGTACATGAGCGAATCGGCTAAAGGAAGTGGGGGTGAACACACAACCGACGGCGAGCGGTGCGATGGTAGAAAGAGGACGAAGGCACCATTGTAAACAGTTCTTCGAAACACTCCCCGTTATACAATCGGTAGAATACACAGAGAGAAGCGAAGTCTCTCCTGAGGCCAAGCGTATCTAGGCCATCTGTGAGTATGGGATCATCAACAACTGTCATTTTTAATTTTACCATGTAGTAATTTTATGCTTATGAATAACATTTTTTATCAGATAAAAATCCCCAGTGGTTGAAAAATAGGCTCTTAGTGATGTTTTTAAAATTTGGCAACCCTGAAACTCAAGTCTCGTGTACGGAGAATATAACAATTCATTCTGCTTTGTGTACACGTGTACTTTAGAGGCCCAATTCTGGAATTTTGATATCTTGGCGTATTGAATATATTTAGGGCCTAACTTATAATCGTTGCTTAAATTTAAAGAAACTGCTCAGCAACTGATTAATGAAAATCGTACCCATAAACTCCTCTTTAGTCGAATATTTTGGGTACAGCCTTAGACCATGTACAGCCTACGTTAATCATTCAAATTTCGTTTATGTGTTCCTTTTAGATAAACAACAGGTAATACACGTTTATAAGTGAAAAAAAAAACATTGATTACGGTCTGATTCTGATTCTCTTACTTAAGAGATGCCTAACCGTTTCTTAACGAGATTATTATAAGTAAGGCCGTTAAAGTACAATTCCATTGAGATAGTATCGAGAATTCGTATTCTACTAAATCCACAAAATCATCACGATATCGTCGTGGCAGAATAAAAGTAGAACAGAATTGGTATTACCATCAGGTGGTATAACCATAAGGTGCTACAAATGCGCTGCTGCTCGCTTAAGGGAGACTGGACCCTGGTTATTAATGCCGGAACACAACTCACGATTGTTATGGCGACATACTTTAGACCAGGGGTGGTAGCCATCCAGTCACGCAACCCAACTTACGACAGGCAACCCGGCCGCAGGAAATTGTATTCTTTCTCCCTCTTCGTCTTCTATTATCTAGTTCTATTTGTAGTTTTGTTTCGCCTTCAGCACTTAACTAGTCAATATTTATTTTCAATAATAACAGTGAATATATTACAATGCAAGCGGTGTTCAAGTAAATAGTTTTTACATTAATGGCCTTACTTATAAACGTTGGTTAAATTATAAGCAACTGTTTAGCAGCTGATTAGTGAAAATTTTACCCATAAACTCCTTTTAAGGATAAATGGTGGTAAAGCAACTCATAAATAACTGTCAAATTTAACCAACCTCGAGAGGTAGTTTAAATGACTGCTAAAAGACAAAATGGCTATTCACATTTGAAACAGCTGATTCTCACTGAGTACGGAAATAAGGGGATCGAATCTGTGTATAAAAATATAAAAAAAGAATTGAATTAGTGTCGCCACCTACCGTAGCTAAAGGGATATTTATTAAAAGACATTGCTAAAAAGTTTTATAAAAGCAAACAATGTAAAATCACTAGGGTATTATGTATTAAAAAAGAATAACAATTAAAATAACTAAAAAAATATTGTTACGTGCGAGCGGGAGTACATAGGATTGGAAGGAAACACCAGTTTTTAACTAAACGCTTTTATTGACTTACACAGCCATGATTCCTCTCCGCAGAGTTGGCCCCACATGCACAACTAACAACGCTCTGTCCCGACAATTATGTCTTACTCACAATACCGTCGCCGATATTGCGTAGACCACTTTCTGCTGCTGCAGTGCCCACATTCTAATTTACCCCATGTAGCCCGCTTCTGGATCTTCTCTTAAACTACGCTACGTAAGTGGACAGTTCAGTAAGGGGGGGTCTTCACTGAACTGTCCACTTAACTTTTCACAAAATTCACCACTAAACTCGTCACTGTCTTCTATTAAACTTCTCTTCCAGCTCTTTCATATCGCATTTGTCGCTTCACTGTCTTCAATTGAACTCTTTTAACTACCGGTAGGCACGCCTTATATATCCGCAAGAATCTTCTAGAACCCATACTTTCAATGTTAGAAAGAAAGAAAAAACTTTATTTGCAAAAATAGCGACGTAATTACATTTTTATATATATATATTTTTATATATATGTTATCCACAGAGCTTATTTTGAAAATTAAATTTTCTTTTCATAATTTTTTCATTTACTATCTATCCCTTTCTAAACTATCTTAAACTTCCTATCCCTGTCCCTGTCTTTTCCTTCTCAAACTTCTATTCTACAACTTTCGCTCATCATCTATTCCGTTTAAAATGTTGTGTTTTCCTACCACAATCTTCTACCTTTTTCTAAAAGTCATGAGAAGGGCTTATGCTGCCAGAAAGTTCTACCATCGGTCGCCACAGTATTAAATATTTTCACTCGGCACATAATGGGGATTGTTCACTTTTTTTCAATCTGGCTATTTGAAAAACCATTTCGAGGAATAGTGTCCCTAATCATTTCTATCTAGTTAAAACTCCAAAAAACGTATGATCTTCTTGTATTTTGTAAGAAATGCGTATGACCTTTATTTGACCTTACTAAATCCAATCAGGTGGGCCGTTGCCTGTTTGCCTGCTTCAGGTGTAAAAAAAAATCTAGCTGTACATTATTAGATTTAAGTTATGTAACATGGATTTTCCCTAAAGACCACTTTAAAAAATTTAACGATAACTATAGGAAATAATAATGGTTGAACACGAAAAATTATAAGCCTAGCGACAAAATACACTAAAATGATCACGATACGTAATGAGTAATGACAGTGATAGTTAAATAAGTAGCACAGATTACTATGATTAGATATAGATAAAACTTGCTTTGATTATTTTTGTTTTCTAGGCAAAGAAATCAATGTAAACTTGTGCCTTATGACGTCATCGGAGAAATAACTTTAAAATCGAATTATAAAAAAACTAACGCTTAAAATACAAAAATATTCAAATTAATATCTTAAAATACCCTATTTTACGTAATAAAAATATAAAATCAGAGGGTAATTTTTTGTGAGCAATCCCCATTCAATAACTTCATTATTGTAGTACCCTTTACCGACACTAGCGCTATTGTCTTTTGTGGCTATTTCTTGGACTATTACAGCTCTCTCAGTCAGCTCTACCCGACAGGCTGTGTTTAGTATGTACTACATAATACTGGTGTGTGTTGTTGTTTTCATTTTCTTGGTATAAAACATGGAATTCGACAATCTCTACGATTTTATACATGATATCGAGGAGCTGCATACTTTTGATGCGACAAGAAGACGGAGAAAGACATACAGAGCTCGTTTCAAACCGTTGCATGATTTAACAGATGATGAGTTCAGGCTATGATACAGATTCAGTAAGACGAATATGTGCAAAGTAATAGAAATAATAAGAGCTGATCTGCAAGTGGATACCCGAGGTGGACATACGGAGTAAGGTAGCAATCGCGTTCCCTTCGAAAAGTTGGCGGTACATAAAAATGCCATCAAATTTAACAGAAGAAGTCAATGCAATCTTATTCATAACACACAGGTCGTTTGAAACGCGGATTTTTGCGAAAATTGTGACATTGTGGTCATTGTAGAGGCAGCACACATGATATAAGGATATAATGAGAAAGCTCAGTCAAGAGGAAATTTGAAGGAAATGAGTTTGTTGAACGGCTAATTGGTTATAGTAGCTATCCAAGGACTTCTCACCTTGTAACACCACTGCTGAGGCTCCACACTGCAGAAGAGCAGCGTTACAATCACTGTCATATCCAAACTTGTAATGTTATTCAAAGATGTTTTGGTGTATGGAAACAATGGTTCTGAATATTATTAGAAGCCATGATAGGCTCTTACACCTCAATACAGGCAACTATTATTGCTTGTACAGTATTGCACAATTTAGTGATTGAGCTGAATGAAGAACAAGGTGCATATTCATATTAACTTAATAATATTTTTTCATATAATAATAAAATATGACCTTTGGCCAGTTCCTATATCTGACTAGTAGTTACTTTTAGTCCTGTATCTTACTAATATTTGCTTTATTACTGATTTTTTGTTAGTTTTCAGATAGAGAAAATCTTCAACCTGAAATGCCTGTATGAAGATTTTAATGATTTAATTTTATCATTCTTATTTGGGTATAATGGAGAAGATAAAGAATACCCCTTTCTATGACATGATACTGATCAACATTATCACTGAACTTCCTTAATTTTATTGAGTGCAGTCTATTACAATATTAATTCTACAGAAACCACTAAACCTAAACAAATTACCAACCTCATGGCGGCCCCAATATCTGAGGACTGCCATTATTTGCAGCTCAGGTTATTAATATTATTGATGACCATGTAGAACAAATAAAAAGGAACATTTTTAAACAATTAAAACACCTCAAAAAATTTAAATGCACAATTTTAATAAAAAATTATACACAATTATGTATTTTTTATTATTTTTGATAGCCAGTAATCTTCTTCCAGAGACATTATTTTCAATCACTTTTAATGCAACTCTTATCACACCTCATCTTGCACTCAAGGGCTTCTCTTTTACACTTCATTCCTTCTTCCTTTGCTGCTTTGGCCAACACAAACAATGCTTGTTCATGGCTTCCCATTGCAGTAGTCTCCTGTATGTCTGTGAAAACAAAAGCTATAATAATAACAACCTATAAACATACCAATATTGGACTTGAATGTCCCATTCAGTAAGGGAAGGGACTGACAGTATACGCAATATGCTTTTCCAAGGCCGATTGGCAGGTTTAACACATTGGTTATACCGACCTGCAGGATTCATCTCAATGTTTTCCTCCATTGTTAATCACCTGAGTGATGTATGTTTTCCAATCAGGATTCGAACCTGAGCACTTTGCGTTTAGGACACATGTACTAACCTTTTTATTTAAATGGCCCATATGGCCATGTATCCCCCTATATACTATCCATTAATCTACTACCGCTTTGTGGCAATAAAAACGAAAGCAATACGAAAATATATATCATAGAGACAGTGACTCTTTGTTTTTGAATGTACTAAATAAAAACTTGTAGTTACCTATTTAATATGAATAATATCACTGTCAAAATTTTTGGAATCCACAGTAAACTCATGGGATATGGTCTCCATCAAAATCTGAACTTCAACAGGCCGGCTACCTAGGCGGAAAATCTCCTCCACCAGTCATTGTTCTCGCTCTTTTAAATGCCAATTCAGATTGTTAGCCTTGTTTTTCATATTAGCCAAGCGAGCTTTTTGGCGACTTCCGCGTTTGTGCTCGTTTCTTTTTAAATAATATCCGCACACTCAAGTACCAGCATTTCGAGAATTTGCTAAAAAAAGCATAAAATATTATGTTAGCGTGCATTAGGCATTTGTTAGTAGAGTATTCAAAGAAAAATAAGGATTAATATAGTTATTTTACATATTATGCGCCGTATTACAAACTACTATGGATGCTACGTATGCTATGCCCTATAACGCTTACACTTGCTGTTCACTCAAGTTTTTTTGTATTCTTTTCACATGGCGTTCCGCTGTGATGTATTTAAAGATTATTTTATCAATTTCTATTATTTTCTATTTTTTTTTTTTTTTTTTTAATTTTTTTTAACTTCTGGCTGCAATGCCATTTATGCATTGATTTTGCCAATGTCGAGAGTAAAGAAAAGCCAGGTGAAAAAAAAATGGCTAAATAAAAAGCAATTTGACCGGTAAATTAAAAAGAAAATTCTGCAAATCTAATATAATATAAAAAACAAATTAACTTAACTTATTAACTAACTTCAAAACAAACTAAGTATAATATATATATACTATAACAACAACATATATATACTATACAATCCATATAATTATACGAATATATATATATATATATATATATATATATATATATAAATATAAATATATACATGCATATATAATATACAAACTATTATAAAATAATATTATTCACAGTCAAGAATTTACAAAGAATATATACAAATGACTTATGCGATAAAGTTAAGAGAGCACTACTATTAACAGGACGAGGGCAATTAACAGGAAGAATGTCATAAAGGGGAGTAACAATTTTACGGCAGTGGGAAAAGATATGTTCTATAGAACCTTCGCCCAGGCCACACTCACACAAAGAACTATCACGAATCCTGAGTTTTGCTAAGAAAACAGGGGAACAAACATGGCCAAGTCGTAAACGAATTATGATAGATGAAATTTTTTTAGGGATGTTGCGGAAGCGGAAAAACCAGGGAGACGAGGGGATAAGGGGTTGGAGATTAGCAAAATGTTTGCCAACAGTTTGAGAAGAATTTTGCCATAAGTCATTCCATGATTTCAGCATCTCGGGTTTAGCGAGAGCTCGAAGATCGCGTGGGAAACACTTGGCATATTTACCACAACCAGCGTAGACAGCTTGTTTGGCACACTTGTCAGCACTTTCATTACCACAGATGCCCGAGTGACCAGGAATCCAGGCTAGAATTACTTCCAAACCCAAAGAGTAACAGTTGTAAAGAGTCTGTTTAATATGCAAGGAAAGTGGGGAAATTTGATTGGAACGAAAAGGGGATTTAGAAATATCTTGTAAGCAGCTCAAAGAATCAGTAAAAATAATACACTTATTAAGGCGATGGGATTCTATATAAAGGGCAGCTTCAAGGATGGCTATAGATTCACTGGAAAAGACAGAATTAAGAGGGGGAATTTTATAATTGAGGATTATTTTAAACTTAGGGATCCAGACTGCAGCACCAAGAGGGCCGTCGTCATTCAGTCTTGAAGCGTCAGTGAAGATATGAAGCCAGCCAGGCCAATGTTCCTGAGTAATTTGGTTAAAAACTTGGTTAGCACCAGAAGTTTCTTTGCTTATACCAAAACTAAAGATGATATTTGGCTGAAACAAAAGACATTCAAAATTAAATTCAAAAATGAAATTTTTGGAATTTTGGAAAAGTTTATAGGGGAGGTCAGTAAATTTCTTATAAGATTTAATCAAATTTGTAGGAGACTTGTGACTCCAATAACGAGACGTAGAAGTAAGCTGGAGTAAACTATCAAGAAGACCTAACAGAGGGTGATTAGCTAGCTCTGCCACTCTGAAGAAGAATCTGTCGGCCAGGAGTTGCCGTCGCAGGAAGAGGGGGGAATCTAAGCATTCAACCTGGAGAGCATTAGTGGGAGAAGATTTCATGGAGCCTGTAATAATGCGCAGACATTTAGCTTGAATCCTGTCAAGCTTCAATAGGGCAAGTTTGTTGCACGGTTCTAATAAAAAATAGCCATAATCAAAATGGCTCCTTACAATGGCATTATAAAGGAGCTTCTGATTGAAGGGGTGGGACCCCCATTTGACGCCAGAAAGAGCCCGCAAAATATTAATATTCTTTTCCGCCTTTGCACAAATGTAATTAAGATGATGGATGCCTGATAATTTTGAGTCCAAATACAAGCCTAAGAATTTAACATTATCATGAATAGGAATGGATTGGTTATCAATGTGTATATCAATGGCAGGAACAGAACGTTTACGTGAAAAAATGACAGCCGAACTTTTCAGAGGAGAGAGGGAGAGGCCATTATCTGTGAGCCATTGATTTAAATAATATAAAGCAGAATTAAGTCGGTTGCAAGCATCAGAAAAAGAAGATGAGGAGGCAAATAAAGCGATATCGTCAGCGTATTGCAAAATTTTACAAAAACAATTAACTGACGTTTCCAAATCGGCTGTGAACAAACTGTAAAGAAGAGGGCTAAGTACTGAACCTTGAGGTAAGCCTCTCCAGATACGTCTCGGAGGAATATCACAGTTAGCAGAGCGTATTAATATGGTACGATCCATAAACATGCTACAAATGACATTGATAATTCTTGGAGGTAAACTCAGGCGAAACATTTTCGATCTAAGTAAGGAAAGATCAACGCTATCATAAGCGGAACAAACGTCTAAGAATACCCCTATCACATGCTCCTTGCGAGAAAAAGCAAGATGGATTTCAGAGGTTAGTAAACTTAAACTGTCCATAGTGCCAAGACCTCTTCTAAAGCCAAATTGGCTGCTCGCAAGAAGACCCCTACTTTCAACGATCCATTCAAGTCTATTTTTCATAAGATGTTCCATTATTTTAGCGAGGACAGACGATAAAGCAATAGGTCTATAGGAATCTGAATTAGACGGGTCTTTACCCGGTTTTAATATTGGAATGATTACTTGAGTTTTCCATGAATCTGGAACAGACCCGGACAAGAATATAATATTAAGGAGTTTGAGAAAAAAACGTTTCGAAGTTTCGGAAGATCTAGTAATGAAGGAATATGGGATGCCATCGACACCTGGAGCAGAATCCCGAAGATGATCCAAGGCGCAACATAGTTCCGCATAAGAAAATTCTGAATTCATTCCACTTGAGTCAGCAGTGGAAGGCAATAGGGAGGGGATACAATCTATATGTGGAACGGAAGGAGGAGAAAGTTTTGAAACAAAATCAGGAAGCCACGAAGGGTCATTAGAGGCAATATTAGGATCGTGTTGAGAGAAACGAAAAGCTTTAATTTTTCTCCATATAAGAGTGGAAGGAGTTCTCGGACAAAGAGACTCACAAAATGAAAGCCAACCGGATTTCTTTTTTGAATGTAGGAATCGTTTAGTACGAGCACATATTTTTTTGAAGTTAACAAAGTTTTCCAAAGAAAGGTCCCTAGAAAATTTTGTTTCGGCTTCTTTTCTTTCCTTGACAGCTACTGAACATTCGGAATCCCACCATGCTGGGGAAGGCAGTTTGTTACGTGCAGAATTTTTCAACGGGATAGATAAATTAGCAGCAGAGATTAGAATAGAGGTGAATTCATTGTAGACAGAAGCAACGTTATCAAGGGTGATAGAAGGGAGAGACAGTAATTTATCTTCAACTAAATTGGAAAATTTATCCCAATTAGCCTTTTTAATTCTAAATTTTAAAAGAGGAGGGAGAACTGGGTTGGGAGAGAAAGAATTAGCAAACGAAATTAAAATGGGAAGGTGATCACTGCCAAGAGAATGAGGCAAAACTGACCAAGAAAGTAACCTAGTTAAAGAGGGAGAGCATAAGGATAAATCTGGGGCGCTAACGTTTTGAGTGGGAGGAACTCTGCGAGTAGGGGAGCCGTCATTTAAGACACATAAATCTAGGCCATCTAGCATGTCGAGAAAGGGTGAAGCAACGGAGTCGCAAAAAGGTGAGCCCCACATAGTATGACGGATGTTGAAATCGCCTAGGATAATAAGGGGTTTGGGAAGAGAAGATAGAATGGATGTTAATTCTGAGATAACATTATTATTAGGATAGGGAACATACAACGAAACAAAAGTAATATCAATAGAGCGAGCAGCAACAATATTCAGGTCGCGAGAATGTTGAACGATAGGAATTTGGGAAAACGAGAACTTTCGATTCATAAGCAGGGCAGAACCAGCCCAGCCATCATCTCTGTCATCTCGAAGACATGAATATCCCGGCAACCTAAACAGGGAGCCGGGAGACAACCATGACTCCGAAATGCCAAAGACCAAAGGGTTAAAACTGTTGAACAGATATATGAGATCCTGTTTTTTATTTTTAATGCTACGACAGTTCCATTGCATGATGTTCTTGGCCATTATTTAGAAATAAATTAATTAAAGACGAAACGATGGATTGAACCATTTCTGAGACGTTGTACGGTAAACCATTTTCAAATTTAGAAAAAATATTTAATAAAGTCTTAGTCATAAGATGCACCATGTCATCGTTTGGAAAAACTTTATTACTAGAGATATTATTATTTAGGGCACAACCATTAGGAAGAGTCGGGGGAGGGGATGATGTTATGCTATTATGTGCTTGGAGGTCGTAAGACTTGCTAGGAAGGGGTTTAGGTCGGCGAACTATAGGAACAGATTTCTTATAAGAGGAGGTAGAAGGCTGAGATAAAGAATGAGAATGAGGTAAAGAATCAGACGATGGAGAGGGTGGATAAATATAATTAGAGGATCTGTTACTATATACCGGTTTACTAGGAAGAGAAGAGTTAACAATATCAGAGAAGGGTCTACGTACACGTGGAAAACCTTTAGCTGCTTCCATATAGCTTATATTGTCCTGGGACATAGCTAGTTTTATTGCTTTTTGTCGAGAATGCTCGGGACATTTGGAGTCCGTAGCTAAGTGACTTCCTGAGCAGAACAAGCATGACACATTCTCAGTGGGGGTATTACAGGCAGTGGAATCGTGAGAACCAGCACAGCGGGAGCAACGGGGAGAGGAACGGCACTGGTCGCGGACATGGCCAAACCGACAGCATCTGTGGCACTGAATAGTGGGTAGTGTGTATAATTTCATTGGCAGAGACATATTGAAGCAATAAACATGATCAGGCAGGACTTGACCTAATAGGGTAAGAACCACGGTACCAGTGGGTTCCCAAACCGTGTTCCCATCGATACGCTTTTTTTTATTTAGACGCCTAGCCTTAATTACTAGAGAAGCAACGGAACGATATTTTCTATTTACACACGACAAACATAAACAACTCAGCTGTCAGTTGTTAGTGTCAACGTCAACAAAGTCACTGGATACAGACTAAAAAACGTAGTACTGACAAAAATTTCGCTCTTTTCCGTTCTTTAGACGAATATTTTGGGTACAACGCTACGTCAATCATTCAAATTTCGTTTCTCTGTGCTCCTCTGCGGTAAGCAACAGGTAATATACGTTTATAAGTGAAAAAAAGATATTCATTGATTAGGGGCTTAAGAATCTCTTATTTAAAGGACGGCTAAACCTTTCTTAACGAGATTTTTATAAGTAAGACCATACAATGTTAAGCCTTAATTGGAAACCTATCATAGTACTTAAACTGATGTAAAAAAAACTGTTGGCGATACTTACATAAATACAAAAATAACCCAAAAAGTCGTATATAATATCTCAAAAACTTCATCCATACTACCTAAACAACCAATAAATATGGTTACAATTTGGGCCACCTGCATACCTGTACACAAAGCACATTTATTACCTGCCGCGGCGTTTGAGCTAATAACATTGAAACTATTTATGACTGTCTTCTTTTGTTTACTTTGTGTTTAAAATTTGTAATTAGAAAACAGACTATTGTGTATTTTTTTAATTCGAGTCCCGCACTCGTAACAATATCAAAACCATTTTTATAAGCGCTACGGCGTCAGTTGTTTTTCAGAATTTTCCACTTCATAATTTAAAAGAAGCTAGAAGAGGGACACAATTTTTCAATTTTCGTTTCAAAAGGTGAAAAAACATAGTAGGCTATTTTCTGATGATTTTCAGTATATACACCAAATATATTACTTACGTCATATATAATAATAATTTTACCTGAAAGGGCATCAAAGGGATGATCGCAATTATGCTATTATTAAATATTACAGGGGTGTGTATCAGCTTTTAGGTCATGACGTCATACGTCCCTTGTCAAAAGCAATTTCCATCACTTATTTTAATGTCAAATAATTATAGGGCCTTTGTCATAGATATGTTAACCCTTTGCCTGTGACTTTGGCCGTATTATAATCTTACGAGCTACAGGACTCAAATTAAAATGCCGTTGGAATTACTATAGAATTTATTAGAACTGTACAAACACGTATAAAACAGGTACAAATATAACTGGATACAACCAGTACAAACTGCACGGTTCAATAACACGCGCAAAGTCCGCCACTATATCGCTTATCGAATGTACACGTCTTGCTTTGTTCAGGTTCTCGCTAGACTGCCTAGAAAATCTTGCATTTTATTTCTAGAGTTTTTTCCTAACTGGAGTAAAGCAGCCAAGCTGACGAACCACCTGATGGAAAGCTGTTACCGTCGCTTATGGATGTTTGCAACACTAGATATGTCACCAACGCGCTGCCTGGCTCGAAAAAATTTTACGACATCGAAAAAATCCATATCATAACGCTGTGGAAAAATCTCACAGCTGGGAGCTCATTCAACTCAACAGAAACGTTCTAGAGAACCGTTGCATACATTTAGAGGTCTTTTGCTATTTTGGCAAAAACGAACAACATCGCTAAAATTGAAAATTAACTTAATTTATACCCCCGCCAAACATTTACTTTTGATGTTTGCACACCGATTAATTTACGCATTTTTGACATCAAATTTCATATGTGTCAATGTCATACTTTATTGTTCTTTTTTTATATTTATGGCTTGGCAACTAGTGGCCTTACTTATAAACGTTGGTTAAATTTTAAGCAACTGTTTAGCAGCTGATTAGTGAAAATTTTACCCATAAACTCCTTTTAAGGATAAATGGTGGTAAAGCAACTCATAAATAACTGTCAAATTTAACCAACCTCGAGAGGTAGTTTAAATGACTGCTAAAAGACAAAATGGCTATTCACATTTGAAACAGCTGATTCTCACTGAGTACGGAAATAAGGGGATCGAATCTGTGTATAAAAATATAAAAAAGAATTGAATTAGTGTCGCCACCTACCGTAGCTAAAGGGATATTTATTAAAAGAAATTGCTAAAAAGTTTTATAAAAGCACACAATGTAAAATCACTAGGGTATTATGTATTAAAAAAGAATAACAATTAAAATAACTAAAAAAATATTGTTACGTGCGAGCGGGAGTACGTAGGATTGGAAGGAAACACCAGTTTTTAACTAAACGCTTTTATTGACTTACACAGCCATGATTCCTCTCCGCTATGTCCCGACAATTATGTCTTACTTACAATACCGTCGCCGATATTGCGTAGACCACTTTCTGCTGCTGCAGTGCCCACATTCTAATTTACCCCATGTAGCCCGCTTCTGGATCTTCTCTTAAACTACGCTACACTCCTCCTTCACTGAACTGTCCACTTAACTTTTCACAAAATTCACCACTAAACTCGTCACTGTCTTCTATTAAACTTCTCTTCCAACTCTTTCATATCGCATTTGTCGCTTCACTGTTTTCAATTGAACTCTTTTAACTACCGGTAGGCGCGCCTTATATATCCGCAAGAATTTTCTAGAACCCATACTTTCAATGTTAGAAAGAAAGAAGAAAGAAAAAACTTTATTTGCAAAAATAGCGACGTAATTAAAATTTTTAAATTAATTTAAAAAAATTATATATTCTTATCCACAGAGCTTATTTTGAAAATTAAATTTTCTTTTCATTATTTTTTTATTTACTATCTATCCCTTTCTAAACTATCTTTAACTTTCTATCCCTGTCCCTGTTTTTTCCTTCCCAAACCTTCTATTCGCTCATCATCTATTCCGTTTAAAATGTTGTGTTTTCCTACCACAATCTTCTACCTTTTTCTAAAAGTCATGAGAAGGGCTTATGCTGCCAGAAAGTTCTACCATCGGTCGCCACAATATTAAATATTTTCACTCGGCACATAATGGGGATTGTTCAATTTTTTTCAATCTGGCTATTTGAAAAACCATTTCGAGGAATAGTGTCCCTAATCATTTCTGTCTAGTTAAAACTCCAAAAAACGTACGATCTTCTTGTATTTTGTAAGAAATGCGTATGACCTTTATTTGACCTTACTAAATCCAATCAGGTGGGCCGCCTGCCTGTTTGCCTGCTTCAGGCGTAAAAAAAAATCTAGCTGTACATTATTTGATTTAAGTTATGTAACATGGATTTTCCCTAAAGACCACTTTAAAAAATTTAACGATAACTATAGGAAATAATAATGGTTGAACACGAAAAATTATAAGCCTAGCGACAAAATACACTAAAATGATCACGATACGTAATGAGTAATGACAGTGATAGTTAAATAAGTAGCACAGATTACTATGATTAGATATAGATAAAACTTGCTTTGATTATTTTTGTTTTCTAGGCAAAGAAATCAATGTAAACTTGTGCCTTATGACGTCATCGGAGAAATAACTTTAAAATCGAATAATAAAAAAACTAACGCTTAAAATACAAAAATATTCAAATTAGTATCTTAAAATACCCTATTTTACGGAATAAAAATATAAAATCAGAGGGTAATTTTTGTGAACAATCCCCATTCAATAACTTCATTATTGTACCCTTTACCGACACTAGCGCTATTGTCTTTTGTGGCTATTTCTTGGACTATTACAGCTCTCTCAGTCAGCTCTACCCGACAGGCTGTGTTTAGCATGTACTACAGTTAATACTGGTGTGTGTTGTTGTTTTCATTTTCTTGGTATAAAACATGGAATTCGACAATCTCTACGATTTTATACATGATATCGAGGAGCTGCATACTTTTGCTGCGACAAGAAGACGGAGAAAGACATACAGAGCTCGTTTCAATCCGTTGCATGATTTAACAGATGATGAGTTCAGGCTATGATACAGATTCAGTAAGACGAATATGTGCAAAGTAATAGAAATAATAAGAGCTGATCTGCAAGTGGATACCCGAGGTGGACATACGGAGTAAGGTAGCAACCGCGTTCGCTTCGAAAAGTTGGCGGTACATAAAAATGCCATCAAATTTAACAGAAGAAGTCAATGCAATCTTATTCAAAACACACAGGTCGTTTGAAACGCGGATTTTTGCGAAAATTGTGACATTGTGGTCATTATAGAGGCAGCACACATGATGTAAGGATATAATGAGAAAGCTCAGTCAAGAGGAAATTTGAAGGAAATGAGTTTGTTGAACGGCTAATTGGTTATAGTACTTATCCAAGGACTTCTCACCTTGTAACACCACTGCTGAGGCCCCACACTGCAGATGAGCAGTGTTACAATCACTATCATATCCAAACTTGTAATGTTATTCAAAGATGTTTTGGTGTATGGAAACAATGGTTCCGAATATTATTAGAAGCCATGATAGGCTCTTACACCTCAATACAGGCAACTATTATTGCTTGAACAGTATTGCACAATTTAGTGATTGAGCTGAATGAAGAACAAGGTGCATATTCATATTAACTTAATAATATTTTTTCATATAATAATAAAATATGACCTTTGGCCAGTTCCTATATCTGACTAGTAGTTACTTCTAGTCCTATATCTTACTAATATTTGCTTTATTACTGATTTTTTGTTTGTTTTCAGATAGAGAAAATCTTCAACCTGAAGTGCGTGTATGAAGATTTTAATGATTTAATTTTATCATTCTTATTTGGGTATAATGAAGAAAGATAAGATAAAGAATACCCCTTTCTATGACATGATACTGATCAACATTATCACTGAACTTCCTTAATTTTATTGAATGCAGTCTATTACAATATTAATTCTACAGAAACCACTAAACCTAAGCAAATTACCAACCTCATGGCGGCCCCAATATCTGAGGACTGCCATTACTTGCAGCTCAGGTTATTAATATTATTGATGACCATGTAGAACAAAATTTGTTCTACATGGTTAAAAATGTTCCTTTATATTTAATATAAAGGAACATTTTTAAACAATTAAAACACCTCAAAACATTTAAATGCACAATTTTAATATAAAATTATACACAATTATGTATTTTTTATTATTTTTGATAGCCAGTAATCTTCTTCCAGAGACATTATTTTCAATCACTTTTAATGCAACTCTTATTACACCTCATCTTGCACTCAAGGGCTTCTCTTTTACACTTCATTCCTTCTTCCTGTGCTGCTTTGGCCAACACAAACAATGCTTGTTCATGGCTTCCCTTCAGTAGTCTCCCGTATGTCTGAAAACAAAAGTCATAATAATAACAACCTATAAACATACCAATATTGGGCTTTAATGTCCCATTCAGAAAGGGAAGGGACTGACAGTATATGCAATATGCTTTTCCAAGGCCGATTGGCAGGTTTAATACATTGGTTATACCGACCTGCAGGATTCATCTCAATGTTTTCCTCCATTGTTAATCACCTGAGTGATGTATGTTTTCCAATCAGGATTCGAACCTGAGCACTTTGCATTTAGGACACATGTACTAACCTTTTTAATTAAATGGCCCATATGGCCATATATCCTATGTACCCTATGTACTGTCCATTAATCTACTATGGCTATGTGTGGCAATAAAAACGAAATCAATACGAAAATATATATCATAGAGCCAGTGACTCTTTGTTTTTGAATGTACTAAATAAAAACTTGTAGTTACCTATTTAATATGAATAATATCACTGTCAAAATTGTTGGAATCCACAGTAAACTCATGGGATATGGTCTCCATCAAAATCTGATCTTCAACAGGCCGGCTACCTAGGCGGAAAATCTCCTCCACCAGTCATTGTTCTCGCTCTTTTAAATGCCAACTCAGATTGTTAGCCTTGTTTTTCATATTAGCCAAGCGAGCTTATTGGCGACATACGCGTTTGTGCTCGTTTCTTTTTCAATAATATCAGCACACTCATGTACCAGCATTTCGAGAATTAGCTAAAAAACCATAAAATATTATGTTAGCGTGCATTAGGCTCTTGTTAGAAGAGTATTCAAAGAAAAATAAGGATTAATATAGTTATTTTACATATTGTGCGCCCTGTTACAAACAACTATGGATGCTACGTATGCTATGCCCTTTAACGCTTACACTTGTTATTCACTCAAGTTTTTTTGTATTCTTTTCACATGGCGTTCCGGTGTGATGTATTTAAAGGTTATTTTATCAATTTCTATTATTTTCTATTTACACACGACAAACATAAACAACTCAGCTGTCAGTTGTTAGTGTCAACGTCAACAAAGTCACTGGATACAGACTAAAAAACGTAGTACTGACAAGAATTTCGCTCTTTTCCGTTCTTTAGTCGAATATTTTGGGTACAACGCTACGTCAATCATTCAAATTTCGTTTCTCTGTGCACCTCTGCGGTAAGCAACAGGTAATATACGTTTATAAGTGAAAAAAAGATATTCATTGATTAGGGGCTTAAGAATCTCTTATTTAAAGGACGGCTAAACCTTTCTTAACGAGATTTTTATAAGTAAGACCATTAGCCTTTAAGCCAGTCATACTTTATTGTTTCTGGCGACGTATTAGTGCCGTTCTGTGAGTACGACATCTATGACCTAATGCATAGACTATAAAATATCCTCGTCATAATATCTTTTTTTTTTTGTTACAACAACTCCATTGATTCTTCGAAAAGTGATTGTAATACAACTTCTATAGAGCCTTAGATATATAAATAATTATGATGAAAAAATTTGATTAGCTGGACGTGATGCTGAGGAGTGTCTTGCCGCTTCTTCTCCTTTAGACAGCGATAACACACTGTATATACACGAAGCAGTGTACATAGAATAGGAAGTAGATTTAAATTCTGACTCGCATGTGTTCTTCAGTGGAACATATCTTGAGTAAAAACTTTTGAATTTGAATTTGAGTCGTAATTAATCGTTTTGAAGTGAAAATGTTTTAATAAAAGGAAAATAACATTGCATTTATTTAGGTTTTAATAGTCGTAATTTTTTGTTGGCTCTCATTTGTCTCCACGATCCTAAGGACTAATTAATCGTGGTAATCATACTGCACCAAGGCACCTCAGAATAATCAATTGTTCAATTCATTGATTTCAATTTCATGTTCTAATTTTTCCACGTATAAGTCCCTCTTAAAAAAAGGGACAACAAAGCACATAATATTAATAAAATAAATTGACTAAATTACATATAAAATTCTTAATGACATTACCTTAATTTAACTATGAACATCGACCAAAAAAAAAATGGTGTTTTTATTTGAGTTTCTGTTTATCTAACCCATTGATTTCAATCGCCTAGGTTGATTATGCTACCTTAATATAGTCTTAAGTGATTATAGGTAGAATACAATATAAGTTAGTTTTTTTCATTATACCTACTTTTTAATCATGTATATAATAATCTCCCCCCATGTTACCCCTGTATTCTATGGCATTTTTTGGGGCCCATACAGGGAGTGGCGAGTCACCGTCTGCCCATTTTTCCATGTTCCCAGAACATTGCGACGGGCAGACCCCATTGTCCCCATATTCCCAGTCCCCTAGTACCACTAGCATTTCACCCCTATAGCCCGGTACATTTTGTTCTCATTTCCCACAATAATCCTACACTGGCCGGGGCTTGTCCTTGGGTGCATTATTATATGGTGTAGACAGTGATAATCGCCGGTCGGTGTCACGCCACATTTAGATTAAATTTGTCAAGGAGCCTCTACGTGTTGGCCTTCCCATGGCCCCACGCAAGCCCTCCAAAAGTCCGGCCCATTTTTATGGCCCGTGGTCTTGAATCACATACAAATATATAACAATTAGTAATAAATAATAAAAAAATAAAATACTTTAGTACTTGAGTTAATTAAACACCTATTTATATAACTATAATTTGAACTATACTAAAATAAATTAGATATAGGCAAAATGCATTATGAAAGATTAGGCACTTTGAAGCGAAGTCGTGAGGCCGGAACAAAAATTTCAAAGTCGTGTGCAACCGACATATCCGGCCCGGATTGTGCGGTCAATCCGCCATAAAGTTAGGCGCGAAAAGGCTTTATGTCGGCTCACAAGCTGGTACATGGGAATGGTTTGGGTTTTATCGACTTATTGCGACTTTTAGACACGGAAAAGTTAATTAACCTACGTTGTGGCTTTGGCACAGATGGTGAATACTGAACAGCGCCCAGCTGAAATGCAACTTTTAGATTGATATCCCTGGGCGATCAGACATAACTTATTTTCACATAGATGAAAACTTAGGTTCTCACTAACGTCTCATGCTCTTTGAATACCGGCGTACTTGTGGAGCTCTCCTTGTGACACCTGGGCAGGTACCGGGTAAGAAAGGGTACTAAAAATAAGAGTTACTTTACTTAAATTTATACGGCTGATGATTTTTATATATGTTTTGTAGAATATTATTCTAAAATAACATTATAAGTGTCAAACACTTTCCATAGACCAAAACTTTTGTAAGACGCTTTAAACTCCACAAAAAATAAATGTCTCTTGAAGAATTCAGGGGGTTGTAGCAAACAGTGCATATTCAATAAGACAGAGACACAATAAAAGTAAAGAAAAATATCATTATAGTTATAAATATAGAGACATCACGTAATAAATTTTTTTTTTTTTTTTGCAACATATCTCCATATATTCCTTACAAGTGTTGCAAGATAAAAACGTTATACTTGTACAAAACACAGTATAAGAGGTTGGAGCGAGCTGCTATGTAAATGAAGTTTTGTCATTTAACTATTCTTCAATAGTGTAGTATCCCTTTTTTAGCAAGATACTTTTTAATTTAATTTCTAAACCAGCATGTCCCAGCGAAACTTCGTTCACGTTTCCATAAAGAAAGATGTATTTGTTATTGAACAGCAACAGGAGCAGTGGCGTAGCTTACATTATACGGGCCCTGTATCAAATGTTAGGGGTTAAAATCCACAAACTCACGCGTATCAACCAGTGGGCGTCTGACGGTGAAATGATGATGATGATTGAGGTAAAAATATAGGGCCTTACTTATAATTGTTTCTTAAATTTAAAGAAACTACTCAGCAACTGATTAATGAACATCTCACCCATAAACTCCTCTTTAGTCGAATATTTTGGGTGCAACCTACGTTAATCTTTCAAATTTGTTCCTCATAGGTACACAATCGGTAATATACGTTTATAATGAAAAAAAGAGATATTCATTGATTGGAGACTAATTCTGATTCTCTTACTTATCAGCGTTTTTCAGTTATTGCCCCCCCCCTCGAAAAATCCAAGAACCAGAGCTGTCCCTAACCAATTTAATAATGGGATCGGTATTTTTTTTGCTGGAGTACATCAGACAGGCTGACAGCATATACATACATACATACATAACTTCACGCCGGGTCCCATGCGGGGTAGGCACGAACAACAGAGCGCCATTTAGGCTTATTCTTACACACCTCACTTGCTTCTTTGACATTCATAGCTCTTGTCATGCACGCTCGTCCGTTCTTAAGGCTCCTGCCATCACCTTCTGCTAGTACATGATCAATCTGATCATAGAAGGTGTGTCGTGACAGCATATAGGTGATGAAAATTAAAAAATATATAGTCAGAGAAGAATGAAGACATATTACTGCAATTTCATGGAGCAACTAATCAAAGCAGTTTATTACAGACCCATGTCAACTCTAACACGATGTGTATTAATAGTGTGAGTCATTATCACAATGAGATAGTGCTACCATTTATCATTGCCAGTACAACTCGAGTATATTTTGACATGAAGCTATTCATTTTTATAACTCTATTCTCCTCTCTTGGATCGTTATAGTAGGATTGCACGCAGACATTTTTGTTTTTGTGTGCTCAAACATGAAGGTGACACACCGCAAGCATTCGCCTGTAATGCCTTCTTAAGAGCCGAGGATAATGTTACAAGTCGCGAGACTCGAATTAAAATGCCGTTGGAATTACTATAGAATTTATTAGAAGTATACAAACACGTATAACACAGGTACATTTTTTATACAGGGGAAATCCTTTTGAGAACCTTAGGCCGCGCGAAGGGGGGGGGGGAGAGATCGCGGCCCGTGTGTGGGACTCACCAGGTCGGGGTGGCACTAGCACCCCACGTTGAGATGTGAGATGCTATTTCCATGCCGCGGTTAGGGATACCCATTAAACCCCTGTCCGATCCCGAGCGTCCTTTGTCCGGGGTGCGGGCTCGCTCGCGCATCCACCACCAGCCTGGACGGACGGCAGCCGGCCCCTTGCGGGCTGGCCTCGCCATTTGGTAGCAGGAGATCTGGGTCTCTCCGGCTTCTCTACCTCACCGCGAGGTGAGATGGGGTGCGCATCCCTTCTCTCCGGCCTTTATGTGCCGCCGGGTCCGGTTTCCCCGCCGGTCGCCCGCACGGCGTATAACTCAGGTACAAATATAACCGAACACAACAAATCGAAACGTAATGCAGAAGGTCGTAATTCAATAAAACGCGCAAAGTCCGTCACATATCAGATTCCCGATTGTAGTACACACGTCTCACTTCGCTTGTGGTTCTCGCTTGACTACCTCGTATCTAAGTCGACTTAATCCGCCGCAACTGGCTAATGACTGCCATAAAAGAGTACAATAAAACAATGTCCTGTTTTCTAATCACAAATCTTAAACACAAAGTAAACAAAAGAAGACGATCATATAAAAAAAAGTTGCAATTACTTTAAATGCCGGCAAATAATAAAATATGTTTTGTTTCAGATATGCAGGTGGAATTTGTTTTTATCGGGGCCTGGGTTGTAACAATAACATCAGTGAAGGAGGAGAATGAGCATTACAGTGCGCAACCTATAATGTTATCCGTGTAGGAACGGAGAAAGAGTACAATTTCCTCCGGCCGGGCCACTTGTCGTAAGAGGCGACAATACAACCCACAGCCAGGTGGTAGGGCATTTGCCCGGTAAATGTATAGCTTTCCGGTACACGAATTTTAAGTAGCGGGGAGGTGAAATGGGGAGGGGGAGAGGCATACCTTTACTATAACCCCCGAGGTCCGGAGACCTTGTTTTATTTTTATTTTTAATAAACATAACCTCACTTATTTTTTCGCTAATATTGCACTTCTATCATAAGTCCAAAGTTGAAAAATCTTTTCAAACTCCAAAAAAAAGCCAGTAATCAACATAAAAAGAACTAAAAACCAGTTTAATTTGATAAAAGTGAAGAAAAACACAATAGAGCACATTCACATATACCACAAGAGTAACTATTCAAAATGGCGACCAATAAAGACGATTTTTCAAGTAATCACATTTATTTATATTTAACCAATATTAAAGAAAAAATGTTCTGCAATGTACTTTAAAATTTATGTAATTAATATATTGATTTATTGTGATATTAAAAAGTAAAGTGCTAATCGTCGTAAATTGATAAATAAAACAAATGTTTCACATGAGACAAAGCTCGTACTGTTTGTGTGTATAAAATAAATAGTAAATGGTAACCAGTCGGTCCTAGCATGTCGCTGGCGCGGCACAGCGGCCGACGTATCATTTCTACATTAAAAACAGTTTTAAATTTACGAAAAGTTCTAGTGGTTATATGTAATTCGTGAGTACATTCATAAACAATTCGTGAGTACATTCATAAACAATTCGTGAGTACATTCAGAAACTCAAATCACGCTTTGTTATTATCAAAAGTGACACAATTTTACAACAAAAATAAGTGAGGTTAAGTTTAAAAATTAAAAAAAAAAACCTCCGAACCTTAGGGGTTGTAGTGGGGGTAAGTATTTGTGTACCGGATTGTTAAGTCGCAGCCATTTGCCCAACTGGATGGCTACCACACCTGCTCTAAAGAATGTCGCCATAACAACCTTGAGTTGTGTTCCGGCATTAGTGACCAGGTTCCATTCTCCCTTAAGAGAGCAGCAGCGCATTTGTAGCACCTTTGGTGTTGCAAATGTCCATAGGCGATGGTATCCGCCTTCCATCAAGTGGGCCGTCTGCCTGTCTGCTGAACTCCTGCAATAAAAAAAATAACAGTAATATTAAACAACTTTAATAACGATGGCAAAGTCACCTTTTAACATCTTAGTTTAACATTAAACAATAGAACAGATTAATGAACAAATTCCGTTTAATTAAAGCGTATTAATTGCCGTATTTTTCCTTAAATGTCGCCAATAGTGACCCAGTTCGTTTGTCCCGGGAGTAATTAGTCTACATTAGCAGCCTATTTGATACGATGTTGGACGAATTGGCGTTTTGTCGCACAATTAGATGGCAATAAAGAGACCGGTTTTAATGGTTTTTTAACCGACTTCGAAAAAAGGAGGAGGTTTTCAATTCGTCGGAATCTTTTTTTTTTTTTTTTGTTCTTTTTTTTATGTATGTTCGCCGATTACTCCGTCATTTATGATCCGATTTACGTGATTCTTTTTTTGTTCGACGCGGAATAGCTTCCAATTGGTCCCCTAAAAATTTTACATAGTTTGGCCCAGTAGTTTTCATTTTATGGACATTTTTCATGGAAATAATTTTCACTCCGTTCCATATGTTCGCCGATTACTCCGTCATTTATGATCCGATTTACGTGATTCTTTTTTTGTTCGACGCGGAATAGCTTCCAATTGGTCCCCTAAAAATTTTACATAGTTTGGCCCAGTAGTTTTCATTTTATGGACATTTTTCATGGAAATAATTTTCACTCCGTTCCATATGTTCGCCGATTACTCCGTCATTTATGATCCGATTTACGTGATTCTTTTTTTGTTCGACGCAGAATAGCTGCCATGTGGTCCCCTAAAAATTTGACATAGTTTGGCCCAGTAGTTTTCATTACATGAACATTTTTCATGAAAATAATTTTCACTCCGTTCCATATGTACACCAATTACTCTGAGATTTATGATTCGATTTACGTGATTCTTTTTTGTTCGACGCGGAATAGCTGCCATGTGGTCCCCTAAAAATTTGACATAGTTTGGCCCAGTAGTTTTCATTTTATGAACATTTTTCATGGAAATAATTTTCACTTCGTTCCATATGTACACCGATTACTCTGAGATTTATGATTCGATTTAAGTGATTCTTTTTTGTTCGACGCGGAATAGCTGCCATGTGGTCCCCAAAAAATTTGACATAGTTTGGCCCAGTAGTTTTCATTTTATGAACATTTTTCATGGAAATAATTTTCACTCCGTTCCATATGTACACCGATTACTCTGAGATTTATGATTCGATTTACGTGATTATTTTTTTGTTCGACGCGGAATAGCTGCCATGTGGTCCCCTAAAAATTTGACATAGTTTGGCCCACTAGTTTTCATTTTACGATCATTTTTTTGTTCCCGGTTCTTGGGACCTATATTTTTTAGGAAGCGCGGCACCATTCGTAGGTCCACCCATACATAGCTAGACACTAAAAAGTAACAAATAAAAAATAAAAACTTCGTTTAAAAAAACCGACTTCAGAAACTAAAAAACTAAAATGTATAAAATAACTTATTTCTAAAGCTATTATTATTAATATATATTATCTAAAACATCTTGAAGTGGGTGCAAAGCAAAACATAAAAATTACTATATTTTGAAAATTACTAAGCACCGACTTTAAGATGTTTTAGATAATATATATTAATAATAATAGCTTTAGAAATAAGTTATTTTATACATTTTAGTTTTTTAGTTTTTGAAGTCGGTTTTTTTAAACGAAGTTTTTATTTTTTGACTACAAATTTCGACGAATTAACAACATCCCCTGGAGCTATATTCAATGTTATATCAAATATTACATATTTCTAAGAATTCCCAAATAAATATTTTAATGAGTTTCATGAGAAATTACTGAAGTGAAATCCAATTATTTTCAAAACATGAATTGAAATGAACTAAAAACAATAAAATCGTGTGTAAGTACGCAGTAATTTCAAAAGAAAAAAAAAATAACAATCTGTTTTAAGATTGTAAGTATACTTGTGCGTTCATTCATTAAAATTGGACAGAAAATGTTAAGTTTTGGCGGTGTTTAGCCGTATTTTTTTTCTAACTGATTTTCATCATACTATTATACGTCGTATTTGGTATAGCTTCATGATAGTTTCATACAAATTTCATTACTACATACCATATCTCTCTTTTCTTTCGTCATATCATCCTTCACGCAGTCCATCCATATTTTTTTTGGTCTACCTTTACATCTGTACCCATCCATCTATCTTGTAGTTTAACATTCTTTTTGTCACGTGACTTTCATCCCTCTTCATTATATGCCCATACTAACTTAATCTTCTTCCTCCCAATTATTCAATCACGGGTGCAACTTTCAAAGATCCCCTTATGTACTAATTTCTCACCTTATCCATTCTCGTAACACCACACATCCATCTCAATATTCTCATCTCAGCTGAGTGGAGACGTTGTGGTTTATCACTTTAGTGGCCCAACATTGGGACCCATAAAGTATGAGTGGTCCTATGACAGATTTATATATTTGACCTATTACATATCAAATATGTAACTTTAAAGTGAAAAATAAAAAGTCTGTCTTTTTTGCTAGAAAGTAAGAGACCAACTTCAAGAGTAACTAAAAAGCAAAAAATAAATATTATCTACAAAATCTCGAAATCAGTGCCAAGTAGATAGAACATAAATTTCAAAAAACAAATTTGCAATATATAGTAATTTGATATTTTACTTCACACCGACTTGCAGATGTTGTAGAAGTGTTTATTTTTTTGCTTTATCGTGACTCATGAAGTCGTTTTTGTTTTTTGAAAGTGATTTTCTAAAAGACATAATGTCTCTGACCATATCAGGAGAGTAGTGGAGCTTAAAATGCCCTGAAAAAAGTAATATATCAAGTAATATCAATATTCATGTATTTTTGTATGAATTATTGAATATTTAGTTATATTATTACAACTCATGTCCCGACAAAAACAAAATCAGCCAGCATATCCGCAACAAAACAATTTTTATTACCTTTCGGCATTTGAACTAATTGTAATGCTTTTATGGTCGTCTTCTTTTGTTTACTTATATATTAGCATACGTTTCTAGAAAACAGCCCATTGTTTTATTGTACTCATTTATGGCTGCTTGCGGCTGACTCATTAGCCAGGTATGTCGGATTATGTCGACTACGATACGGGTACATTGCATTTGTGCAGTATAAAACGATGGCCTGATTGAGGGAGGGGCAGTCGAGTGAGAACCACGGTCAAAGCGAGACGTGTTTACTACGATCGGGAATCTAATAGTGACGGAATTTGCGCGTATTATTGAATTATGAGCTTCTGTATTACGTTTGGACTTGTTGTGTTCGGTTATATTGGTACCTGTGTTATACGTATTTGTATAGTTCTAATAAACTCTATAGTAATTCTAACGGCATTTAATTCGAGTCTCGCGACTCGTAACAATATGATAATTTTATATTTAACTTCACACCGACTTCAAGATGTTGTAGAGATGTTTATTTTTTTGCTTTTTCGTATCTCTTGAAATCGGCTTTTTTTTGCTAGAATTCTTCTATTTGAAATCGTTTAAATAGAAAGACTAATTTCTCTTTACAAGCAACGCCACCAGCTATTCATTCAGTAACAACATCATAATTAAAAAAGTCCAACGTTGGCAATTATTTTAATTTTTTTTGTTGAAAGCATTTTTCAATTATAAAAACTCTTTTATCAACTCCTATAGGCTTATAACAATGGGATCGAACTTTTTATCTTTTGAATTTTCCTAATTAAAACCCAACGCAGTCATATTTAAGGCCTTTGTTATACTCTTTTCTTTACAATGAGGCTGGTTGTATGGTACTTACTTTTATCATAAAAAATGTCCCGGATTTTAAACGAAAATTTGAATGATATGGTAATGATAGTAATCATAGACAATATTCTTACAACGTAGTAATGTGTTAATAGTAGAAAAACATAGAAAAACAAATGTCCCACTGCTGGGCTCGGACCTCCCACTATAGGGGGACGGACACGATACCCGCCACGCTTGTCCAAGGCGGCTTGGCAGGGTTGACACATGGGTTATCTCGATGAAGATCCCGTGGACTTCCCCCCCCCCCCTGTTGGTGAAGAGGGTACCCTTCTTCGGGGGTGCCCTAAATGAGAGTTAAGCGTAGGGGTGCCACAGATGTAATACCTATGGCTCAGTTCCCGTCGCACCCCATAAAAGTGCATAGGAGAGGAGCGCAGGTTAGGTTTAGTGGGTAGTCTGACGGCCGACCATCCCCCGTTCCTCCAATTGGAGGCCACGGTAGGCATCCGGCCGATCAGGAGTCCCACACATCCCTCGGTGTAAAGCCTTCCCCCCAGGCCCGAGGATGGTGTCCCAAGAAAAGACATTCCCTCTGCTTCATAAAAAAAAAAAAGGGTTATATCGATGAGCAGGTTGGATCCCGATGTTTCCCTTCACCGTTATTAGCACGTGGTAGTTGTAACAATATGCACGTCATGTCAGAAAACGGCCTATGTGGTGCATGCGTTCCGGCCAGGAGCGAACCCGCGCCCTTTAAGTTTGGGACGCGTGCGCTAGCCATTACGCTATTACCACACCTTATTTTTAACCGACTTCCAAAAAAGGAGGAGGTTCTCAATTCGTCGGGATCTTTTTTTTTTTTGCTTTTTTTATGTATGTTCGCCGATAACTCCGTGATTTATGATCCGATTTACGTGATTCTTTTTTTGTTCGACGCTGAATAGCTTCCAATTGGTCCCCTAAAAATTTTACATAGTTTGGCCCAGTAGTTTTCATTTTATGAACATTTTTCATGGAAATAATTTTCACTCCGTTCCATATGTACACCGATTACTCTGAGATTTATGATTCGATTTACGTGATTCTTTTTTTGTTCGACGCGGAATAGCTGCCATGTGGTCCCCTAAAAATTTGACATAGTTTGGCCTAGTAGTTTTCATTTTACGAACATTTTTTTGTTCCCGGTTCTTGGGACCTATATTTTTTAAGAAGCGCGGCACCATTCGTAGGTCCACCCATACATAGCTATACACTAAAAAGTAACAAATAAAATTTAAAAACTTCGTTTAAAAAAACAGACTTCAAAAACGAAAAAACTAAAATGTATAAAATAACTTATTTCTTAAGCTATTATTATTAATATATATTATCTAAAACATCTTGAAGTCGGTGCAAAGTAAAACATAAAAATTACTATATTTTTAAAAATTACTAAGCACCGACTTTAAGATGTTTTAGATAATATATATTAATAATAATAGCTTAAGAAATAAGTTATTTTATACATTTTAGTTTTTTCGTTTTTGAAGTCGGTTTTTTTATTAATATTAGGTACTAGTATATTCACAAATATTCGATGTTACCAGAAAAGGAAGTGTCACCACTTTAGTGTTGAATATGAGTGTATTTATTTCAAAACGGAATCTTACAAAACACTCATTGAAAGTCAATGAGTCCACCAGCGCTTCCAAATCAATTTTAATTACAGCTAAAGGAGACAAAGCGGCGCAACAAACTCCCCCAGTTACATATCTATGTTACTATACTATACAGATAATAAAACTAAAAAACTAAAAAGTATAAAATAACTTATTTCTAAAGCTATTATTATAATAATTTAGTAATTTTCAAAATATAGTATTTCTTATGTTTTATTTTGCACCGACTTCAAGATGTTTTAGATAATATATATTAATAGTAATAGCTTTAGAAATAAGTTATATATAGAAATAAGTCGGTTTTTATAAACGAAGATTTTTTATTTTATTTATTACTTTTTAGTGTCTAGCTATGTATGGGTAGACCTACGAAAGGTGCCGCGCTCCTTAAAAAATATAGGTCCCAAGAAACGGGAACTAAAAAATGATCGTAAAATGAAAACTACTGGGCCAAACTATGTCAAATTTTTAGGGGACCATATGGCAGCTATTCCGCGTCAAACAAAAAAGAATTACGTAAATTGGATCATAAATCTCGGAGTAATCGGTGAACATACATAAAAAAAGATCCCGACGAATTGAGAACTCCTCCTCCTTTTTTTAAGTCGGTTAAAAAGAATAGTCTTTGATTCGAAATTTACTCTTCGAAAATTTATATATAATACTGCGGGTTCAGCAGACGTTGTCATGCTTTGAAAAATTAAAATCTCACTCCCGATTCCAGCGCCACCTACCGGATCCCAAAAATCCCAAAAAAAACTATAAGTAAAAAATAGACTCCAGGTCGCTGTCGGCGGGGAGAGTGCCCAAAATGCTGGCCGCATTTCCACGTTGGATGGCAACGCATTGCGTTGCCCTAGGTGCAAGCCAGCCTTTTAGTCACGCGAGACCTCAATTAGACGCGTTGAGAGGTCTCGATGGAGGTGATGAGCTCCAGGCCCCCACGGCCCCAGGGTTTCAACCCCAAAAGCCACAAATATGTACCCATTACCAATGGACACATATTTGCGGCGTTTCAGGGGCGCCTGGTTCGCGGCAGCGGCCCCGGCAGTCACGGCTGTAACTGGGAAATGGGAAACCGCCAAAGTATCAACACAAGTTGCGTCCCATACTAAGGGGCGTCCCATCTTCCATAACACCAATGACATTCCATCTGGTCTCTTGCCATCGTCGCGGCACAGCCCATTCGGTTCGAGAACAGCAGGTGCACCAGCGGTGACAAGAGACCGACGGATAATGTCATTAAGTGAATAATAACTAATTCTACTTATGTAATATTTAATTAGTAAAACAAAAAATAATTTTTAATAAAACCAACAATAATATGTTACTTCAAAATTAAAGTAAATAATCGTGTAATGACTTGTATCGCATCATTTATTCGAATACAATTTGGTAGAGTGCTTGCCGAGTATTACCACATTCTGTGTGCCACGTCAAATTCAAATTCAAAAGTTTAAATTCAAAATAAGTTCCACTGGAGAACACTTTTTAAAGGTCATACATATAGGTTAAAATTTAATTGTACTGCCTAGTCTATGTACACCGCTTCGCAACGTGTTATTACTGTTAAGGAGAAGAAGCGGCAAGAAACTCCCCAGCAACACGTCTAGCTAAAAATTGATTTTCTTTATATTTGTTGTTCTATTTATATTTAAGTTCTTTTTTTTAAATTTTATACAGAATTATGTTACAGAATGACTTTTGAAGAATTAATGGAGTTGTACCAAACAGTGCATATTCAATAAGACAGAGCGCAATAAAAGGATAGAAAATATTATTATAGTTATAAATATAAAGACATAACGTACTATTTTTTCTTTTGCAACATACTCCATATATTCCTTACAAGTACGGCAAGATAAAAACGTTATACTCGTAAAAAACACAGTATAAGAGTTTGGAGCGAGCTGCTATGTAAATGAAGTTTTGTCATTTAAATATTCTGAGTGAAATTTTCGTCAGTGACATGAGGCAACAAATGACATTTTACTTCATAACCTATAAAATATTCAATGTGTTATTTTACTGTTAAGATATGAAATGTAATGACGGCATTTGTGCTGCAGCAAATACACTAACTCATGTATTTGCTGCAGCGCTAAATGTCGTCTAACCAAACTATAAAAACATGCAGCGGTAGATCGTATCGTAGTGTAACAAGATGGCGTCCCTATAGATTATACACCGCAGAAGTAATATATCACATCTTTTATACCTACAAGACCTCATTAAAATTATTACTTTATTTCAAAATTTATTAATAGGTAGTTAAATAAATAAACAAATGATAAAGTATAAAAAAAACTAATTGTTATGCATTTCTTTAAGCTTAAATACATTAACAATAGTTTAAAATCAAATTAAATAAAAATCATATAAATTGGTACATTTAAAGAATTAAGTGTGCGCTTTAGCGTCCATGAGTGCCACTTCAGTAAAAGTATAGTTGTTAAAGATATCAGTTTCCTTCAAATATTTACAACTTTGTTAGATGATTGGATTTTCATGGTCCGGCCAAAGAAACCTTAAAATCCAAATACATCATAATAAAATAATACGTCATTACAAAAACACCTGATTGCAGTCAGATGAACTATGCATTTCATAAAACAAATCATGGGAATTAAAATAAATTCATTGTCTGTAAACATTAGAGGAATACATCAATACTGTTGTTTGTCTTATCTATATATAGGCACAAATTGTAACTCTATGAAATACGCCTGAACATGGCCGCCGCGATGACGAGTCGAGACTAGTTAAAATGGACAAAATTTAATTAATAAAGACTTTTTATCGAGAATACAATAAACTTACCGAATAAAAGTCACTCCTTGACTTTTATTTGAGTTTTTTGAGTGGTTTGTACAGTACCTTAGTACACATGAAGATTTTTTTTTATTACTTAATTTTTACTTAAACACGGTAAGGTATTCAAAGCGACTCTGCGCAGATTAAGTGCGTCATTGTCCATGGACCACAACGAGTAATCAAATAAGCTAGTAACCGAAACTTCCTCTAGTACGTACGTATATTAAACCTCATCTTATACTTATATATAAAGCTGAAGAGTCTGATTGTTTGTTTGATTGAACGCGCTAATCTCAGGAACTACGGGCCTGATTTGAAAAATTCTTTCAGTGTTAGATAGCCCATTTATCGAGGAAGGCTATAGGCTATACATCTTCACGCTAAGACCAATAGGAGCGAAGCACTAATGAAGAACGTTTAAAAATCGGGGGGTTTGAAAACAAATTCCACGCGGACGACGTCGCGGGCACAGCTACTTGATAAATAAAAAGAAAAAATCTAACAATAAACTATCATTCCATTCTATTCTATAACTTTTTATAGTTCAGACAGAAAGTGCAAATTACATAGAACTAAAGTAAATACAGTATGAGAGAATCCAATTGGAACAATCTGCCGGTATCTGAAATAACTATTAAAACTGTAATAGCTTTCCCTCGCAAATCTTTATCATCTCCCATTTTCAATTCATGATTATTCAAAAGTAATTACCGTTAATGCTCCCCTTTTATAACTTGAGCTGTAAAAGTGTTATTGTTATCATTTTAAAGTGTTTCTGCGTAATAAAAAATGAGGTGGATGGAGCAATAAAAGGTTTTAATCTACTTCAAATATTTTAACTCCTAACGACAGACAGTACTTACACGCATTTAATAGATTAATAAATATTTTTAGTATTCTTTAGGTGTTTTGGGATAGACGATACATACTGTTACGAGCTACAGGACTCGAATTAAAATGCCGTTGGAATTACTATAGAATTTATTAGAACTATACAAACACGTATAAACAGATGCAAATATAACTGGATTCAACCAATACAAACTGCTCGATTCAATAACACGCGCAAAGTCCGTCACTATATCGCTTATCGAATGAACACGTCTTGTTTAGATCGTGGTTCTCGCTAGACTGCCCCCTCTCTCCATCCTGCCATCGTTTTATACTTCACAAATATAAGGGTGCCCGCCCGTATCGTCGACTTAATTTCCTAGTAATCGTTAACCGCACACCTGCGCCTATAAACAAGTACCATAACAATAGGCTATTGTGTAATTGCAAATTTTTTACACAAAGTAAACAGAGTAGTCCAAATGCGGGAAAGGTAATAAACCAGGTGTTCGTTCACTTTGTCGGCGTGTAACAATATTAAAATTGCAAAAAGAATATATATATCGCAGTGTTTTTAAGGAACCAACTAATTAACACGTCGAACGAAAATATGAGCCGTTCAGTTTAGTCGATCCTTCAATTATTTCAGCGCCTTCCGTTCGGCAGGTGTGTAGTTACACTAAATCACTTATTTACTAGATAATTGCACGCGGTTACGCCGTGGGTAAAGACAACAACTCTATTTTAGATTTATTTTTTTTATGAGAACAACCAACAAGTCTTACACTACATACATCTGTTTATATTATTACACTAAGTTCTTAGTCTAAGTACTGATTTAATTACAGGTTGCCTGCCACATCATGATGAAAAAACATTTTTTTATTTTTCTTTAATTTTTACAATTATTCATCAATACAATACCACATATTTTAACGTATGTGAGTGTGTTTACGAATTTAAATAATTTACTGTTAATGATCTGATAGAAATGAATTTAGAATAATTTGCCGAAATTTGTTGATTTTACTCGAAAAAATATGTATATCTTTATATTTTATTACACTATTATTATACTAGTAACCTCATGAAACGGTTCACCACCCTGACCTCCTCACCTCACCCAGAAATAAATATAGAATACGTTAGAATATTATACTTTATTGTGCAATTATATCTATGCAACGATTCACAAAAACGAATAGAATTGAGTACAAATGGTGGCCTTATCGTTAGCAGCGGTCTCTTCCAGAAAACCTTGGGATGGTGAGAGAAGAACGGCACAAAAGCTAGCGCAGGGTATCGTTACACAATATTGTATAAAATATTTAAAAATACATATTTATATTATTATATTTATGCATGTAATAAATATACATACAGATTTTTTGCGAATGTCCCGTTCATAAAATCCATAGCCCGGTTTGTCTGGAAGAGATCGCTCTAAGCGATAAGTCTGCCCATTGTTCATACTTTCACTGTTTGGATGTGTCTAGTGTAAGTTGTGTATTTCATGTGAATTTGGTGAACAATAAAGAGTATTCTATTCTAGTTACATACCGACAAAGAACGCACACCTGGCTGTCGTAAAACGCAGTTTATTGCCTTTCCTGCATTCGGTATACTTTTATTTACTTCGTGTTTAAAATTTAAAAACATTCTATTGTAATCGTACTTATTTTATGGCCGTCATTAGTATCGAACTATGCCTTGTTTTTATTACATTGCGTCGAAGCTCGCCAGATGTGGGGATTAACTCAGTGAACGCGGCGCCTTTGTCGGTATTATACAGTTTAGTATAAAACAATTCCCAAACGGAGGGGTGGATCAGTCAAGCGATGATTACGATACTAGCAAGACGTGTGTATTACTTTCGATTAGCGATATAGTGACGGACTGCGTGTGTAATTGAATCGTGCAGTTTATACAGTGTCTAGTTATATTTGTACCTGTTTTATACGTGTTTGTACAGTTCTAATAAACTCTATAGTAATTGCAACGGCATTTTAATTAGAGTCCTGTGTAGCTCGTAACAATATATACGTCTATTAAAAACATAAGTATACGAACATACTTTAAGGTAGTAACTCTTAATAAGACTATTGCAGAAGGATATTGATTGGGCTTGTCTCACTTCTAATGGCAACATGTTCCATAATTGAACAACTTGAACACCGAATGATCGATTGTAGAACTTGGGAAGTGTTTCTAGTTTCATGTCCTATGATGACCTGAGGTATTTTATACACAAAAACTTCATTGAAAAATTATCTTTAACTAATGATGAATGCCGCTCAACAATCCGTAGCAAGGAGACCTTAGCGGATATTATATCGAGGGCTTAATAACATATAGGCGTACACACCAAAATGCCATTTCTTTGTTGTTTACTAAAAACATGTTACAATTTAGAAAGTCTTACCTAAAAAGAAGGCCATTCCAAATTTCAGCCTTATACAATAAACTAGTTTTGTTTTATCATCAATTTTGTCCCTTGTGTAAAATTGCACTTTTGTCTGTACGCCCATTTCGACACGTCCAAGGGATACTACACCAAATTGATTTTAGGTATTTTCTATTTTAAGAGAAAAGCACTCGTTAATGTCTTAATACTATGTTTCTCAAATTTCATAAATAATAATGAGAAACTAAAAAGTCTTTAGATTCTTTATGAAAATGTAGAAATATAGTAATAAGGCATTAATGATGCATGAATAAGAGTGCTTTCCCTTGTAAACAGAAAATACCTAAAATTAAGTTGGCGTAGTATTTATTGAAGGTGTGGACGCGCCGACGCCGGAGGGCGGGCTTCGACCTTGCCCCTTGGGGTACAGGGGTTCTCACTCACCCGCACATGCCGTCGAGATGAGATCGCGAGTGCTCCGCGCGCGCTTATCTCTCTTCCCGTGGAGCGCGTTACAGACCGCCCCACGCACGGATCAAACCAAGTTGTGGCCAGGGGCCTAGTCCCCTGGCACTGGAAGAGGCCTCGTGAGGGTGGCCCACGCTTGCCAGGGCACGCGGAGATGAGCAGCCCAACACCCGTAGCCCTGGCATAAGGCGCAGGACGGAACACCCAGGGATTTTAGTGGGTTTCCCTAACTGGGGAGTGGCAATAGCGTGGCACCAGTTCTGACTGGGCACGCTAGTGCCACTCCCGATCTGGCGAATCCCACACTCACACGGGTCGCAAACATCCCCCCAGCCTTCTGTGCCTGTCGCGGCTTAGTTCTCAAACGGATCTCTCTGGCCAAAAAAAAAAGTATTTCTTGCAGGTAGCGATTTGTTATGAAGCCCTCGATATGTACCTACAGAAAGACTTTGTTTTATTATATGTAAACATAACTACTATGTTTATTTTTAGTATTAAATATTATATTTATATATTATATTTTATTTTATAATCAGTTTATTTCCCACTTATGTTTAAATATAAATTACTGCAAAAGCATAGCTCAAGTTATTCATAAAAAGATGTACTCTTCGAACAGGTGTAGTATTAAATGTGTTTCCCCCTAGCTGTAGTGGGGTGATGTACAAGTAATCGACTCGTTCGTTTCACAAACACCCCTCGAAATTGCCAGCGACGAGATGAGGAACTTCCCTCCTTTCTGTCAACAACAATTCAATCAAAGTTTGAACTCATTTCGGATCGATTTCTGTAATGTTAAACGAGGAAGCTTTCCTTGAAAGGTCGTCATCTTATGAAGCTACGGTCCTTATGTCGGTAAATTGCTTCGCAATACTTTTCCCCGCTTACATTATGGTTTTTAGGGTCCCGTAGATGTTTTGATAGTGTTACGACCTAGACGCCAACAAAAACGAATTCACACCTGCATATCTGTAAAAACACATTTTATTACCTTTCGGCATTTGGACTTCTTTTATTTACTTATTTATTGGCATGCGTTTACTAATTATTCTAGACAACAGCCCGTTGTGTATTGTAATCTTTTGTGGCAGTCATTAGCCAGGTGTGTCGGATTTAAAGTACAACCTGATTCTAGGAAATTAGGTCCACGCGGCCGGGCAGACATATTACATCTGTGCAGTATAAAGCAATGGCCCGATTGAGGGATGAGGTAGTCGATCGATAACCACGAGCGAAGCAAGACTGGTGTACATTCGGTAATCTATTTAGTGACGGACTTTGCGCGATTTATTGAATTGCGACCTTCTGCATTACGTTTGGACTTGTTGTGTTCGGTTATATTTGTACCTGTGTTATACGTGTTTGCATAGTTCTAATAAACTCTATAATAATTCAAACGCCATTTTAATTCGAGTCTCGCGACTCGTTACAATAGAAAGCACTGTACAATTACAGTTTCTTCCCTCGGATTCTTCTTTCCTTTCTCTTGGTTTGCAATTTGACAGTTCTTCATAGGATCTTTACAAGCTACTACTAATCTACACTATCTTTTGATATAGGCTACGTTCCATGAGGCACTCACAACGACCACGTTCACGACCGCGATGTTTCCCGTTCCACTTGCTTGCCGGCGTTACAATCGTAAACCCAAGTGGAACTCATTCGACCCACCTCTTGACATGGGTCGTTGTCAGCGTTGTGTGATGGAAAATGATGACGTCGTTTTTGCCACAACGACCGCGGTCGCCTTGTGGAACGGCTATTGGAGCGTTTTGGGCGTTGTGAGCTACTAATAATACAGGTGTGATTATTTTCTCAACATCAGCCGTATCGCTTCCTTACAGTTGATTATTCAAAAATCAAATGACATTTTAATTTCTTGAAAATCGGCCTCGAGTCTCCTTTGTGTGTTTTCGCTATATCGAATAGTTTAGATTTCAGAAACATCTCCCTGTATACACACCTATATTCAAAATAAAAATAGTAGAAATCTTTAATAATCTATCATCCACTCCTGACGTTAATTGTTTCATTAATTGTATTCGCTATAGCGAACACTGGAAACAATTATAAAAACTTGTTGTAAATGTAAATATTCAAATTATAACCTGAATTACCTGTTAATGACCTGTTAACATGTATAATATAATTTGCTTATTTAAAGGAACAAACATTGAATACCTAGGAGTGTTTTAATGTTAGTATTTATTCTTGCTTAATGTTATTGTATGTTTATACCTTGTTTAACGGTAGAGTCAACTTTATGCAATGTTTAGTCTATGAAGTCTTGCGGGATACAAATGTAAAGCTTCGGAGGCAAATACTAGGCTAAAATTTTAACGTATATTCTTTACTAGCTTTTGCCTGGGACTTCGTCCGCGTAGAATAGTTTTTTTTTTAAGTAACTTAAAAAACGACCCCGGTTTGGAAACATACTTCATTGGTCCGCTGCTACTGGTCTTAGCGTGATGATATATAGCCTATAGCCTTCCTCGATAAATAGGCTATCTAACACTGAAAGAATTTTCCAAATCAGACCAGTAGTTCCTGAGATTAGCGCGTTCAAGCAAACAAACAAACTTTATATATTAATATCAAACTTTATATATTAGTATAAGATATGCGTTAGATTAAAAGATGAAATAACAGAGATGGAAAAAAAATGTTTTGATCATATCATTCATTCCTTCATTCATATATACTTACTAAATAAAGTGCAACCTCAATATAACAAATCTAAACAAGATGGGAAAATATTCATTATACCAAGAGTTACAATGAGGTTTGTTATAAAGAGGTTAATTTGGACTAACATTCGTTTTAGCAAGGTTAAGGGAAACTTAAAACAAAAACGAAAACACTTTGTAATAACCGCATTTTAATATTTATTTCCCTCACAACATTAATTTATGAAAGTTTAAATTCTTGGAATTTCTAACAGAAAACGAATATGTTTGAATCTCTTGAAACATGAATTCTTCTTAGATGAATTGAATACTTTATAAAAAAAATTAGCTTGACCAAAATCTTATACAGGGCTAAATTATAATTTCTATTCATGCTTTGCAATTATTGAAAATTCGCTACAAAGAGGTTTTATATAAATATGTATTCGCAATTTAAAGGAATATAATTTGTATTAACTGTTACGGCCGGTTCTTAGAGATTACTAAGAATTTATAAAATAGAGAAAATCGTTATATTGAGGTTCGTTATAATAAGGTCTCAGTGTATTAATTGTTATAATTCATTCATTTAAATTCCCGACATAAACTCACACCTAAATATTCACACAAAGTAATGATTAACTATCACGCATTCTGAACTAATATCATTATTAGTGCTTCATTGATAACAGCTTTTTTACATAAAGGTCCCATTTACCTGTAATTTAATAAAATTTAATGTTCCTTGTCGATAATAAAATGTGGACTTACTAGACCCTCCGATAAATTGTGGTGTGGTCCAAATTATAGCGAGCCAACTTTCCTAATTTCAATTTGGTACTTTATGTACGAGTATGTATATATCGTTTGTTAATTCAAAGTCATAATAGCTCAGAGTGAAAAATGGCTTCTGATTTTGGTGAGAGAAGGTGAATCCTGGACGGGGAGCATGCATTAAATAAATAAATTAAAAATTAAAAAATCGTACGAAGGAGTTCATTCCTTATATTTTAACTTGCATATATGAAAGAAAGCTTCACGTGCACACGAGATTTAAAAGCTTAAAGTTACAAATTTTCAAATTAATCAGACGTTCGTATTCCAATGTTAAAATTCCATATCCGTATTCCAATATAGGGGACCTGTCTGCACTATCCTATTTCTCCTATCTGATCCTTATATCCCATCACCTTTATTCTATCCCTCCTATCCCATCTGCTTTATTCCATCCTGAAGGCTGGCAACGCCTTGGTTACGTTCTTGGTGTAGCTTACGTTTTACAGGTGATGTTTACTACTTTTCATTAGGTCAGCAGTCTGCCTGCTTGCCAGCTACCCAATAGTAAATGCGTCTTTAAGTGTGTGGAATTTGACTTTGAAAGAATCGTTTACATAAATACAAGTCAATCTAATAAAAGTTTGTTAATAAAAAGGCTAGTTTAATAAACTTACAACCAGACTCGCCGGTTTTTGTCACCGTTACGTGGTAGAAACACTACCGGTCACAAGGAAGCGCTTCGGTTTATCTTACAATACAATCTAGCAGTCTTCAAGTAACGAGTGAATAGGTATTTTCTAGGTAAGCGTGCTCTATCCTAGACCACGTTATCACTCAACACCAGGTAAGACTAGGCTTGCCAACCATACTTTATAAGAACGTATCCTACTTTATTTTAGTAATTATACTTTTCTATAAAAACAAAGTATGTGAAATATTTACTTTGATGTGTAAAATGAAATACTTATGTGGATAATTACTGAATTATTATCGATCCAGCTTTCACTGAAAGAGTTTATTCAATAATTAATCTAAAATGGCAAAAAGAAAGGATCAGTACATATTTACATGATTTCAATAATTAATTGTTTGTTTTTAATTTAAATTGGGAATGTAAAGATAGCTTCCAAAAATTTAAGGAAAACGGAAAAGTTGTTAGTGTGTGCTAGAAGTACACAAAATAGTATCTCCAAGAGAAGAAATATATTATTAAATATATTTTTAAAAATATATTAAATATATTTTTTCCCTAAAAAAACATACTCCCTACATAAAAAATGTAATACGTTTTTGAGAAAAATAGTTGGCAGCCCTAGGTAAAACAGTGGTCAAACGCGAACCTATACAAACGCAAACAACGCTTGTACACGAACCACACTTTTACATAAAACCATGTAATTATTACATTCATTTGCCTAATGGAGTCGCGCGCGTTGATGTACTCTTGGTAATTATTCTAAATTACATAATGAAATATTGCACACTAGGTGTGATCACCTATAAATCCGTCAGCGGAAACCATTACTACATTGCTTTTCTTTTTATATTGTTACGTGCGAGCGGGGATACGCACTTAGGATTGGAAGAGAACACCAGTTTTTTTAAATAAACGCTTTTATTGACTTACACAGCCGTACGCGATTCCCGTCCTCAGGGTTGTCCCTATACGCACGACTTACGATGCACTGACCCGACGATAAGGTGTCTTCCAACTCACAATACTGTCGCCGATATTGCGTAGACCACCTCCTGCTTCTGCAGTGTACACCTCCGAAATTACCGCGTGTAGCTAACTTCTGGTTCATCTCTCGAACTACGCTACATACTAACTGTCCACTAAACTTGACACTAAATTCACCGCTTAACTCGTCACTGTCTTCTATTAAACTTCTCTTCCAACTCTTCCGTAGCACACTTGTCGTTTCGCTGTCTTGGACTGAACTCAACTCTAGACTGCCCGATAAGCGCGCCTTACGCTGCTTATATGCCCGGAAGAATATTCTAGAACACATAATTCCTTAATTCTTTTATTAACTATCTATCTATCTATGTCTTTTCCTGCCCGAACATCCTATTCCAGAACTTTCGTTTATCATCTATCCCTTTCTAACATCTATCTCTTTCTTTTACTTCCCGAACTTTCTATTCTAGAAAATTCGTTCATCGTCTATCCCTTTCTAAAATATATCCGTCCTTTTCTTTTCCTTCCAGAATCTTCTACCTTTTTCTAAAAGTCTTGAGGCCGGCTTACGCTGCCAGATAGTTCTGCCCTCGGTATATATTGCTGCCTGCCACAATATATTGCTGTTAAAGGTTTATGAATCGAGCTAGTATTAAGTATATCTCTGACTTTGAATATTCTTGAAAAAAATGTCTCATCCAAATTATATGTCTTTATCTAACTCCAATTCCGTTTGGTTTGTTTAGTAGAAAGTATGACCATATCTAAAAAATATTCTAAATTAAATTATTCTTAATTTTGTTACTTATTTATTAAGTTAACTCGATTCTAGTAAACGATCTTTCATAGAAGCTGCCAATTGAGATTAAAACGTCTTTGGATATACATCCAGAGTGTGGAGTGGAGCTATTTATATCGGAAGTCATAAGAGTTGCTTTATACATATATATAGCTCCACTCCAAAAAAATTACAATTTATTCATCGCTTCCAAAGCCATTTCATAGTACGTATCTGGTTCAGTTATTCTTTTATTTATTATTGATTAGCACTCTAGGCTTATACCACGATATTGAAACTCTAAACTCAGCTCACTTAGCTCTTGGAGAGCATCGCACATTCCGTATAAGGCGACGTGGTAACTGATGAGGAAAGATAGATTAGATTTTGTATTTGGATAATTTTTACCTATTAAAAAAACCATTTTTTTAGTAGAGTTACGGAAATGCCAAGTGGTAAGGTATTTGTCCGATTAGATGGCCGGTCTAGAGTATGCCGCCATAACAACCTTGAGTTGTGTTCCGGCATTAATGACCATGTGCCAGTCTACCTTAAGAGAGCAGCAGCGCATTTGGAGCCCTTAGTGTTGCAAATGTCCATAGGCGATGGTAACCGCTTTCCATCCAGTGGGCCGTCTGCGTATCTGCTGAACTTACAATAAAATAAAACAGAAATCGTTTTTTCCAAATTCTTTAATTTTTATCAGTTTTTAGGGCACATTTTCGTTATTTTGGAAATTTCCCTTAAGGCCACTGCGTGCCCCTACATGCCCCCACAATAAAAGCTTTGTGTACACCTATGCGATATGTGTGCGTTGTATTATATACAGAGCTTAGCCCTGATCACTAATTGCTACAACCCCACATACGGTGACGTGTTAATTACTGGCAGGTATAATTAACTCAATTTATTGTTGAATAACATAATAACGTGTGTTTTATACTTCGCACACAGTTTTCAATGTGATGGCAATTTTCTAGTGATGTAACATCACATACCCCGATTCTGCTATTACTGTCTTGTCAAAATCGCCGGACACTATCGTCTCAATTAACTAGTATTATTCAAATTGTATACAAAGGGCGGTTATTTACTGTTATCCCCGCAAATGGCTAATGCGCTGGAACCTTGTCAAATTAACATTCACGTGACGTCATCCGCAACTCGATATGTACACGTACTCGCTGGCCAGTGCTAACAGTACTGAGTGTTCGGCTACGGTTACGTCACCAAAATGGCGGCCAGGCGCATTACCAATTTGCGGGGATAATATATACCTACTAGTATAATCTTCCAGTGTCATTCATGTAGAGCCGTAGACACTTTGAAAATAGCCCCCAGTGAAGAGGTGTAGAAAAAGACAAGACAATGTTATTCACTTACACATGATGGAAAGGGGCTATCCTCGCCTATGAACATTTGAAACACCACAGGTGCTACCAGTGTGCTGTCGCTCTCTAAAGAGAGACCGGAACCACTAATGGCGGAACACAACTCAAGGTTGTTATGGCGGCAGACTTTAGACCAGGGTAGGTAGCCATCCATTCGACCAAATACCCTACCACCTGGATGTGGGTTGTGGTTGCCCCCTCTTACATCAGGCCGCCCGACCGTAGGAAGTTGTATTTCTTTCCCCGTTCCGTATTTATAATCATGTACAAAATAATTGGAGGATAAAATCTTTTAAACATTAATTTATTATTCTAATACATAATAAATGCTGTAATACCCCAACTGGGAATAAACCAGGTACGTAATGCCTGTATCCAATGAAATTTAATAAGCACAATTATTATTTCTAATTAAAATTAATTTAGTTAATTAACGGAGCCATGTTTTGGTAATTTGTAAGAGATATGACGAGGAGACGCTGCTCTTCATTGTTGATGAATCCTATTCATATCATATACTTGAATGTTTTTGAGACTGGATGAAAAAAGAATATACAAATAATACAGCTAATATTCCAAGATCGCAGAGCAACCAGACATAACTTGTTTTCACATAAATGAAACCTTAGGTTCTCAGAAGCGTCTCATGTTGTTTGAATACCTGCGTGATTGTGGAGGTACCCAGTAAGAAAGATAACTAAAAATAAGAGATACTTAACTTAAATTTATATGGCTGATTTTTATACATGGTTTGTAGAATATTATTATTGGGATCTGCACTCAGGGCGTCCGGGCATATCGACCATGACGTCAAGGCCCGAATATCAGCAGCTTGGGCTAAGTGGCGTGAGGTGACAGGTGTCATTTGCGACCCCAAAATGCTGGTTAAGTTGAAAGGACAGGTCTACAAATCCATTATTAGACCTGTTCTTTTATATGGCAGTGAAACGTGGCCTGTACTTGAGCGACACAAGCAGGGGCTGCGTGTCACGGAAATGAATATGTTTCGGTGGATGTGTGGAGTCACGCGAAAGGATCGCATCAGGAACTCCCGTATCCGCGGCAACCTTCAAGTCCGTGACATAGCAGACAAACTGCAAGAGAGTCGCTTACGCTGGTATGGCCACGTTTTGCGGAAACCGGCTAGTTACGTGGGGAACAAATATCTAGCCATGCCGCCTCTGCCAGGTCCCGGTCGAAGGGGTAGGCCCAAGAAATGCTAGCTTGACGTTGTGAGGGATGACATGCGTACTAACGGTTTTAACATAAGGGATGCCGAAGATCACGCGAAGTGCAGAAGAAAAAGTAGGAAAGCGGACCCTGGGCGTCGAAGTGATCGCTCCGAATCCAACCGGGATTTAACGTTCGGATGATGATGATGATGATGATGATGATAATGCTTTGTAGAATATTATTCTAAAATAGTATCATAAGTGTCCCTTCGGAACGGGGTCTGGTTCCCCTAGAGTTCCACTCACACTCATGCAGGCGGCACTAGGCGCTTCATTTAGCCTTCTCCCGTGTCCAGGGACCGAGTGTATGTTGAAAGAAAAGGCATTCCCCTGGGTTACCAAAATACTTCTGATTACCTCAAAAGTCGAGTCATTTGTTCATCACGTTTGAACAGCAAACCGCACAACTGACAATTATTTTTCTTTGTTCACAGATTAAAAACGCACTCGAGCACAGATTAAACATGAGTACAAAATAGCCGTACAAAATGGCCGACAAGGAGTGGGCAGATTACTTCGGAGAAAGCAACGACACGAGGACCAACGTGAACGACATTCAAAAAACAAGTTACAACTATTATGACAATCACACAGACGGTCTGGAATATTCGAATTTCACGTCAGACGATTATTGTGCGTCGAATCATTCACACGTGTATCTGAACGTCACATGTGAATTCCCGATTAGTTATGCTGAACCTATGTATGGGTAAGTTTTGCCGTAACTTATGCGATTAACATTTTTTCAATATTTAATCCATTAGACAAATGATAGGCCTTCGTTACTTTATTTATACTGCATTTTGAGAGATATCAAAGTGTCAAAAATAGCGATCGATACGGAAAATTCTTTTAATTAAATTATATTAAAAACTAACTGCGCCCGCGTTTTTACCCGCTTGGTAATGTAAAATCGTCAAATTTTGGTTAATTCACACTATATGTTTATAAACTATAGCCTATGTGTTATTCTGATGTGTAAGCTATATATTATTGTGAAGTTTCATGGAAATCCATTCAGTAGTTTTTGCGTGAGAGAGTAACAAACATACATCCATACATTCTCACAAACTTTCGTGTTTATAATATTTAATTTATAGAGATTACCTACATCCTTAAGTGCATATATACATAGATGCGGCCTACGATACGTCGCCACCACGCCACCACCGCGCTTTGATTCTGTGATTTTTTTAATTTTTATTGCAGGAGTTCAGCAGACAGGCAGACGGCCCACTTGATTGAAAGCGATTACCATCGCCTATGGACGTTTGCAACACCAAAGGTGCTACAAATGCGCTGCTGCTCCCTTAAGGGAGACTGGAACCTGGTCACCAATGCCGGAACACAACTGAAGGTTGATATGGCGACATACTTTAGATCAGGGGTGGTAGCCATCCAGTCGGGCAAATGCCCTACCACCTGGCTGTGGGTTGTTTTGTCGCCTCTTACGACAGGCCGCACGGGCACAGGGAATTGTATTCTTTCTCCGTTCCTGCACGGATTTATGTACAAGCAAACGATATACTCCTATATTGCTACTCCACCCCTGACAGCTCGGCAGTGAAAGTGCGACGACGATGCGGTCGTATCTAATCTACGCAATTAGGCGGCGCGACGGCGTGGTGTTGGAGTCGTGTATACGCGCGCTGAATGGTATAAGCATTTGCCGTTCTAGTTCGACATAGAAATGGCGACCTCGAAATATTGGAACGTAGTCCCGGATTCGATTCCTAGGATCATAATTGTAAACAAATTTTCCATATTCACTGTGATTTGGGTGTCTGAGATCGTCCTGAAAGTTTCAAGTCGTAATTACCCGTAAACAGAAGCTACGTGTGTGTCTGCCAATTATTTTAAACATCCTACTAATATTACAAAAGCTATAAATATATATAAATATAGATAAGTATATCCGATATAATGTAAAAACAAAAAAGATATAAAAAACCAAAAAACATTAAAAGTAAAATAGTAATAGTATAAATAAGGGAAAGCAAATGTAACACATAAAAACGAAATATTGTAATAGAATTAAGGACCTTTTGTAAAATTTGGAATAAAGTAATAAATAAAGAGAAACAAAAAAGAAAAGACCATAAAAAATTGAATGCATGAATATAAGATTAAAAGAAATAAAAACATAAACAAAAAGGATGAACAAAACAACATAAGATATCACAGCTACAGCTGGACAAATCTTGTTCGTCTGGCAGAAAAGGAAAAAAATATATTATAAAAGTGAAAGTTTGTAAGAATGTATAGATGTATGTATATTTGTTACTCTTTCACGCAAAAACTAGCGAATGGATTTTGATGAAAGTTTACAATAATAAAGCTTACACATCACAATAACACATAGACTATAACTTTAAAGATATTGTGTGAATTATCCAAAATATAAAGATTTCCCATCACCACGCAGGTGACACCGCGGAGCGCAGCTAGTATTCTATATTTTCCATACAAAAAAAGCTCTATTCAATTTACAAATGCTAAATAATCCAACCGTTTTACCTTTAGTAATAACTTAATACATTTAAAACTCTAAACAAGCGAAGGTAAATTGTGTAGCTTGATTTAAGCCAGCGGGGGGTTGAAATCAAGCATATTATTAGCTAAGCCAGCTCCCGAATGGCTTAAAATATAAATATAATGGAGCGACTCTCTTTTAACATAATTAATTTACAGCTCTACACAGTCTGTTCAGATATTGCGAAAAATAATGTACTAACTGTATCCGCGGGCTTCGTTCGCGCGGCACTATTATCTTATACATTAGTATTAATATATATTAATATTTATATATTAATATAAAAGCTGAAAAGTTTGTTTTTTGCTTGAACACGCTAATCTCAGGAACTACTGGTCTTATTTAAAAAGTTCTTCCAGCGTTAGATAGCCCATTTATCGAAGAAGGCTATATATCATCACGCTAAGACGGATAGGAGCGGATCACCAATGAAAAATGTTTCAAAATCAGGGGTTTTTTTCAACTTACTTTTTTTTACTGTGCCACGCGTATGAATGAAATCTAGTTTTATATAAACTGTACCCTGCAAGACATCTAAATAAAACATCGACATGGTAAATCCAACCCAGAATTATCTTAATTCCACCTATTAGATCTCCCGCTCAATGGGTATGATGCCACGCTCTCACATAAAATCAGCGTGAAACGGTTAGTCTTGAGGTAATCGTAATTCATGCGATGAGTGAGAATTCCGATGGCCCGCTTCCCCTCCCACTATACTATCTTCTCTATCCCATCTCTATACTTCCCTCTATACCATCCTTTCAATCCTATTCGTCGTATCTGATCTCATCTAGTAAAGAAATTGTAATGAAACTTCTATATGTATTTAAAAAAATAAAGAGCCTGGGGTATTGTTATAATTATGATCAAATATTGTTGAACTAGACGTGTTGCTGGGGATTTTTTTTGACGATTCTTCTCTTTTAAATAGGTTGCGAAGTGGTCTACGTAAAATAGAAAGTAGATTTAAATTTTAACTTACTTTAATGACCTTCAAAAAGTGGTCTCCGATGGAACTTATTTTGAATAAAAAGTTTTGAATATGAATATCTCCATTCTCTCCTCTATTTCTCGTGTCTGATCCCTCTATCCCATCTCCATACTCCTATATCATCCTTTCTATCTATTGCTCGAATCTCTATACCATCCCTCCTATCATATCCCCTCTATCCCTTCCTAAAGGCCGGCAACACGTTGGATTCGCCACCTAGTATTGCTAACATCTATAGGAGACAGTCACCACTTTCCAGCACGTGAGCCGTCTGCCTATTTGCCAGCTTTGCAATAACAAAGAATGTTTTAGTTTATAAAAGATTTTGAATTTAAATTTTTATTCAATTTCCTTTCTTGTTCAGATACATCGCTCCCTTCCTCCTAGCAACGACGACCGTAGCCAATACTCTCATAGTGGTTGTCCTCTCGCGTCGACACATGAGGACCCCCACTAACGCTGTGCTAATGGCGATGGCCCTGTGCGATATGTTCACCATGCTATTCCCAGCACCATGGCTGTTCTACATGTATACCTTTGGAAACCACTACAAGCCCCTGAGTCCAGTACGAGCGTGCCAAGCATGGAATTATATGAACGAGGTAAGGTTTTTATTTCTCAAGCTTATGTTGCTTATGTTATATGTTTTGTAGAGGTCGCAAATTGTAATGTACATACTTTATTTTCATTTGAACTATAAAAATATTATGCAACTTGCCGACAAAAAGTGAATGCACACCTGCCTGCCATAAATCGCAGTTTATTACCCTCCCGCATTCGGACTTCTTTTGTTTACTTTGTGTTTGTAAAATTCGTTTTTGGGGGTTTTTTAACAGTCCATTGTGTATTGTCATCTTTTATGGCGGTCATTAGGCAGGTGTCTCGAACTGATTCGAAGAAATCCGATCTATGCGGGCTGGCAGCCATATTGTATCGGTGTAGCAATGGCCCAATGGAGAGATAGGCAGTCAAGCGACGATTGCGATACAAGCAAGGCGTAAGAAGTACATTCGATAAGCGATATAGTGACGAACTTGCGCGTGTTATTGAATTTGAAAACGAACACGAAAAAATAGGTGAAAAGGCGCAAAATCGAAAGAAGTTTTTAAAATAATATACGTGTCACAAATTCAAAATAATAATGAAGTTGAAAAAAAGAAAAGTTTTTATGTAACAGTATTTATGGCCAGACTAGTTATATATTACTTATATATACATAAAAATAAATTATGTAGTTCTGAAGAAAAATGGTAAAATATTCATGGATATGACAAATTTATAGAAGTTTTACTATAATACTAAAAATGCTTATTTTATTAAATTTCAAAACGAGCCGTACTTATTTTAGAAAAATTATAAAACGTCATATATATATCTCTGTAGATCCATGTTGGTTTGTCTCAAAGAATTATGTAATTCAATTAAAATCCTTTAACATTCCAATTATTCAGTTAAACTGTTTAAAGCAGTGCCCTACAATATTGGCTCTCGACCGACGCCGCGGCCGTCCGGGTTAATCCGTTTACAACCGGTTACTGGATTTAACAAACTGAACCACATGGCCACCAACGTTATTGGGTAAAATGTTTAAGAAATCAAAGCGTTTACAGAACTTGTATTTAAATTAAATCCGTTTGATCTGAAGGTTATACTTGTAACCGGTTTCTAGAACCGGTTAATGCAGTTACAACCGGTTTCAAAATTACTAAATGAGTCATTTACACGACTGTTTAACGAGTACTTTTGTATGTTTTTATCTTTACAATTGAATATAAGTAATAATAGTAAAGTTCACTTAATAGACAGGCAGATAATATACATAGGTATAAGGCGATCTCGCGAAATGCGATCTCTTCCAGAAAACCCCAAAGGAAGAGATCGCTTTTTAGCGATAAGACCGCCCTTTGTACATAACTACATATAATTTTAGTCTTAAGTTCATGTTTGTATTGGTGTACAATAAAGAGTTATCTATCTATCAAGTATAAGTTTAGTATTAAAATTAGAAAAAAAAAATATATAACTTATTTTTAAGGTACACAGTACAACATATAAATTACAAAATTAATGTCACACACAGTAACAAAAATAAATAATAAGCGTGTATGAACTCAAAAAACTTTGTATTGTAAGTATTCGACGGATTCGCCAATCAACGCAGTTGCAACAACTCGAAAGGAAACATTTGACTACACAGTCCACATTTTTCCAAAAACACAGATAGATAACACTTTATTGCTCACCGGATATACCATTTCAACAATACACAATTACAATACTGTCATGGTAGAAACAATAGGCGGCCTTATCGCTTAACGCATCCTTCCAGGCAGCCTACCTTAAGGAATATTTTAATATAATCTGGCGATGTAGGTGGTCCAGATTATTAGGTATTACATAAATAAATATACTTAAACTACATATTTTATGAATTAAATACACATACTTAAATTACTCCCAGCTCAGCTCCCAGCCGTGGTTTTCCCACAGCGCTTCGACATGGGGTTTTTTAAAAAGGGTGTCATAAGATTTCTTCGAGGCCGGCAGCGCGTTGGTGACACCTCTGGTGTTGCAAACGTCTATAGGCGACGGTAACCGCTTTCCATCAGGTGGGCCGTCTGCCTGTCTGCTGTACTCTAGCGATTAAAAAAAAATTACTTTATAAATTTTGATAGTTAGTTAGTTTCATAGTATAATTTGACATATCACATAATTTGATATATCCTACAACTATTGTTAGTTTTAGAGTATTTTTACACATTTATAGAAAATCAAACTGCACGTACATCATTATAAAGCTTAGCAAATATATTTAAAAAATATTTTTATCGGGATTTTATTTATGGCTTTGATGCAACGACCTATAAGCTAAGTCTTACAGCCTCTTAAACATCTTTAAACCAAGTTAAGTGTCAATCTCATCCAATTTATAGGTCTTTTACTAACACTGACAGTAATTTTTTTATAGCACTTGAAAAGTTACATTTCATTTAAAACTTGACATTTTAGACATACATAACTCTCTTTTCTGTCACCTTCTCCATTATTTGAGGTCGGAACAATATGTTTCCTTAAATTTAATTGCGTTTTCATTTATATATTAATTAATACAATAAGCAAAAATTTTGTATCCCTTTTTATGAAATTTGCGCGGGGGGAGGAGTATGAAACGCATACTTTCATACTCCTAAGTAAGGCCCTACTTATAATCGTTTCTTAAATTTAAAGAAACTACTCAGCAACTGATTAGTGAAAACCTTACTCATAAACTCCTCTTTAGTGAATATTTTGGGTAAAACCTACGTTAATCATTCAAATTTCATTTATCTGTGCTCCTCTTAGGTTACACAACAGGTATACACGTTTATATGTGAAAAAAAAAGATATTCATTGATTACGGTCTGATTCTGATTCTCTTACTTAAGAGATGCCTAATCGTTTCTTAACGGGATTATTATAAGTAAGGCCGGGAACTGAAAGATGTTGTGCTGTGCAGTTTTATTTTCTAAAAATGTGTAAAAATACTCTGATGAAATGAACAATAGTTGTAGGATATTGATAGTTTTTGAGTAGTAATTATGTGTTTTTGCAAGTCAGCTGAGCTATAACATAGGCTTAAGAAAATGAAGAAACTATATTGTAATCTAAGATCTGCCTTAAAGGCCTAGCTGCCAAGCCATAAACCTAAATAAATATTAAAATAAGTATTTGACAACAGAAGAAGAATAAATATTTAATTTCAAAGAACCTTAACCACTAGTTTACATTAATGCGAACGACGTCGCGGCTAAAGCTTGAAAAAATATATATTTGGCGAACCTTATTTCCGACTTTTATTAAAACGGCTGACTTTTAATTGGAACTTTTAATAGGATAACTCCCGACAGATTCCAAGTCGTTGGATTTAGTCTGCATTTCAACTGCATTATGACCGGGGGCGAGTTTAAATGGAGTTTTTAGTTATTCGAAAGTTGGAATAGATTTTTCATTGAATGCAGGACAATGTGATTTACATTATTACATTATTTCAAAAATAGATTGTTCAATGCTGAAGTACAGCAGCCAGTTTGACAGTCTTGGTGGAAAGTGTTTACCGTCGCCTACATTGTACATTGTAACACCAAATGTTTATTATTTAAGCGGAATTTCAAGCGTATTATCCCCGCAAATTGGTAATGCGCTGGAACCTTGTCAAATTAACTTTCACGTGACGTCATCGGCAACTCGATATTTACGCGTACTCGCTGGCCAGTGATGCTAACAGTACTGAGTGTTCGGCTAAGGTTACGTCACCAAAATGGCGGCCAAGCGCAATAGCAATTTGCGGGGATAATAGTTGCCAGGTTTACACTTTCATACATTACATACTATAATCTTCTCTCTCTGGCTTTAGTAATGTGTATATATCTCCCTTCCCCCAACAGGGATTATTCATTTATAATATTAATAGGGATATTATTTACTACAACCCATCAAATAGTTACTGATGTTTTGTAGTTTCTTCACACTTAATAAAGCGATACATTAGCAAAGTTAGTGTTGCCAAACAACAAAATGTCAAAGTATTCGATTACCTGCGTTGCCAATACTGAAACTCGAGTAAAAATATTAAGATCCTTACTTATAATCGTTTCTTAAATTTAAAGAAACTGCTCAGCAGTTGATTAGTGAAAATCTTGCCCATAAACTCCTCTTTAGCCGAACCTACGTTAATCCTTCGAATTTTGTTTATGTGAGCTCCTCTTAGGTAAACAACAGGTAATACGCGTTTATAAGTGATAAAAAAAGATATTAAATTAGGGTCTGATTCTGATTCTCTTACTTAAGAGATGCCTAATCATTTCTTAACGTGATTATTATAAGTAAGGCCGTAAGATACGATACGATACGAATAAATTCACGATAGTGTATATTGTTTACTACGATATCTAAATATCTATATCAAAATAGTTGCTGATGTTTTGTAATTCCTAATACAATTTTTAACAAAACTACTGCCGAGTCTTTTTTCATAAATCACGAGAAGCGATTCCACTCGAATGGTCTTATCATTTTTTTATTTGTTTAACCAACTCCGCCATTTTGGATTACTGCCAATATAACGGACACGAGCCAGCGGTAATTTAGACCTAAATGCTAAAGCCAGTTTTAGGATTATTACATTACTTAAAATACAGCCATGGATGAAGAATACTAGTATTATTATTATTAATAATAAGGCAGATTACCGCAGGAGGGCTTTGTGGTAAAGCCGAAGGTGAGTAACGACCCCTCGGATGTGACTCCGGGGGCCCAGGCAAGGCCGTAGTTGCCTTAGCCGGCCGGCACGGAGTGGAGCTCGCTAGAGCTAAGACTCAAGCTCTAGGAGTGGAAGTCATAAATGGCATATCGTCGGAAGTAGCATCGGTGAACCTGAGAGCCCCAGGGGTGTAGAGAGGTCTCTACACCCCTTAGCCACTCACACACATGTTGCCCCTGTGTACATTTTTAGGGCCCATGCAAGTAGTGCCGAGACACAGTCTGCCTTTCCGTGTTCCCCGAACATTGCGACGGGCAGTCGCCAGAGTCCCCATAGTCTCAAATCCCTATTTCCACTAAGAGTTCATCCCAATAGTCTGGTACCATTTATTCTCACATTTCTTACAATATTCCGACACTAACCGGGGCTTGTCCTTAGACACATTGTATATGGTGTAGACAGCGTGAATTGCTGGTCATAGATGGAAGGCATGGAGCCATATGTGGTTGGAATAGGGTGATAGAAAACGGAAAGTGTGAGGGGTAAGTGGGCCATCGGAACTCTCACTCATCGCACTAATCAAGACTAGTAGAAGGCTAATCGTTTCAAGCTGACAGTCTGTGAGAGCGTAGTTTCACACGGAGCCAGCCCTAAAAGTTATATTCAAGATAATTATTTAAGCATGGCTCTACCACATATGTGCATAAGGATGTAATAAATATACAAACTGACAAACTGTAACGGTCTTTTGTATTAGCAAAACTTCGTCCTTAAGCCGTTCTCAACCTAAATTCTCTTTTCCTTTTTCTTTCAAGGGTTAAGTGGGTAGCGAGTTCATAATGGGAAGGGTTCCGCCCTTATCCTGACCTACTTAACTTTCAAACAAAGACACCATGTAAACAAAACAGTTTATATGTTTAAATAATAAAATATTCACATGAATTTATGAAGGAATTTGAGTATCTGACACATGTTTTGCTCCATCTGGGTATTGTTAGTGTTACTTTACTTACTTTGACATTTTTTTTATTGCTTTTTTTTATTGCAGGAGTTCAGCAGACAGACAAACGGCCCACGTGATAAAAACCGGTTACCATCGCCTATGGACATTTGCAACACCAAAGGTGCTTCAAATGCGCTGCTGCTCTCTTAAGCGAGACTGGAATCTGGTCACTTATTTTTTTTTAGCGGGAGTGTAGCAGACAGGCATACGGCCCACTTGAGGGAAACCGGTTACCATCGCCTATGGACATTTGCAACACCAAAGGTGCTTCAAATGCGCTGCTGCTCTCTTAAGCGAGACTGGAATCTGGTCACTTATTTTTTTTTAGCGGGAGTGTAGCAGACAGGCATACGGCCCACTTGAGGGAAACCGGTTACCATCGCCTATGGACATTTGCAACACCAAAGGTGGTACAAATGCGCTGCTGATCTCTTAAGCGAGATTGGAACCTGGTCACTAATGCCGGAACACAACTCAAGGTTGTTATGGCGGCATACTCTAGACCAGGCATGTTGGCCATCCAGTGGGGCTGTGTGTTTTGTCGCTCCTTACGACATGCCGCCGAGCCGCAAGAAATAGTATAGTTACAATTCAGGTGCCGGGCAACGGCAACGGGCCGGAAATATTGCATTTGGGCAGTATAAAACAATGGCCCGATCAAGGGAGGAGTTAGTCGTGCCAGAACCACGAGCGAAACGAGACGTTTGTACTACAATCGGAAATCTAATAAGTGACGGACTTTACGCGTATTATTGAATTACGACCTTCTGCATTACGTTTGGACTTGTTGTGTTCGGTTATACATACATACATAACTTCACGCCAGGTCCCTTGCGGGGTAGGCACGAACAACAGAGTGCCATTTAGGCTTATTGTTCGAATATGTTTGTGTTATACATGTTTGTATAGTTCTAATAATAGTAATTCTAACGGCATTTTCATTTGAGTCTCGCGACTCGTAACAGTATTCTTTCTCCGTTCCCGCACAAATAGAAGATTGAGATAGAGACTAAATATGTCTTGTTTTTAGCGTTAAAAATAAAGCCTTTACTACATATTATAGACTTTACCGTCATTTTAACGTAATCGCCATATGGACCTAGCATATTTTTTATTGTAAACTACTGTATTGCATTAAAACTTTCAGTTTTCGTTTTGTTTAGATTAGACCCTACTGAATCATAAACTGGAGGTCTTTAATTCAAAAAATAAAATTAAGGTGATATTTAATAGAACCACTCTTTAACGGTTTCAGGCGCGGTTTTTTATTTGACTTTTGTTATTCCGACGTTTCGGCCGCTTTTCAATAGCCGCGATCACGAAACGGTAAAACGTAGTTTTATTATATATTCTACTCGGGAATTATTTTTTGCTTTTTACTTTGGATTAAAAAAATTGACTATCTATGTTTTGGTGTACAATATAAAATTTACTATAGAAAGATTTATAGAATTACTAGCTGTCCCGGCAGACGTCGTCCTGCTCGGAAAAGCTTCAATCGATATGCCGACAGCAGCGCCACCTACTGGGTCTAATCGTTTATTTAAACCAATCCGGCACAAACTTCAACCCTTACAACAACAAAAAGAACACCTAAATTCTGGTACCCGATTGCTGCACCATCAACCTGGTTCAAATTAAATCTAAATCATCCCAGTTGAAAATTATAAAAATACTAATAAAAATAGGGGTTGATCGTAGAGGATTGAAAATTTAGGGTTGTATGTATTTTTTAATTCTGTATCATAAAAATATAAAATTTAAAAAAAATATTTAGGGGTGGACTACCCTTAACATTTAGGGGGATGAAGAATAGATATTGTCTGATTCTCAGACCTACCCAATATGCACACAAAATTTCATGAGGCCGGCATGATCGATCAAGCAGTTTCGAGTATGGGACATTGTGACACGAAAGTTTTATATAGAAGTTTGATTATGTGATGTTGTCGACGGGGTTAATAATTATGTCTATATGAAGAACAACTCCAAAAAACGACTTATAAGAAACGCTTTTTTTATGTTGACGCTGTGAATAAAGTTAAAAAAGTAAAACGCGAATTTCGCGTAATTCGATTCAAGTAAACGAGCGTGACAGATAAGAGAGAAATTTTTTGCGTGCATCTTATTTCCTTGTTCACACTGTTTGACTGCGAAGGTGGCAGGAAATTAAAATCTTTACGCGTTCTTTCCTTTTGAAAAGATTGATTTTTTTCTAACTTATTTAAGTTTATATTACACCATTTTCTATATAAATGTTTTTCGTAATAAAAGACTAGAATTTTTGTTTTAATGTTAAGTAATTGTTAAGTGCCCTAAAATATTGTTACGACCTGCAGGACTCCAATCAAAATACCGTTGAAATTACTATAGAATTTATTAGAACTATACAAACACGTATAACATAGGTACAAATATAACTAGACACTACTAGTACAAACTGCACGATTCAATAACACGCGCAAAATCCGTCGCTGTATCACTTATTTAATGTACTACACACGTCTTGCTCGTATCGTAATCCTCGCTTGGTTGCCTTACCCCTCCGTTCAGGCATTATACTAACTTTACAATACAACATTCGACCGCGTGGACTGGATTTTTTAAGAAAACGTAATCTGCACACGTGCTGCCATAAACGAGTACAATAACAATAGGCTATTGTCTAATTGCAAATTTTAAACACAATGTAAACAAAAGGAGTCCAAATGCGGGAAAGGTATATACTATACTTTATGGCAGGCAACTGTGCATTTACTTTTGTCGGCATGAAACATTACTATATTCTGTGTTTTGCTATAGGTAATTCCGGCGATGTTTCACACGGCCAGCATATGGTTGACCCTCGCGTTGGCAGTCCAGAGATATATCTACGTGTGTCACGCACCGGTCGCAAGAACTTGGTGAGTTATTACATCGTTATTATTTCTAAGTACAATCATTTATTTGGAAATGTTTTATCTTTATCTCGACTATAGTAATAAATCTAATGGAGGCGTTGAGTTTTTACAATGAATTTAAAAATGCAGAAGTCGACCAAATTTCGAAAATGTATCTGTACAGTTTATACACTTGTTCTTGCTTGTGGTGGTGGATGCCGGCAGCTGTTGGTGGAGTGCTGGTGTTTTCTTTTAGTAGGGTGAAGAAAATACACCTTGTTGCTGTCAGGGATTTATTCTCGTAGTAGCTTGGCTTGGATGCTGATCCCTGGTCGCAGCTCAATAGCGACTTATTAGCGACTCAATCACAATATATTTGTGAGCGTTATTTATAGTGATGTTATTATATTAAAGTAGCCTAAAATAGGTCGCAGCGTCAGCAAAACGCTGTACGTTGACCGGTACAGTATCTTTTAGAATTTTTGGTTCTCTGTTAAAGCATCACGTAATAATTACGGATTTAAATAAAACACGACACAGTGCTAGCTTATATCCCGCGTCACCAATTACTATACTTTTTATTCCTAATGAATGACCTATAGCTAGTAAACTGCGTCTCACAGAGAAAGAAAGTAGCGGGGCAAAAAATGGATTAGCCCAACCACATTGTTAATGTAGTTTATATCAAGTTTTAATGTAAATGTTGTGTTACATTATTATTCTGTTTACTAATATTAAACAGAAAGAAAGAAAAAAAAATCCAATTGCTACTCACGCAATACAAACTGATGAAAGCCACAATATATGAAATATAGTTGGCACTCAGTCTTTCGCTGTGCCGAAACATGTTCCGACACATGTTGGGTTTTCCGTGCCCACCTCCATAACCTCATTGTCAAACCCCAAGTATGTAGGTAACTTAAAACAATGACTTTAATTTAATAAGAATTAAACAATAATATAGGTACCCTAACAAAACCATGAAATAGGAGTCTTCATAAAATTATTTTTTTATCTTCCTAACATTCCGTTGCGCGACCGTAGCGCCGCATTTGCTTAACGAGGGGCGGCTTGAGACACTAGGCACGGTAGGCGGCAAAAATGCCTGCATAATGCTTGAACTAATAAAGCGAAAAAACAAGACATGTAAACATTGTTGTTCCATAAAAAAAACTCGTTAATAATTAATGTTTTATTCTTATTAACGAAGTTTTCTTAAGATGAGGGCGGCATTTTTCGAGTTTGCCTTCGGTGGCAAAAGATCTAGGGCCGGCCCTGGCGGGACTTATTTCGTGAGATAGAATGTACATGCTAGTATTTTTTTTTCTTTTTATTGCGTAGCTGGCAAACAGGCAGACGGCCCAGCTAATGGAAAGTGATTACAATCGCCTACAGACGATTGAACACCAATTGGAGCTATTTAAAAAAAAACAGGAATATCTATATAAACGATGGAGAAGATGGATTTCTTTTAGATTTCTTGTCTGTTTGCCGGTTTGTCGGTTTGGACTACGCTTAAGATCTACTGGGCCGATTTCACTGATCGACGGCAGTCTTGAATTTTGATCTACTCTATATCCCGGGAATCTGGCGGGAATTTTCCCGAGAAAGGTTTGTAGTTGATCGGGTGCATAAAAATTAGCTTATCCCGAGACAGTTTACACTAAACCGATTTTTTTTAAATGCTGCGGGCATATAAAAATATAAGAAATCGCGGCTATACCGTAGTAGTATAATAATATAGCTTCGATTTTGAATTTTTCCCAACAAACTGAATTTGAGTTTATGAGTTTATTGCGCGGAAAGTTACTTGAATAAGAAAATACTCAGAAAGTTTTGATAGGAGACTGTCTCAAACAGTGTTACATTAATGACGTCATCTACCTCTATTTGACGCTGCGCATAAGTTACGGTTAACTTAGAAAGGCGTGAAGTACAAAGTGAGTTATAACGTGAACTTAACAAGGCAGCGTCACGTGAAAATGGCTGACGACGCATAAACCTAGTGATCAAAAAATCACTTCTTTATTATCTAACTAATAAAGTTTAGTATATAGAATATAAAAAAATATTAACTTCTGTAAATACAGTGATAAAGTAAATCGAAAGTAAATTATATTGATGTAAAACAGCAAACGGAAAATATATACATCTAACTGGATAGTAGCTAAGATTTTATTATTTATTGATGTGTATACGCAAAGTAGACATCTGCCGCGATCAATATACGTTTTTAACACTATAATAAACAAAATATATCAATGGCAGATCTGGTCAATTACTTTATTTTTTTTTATCATTTTCAAAATGATCTGCCACAAAGTTAACCGCGTGATAATGGTCTGCCATTCTTATTTTCCGATAATAATAAGCCTATATTTTCAAATATCAAAACGGCAGCCCTGGTCAAATGGATTTAAATTTCGTCAAAAATCGATACTGTCTTACCTCAGCGCTCGTCGCGTCCATCACTTAGAGCTTAGTGAGTCGTCCCCCCCCCCCCCCCCCGTACCATGCAAGGTAGGTATAGGTGCTTCAATGTACAAAACCTCAGGTCTGGTCAAATACATACAGGTAGCCGATCACTGGCTCTTAAGCTATATGATATTTTACGCTTCCTTAATGAACACCAATATGTATAAATATACGTAAGTCAGTGATTTCGCACTAAATTACAATTTAAGAGAAAGCTCATATTTATATGATTCTAATCATACATAACCATACAAAATTTCATTTATATCGGTCCAGTAGTTTGTCTATCGTACAAAGAGACAAACAAAGAAACAATAAATTTGAAAAAATCTAAATTAGTTATATTTCACTGCTTACAGCCCCCTGACTCGGTTTCTAGCATTTTTTGGTCATTATACAGAAATTCGACATCGACAGTTTTATTATATGTATAGATTAAGCAATTTCCTTAGGTCATTTATAACTTACTAGTGGTCGCCCAGTGATTGAAATTTGACCATAATTAATTTAAATTATAACTTTGAACTCTGTTGTCAAAGACTACATGACTACCTTCTATAATCACAGATATCGCCAACGAAACAAAGAGCGAAACAGTATTTATTATATGCGCGTGTGTGTCAAATACATGGTAGTGTGTGTAATGTTTTATTTGTTGATATAAATGTATTTTTTATGCATTCGTCGCTTCCAGAAGCTTTTGCTTCACGTATTAATATGATAAGGCACTTTGATTTCATAAGAAATTTTCACCTTAGTTATAATTATTTTTCTTAAAAGTCATTTGAGGGATTCCTTTGAAATACAAATACTCAGAAATGTAATAACTCACTCCGACTTACATACCGACAAAGGTAAACGCACACCTGTCTGTCGTAAAGCGCAGTATATTACCTGCCCGCATTTAGGAATTCTTTTGTTTACTTTGTGTTTAGAATTTGTAATTAAGAAAAACTTCTTATTGTTATCGTACTTGTTTTATGGTCGTCATTAGTGTCGAACTAATCCTTGTTGTTATTGTATTGCGTCGAAGCTTGCCAGATATGGAGCGGTGCATTATAAAGCAATGGCCCAAGGCGGAGAGGGGCAGTCAAGCGAGAATTACGATACTAGGAAGAAGTACATTGGATGAGCGATATAGTGTCGGACTCATTTGTACCTGTTTTTTACGTGTTTGTACAGTTCTAATTAACTGTATAGTAATTCCAACGGCATTTTCGAGTCCTGTGTAGCTCGTAACACTATATATTATGTAACTTAAAAGTGTGAAATAAAAAACTTGAGAGGTGAGGAGGACACCCGGATGGAACGAAGTTAGTTTTAATGCGAGTCTTTATTGTTATTATTGTCTGTATAAAATCTCTACTTACCTAACTCCATCAGCAATATCCGAAACTTGTGTCGAAACACTGTCAGGATTCATTATTGTTATTTTTTATTATTATTTATTACGTACAAAAAACCTGTATACACTCAACAAAAATCGTCGCGACACCACACTGTTCAATGCGAAATAGAAAGACGAAACGAAAATAACTGGCTTGCTTTCTATGAGAGGGAGACAGACAGAGAAACACGCGCACGCCGCACGGTGTACAACTATAGCAAAAAGTGTCGTTACAACTTTTGGTCTTAATTTTTTCCGTCTAGCCCCCTTTCGCAATGCGCGATACGGAACTTCGTTCCAAAAATTCTAACTTAAAAGAAACCAACTTTAAGATATTTAATTTGCATCGATATGTATTTTTTTAAAAGCTTGGAATACTTTTTTATTCATTAAACGTTTCTTTGCGAGCTTTATTATTAGAAATAACATCTACAAACCACCGCCATCTGTCTAAATAAAACTAAAAATACATTTTTACGTAAATAAAATAAACAAATAAATTCAATTAAAACAGGTTTTTTATAGTTATTTTATGGCATTCTTCTGCAATTGCCAATTTGTTTTTCGGTTGGATTTTTTTAAAGTTTATATTTAACTGATGTCCGTGACATTCATCCGTGCAGGAATGGAGAGAGAATACTAATTCCTGCGGCGGGTGGCCTGTCGTAAGAGACGACAAAACAACCCACAGCCAGATGGAAGGCATTTGCCCGTCTGGATAGTTATCACCCCTGGTCTAGAGTATGCCGCCATAACAACCTTGAGTTGTGTTCCGGCATTAGTGGCCAAGTTCCAGTCCCATCTATGAGTTCATTAGCACATTGATAGCACCTTTAGGTATCCGTATTGAACAACTATTATGAGTAATACAGTCCACGAGCTGATATAAGGTTCATAAAAAATGTTCTTTTTTATACAAACACATCCTGGAATATATAATAACAATTTTACGACTTCCTTTTATAGTTTAATCCATTCTTTGGAGCAGCTCCCGTCAAAATAATATTCACATAAGAGGATCGTTACTATAGAAACTCGTATAGCTATAAATTCGAATAATTTTAGAGTGTTGAAATCCAACGCAGGAGAATGATCAAAATTGATTCAGTAACACAAAAGTTATGGCTAAAGGAATTAATTTCAATTACTGCACAATTTTTATATGATTTAAAGGCATTTTCTGCTATGTCTTCGGTGTGTAATGTTCCACAGCGACGAATTATATATGTGATCAGTTCGAAGCTATACCGAATCCAACGCCAAAAGAATGACCAAAATATTGGTCAAATGGTTCAGAAACAAACAAAAATATGGCTAAATATTCTTTAAAACACTTCTTTAAAAATCAATTTGTTGCGGCCTGTAATTATTTTAATTATATAAAAATTGCATGTGTGTAATATATGACGATTTTAATGGAGGGAAGAATTATACAGGTCAAAAATATAAGAAAGAACAACAATGTTCCATTTTTAAAAATAATACATTGTGGCCTGTATAGTAAACCTCAACATCCACAATATAAAAAAATTTTGTGTAAATTCCAACACTTTTTTATGTTTATGGCTTGGCAATTACGCAATTAAGCCAGTTCCAACACTGAATGTATATACTTATCACAGATCATGCAAACACAATGTGTTCTGTGGTCTACTGTGGTCGTATACATAACTTATTAATACTACCAATTGAGAGTCTACTTCTTTCCAGTTGGTTAAAAATGTATCGATTTTCAGACACATTTTATAATGCTGTGTAATTATTGTTTAGTATATTATTATTAATAAGTTTCTTTTAAATTTTAAGTAATTTGATTTTAAATTTCAAAAAGCAAGCGATGAATGTGGCGCTATCTAGTAATGTAGTATTTAGATTTTTAGAGTTACATTTTTAGCTGGATTATTGAAGTTATACTTCTCTAGGCACGTTAGGGAAAAATGATAAAAGTAAATTTTTACGATGCGCGCGCACACCGTCACACGAAAAACCTACAGCATGAAGTTAGCTATAGTCAACCGACACCCTGAAGTTAGCTATAGTCAACATTTTAGTTTTGAAGTTAAACTTTTACGATGCGCGCGCACACTGTCACGCAAAACCGACACCCTGAAGTTAGCTATAGTCAACATTTTAGTTTTGAAGTTAGTCTTTTACGATGCGCGCGCACACTGTCACGAAAAACCGACACCCTGAAGTTAGCTATAGTCAACATTTTAGTTTTTTATCTTGTTAGGCCAAAGAAGTTAATCTAACGCCTGTACAAAGACACACTTTTTTTTGTTTTGTTTTCTTACGTTGCGTGCAAAGCCACTAAATCCTTACTCATTTCAAGTTGTAAATAAGTAAGTTGTAAGAGTGTAAAAAAGGTAACAAAAATTAGAGTGAGTATTAAAACCAAGCCATTGGTAGTGCCTTTCGAATATAAGTAGGTATAATTTGCGAGTGCTATAAAAATGTAGCCAAATAAAATTCCAGACCGCCGTTCTGTGCCCTGGTCTGGGTGAGTGGCGCCAGAATGTGTGTAGCACGGTCGCCAAACGGGGTATTAATGTCAAGCGAAATTTATACTTTTGCTTGGAATATGAGACGCGATCTGGAGTCAGCATCGAGGAATGAATGACAGAGTGAATGAATGAATCTTATTTGACCACCAATTTCTTTTTTTATTGCCTGACGCAGGCAAAAAGGCTGATGGCCCACTTGATGAAAGGTGGTTACCGTTGCCTATGGAAATTTGTAACACCAAAGGTGCTACAAATGCGCTGCTGCTCTCTTAAGGTAGACTGGAACCTGGCCACTAAGGCCGGAATACAACTCAAGGTTGTTATGGCGGCATACTCTAGACTAGGGGTGTTGTTAACCATCCAGTCAGGCAAATACCCTGGCTGTGGGTTATTTTGTCGCCTCTTACGAGAGGCCGCCCGGCCGCAGGAAATTCTATTCTTTCTCCGTTCCTGCACGGATAAGATACAGAATGGAGATACATAATAGTATTGTTACATGCCGACAAAGTGGAGATGCACACCTGCCTGCCATAAACCTGATTTATCACCTTTCCCGCATTTGGACTTCTTTTGTTTAGTTTGTGTTTAAAATTTGCAATTAGATAATAGCCTATTGTTATTGTATTGGTTTATGGCCGTTCGCAGGAATAATTAAGCAGGTGTGCAAATTAATTACGATACAAGCAAGATGTGTACATTGATAAGCTATATAGTGACGTACTTTGCGCGTGTTATTGAATCGTGCAGTTTGTACTGGTTGTGGGCAGCTATATTTGTACCTGAGTTATACGTGTTTGTAAAGTTCTAATAAACTCTATAGTAATTCTAACTGCATTTTAATTCGAGTCTCGCGACTCGTAACAATATATATATAGGCATGGAAAATATACTATTTAAGTACCTACATTCAATTGAGTTGACAGCTAAATTCCCGTCCTTTTTTAATCACTGCGAAGTGTCGAAAAGTCTCATTCTGAATTTGGCATTCTATTTTAATGAGCAGTCAAGCAGTAGAGACATTAAAAGATTCTGATATATATGGGGTAAATGATTTTTTTTACCGCTTCTTCAACAGCGATAACACATTGCGTGTGCATAGAATGGGAAATAGACATAATTTTAGTAATAAAACTACTTTGTAACGGTTTTAAGCGCGGTAATTTATATGATTTTGGTTTGTCCGACGTTTCGGCCCGCTATTCAGTGGCCGTGGTCACAGACGACTTACGTACGTACGGAACACAACTCAAGGTTGTTATGGCGACACACTCTAGACCAGGGGTGGTAGCCATCCATTCGGGCAAATGCCTTCCACCTGGCTGTGGGTTGTTTTGTCGCCTCTCACGATAGGCCGCCCAGCCGCAGGAAATTGTATTCTTTCTCCGTTTCTGCAGGGAAAAATTACATTTCATAAATATTATTGTTACGTGCGAGCGGGGTTACGCACTTTTGGATTGGAAGAAAACACCAGTTTTTTTTATTTAAAAACTTTTATTCACTTACACAGCCGCACGCAGAACCTCTCTGCATGGTTGCCCCTATATGCACGACCAACGATCCACAGTCCCGACGATACGTTGTCACACCCTCAATACCGTCGCCGATATTGCGTAGACCACCTCCGATATTATCGCGTGTAGCTCGCTTCTAGTTCCTCTCTCGAACTACGCTACATTATATTTCACAATAGGTTAAGTAAGATTAATATTGCGATGCTATTAAATACCAGCTAAGTAATAAGATCTAAGTTATCTTTATATATATAAATGAATGTTTGTATGTATGTCCTTTATAAAATCGTAAACTATACATGTGATGATCTTTAGCAAAGTTGTTGTGCATGAGCCAGAGAAGGTTTCTGAGTTGGTTCACAATTGGACCCGATAGGTGGCGCTGTAGTCGGCATATCGATTGAATCTTTTCCGGGCAGGACGACGTCTGCCGGGACAGCTAGTATTGTATAAGACCTATGTAACACTTACTTCGCAATAAAAATGATTTGATTTGATTTGAATTGTCTCAGTTGATTTGACTGTCAACTACCCTATTCTAAAAATGAAAAAAGTGGTGATAGATGCCAAATTAATGTTTTTCAAAAAAAATCCCCGTTAAAGCTTTCGAAACAATTTTAGCTATACTTCACAATTTGTACGGACTGTTAGCGGACGGCTAGAGGTCTTTCTACCGCAAATGTTTTTAATATTTCAAGAGTTATAGCCTTTATGGCGGCCGTTTCAGCTGTTACATAGTCCATATTCTATTGCTGTTCAAAATTTTAGAATTTAACTGCTCTGCGGTTTTCGTGTTTCGAAAGATATGACTTTTGATGAGTATCTTTGACGCTACAGTTTGGTTTATGTGTTTTAAATTTTAATGGTTAGGTTAGGCGTGGCATTTTTACTTACATTATCTATTTTGATGGCAGTTGCTTCTTTTTTGAAAATTAAACTTGATATAATGGACTGTATGATTATTATTATGAAACTATGATATAAATTAGAAATATACATCATAATTCATTTAATTCAGAAATTAAGTATTTCCATATTGTACAATTTTATATTATAACTTAATTCACTGTTAAAAAAACTTGAGAGGTGTCAAGGGACACCCGGATGGAACGAAGTTCCTTTCGATTATTTACAAAAACCTGTATACACTCAACAAAAATAATCGTCGCGACACCACACTGTTCAATGCGAATAGTAAATGAGTAAGTTTGAATCCTATTTACTTCAATATAAGAAACAATTTAAAAATCGAATCACATCCTGCAATTCGACTCTTGAAACAAATTTAACTTTAAACCAGATTCGCGATATTGCTCCTTATTTTAATAATATTAAGACTCTATATGTCCGCAAATGCTATCTGTACGTCAGCAACCCATGACATTTAAAAATAATGTACTCCAAATTAAACTCTAACTGCGTGGGCATAAACTGCATTTTATCTTGGCAAGTTCAAAAAGTGTCGACAAATTTTCGTAAGAATTTTTTCCGTCTAGCCCCCATTCGTACCGCGCGATAAGGAACTACGTTCCAAAAAATCTAATTAGTTCTCGGCACAACAATTACTTAATTAAACAAATACTAGGGCATTTACACACGCGTCACTATAATGATTATAAATGTTTCTACATAAAGAAATACGAATTGAATTAACAAATTATGCGAGACAGTCGAGAGAGAGAGTGGTAAGTCGTCAATGAGAATTATATACAGAATGTACCTGTTGCCCAGCACTAACAAATATTAGTCAAGTACTGTTGGCGCCACATACACCGCGAAAAGAAAAAAAAATTGTATTAATATTGTCCTATTGTCCTCTCCTTGTCTGTCCTATACGCCACAACACTCGCGCGAACGAGTCGCACAATGGGAAGAAACTAAAAAACTAAAGACTACGGTGCTGCGCTTCCACATCTGTCAAAATGTTATAGTCTTGCTACGCGACCGCTTGAAGTACGATAACGTGTAAAAAAATACAAAATACGAATCAGTAAACCCATTAAACAAGTGAGTGTCACACTGTCCAAATTACTCCTATTTCCCTATAACGCATCACCAAGTACTGTACTGAATTTTACATCTGTTGACGGCTGTATACCTACTATGGACGGTAGAGGCAAGGAGGACCATCTAGTATGGGGGATGATGAAAAAGTGTCCACCTGTAAACAGCAAATTATGGTTCGAAAACTCGTCAAAATAGCGCTAGTGTAGCAAAAGGAAATGATATGAATTTAGCTGTTATAAACGAAGTGAAGTGTGCTGGGTTGAAAAATTTAAAAATTATAATTTGGAAAAGTATTGAAACTTTCTCGTATTGAGATGTATGTATATAAATTAATTGGCCAATTGAATTTTTGAAACCTATTTCACTAATTTAGATAACTAACTAAATTATCTGTAAATTCCACCATGAGGAGACATGCAATAGTTACATTTTCGTAAAATGCGCGGTGACAAAGAGGAAGTCTTTCTTTCCTTCTTTAATCTAGTATCCTACTCTAATTATTTGTGGCGCTATTTTTAAGTACTTTCCACTTGCTATTATGGCGCCCTCTTAATTAGCTGCCCTTCAGTGGATACTTTTTAATATACTGAGATGGTTCTCCTTACCTACCCTCCATAATACCTACCTAATCTTATGAAATCAATTCCTAATTCTCTGGATAATAACTGACTGTCAGACGGATTTATACCTTTTTTTGCTATTATTGTTGTGGGCAACATCGCTGGTTACGCCACTAGTAATACTTACCAATAGTTTATATTTTTATTTAATTTTCTTAGTAATTGTTCGTTGCCCTAAATCTTTTTTTTTTAATTGATGAACGGTGCGATAAGTTTGAGCTCATTAAAATGGCTGTTCTGGAATAAATACTTTATGTTTAAATATTGTAATGCTGGCAGCTCGGTTTTTGACGTGATTACAATTAAAATGAATCGAGTTGGTTGCGATTCGAACGTGAGGAAAAAATGGCGTTTTATTTTCTATAGTCCCATTTTTATTTAAATATAATATGATTTTGTCTCGTTCTGGTCCATCACAGTGGCGCTATAATGTCGCGGCGGGTTGGAAGACTTGTTTTGATGATGATACATATAAGCTCGAAATAACTTTCGATGTTCTAAGATGTTTTATAATTTCGCTGATAAATCATCAAAACTTTTGATCGACGTTCTGGAGTAATTAAAAAGTTTTTCTTCATCTTCACGCAATAATGAATATAAAGTATCGAATGCCATGCTCTTTGGGCGACGATTGGGTCTACTCTTCTGTTCCTTAAACGTATACGAAGATAATAAGGGGTCATTTACAAATTACGTTGCACGAATTTCATGATTGTCTTCTAGTAATAAATATAGCCTATATTAATTTGGGATAATGTGGCATTATAATGGTGAAAGAATTTTTGAAATCAGTTTAGTAGTTTTTGAGTTCATTCGTTACAAACATATAAAAATACAAATCTTTCCTATTTATAATATTAGTATACATTAGAATAGATACAGACAGCAAAAATATTCAAACGATTTTCGAAAAATCAAATGGACCTACTTATGCAAAGCAGAACCAATCAAGAAACGTGCCAATTTGGCTTAAGGATGCAGAAGGCTTTCAAAATGCACCTTCTATCGACTCAATAAGAATCATAACAAGTTCTGACAATATTTACAGAATAAAACATTTTTATCCCAAAGTAGCTAACCCACAAAACACCAACCAAGAGTATAATAAACTAACAAGATTCATGACCCATGGTAATCTAATTTGAAATTATTTACATTAAAATTGTACTTGAATATACAAAATATAATATACAATATTCTAAATTTTGTTTTTCCAAAATATAGACACATTTTTTGTATGCAAAATTTTAATAAAAACTGCTTTTTCTCAAAACTGTCAGTATGTTGTGGGTTGATTCCATTTTGCATAAGTAGGTCCAATTATCCTGGTCAGGAAGGTATGGAATCGAGTCAGCTGATTTTAAAATAACGCAATTATTGCACCAAATCATAGTGTAGCTTTTAAGGATCGATTTCTGTGAAGAAATGTTACACCTAAGGGAAAGCGTATGGTCACTTATTTAAAAAATTCATTTGCTTCTATACAAAACGCAAGAGAAGAAAGACTTATAGAGTATTGTACAAAAATATTTTTTTCAAAGTTACTTTGTTTATGGTTTTACTTCATGGTATTATTAAATCAAATCAAATCATTTATTTGCTCAAAAACATGGTAAATAAAAACATTAGATGACAATATGTTCCACATGTTTTTGGCCTTTCAGACATGCAAATGGTAACTAAAAAACACCTTAAAAATCAACAGAGTCCAGTACAACATTTATTTTTATATATGATTATATTAATTTAGCTTAGGGAAGACATCATATTTATTAAACCTATATTCTCTTTTCCAGGTGTACGATGCCTCGCGTCATGAAGTGCCTGGTGTACATCGGGATAGCAGCGTTCTTACACCAGCTGCCCAGGTTCTTCGACAGGCAATACATGCCCCACGTGACTGTATGGCGTGGACACCTTGAGGAAGTATGCAGGGTTAGTACTTTTTTTGGTTATTGTTTTAGACAAAATCACAAATTACGCACGTTGTAGAGCAAATTACGTAGTACTTTGTACACTATCCATAACTGGCCTAATTTAGGGATATACAATGTGTGTGTTTTGTCTGCCAATAATAAAAAATCGAGACTTTTAGTCTTTTATTGAATTCAGGCCGTAGTATAACTACGCTATAAGCCGCGCGCAGAAGGTTTGCCGATGTGTACTTACTATTATTGTATTACCACTATTGTATATACTTATATAAAGTATATACAATAATAAATTTATTGCAACAACGATGTAACTATGTAACCTTTTTTGTCAACCCTACTGACCATCGACGCGTGACCAGGGCGTGCCTACATGTTATACAAAAAAAACATTACAGTAAATTAAAATCAGTATTAATGAATTAAAAAGTTATTTTGGTTAATCATATCAGATTATATTAATAGCCTAAATTGAAGAAGATAACTGGGTAAAATTTCAGTAATAAAAACTTCGGCCAATCTCAAAGGAAATCTCGTTCATTAACTTTAATCTACTTTAAAACTTAAGTTTAATTTGAATCTTTATTAAGGAGTATACAGATTCATCCAACCATTAAAAATCGACATAAAAGCACACTTGGCGTGACTTTTTATTGCTTAATACCCTTATAATAAAATATAAATGGTGTCAGCGAACGTAGTAGGGAACTAGTAGCGAAGAGCAACGATCGTTGACATCAGAATCCCACATTAGGATAACCTCGTGAAGAAAGCAAATGAAATACTATGTAAATACTTTGATCTTGTTCACGAGGATACCGCCATTTGAGGTCTAGGTTGAAGTCAAAGATTATTTTGATGATACATATCTGTCGCCGGAAATAGTCTTACAGTGAAGAGCCTTGGCCGTTACGTAAAGAGGCAGTAACTCTCCCACCGTGCAGGAATGGAGAAAGAATACAATTTCCTGCGGCCGGACGGGCTGTCGTAAAAGGCGACAAATCAACCCACAGCCAGAAAGTGGGATATTTGCCCGTCTTCATGGCTACCACCCCTGGTCTACAGTATGCCGCCATAACAACCTTGAGTTGTGCTCTAGCATTAGTGGCCAGGTACTAATCTATCAGGTGCTATCATTCTCTATTTGAGAATGGTAGCACTTTGATAGCACTTTTGGTGTTGCAAATGTCCATAGGCGATGGTAACCGCTTTCCATCAGGTGGGCCGTCTGCTTGTATGCTGAACCCGACAGAAGTGATAACTTAATCTAATCTAAGTTGAACTATTTAATATTGAAATTGTTTAACTTGAGAAAAGCTTAGGTTATTACTGAAATTTTATGTATATTAATATGATAATATTAAGTTATTTATTAATAAAATCTTTTATTGGTTTTAAAATAAATATATTTTATTCTTACTTACAATTCTTGAACATGTACATTAGAATTTTGTGTATGTGCACTATTAGTGTCATTATTTAATCTAATTACCGATATACGACTAGCACTGTGGGTTAGAGTGAGAGAGGAGGAGCCTGCCTAACGTTGCCGTATGCGTGAGAGAAAGGGAAGCCAGAGAGACTGGCGCCGTAACGCGTTACGTAACTAATAGGTTTGCCTTCCCATAAGAAGTTAACACTTCAAAAACATTTTACGTTTCTCTCATATAATGGGGATGCCGATACATGTTACAGTAAAATCTAATCTAATTGTATTCTTTGTCCGTTCCTGCACGGATGAATATGTATGATTCGTCCTTTATACATCGTTCCCTGCGTCCTTTACCCCTTAAACTAATTCGCTTTTAGTTCATCAAGTCGATCTTGAATTCTCAAACAAAGGAATTGCCATTGTATAACCGTTTTGACCTTTACGAGTACTCAGCTTACTTGAAGTACTGGTTGAATAGCTCTCTAGTACTTTTTATAGATCAAAAGATCTAGTCACAGTGTGCCAGAAATGATATATCAACATCAGAGAAATGCGTGGGTTGCCATTCCCAATGGAGAGTTCCGTGGGCTGGAATTGTACAACCCGTGTGCAGAAGATTTGCCGATAGCCTTATCATCCTCACGCGTCGATGATCAGTAGAGTTGACAAAAAAGGTTTTGTTTGGTTTTGTAATAAATTTGTAATTTTGATTTATTGTATATACTTTAAATATATACAATAATAGTAAGTAGTCATCAGCAAACATTCTGCGCGCGGCTTATAGCTGAAAAAAAATCGATAATGTAACCCCAAGGTGTTAAAGGTAGTGTTTGAGTGGGTCCCGGGAATCTAAAAATTAGATTCACAATTAGACCCGGTAGGTGGCCCTGAAATCGGGTTCTAGATTTTTATTTTTTTATGGCAGGACAACGTCAGCCGGAATAGCGGTTCCGTTTATAATCTTCTAATATATAAAATTCTCGTTTCGCGGTGTTTGTTACCAAACTCCTCGGAAACGGCTGAACCAATTTGTATGAAATTTTGTGTGTAAATCAAGTAGGTCTGATAATCGGCCAACATCTATTTTTCATACCCCTAAATGATAAAGGTGACCCACCCCAAATACTTTTTTTAATTTATTGCCAATTTTTTTAATTTGATTTTTTTATAATTCGGCATTAAATAAATACATACAACCTAAAATTTTCACCCTTCTACCACTTACCTCTATTTTTTAATAGTGATATCAGTATTTTAATAATTTTCTACTGGAATGTGTTTTTTTTGTTGATGTATGTGTTCAAGTTTGTCTCAGAATGGTTTAAATTAACGATTGGACCCAATAGGTGGCGCCGCGATACTCCTAAACGGAGGGCCTGATTTTAATGAAATTGTTTGTTTGTTGAAGTGGATTTGAGAATAGTTTAGATTACACGATTGGCCCCGGCAGATGGCGCTGCAATCAGGTTCCAGATTTTTATTTTTTAGAGACAGGACAACGTCTGCCGGGTACAGCTAGTGACTTTATAAGTATCTTGTGTACACCAAAAGTCCAAACAACAATTTCACACTGCCTTCGTTTGTTTGTTTCCGTTTGATGACGGTTTCAACTCTAACAAACTTTATACGATAAATTAACCAATAGGCAGTAGGTTTGAACAGTTTTTAAACACGTGATATTGATTTATATAACATTTATTACAGATCCAAATGGCCCCGTGGGTGCAAACGTTATCAATGGACGCCTACTTCATCACATACTTCGGATTTCGAGTACTCTTCGTTCACCTGATTCCCTGCACATCGCTAGTCGTCCTCAACGTCCTCCTATTCAGAGCAATGAGAACAGCCCAAATAAACCGTCAAAAACTGTTCAAAGAGAACCGTAAATCCGAATGCAAACGACTTCGAGATTCGAACTGCACAACACTGATGTTAATAGTGGTTGTCACCGTGTTTCTAATGGTAGAAATACCTGTAGCCGTCGTAACAATTCTACATATAATTTCGAGCACTCTAGTAGAGATTTTAGATTATCATATTGCTAATATATTAATTTTGATAACGAATTTCTTTATTATTGTCTCGTATCCGATTAATTTTGCGATCTATTGCGGCATGTCGAGGCAGTTTAGGGAAACTTTCAAGGAGTTGTTTATAAGAGGTGCTGTGACTAGTAGGAAAAATGGCGGATCAAGCAGATATTCACTTGTGAATGGCCCAAGGACATGCACCAACGAAACTGTGCTTTAAATAGAAATTTCTTATGAATGTAGTGTATAAGTATTATTGTCTATTTATGCATTATGTAACATATCAGTGTTTTTATATAACATTTATCTGAAAGGCCTAATTATTTTCAAAAAGCTGTAGATATTGCACAAAACAGCATGCACAATTTCATGAAATGGAATTTAAACAATCTGTTGCAGTAATATGAATTATTGTTAGATAAATTTAAGATATTTCATTTGCATCGAATGTAAATTACTTTTATTTTCTGTAGTTATTATATATTCAATATATTAGGTTCATATTTAATTCATAGAGATGTGAATATAAAATATATGCTAAAATGAAAGGACATATTGTTTTCAAACTTTTTTTGTTTTATCTGGAATTTAATTTAAAAGAAACTTATTTTTTAAATATAGTAAATTTATTGGTTTTTTTTTCAGATAACCTCAAAAGAGACACTATATCGGTCTTATGCGTATTGAGTTAGAGTAAGTTAAGAGTCTTAAAGAAGCCTACAAACTTACCTTAACTCAATATGATTAAGACCGTAACAATCAATACAATTAAAATAGTAGAGATGTTATTATGTAAATAAACTTTATACTTTTTTAATATATCTATACGTATTTTTGTCTTAATACGATTATCTAGTAATAGAGTAATAATATATATAAATAATTATATAATTTACAATTATAGCATTTATTACTTAATAAATATATTTGGCTATTTATTAATGATAGTGATAGTAAAATGAGAGCGGTAATGCGTTCCATAAATGTCTGCCCGCCTCTAAAACAATTAGCAGACATTTTATAATTGTATTTACTGTAAAATTGTACAAAAATATATTTGATTATAATAAGAAACAGACGGTACTTTTAGGCTGTGAGTGTTACCAGATCAAAAAATATTAAAAAAATACAAAATTTAAAAAAAACAGAATATCGATTTCTTTCATTGATCAGCTAAATTCACAGCCTGTAAATGGCGAGCCCCCATTTACAAGTATCTAATTTTGAAAATTGTAATTTTCTAAACTGATTATATGAAATTGTAAATAAAAATTTATGTTCTAGATAAGAATGTAATTGTCGTTGTGCTTTAGGTTATATATTTTAATCATTATTAATAAAATTTCATTTAATCCAAAATTGTAAAAAATATAAACAATTTATAATATTATTGAATAGCTAATTGAAATATAATGTTGTAATATAGTAGTATATAAATGATATTAATCTTCATGGTGTAGACAACATTCAACTATGTGTGTTTTTTTTAATAGTCGGTCTATGGCGATTTGTAAAATTGTATTTTCGACGCATATTAATTAATAAAATGGTGTATATTGTATGATTTTGTTTTTTATTGTCCTTTAAAACACACGAACTGTTTCTTAAAGGTGACAAACGTTCTGCTTTCGTTTATGAGAGCTGCGTACGTCTTTTCATTGCAGCGGACATCGAACTACTGATTAGCGCTTTTTTTTTACTTGACTTTATGTTGTTGGTCCGAAGACCTCACAACTTTACCGAGGTTTTTGGGGCGAGCGCCTTCGCCTTGCGAAGGCGCTCGAGCCCGGGGCCAACTTGCTTGAGGGAGCTCCCTAGGGAGTTTTACCTCGGCTGGACTGTTGCCATGAGAGGGGGATGAATCTGATGATGCCCGCCAATGGGCGACACAATGAAATAATTGAGAACGGGCGTCGGGTAATATAAAGCCCGAGAAGAAGGATCCCGGTGGACCAGGATCGGCGGTTCGCGGCGGCCTACGCTATCTTACTGCCGTTTTGCAACGTGTTATGGCTGGGAGAGCAGAAACGGCGAAAGAAACTTCCCAGCAACACGCCTAGTCTATCCTGTGGAGGGGCTATGTCTCCTGGCGTCTCCCTCTCGAGGACGTGGAGAGATCGTGATTGGCGTTGTCTGAGACGCCGCCGTCTATGTCTATCTGTCGGTGCCTGCCAGCCTGCCGTCCTAACCGCGGGCGGGCTGATCCGGGCCAGCCGTTTTGTAATACAGTCGACCTTGTCCGTAAGGACATTACGCGGTCGTCGCACGAGAGCCTTTCGCCGAGGTTTGTAATCGGACGCGGACACGACGAGCGCATTTCGATGAAATACTTACGCGAGAGCGACGTAATGTAGTTTTTGATGGAGGGAAGCTCCAGATCGCGGTAGAGGTGTCGACGTTACGCATATAGAGGGGAGCACCGACGGCTTTGCGCATGAATTTATTCTGCACGATTTGCAGTTTATTTAAATGGGTAGGCTTGGCATGGCCGAATACCACACTCGCATATGTCATGATCGGGCGGATGCATGTTTTATATAGAGTAAGCTTGTGTCTGAGGGACATTTTGCTTCGGTTATCTATCATGGGTGCTAGACGACCCATCACAAATCGAGCTCTATTTCGGACTATAGTGATATGCTCGTTGAAGCGCAAGTTCTGATCTAGAGTGACACCCAGGTATTTGGTGTGCTTTGCCCAGGGAATTTCTTGGTCATAGAGCGAGATAGCTTTTAGGCGAAGGGAAGTGCGTTTGGGGGAGCGAAGCGTGCCTGGGGAAAAGAACATTGCTGCGCTCTTCTCCGGGTTCACCTCTATCCTCCATTTACGAAAACATCTGCCTAGCTCTGTGACAGCTACCTGCAGCCGGACGCAGGCCAGTTGTCTGTTCTTATCTGATGTATAGAGTGCGGTGTCCTCCGCGAAGAGGGCCAGCTCCACATCTGGAGTTTTTGGGATGTCGCTGGTAAACAACGTGAAGAGTAGTGGGGACAGGGCCGAGCCGTGTGGTACATCGGCTGTGAGTGGATGAGGAGACGAGCGCGATCCCTCCACTCGAAAACGGAAGCTACGACCAAGGAGGAAGTCTCGCAAGATGAGCACGAGTCTGTCTGGCACACCGAACTGGTACAGCTTGTAAATGAAGCCGTTGTGCCAGACCTTGTCGAAGGCCTTAGCTACGTGTAGAAACAGGGCGGCTGTTCCTATAGAGCGGGGGCGATGGGCAAAGTGAGATAGTATGTGCTCCGTGATGCGGTGCACCTGTTGCACGCATGAGTGTCTGGCACGGAAGCCAAACTGCTCGTCGGGTAGTAGATGTTTGCTGATGGCAAAATCTCTAAGTCTAGAGAGGATGACCCTCTCGTAAAGCTTGCTGAGTGCGCTCAGTAGGCTGCTCGGACGGTAGCTGGACGGTTTATTAGTTGGTTTTCCAGGCTTGTGAATACCGATGACATCTGCCTCCTTCCAAATCGCGGGGAAGGAGCAGTTTGTTATGGCGGCATTGAAGATGCTCACCAATATTATAATTAGGTGGCCGGGGAGGAGTTTTAAGACGCGATTGTTAATGCCATCGGCCCCTGGGGCCTTTCGCGGTTTGAGGGACTTGATCAGATCTTGGACTTCTTCGACCGTGACCGGGTCGAGTGTGGTTTACGCTGGTAAGGAGGATCTACGTTCGACCTCGGAGTCCACCTCCGACAGGTGTGACTGGTCGACGTTTTGCGTAGTGGGGGAGCATTGAAGCTCTAGACTCTGAGCAAGGCATTCGGCCTTCTCCTCGTCATCGAACGCCTCGGTGTTGTCGGCTCTTTCTAGCGCGGGTATGACAGTAAGGGTGTCTGATTAGAGAGCTCTAGCCAGCTTCCAGTATGCCTGGTGAGTTGGTTCAATATCTCTCAACGTTCTGTCCCAACGTTGTTCCCTGACATCCCGGATACGTAGTTTGACCTCGTGCTCTAGTTCGCGAAGTCGGACTCTGTTTTCCTCGGTGGGATATCTATCGTGAGCTCTGGAGGCGGCTCTCTTTTCCCTCAACAGTACCCTCACCTCGTCTGGCAGGCATAAGTGGCGGTCATTCTCCACCGGTACCTGCCTGGACGAGTTCCGCACTGCGGATTGAAGGTGGCTAGTAAGGGCCTCGATCGCCGTCTCCGTGTCTTGGCGGGACTCAATGTCTTGTGAGCTTGTTGCCTTGAGGAGGTTCCCAAGTCGTCTCAACCAGTCCACAGACGTCCTAATTTCAGATGTCGGGTCTGTCTGTGGTCCTAATCTGAGGATAACCGGGCGATGGTCCGAATTTATGTCGTCCTTCGTTTCGATCGAATGGAACTGAAGGGTAACGCCCCTCAGTAATGCTAAGTCGAGAGTGTTTGGGGTCCCCCAGTCACGGTTGGGGGGGTATCTTGTGGGGGTTTGATTAGCGCAGCGCGGGAGCGCAGATATTAATAGTTGCTCTATCTCACTCGCACATCATCCGTCCCGCTCACACACTGTGCTATATACAATGCAGCAATAACATTTCTTAACATTTGTACTTAAGGTTACCGTATCCAAAATAAATCAGTTCACATCAGCACTCCGACAGTGAATATTACCCTCTGCTATCTGAAGTATTATTTAACCTCTACCCATCGCTGCTACACGTTATTTGGCTTCATGAGTTTCAACAAAAAAAATGCCCAAAATACAGGCCAGTGTTTCGGTCGAGTGAGACATCTATCAACCATTTTGATAGGTCTGGATAAAGGCAGTGGGCTTCTGGACAAGACAAGCCATGGTGACGTGAACCACCAACTTTGTTTCTGCACTGATAGTGTGGAAATAAAGTTGAGGGATGAGGAACTTCAAATCAAATAGCGGCAACAATCCTAAATGTAGTGTCATCCAGGAGTGTGCCCAAATTAAATGAGGGCAGCGCCTGAAAACCTGACTCCCATTTTAAGACTGCTAAGAACAGGGCCGGAATTACCTTAAGTGCCACCGGCACCGTGAAAAATACCGCCTATTATCTATACACTGTAACTAGACTTTAAAACGTAAATATCCAATGAGAACTCGATTTTTAAGATTTGGCATGAAACCAATAACTTCCCAATTTTTGAAAATCATTGCTTGTATAGCAGAAAGTTGTTTTTTTTTTTGCTGACACTCCAAACTTTGCCGCCCTCGAAAATTTCACAGCCCTGGACACTAGCCCCTAGTGCCCCTAGTGTAAATCCATCCCTGGCTAAGAGGCGGGCTCGCTCAGCTTCTTTGACACTAGAGGACAAAAGTATATAAATAAACAATGTAATATATAAATAAGATAACATTTCGAAAAATATGGGTTTCATAAAGATCAATATTTTAAAAATTAGGTTTTAAAATATAACTTTTGGTTTTATAGAGATGTATTTTGCACACCTTCACAGTCACACTTGGATAGGTAACTTGTTATAAATATTAACTCCGTCACATAAAACATTTATTTAGTAATGTTTCATAATAATAAAATCTGTTTATATATTTTTTCTTTGTGAAATTAATGTTGTTATAAATTTTAAACAAGAATTCTCTCATAATTGCTCATATATATTTTATTCAGATTACTTGTATATTTCAGAGCTTAAAATATAAAGCAAAAGGTGCGAACGGAATTGCGGTCACAACTAGTATATAATAAACAAGTTTCCAATGAGAGATGCAAACAATACCTACTAGCTTTTGAAAATGAGTAGGCGTTTTTCAATAATGTAAACAAACTCTTAAATTACTTGTCAACTACATAACGCAAAAGGAAATCTAATCGGTAACGTAATTGGATATCGAGTCAGAATAAATTAACTGCCAAAACCCTTATTAGAACTACACTGATTTAGATACCCGGCACAATGGTTGGGCGTGCCCTGTGTAAATAACCCAACTGTCTTATTACACCACCCAACGTATTATTAACAGTAAGTATATTTTTAAATCTAAAATCTATACTATAAAATATAATATTACTAGAATTTACCTCCCTACCATACCTTACAGTGTACCTTTTATTTATTTCGCCAGCAAATTTTCACACAGGTTACACATTGCATTAACATTTTATCAGGCGCACTTCTGCAAGCGATATAAAAATATTCTACTTACCTACATTAAAACTTACATAGATACATACATAACTTCACGCCAGGTCCCTTGCGGGGCAGGCACGAACAACAGAGCGCAATTCAGGCTTATTCTTACACACCTCACTTGCTTCTTTGACATTCATAGCTCTTGTCATGCACGCTTGTCTGTTCTTAAGGCTCCTGACATCACCTTCTGCTAGTACACGATCAATTTGATCATGGAAGGTGTGTCGTGGCCTTCCGCGACTTCTGCATCCATCCACTTTTGCATTGTATATCTGTTAGTCATTCTTCCATCATTCATTTTTTCCACATGCCCGAACCACCGGAGCATTCCTTTCCTTACCTTCACCCCGAGACACTCTCTTTCAGACCAACTCTCTTTCTTACTTCGGTATTACGAACGCGATCCGCGAGTATCACTCCGCAGATTTTGCGTAGTCCTCGCACCTCGACGGCGTTTACTCTACTTTCATGCTCTCTGTTCCATACCCAACTCTCGCTTCCATGCGTGAGAGTAGGTACCAGCTCCGCGTTGTGTATGGCAAGCTGAGCCTTCTGGCTGAGATTCTTTGCGCCTAGAAGTTTACCTAAAGATCCATTCACACTATTCCCCAAAGTTACTCTTCTTTCTATGTCACCGGTGTACCTTCCATCCCTGCTAAAAGCACATCTAAGATATACAAACTCATTCACTATTATATTAAATTAAAACTTAATTAGGTATTATTAATAATATAAATCCTCCCTGACAAATTAAAGTAGTTTTACTTCCAACTATTTTGTATAGAATAAAGAGTAATATACTTATGAATTTGTAGGGCATTTAAATTCAAAAATGGCGTTGAAATTTTCACAGGACTTATTAGAAGTACACACACGTAATTCACAGTTCTTACAAGTATAGACCAATACAACAAAACCAAACCGTAAGACAGAAAATCGTTGTCACATAAAACTCGCAAAGTTCGTCGTTAAAAGATACTCGCTTCGAAAGTGCACTAGGTAACGCTTCGTTCGCAGTCAGAACATGATTGACACATTTTTTGACTGACTGACCGTCATCCGTTTGTAAATTAGATATGGCTTCCTAGCAACATGCCACCCACTGGTTCGTGAAATCCTTAATAAGTGGTCGGCTTAATGGTTTCTACGGATTCGCATGAAATATCAACAGAGGAAAAAGGTTTTATGACGTCTTACAGCAGCGTGAACAAAGAGATTAGCGCGAACAATAGATCACTCAAATTCAAAGGGGTAATAAAACATCTGCAAAGGATTAGTATCGGTTTGCAACAATATTATATTATCCATATAGTATTATAAATTCATCGCCCACTAAACCTCTCGAGTGCTCCCTACTAAATAATTCACTGGAGAAAGATTTTAAATCAAAATGAAAATTCTTACGGCGGCGTACAAAAAGATTTTATGATACTAAAAGCCTCTATTCAATCAATTGAAGTTTTATTGCAAAGGGCAAACTTTATTATAGTTATTGGCAATTTATTTTGATTCATGAGATATATATCTGGTAAATAGATTTTCAGTGTCGCCCGATCTTAAGACGTAAGATTTTCTTGAAAAGAAATCAATCATCACTTAGAATAATTAAATTACTTCTTTTTTCATTTTTTGGTATACACTGTTGGCAACACCAACATAAAATTTTATTTATTTTTATGACTTGCAACATTGTAGTTGCATTTTTGTGCTTCTTCCGTTTGGATTGTAGCGAAAGGCAGACGCCTTCGTATATAAGTGATTTTATTACAAGTTTTCACCCCATAACAGTGTTTTAACTTCCACCACTACATCGACCTGGGTATCCTAGGCCCACCACATCAGCGTGCAAACAATATTTATTATATTATGTGCGACGAGCTGAGCACATACAGAACATATGAAAATCGTAAAGATAATAGAGCCTTAAAGTAAAATAGTCCTAGATTGTAACTTAAACCTATGTACACACAAATAAAAATAATCTTACGGACTTCGTAGGACTTATTATAAGAGTATTTAGAGAAAAGTATATTAATTACGAAAAGTCAAAACGAGAAAGTACTGTTCAGTATTATTTAAATTTAATGGCAGTATATCTTCCAAACTTAGGCGGAATTATTAGAATTTTGGCTCAAAAATATCTAAATAAGGGTCTTTTTATACTTCATTGTAATATTGATCTATTCTTACCAAAGGATTATAGAAATACATATTGTTTTTAAAACTTGTAAAGAAGATTTGAAGTAAACGATCTGCGGGGACAGATCTTCTATAAGTACTTCTACTTTTTAATTAACTAAATTAATAAATATGTACTCAGTCCTTTTGGGGCCATTTTTTCGATCATCAGAAAAAAGTAATACATTCAACTGTTTTATTATTTTACATGATTGTACTTTATTCAACGAATAACTTTTAACTAGTGATTGAAAAATCAGCCCTTATTCCTAATAGCGGTACGAGGTTTGTCGGCTCCTTAAAATAGGGTTAAAAAACGTGTTCTCCCTGATCGTATGCGATTTTGAAGTCAGTGTTGAATTTACCCGTAGGCTGGAGCTGAGGGCGGTAGAGTTTTGGAGTAGCAAATGTGTGGCCAACATTTTATGTCTTACAGAAACTAAAAGAGTCATATTTATTTACCTAAATACTAGTTTTAATTGTAGGAGTTCAGCAGACAGGCAGACGGCCCACTTGGTGGAAAGCGGTTACCATCGCTTATGAACATTCGCAACGAGCCTAATAAAACTAGGCTGTGGTAAGGGCGAACGGTCATGCGTTCAAACAATACACGATGCCCATGGTCTTACCTTCGAGACAGTAGTGATCGTGAGGTCAAAATCCAACAAGATGGACCTGTACAAGAGCATCCCTCATGCCGTCGTGGCAATTTTGCGGCACATTGATAAATGTATTTACTACACAGCCGTGTGCGAAGAGGACGCTACGACTACCTTCTTCCTCACAGCGAAGAAAGCCACAGCCGATGAGATCAGGTATTACAATATAAAAATGGCGATACGCATAGGAGACAAGTCGGTGGTCCCACGTCTAATGGAGGGCCAATAATCCCCCTCCTAAACCATACGTCAATATTAACACCAACTGAATTTTTTTCAGACCTCAACAATTAAAAAATAAATTATAACACCACAAAAAGTCACAAACACACAACTAATAACAAAACTTATACACATACTCAAACCAACGCGCACTACCGCATTGCATTACACGCACACTTCACAAACAAACCAAGACACACAAAGAGCCTAAAAATTGATAACCCTGCCTGGGTTATCAATTTGAGTGCCTACAAGCAGTATAGGGATGTTCACAATTTCAACACCAGACATTGTAATAGACTGATATTGCCATCTTTTAGATTACAAAAAGTATTGTCTTCTTTCTTGGGGGTTGGTATACACTTCTTAAATAAGATTCCGAGTGAAATGTTAGATCTGCCTTTCATTAAATTGAAAACCAGATTGGGAAGTATCTTGCTAAAAAAGGGATACTACACTATTGAAGAATATTTAAATGACAAAACTATAACGTTTTTATCTTGCCGTACTTGTAAGGAATATATGGATACTTGTAAGGAATATAATAGTACGTTATGTCTTTATATTTATAACTATAATAATATTTTCTATCCTTTTATTGCGCTCTGTCTTATTGAATATGCACTGTTTGCTACAACTCCATTAATTCTTCAAAAGTCATTCTGTAACATCATTCTGTATAAAACTTAAAAAAAAGAACTTGAGATATAAATAGAATAAGAGAAATATAAAGAAAAACAATTTTTAGCTAGACGTGTTGCTGGGGAGTTTCTTGCCGCTTCTTCTCCTTAACAGCAATAGCACGTTGCGAAGCGGTGTACATAGACTAGGAAGTAAAATAAAATTTTAACCTATATGTATGACCTTCAAAAAGTGTTCTCCAGTGGAACTTATTTTGAATAAAAACTTTTGAATTTTAATTTAGGAGAAAGGAAAAAAACAACACACATGGCGCTAGATAAGATAATAGATATAGGTATAGACATAAGGCACACAATGCACATGCACTTCCTCACAACACCAGCATGTAACAGATACACTCTACATTAGTATAAGTTTAGTATTAAAATTAGAATAAATTAATATAATAAGTTATTCGTAAGGTACGTACACCTCAACAGAAAAATCACAAAATTAACGTCACACATAACAACCAAAATAACTGATAAACGTGTTCAAATTCAAAATATTAAATCTAGAAATTACTTGTACAAAATGGTACAGAAATCGAGTCCGAAGAGTTGTTAAAAAAAAAGAACATTCGCAACACCAAAGGTACTACAGATGCGCTGTAGCTCTCTTAACTCTCTTAAGGGAGACTGGAACCTGCACAACACAAGGTTGTTATGGCAGCATACTCTAGACCAGGGGTGGTCGCCATCCAGTCGAGCAAATACCACTTGGCTGCTGGTTGTTTTGTCGCCTCTTACGACAAGCCACCCGACCGCAGGAAATTGTATTCTTTTTCCGTTCCTGCACGGATGTTACTATAAGATATACGGACCAAGAAATTCAAGATATAATATGTTTCACCACTTAGATGATTATTTCTACAATTTTCGTAGTCACTTTTGACTGCAGTGTGCTGGTAAGTTGTATAGGTAATTAGAAAAATAGTGCACATATTATAAAGTTATAATTTCATTGACTAATACTTTTAATTAATATTATTGTGAATAAGAGTATCAAATTGTAGAGATCGCTTTACTAAAATTTGAATAGCCTTTTAATCCAACACCGCTTGAAGCTTGTGCCAGGAGAACAGGAGCCAATTAATTTTCCATCTTAGCCTCCCCATAGCCAAATTATAAGTATCCAAATTTCTTAGTTGGCGAACACGCATTGTATACTTATTCACAAGTTAACCAAGTTACGCTTGTATTATAGGTAATGTACAACTGACTACTCTGATGCCGATTGCCATAATAAATAACGGAAAGTCGATTTTATTAACTACTAATATTTTTTCTAACGCAAACACATCTCTAATTATAATTATAGTGCCTAGTAAATTGACATTAACCAAATTATAAGTCCCTTTAGCCAAATTATATCAGTCTTATTAATATTGAGTTAAAGTAAGTTTGTAGGTTTCTTTAAAAATCTTAAAGTAGCCTAAAAACTTACTCTAAGTCAATATGAATAAGATCGTAAGTATTTAATAACAGACTTTATTTGAAGAAATAACGACGCAAGTTACTTGTTAGATTTCCAATATAGCGTATTTTGAGGAGTTGTACGCTGTCTTTTCAGCAAACAAGGCAAGTATTTGACCGAGGCAAGCCAACAAAGTTCTTGTAGCAATTCAAAAAATCACATTTTATTAATCACTGATATATCTAACACAAACACGACTCTATTATTTCAAATAAAATAAATAGAAGAAAAAGTATTAAGTATATTTATAGCGCCTAATGAAAACATCAGAGCTATAGGGCAATAGCCGAGTACTAAATGACGTAATCGATAGGCGCGGTTTGACTACTTTGAGCTCGTCACTCAATATTACGACATCATTGTCTTGAAGGCTAGCCATGTCATATATTATCTATACGACAATCGATATTCCGCTTATATCGATTATTTATTACCGGCCTGAGCTTTTACGTATCCTTATTATAATTTGTGATTCCCTCTTGCCAATAGCAAAAATATGGCATTTACACCCTTTCCAAGCATTTATTTTACTTTTGACAGCTCGATGACGGATCAATTAGTAATATGCTACTGCGTTACCGACTCGATTTGTTATAAAAATCGACTTCATTTATAAATAAGTTTTAATCAATTTAACTTATGAGTTTATTTTTGCTAAAAAATACTGTATCGTGTAACAAATATATACATTTCAATTAATATATTTTACGTATATAAATAAGCCCTTTAAAACGGCACATAATAATTAATATTTTTCATTAAAGAAAACATTTTTTATTTTCAAATCGATTAGGTACATAGTCTGTGCATTACATGACTCACAGAACATCATGGAGTTTTTGGCGGGAACTGAAAGAAGACGTTGTGCAGTGCAGTTTTATTTTCTAAAAATGTGTTTACTCTAAAATGAACAACAGTTGTAGGATATTGATAGTTTTTAACCGACTTCAAAAAAAGGAGGAGGGTTCTCAATTCGTCTGAATCTTTTTTTTGTTATGTATGTTCACCGATTACACCGAGATTTATGATCCACTTTACGTGATTCTTTTTTTGTTCGACGCGGAATAGCTGCCATTTGGTCCCCTAAACATTTGACATAGTTTGGCCCAGTAGTTTCATTTTATGAAAAAAAATCCATTCCGTTCCATATGTGCATCGATTACTTTGAGATTTATGATCCGATTTACGTGATTCTTCTTTAGTTTTATGCGCAATAGTTGCCATTTGGTCACCTAAAAATTTGACATAGTTTGGCCCAGTAGTTTCATTTTATGAAAAAAATTCCATTCCGTTCCATATGTGCATCGATTACTTTGAGATTTATGATCCGATTTACGTGATTCTTCTTTAGTTTGATGCGCAATAGTTGCCATTTGGTCCCCTAAAAATTTAACATAGTTTGGCCCAGTAGTATTCAGTTTACGAACTTTTTTGTTCCCGTTTCTTGGGACCTATATTTTTTAAGGCGCGTGGCACCGTTCTTAGGTCTACCCATACATAGCTAGACACTAAAAAGTAACAAATGAAATAAAATAAACTTCGTTTAAAAAAACCGACTTCAAAAACTAAAAAGTATAAAATAACTTATTTCTAAAGCTATTATCAACTATAATATCTTATTTTTAATATAAGTATGTTATCTAAAACATCTTGAAGTCGGTGCAAAGTAAAACATAAAAATTACTATATTTAGAAAATTACTAAGCACCGACTATAAGATGTTTAAGATAATATATATTACAAATAAGATATTATAGTTTATAATAGCTTTAGAAATAAGTTAATACTTTTAGTTTTTGAAGTCGGTTTTTTAAACGAAGTTTTTTTTCTTATTGAGTAGTAATTATGTGTTGTGTGAAAAATGTGAACTGTATAGTCAAATGTGGCCTTTTGAGTTGTCACAAGAACTCTGTTGAATGGCACTAGCTGATTACCTACAGTTCAGCTGTGCTACACATAGGCTTAAGAAAATGAAGAAACTACATTGTAAACTAAGATCTGGCTTAAAGTCCTAGCTGCCGAGCCATAAACCTAAATAAATAAATAACAGAACATCATGGAGTTTTTGCCGGGAACTGAAACGAGATGTTGTGCTGTGCAGTTTTATTTTCTAAATACTCTAAATTGAACAATAGTTGTGGGATATTGATAGTTTTTGAGTAATAATTATGTGTTTTGTGAGAAATGTGAACAGACCATTACTATTACATTACACCCAACAATAAAGTACGACAATGATGTCATTTGTTTTATATGGAATCTTTGATCTGAAGCTAACCTTTTTTTAACCAGGGTATATCTGATTGAGAACCAGAAGCCACGACAAGCACAGAAGCTTGGGGGTATAGTGCGCGACCCGTGTGTGGGATTCGCCAGGTCGGGGTGGCACTAGCATGCCCAGGCAGAACTGGTGCCATGTGCCATGCTATTGCCACTCGTCTGTTAGGGATACCCACTAAAACTCTTAAATGTTCCGTCCTATGCCTTATGCCAGGGCCCCGGGGATGCGGAAGCTCAAGCAACTCCGCATGCCCCCGCAGGTGGGGGCCCTCAACCCACTTGTCCCTGGTCACGATTTTTGACCGCCCCTCACACCTGTACTTTGTTTTACTAACATTGGTATTGCATATAGTCGGTAATTATATATCAAGGGCTTCATAACAAATGGGCGTACAGACAAAAGTACAGTTTTACAAAAGGGACAATATTGTGAATAAAACAAAACTAGTTGCTTGTATAAGGCTGAACTTTGAATTACCCTTCTATTTAGGTACACTTGCATTCTGGTAAGACTTTCTAAATTGTATCATGCATAGATTAAAGTAAAAAACAAAAAAATGGCATATGCAAAGTACAAAAATATAATGATTATCTTATTCACAATAATGTGAAAAACCGAAAAAAAATAGTCAAAGGCCGAAATTGGAATTTATTTCGGGTTTTGTCGAAAGACTTTGGTCAAACCTAGGATAAACCAGTCATTCCAGGATGATACTGCATATAGACCTTTGACCATAACATATACATATATTTGTCAATATTTAACGTCATAATAATGTTGCATCTAAAATAACGCGTTAAACCCATCGCCATATCTGCATGAAACACATTAACGCAGATGAAGCCCCACTTTTAAGCAGGACTATTAATGATTATTGTAAAAAGCCTTGCAGAGATTTGGGCAAGAAAGTACCAAATATACCTAATATTAACTATTTGTGCAGAGATTCCCCTTTACCACTCAGTAAGCAATGACCACCGTCTACACGCCACACCGCCTTTTATACGAAAATACTACGAAAACTACCCTACATAATAATATTATTATCTATGAAGATTATCTATGTGATATTAATATAATCTATGGTTCTCATAACTGCTGTGATGGACATCGCGTAACATTCGGCCTTAGATAATGTACACTCTAGATGGAGCGTAGGCGGCGCGGATCCGTCGAAAAAAATATCAGCCAACTGTTGGCCTCGAAGTCGCTACCCGTCTATCAGTGTCTAATTTGACAACACGCTATACGCACGTCCGAGCGCTTGAATAACAAATTATATAGTGATCTTAAATCACGAGATGCGTGATAAAAGTTTGCAGAAATTACAAGGGACGCTTAAAAACAACTAACGAAGTGTCCTACCATCGGTAAGTAATCCAGATTTCATAATTTACGTAATAAATTTCGTAAAAAAAATCTATTTTTTAGGTTCTTATTTACAACTGTCACTCGACATTATTATCAGTGTTGCCACTTTTTCAATACAAAACTTCCACCATATTTTTATGAGCTGGAGGAATTGATATGGGTAAGGCTTACCCAACTCACATTTAGACTAAATGTTACTCGCGACTTTGTTCGCGTGATTTATGCTTTATGACGCACATTAAAACTACGATAAAATAGTTTCTGTTTTTATAAGTGTAACGCATTTTAGCCAATAAAGGATTTTCTATTTTGCGTGATAACTAGTATATACCTTAACTGAATTTGATGGCTGAGGTATCGTTAAAATCCTTACGCTACGACATCCTCTATATGATCTTATAATAAACATAATAGTGTAGAGTAGTTGTAGAAGTTTTAAATGCGATCACAAAAGTACATACAACAAAGATTTTACTAGCGACAGCCGTGATTTTTTTTTTAAATTTTAATATTAATTTGTTTCAGAATACCTAAAGATCCTGTGATTGAAAATCGGTGGATAGACATAATACGACGAAGCCGTGAAGAAGATCTATGGAAACCTGCAAAAACGACTGTCATTGTTTTGATCATTTTCGACAAAAAGACATGAATTTTGTGAATAATAAAAAACGTCGAAGATTAAATATTTATGCATAAGGTGTCGCCTTATGCCTAAATTACAAAATTTAAACAGAGATGCAACATCAAAACGAAAGTTGTTCAACAAACAAATTCAAAGATAGGGTAATTAATATAAATAAAATCGTAGTTGTGTGCCAAATTGTTTTATTTCCGATAGGACGTATTCATTTTATAAAAAAACTAATAATGGGGTAAATCTCACAATATAAATATTTCATACCTTATTTCATTTTTTGCAACGCTTCAGAACCACATTTTAATATGATTAGTTTTCCTAATAAAATAAGGAAAACATTTAACTGGTATCATTAAGTACACTCACACATAGATAACAATATGACGCGAGGTGAGTGTAAGACAGTATGCTCACGCATACCAGCTTGCGTAAGCTGGCCTGTTTCTGTTGTTGTGATTTCAGGGCGACGCGCTATCTAGAGTGTACATTATCTAAGCATTCGGCCATCCTACCGCAGCCGTGGTCCCCCGCGGCGTGCCAACTATTGAGTGAGTTTGCCTTCTGTCACCAGAGAATTAGTTCTCTTCGCCAGTCTGCGAACAGAAAAACAAAACACAGTACTTGTTCACACAACCACTCGGCTACTCCTGACCAATAATGATTCTACTTTCCATCAAAGTAACAATAAACTTTAATTTTTTTACGATTATTAGACCTTTGACCATAACATATACATATATTTGTCAATATTTAACGTCATTAATAATGTAGCATCTAAAATAACGCGTTAAACCCATCGCCATATCTGCATGAAACACATTAACGCAGATGAAGCCCCACTTTTAAGCAGGACTATTAATGATTATTGTAAAAAGCCTTGCAGAGATTTGGGCAAGAAAGTACCAAATATACCTAATATTAACTATTTGGGCAGAGATTCTCCTTTACCACTCAGTAAGCAATGACCACCGTCTACACGCCACACCGCCTTTTATACGAAAATACTACGAATAGTACCCTACATAATAATATTATTATCTATGAAGATTATCTATGTGATATTAATATAATCTATGGTTCTCATAACTGCTGTGATGGACATCGCGTAACATTATGCTTGAAATGAAAGTACTATACCTACTTGAACACTTGATACTCGTATTGCCCACTTCCCTCGTCACTTCCCTGCTTACGTTTTTTTATTGCAGGAGTTCAGCAGACAGGTAGATGGCCCACTTGATGGAAAGCGGTTACCATCGGCTATGGACATTTGCAACACCAAAGGTGCTACAAATGCGCTGCTGCTCTTTTAAGGGAGACTTGAACCTGGTCACTAATGCCGAAACACAACTCAAGGTTGCTATGGCGACATACTCTAGACCAGGGGTGGTAGCCAACCAGTCGGGCAAATGCCCTACCACCTGGCTGTGGGTTGTATTGTCGCCTCTTACGACAGGCCGCCCGGCGGCAGGAAAACTAGGCATAAATGTGTCATAACATTTCAAGCGTTTCAGATTTACGATTCTTATTATCTTTCCAAATATTCATCTTCCATGCTATAGAATATGGGTTTATACTCATTATTTCATTGCGCAATCTCTGTACGAATGTATAAACTATAAAGTTTTTGTTATGATTTTATGGAAAGGGTGTTTGTTGTCTGCGTGTGGTTTGCTTTTTATTGCAATTCAGTTATTATAAACCCCATTTCACACGAATGGAATTCATGAAAAAAATATTCTACGAAAGACCATAAATAGTCCAGTAAAAAAATCAACTGATCATATCTGGCAAATGCACGGCAGTCGAACTCATTTTTTTGAATTGGAACTTCCTAATATAGTAAGAGCGCTTCGCGGCGTACCTTCACCGCTTTAAACGTAAGGATAATTCAGCGTGTGTCTGTGATAGAGACACGCCGGGGACAATCCGACATCTACTTGTTGAATGCCCAAAATATGGTGCTTCCAGGCAAGACCTGGAAGCTGCAACAAAAATTAAGTTGACAGAGTCAACATTGTGCAAGATGTTGGCCGGTAAAGAGTACAGGTCTTGGCTGGAAGCTTTTTGCATTAGGGTGGTGGAGGACGCCGTGAGGAGAAATAAATCTACGTAATGTTTATCATTACGTCGATTTATCTGTTAGTCGCCATGTTGCGTCATCAAGTACGCAATAGATGTGGAATATATAGACTCGTAGGCGTCTTAATATATTTATCTATTTATATACACATATAATAGATATAGCATTTATTATTTTATATACAACTTATACAATTTTAATTTTAAAGTAGACTTTAAGTAATTTTAAGTAGTATAAGAGACAAGCCTTATTTATATTTATATATTACATGTGTTTCAGATGCCCGAACAGTATCGGGGGTAAACATGCAATTAAAATAATATACGTAATAGTAAGAGCCCAGGACTACCAGACCTCCGACATTTTATGAAACCTGAAAGTTTTTCTGCCCCCCTATACAGATAAGAACCACCAGCGACTATAAGAGTTTGGATTACGCGTGGGAGAAATGTCACATTTTTGCGATTGGAACATTTGTATCTGGAACACTAAAATGTTCCGGATCACTGTTTCATTTGGAACATTTAGAACATTGAGTCAAAGATATAAAATCATGGTTGTCTTGTTATGGTACGTCGCGGACTGAGGCTGAGAAACGGGCTGCCGTTTCATTTGGAACATCGTGTCAAACTTGTCAAAGATAAAAATAAAAATAAAAACTTCGTTTAAAAAAACCGACTTCAAAAACTAAAAAACTAAAATGTATAAAATAACTTATTTCTAAAGCTATTAAATATTAATATATATTATCTAAAACATCTTAAAGTCGGTGCTTAGTAAATTTCAAAATATAGTAATTTTTATGTTTTGCTTTGCACCGACTTCAAGATGTTTTAGATAATATATATTAATATTTAATAGCTTTAGAAATAAGTTATGTTTTTATACATTTTAGTTTTTTAGTTTTTGAAGTCGGTTTTTTTAAACGAAGTTTTTATTTTTTATATGTTACTTTTTAGTGTCTAGCTATGTATGGGTGGACCTACGAATGGTGCCGCGCTTCTTAAAAAATATAGGTCCCAAGAACCGGGAACAAAAAAATGATCGTAAAATGAAAACTACTGAGCCAAACTATGTCAAATTTTTAGGGGACCACATGGCAGCTATTCCGCGTCGAACAAAAAAAGAATCACGTAAATCGAATCATAAATCTCAGAGTAATCGGTGTACATATGGAACGGAGTGAAAATTATTTTCATGAAAAATGTTCATAAAATGAAAACTACTCGGCCAAACTATGTCAAATTTTTAGGGGACCAATTGGAAGCTATTCCGCGTCGAACAAAAAGAGAATCACGTAAATCGGATCATAAATGACGGAGTAATCGGCGAACATACATAAAAAAAAGCAACAAAAAAAAAGATCCCGACGAATTGAGAACCTCCTCCTTTTTTCGAAGTCGGTTAAAAATAAAACAATAATTAGGCGCGAAAGCAAAAACGACCTATAGATATATATAGATATCGAAGACACAAACGCCATATTAGTCATTATTACGTGTACAGGGTATCGAAAACAAGGGTCTTGTAACTACTATTTACTATAGTACCAGCCACCATCCATCCAAATGATGCATTTGAAACATTTTTGATGTTCCAATCTTTTGGAACACCTAAATGTTTTGGATCAGTGAGTGGGTTCAGTAAAGAGTTACACACGCCTAGTTTGGATTGTGGTTACTTGGGCAGGTAACAGGTAGTAAAGTAAAGGTGTTTAAAATAGTACATTAAATTTGTTAAAGTATAAAGCTCAATTACATATTATTATATTTTCTTCGGGATAACTTTAGAAATCTCGTTTTGCATTGCTGGACACTTGTGACAGTTGCGACCCCCTGCCAGACACCCCTAAACTTCAACAAATTATACTTTCGTTATAATTTGTTGGCTTTGGCGTTTCGTTTGGCTTTTATACTATGTATAAAAGCCAAATTTTAATTATGTTACTTGGGGACCTATAGAAAATGTTACCTCAATAGTCTGACAGTTTAAATGGTTTTTACATCTTGCCAGACACATTGAAAGTCCGCTGTAGGTGTCTATATAGAAAATCTTAGTGATCTATATGTTATTTTTTCTCTTGACATTAATTGCTTTTATATTAACAAAAAATTACTTTTTTTTAATTAAAATATTTATTTAAATTTAAGTTTATTTTTTAAATTTTTTGCACGCCACTATGTCGTAGAATGTACTGTGCATCTACAATTTTATAATATCTGTATATTCTACATTCTTACAAATAAAGATATTGATTGATTAATAATTATTAATTCGCCTTTTGCCTCCTTTTATAGCTACTCGTGACATCGTAAGTAGGTAAACTCGTACAAAATTTCTTGGGCGTTACGTACGTTTTTAATTAAAGAAATACTGTTTCAACATTATAAGCTTAAATATTTTAAAAATTCAACTACAAAAAACCTTAAAATTAAATACCATAAGAATATTTAGAGGTAATAAAAATAGTCCAGATCGCTGTCGATGGGGAACGTTCCCAAAATTCTGGCCACATTTCTGTGTTGTATGGCAACGCTGATCCGTTGCCCTAAATATAGATAAGCCTTTTGGTCACATTGTTGTAATCTCCAACAAACTGTAATTATTTATTTGGTACGGCAGTACTGGCCACTAAATATACTAAATGTTTGAATTTAGAACATAGATGTTCTGTTGTTTTTTATGTGTTTATTTTTCCTCCATTATTATTAAAGTCCTTATTATATTACCCACGTGCAGTTTTCTTTTATAATTAAAACTAGCTGTCCCGGCCGACGTCGTCCAGCCCGGAAAAGCTTTAATCTATATGCCGACAGCATTAAAGTCTATAATTAACAAATAAAAAATAGGGGTTGCTCGTAGAGGGTTGAAAATTTGGGGTTGTATGTATTTTTTAATGCTGTATCATAAAAAATAAAAAAAAATGGGTTGGTCTACCCTTAACATTTAGGGGGATGAAAAATAGATGTTGTCCGATTCTCAGACCTACCCAATATGCACACAAAATTTGATGAGAATCGGTCAAGCCGTTTCGGAGGAGTTTAACTACAAACACCGCGACACGATAATTTTATATATTAGAGATATTTACAGTCACCAACAAATTAATATATAAAGAAGTGTTTAACACACATTTTAAGATTAGTTTCGTTTCTACTTTATTCAGAAATTAAAATAATATAAATGCGAAACAAATTAAGTAAAAGCTAGTATATTCCAATTACCGCTCAACATTCAAAGGCGCGTGTGTTCTACCCCTATTTTCGTCATAAAATGTGACTACTATGCTAATTAAGGGGGTGGAACTATAAAATTGGACCGACTCACCGCAGTTTTATGAGAAAACATTTTGGAAAAATTACTTCGTTTAACTGTTACTAGGTCGTGGAATCTATCTATCTATATACATACATAACTTCACGTCAGGTCCCTTGCAAGGTAGACACGAACAACAGAGCACCATTCAAGCTTATTCTTACACACCTCACTTGCTTCTTTGACATTCATAGCTCTTGTCATGCAAGCTTGTCTGTTCTTAAGGCTCCTGACATCACCTTCTGCTAGTACACGATCAATTTGATCATGGAAGGTGTGTCGTGGCCTTCCGCGATTTCTGCATCTAACCACTTTTGCATTATATATCTCTTTAGTCATTCTTCCATCATTCATTCTTTCCACATGCCCGAACCACGGGAGCATTCCTTTCCTTACCTTCACCCCGACACTCTCTTTCGGACCAACTCTCTGTCTTACTTCGGTATTACGAACGCGGTCCGCGAGCGTCACTCCGCAGATTTTGCGCAGTGCTCGCATCTCGGCCGCGTTTACTCTACTTTCATGCTCTCTGTTCCATACCCAACTCTCGCTTCCATACGTGAGCGTATAAATAGTAAATTAAGTATATAATTTGTTCCGCATTTATATTTTAACTAGCTGTCCCGGCAGACATCGTCCTGCCCGGAAAAGCTTCAATCGATATTTAACAAATAAAAATAGGGGTTGATCGTAGAGGGTTGAAAATTTAGGGTTGTATGTATTTATCTATCTATCTATATTATTATAAAATTCTGTAGTTACATTGATCCTTTTTTTTGTTCGGGATTCACGTAAAAACTACAGGGCTGATATCGATGCGGTTTCACTGGTCGACAGCAAGTTCTTACACTTAAAACCTCCGCTACTTTTTATCTCGGAAATATCGCGGGAATTTTTCCTGGGAGCGGTTTGTAGTTGTTGGGTGCATAAAAATTAGTGTATTCCGACACAGTTTTTACTAAAACGATAAGCATACTCTCTTTTATAGTTTGCGGTACTTTATGTCCTGGGAATAACTTGGAATTTCTTCCGAGTATGGTACAAATTATTTGCTCTGTTAAAAATATTCTTTGATTTTAAATACTGTTACAACTCCGGTCCCGACAAAAATAAACTCCACCTGCCTATCTGAAACAAAGCAAACTAAAGTAATATTTATTGACGAGAATGAATGTACATTAAACAGAAAAAACTTAAAACTAACAGGATTCACACAGAGAACATAAAGACATAAGTATTTTATGCAGCACAAAATATTATGAAAAAAAATATGTACATAACATTCACGGCAATGAGGCCGACAACTCAGCATTATGCTGTGTCAAGAAGAGTTGACACAGCGCTGATTTTCAGTTGCAGCCTCCACTAAGTTATAAGTGACCCAAACGTGTTCTCATTAACTTTCGTGATTTTAAATCAATAGTAGTGTAAATACTAATATCAAAACCTTAACATTATAAAAAAGATTAGTGTATAAATAAATATAAGTAATTTATTACCTACCCGTTGGATTTTGAACTAATAACATTAAAACTATTGTAATTCTTTTATGATTGTCTTCTTTTGTTTACTTATTTATACCGGGCCTATTGTTGTATTGTAATCATTAGCCTGGTGTTACGGATTTTAAAGTACAAGCTGATTGTAGGAAATTTGATCCACGTTGCCGAGCGGACATATTGCATTTGTGCATTATAAAACAATGGCCCGATTGAGGCAGGCGGCAGTCGAGCGAGAACCACGATCAATCAAGACGAGACGTGTGTACAATCGGGTACCATAGTGACGTTTGGATTTGTTGTGTTCGGTTATAATTGTACCTGTTATACGTGTTTCTATAGTTCTAATAAACTCTATAATAATTCCGACGGCATTTTAATTCGAGTCTCGCAACTCGCAACAATACCATAGCGAATTAAATTTTTTGCTGGAGTATAGCAGACAAGCTGACGACCTACCTGATAAAAAGCAGTTACTACCAACCGGTGGGCTAAAGACCTGCTGCTGACCTCGAAGGTGGACTGGAACCTGGCTACTAATGCCGCAACACAACTCATGGTTATGAGACGAAACAATTCTAATAAGTACAAAACTAATTGTTTTATTTTTTTAATAAATAACTTTATTATTCCCTTCGTAACTTACCAACACAACGAACAACATCAAAGAAAATAATTAAAACGTTGCCGACATTTGGTTACTTTGTGAAATCAGTTTATTTGTAAGTGGGTTACTTAACGAAATTAAATTAACACATCCAATTTTCTAAATTAGATCAAATTTCAACAGGCTTGTTATTATTTCTTGTGAACACGCCGTTTTGATTATTGTACTTGTTTTATCAAATTATCAGATTCAAAAGGAATTTTCAGCGTCGACTTGAAGGTTGATTTTGCTGTTCACTTTCAAAAAAATATAATATTGAATCGTTACGATCCGTTTCAATTTCACGAGATTCATGAAATTTAGGAAATTGAAAAAAGCTATTTCGGAATTTCAATTTATAACTTAGTAGCTAACCCGTGCCCACTTTTTTTTATTGCATGAGATCAGCAGACGGGCAGACGGGCCAGTTGATGCGGTTACAATCACCTATGGACATTTGCAACATCAAAGGTGCTACAAATGCGCTGCTTGAAATCGTAATCCCCAACACTTGGCTAATGATGCAGCCGCAAACGGCTGTAAACGAGTAAAATAGAGCAATAGGCTGTTCTCTACAATAACTAGAAACGTATGCCAATAAATAAGCGAACATAATCATAAAAGGATTACAATTAGTTCACATGCCGACAGGTAATAAAATGTGCTTCTACAGATCTCAAGTGGAATTTGTCTTTGTCGGGGCCTAGTTTGTTAACTATATTCAAAATTAGATTTCGTATTGTTAGGCAATTATGCTTGAAAGCTTTATGAAATAGTAAGTCTCAGTCAGTACTCAGCACGCGACGTGCGACATATTTCCTCCAGGTCCTTTGTAGCGGCCACCAGGCTGCCTAAGCGACATAACCGTGGCAAGCCGCCTTTACGTTGTTCGCCGCCTGCGTCGCCCTTACCGCGCCCCTCTTGTTCAGACAGCTAAACGCTGTACACAGTCTGCTTCGGTCAGCGCGCGGGTGTATCTTGCCGCGGTTACTATGAACGCCCGAGAACGTTTACGCGCAGCATTAGTGTTTTATAATGTACACTTTTTCTTAATATAAAATGTGCTACAAAAACTAACTTTCATTCCACAAACCGGCAACCATCCACTACACCTTTCATTAGTATCGTAACACTCAATGCTGATAAAGATTAGGCTACTTATCTACTGAATGCGAAGATTTTATTGGGTTTTAGCTTTGTACCAGTGGTGTAAGTGGTCGAAAATCTTTTTAATTAAAATTTTAGTAATTAAATTAATGCGCTATTTGAATCCTACTCGCACAAAGTGAGAACGTTATAATTTTAAACACTTTTACAAATATCAGAAATATATACTATTTGTTTTTTACAAACACATGTTTTTCTAATAGCTTTGTTTGAAAATGGAAAAAAATGATTATAAATAAATTCATGTAATTATTTCGGCAAATTATACTTTAATACATTGAACAATTATAAAATTACATACTATTCAATACAATGTAAGAAAACTTAACTTATTTGTATTGTAATCTACCCATAGTCCCTCAAGGCAATAAGTAGAATACTGAGCCCAGATCACTGTCTTCTATGGGTAAGGTGCCCAGAAGGCTGGCTACGTTTCCTCGCTGGATCGCCATACTGATCCGTTGGCCGAGGTAGGCACCAGCCTTCTGATCACCTGAAGAGTCAATGAGTCGTTTCGATAAATTTTGGTAGAGGCTCATTCATGGCCTCAGAACCCCACGGTCCAAGCGTCTCGACAGCAAACGGCACAAACAATTATTGTATGGAAACAAAAGTCAATTCTCAAAGTCAAAATTCAATTTTGCAGTCACAGGTGCATGCTTCAAAGAGCAGCAGGAGGCCTGATCACCTCTTTATTTATTAATATTTTCTACCGATATAAGCAAATCCGCCAGACGCTAGGTAACAAGCTATGTGTAGCTACATGTCTGCAGGCACTATTGATAAATTAATAATAGAGCTTTAAAATGAATTCTCAGTGTTACTGTAATAAAAGCCTTAAGAGGGCGTCGGTCTCGTCTCAGTCGATCGCGCGCGTGACGAGGGTGGACAACCTTAAATTATTTATAGCTGGGAAAATGGCCGGGACACGTAAATGGGCTCATTCGAATGCCGATACCAAATTGAGTGATGTCAGAGATTGAAACAGTACTCTTGATTGGGCCAGTGCCACAATTTATCACTTTAAATCTTGATGAATAAGGGAAACAGGGGTAATTGCGCTCACAAGTGTAGCTTGGTGAGCTCAGTGCGTTGGATTACGGGACACGGTTAAAGCATGAGGCGCCGTCCTATTGTCATTGCTCGCGTGATTGATGCGATGCGATCAAAAAATTATCGTGCGACCGTGCGTTCAAACATACTGATAACTACTGAATGTCCTATTGAAGGTCGCGCGATCATGCAATGCGATCAAATTGTCTAGTTTTCATCGCGCGACCATCGACGCACTCTTCTTTCTTCCACACTTATACGAGTATAACGAGTACAAAAATTGCGTAATCCATTACAGATGTAATCAAATGTTTCTGTTGACATAGACAAATATTCATAAAATTCATCGCGTTGATTTCTGTTTTTAACCGACTTCAAAAAAGGAGGAGGTTCTCAATTCGTCGGAATCTCCTTTTTTTATGTATGTTCACCGATTACTCCGAGATTTATGATCCGATTTACGTGATTCTTTTTTGTTCGACGCGGAATAGTTGCCGTTTGGTCCCCTAAAAATTTAACATGGTTTGGCCCAGTAGTTTTCATTTTACGAACATTTTTTTGTTCCCGTTTCTTGGGACCTATATTTTTGAAGGAGCGCGGCACCTTTCGTGGGTCTACCCATACATAGATAGACACTAAAAAGTAACAAATAAAATAATAAAAACTTCGTTTTAAAAAACCGACTTCAAAAACTAAAAAGTATAATAAACTTATTTCTAAAGCTATTATATTTATCAAAAACATTTTAAAGTCGGTGCTTTTTAAACGAAGTTTTTTTTATTTTTCATAAAGTATATTATGTCGTCCATGTTTTCTTTTTTAATGTTATTTACGATTAAAGAAATATTACTAGATAGCAGAAACTGTGCATCTCTGTTAAGAGCCATTTCGAGTGTGATCGCATCGCTCCAAAACACGATTCTAAACCGGTTTCATCGTACGATGACAATAGGACAGCGCCTTCTAATCGCGCGACCGATTTCATCGTACGATGAAATCGCATCGCAACCATCGCGCGAGCGATGACAATAGGACGGCGCCTGAAGGTATATATAATGCGAGATCAAACTCAATCAAAAGAGAAAGAGAAGTACGTCTGTTTGTTTTCGGTCTCGCTAGTAAAATTGTTGGCAGAACGATTTGACTGGTAACTTCAATGTATATATTATATAAAAGAAAATCTTGTTAGTTACACTATTTATAACTCAAGAACAGCTTTACCGGTTTGGCTGAAAATTGGTTGGGAGGTAGCTTAGAACGAGGAGACGGACATAGGATACGTTTTATCCTGTTGGAACCAGTAGGTGGCGCTCTAGATCGGGTTCTAAAATCCTCCTAATCACCTGGACCGATTTTGGTGATTTTGTTTTTGTGTGTTTAAGTTGGTCCCCGGATGGCTTAAATCCACAATTGGAACCGGTAGGTGGCGCTGCGATCGGGGCCTAGATTAATTTTTTTCAGAGCAGGACAACGTTACCGGGGCCGCTAGTATTTGAATATATTTATTTAACTATTTTTATTTATATTTCGACCACTAGGCGACCACTAGTTTAGATAATAATTTGTTGTATTTAACAATAATTCCTAAATACATTAGTAAAAAGCAGTAAAGGCAAAAGATGGTTAATTTCTGTCTTTCAATTTGAATCGAATTGGCACAAAAGAAACGTTTTTGTCAGCTCCGACGTACGACTGTAGTTTACCCCTTAAACATTAAAAAACATGTGCACGTGCATGGCGACAGCGGTCGAATGCGGCTGAATGTGGGCGAATAAGAGCGGTTACAAGAAATCATACAGTAACTATTTAGCCAGTAGAAAATACACATATACACATACACTCACAAACATATGTGAAGTACACCCGATGCCATTCGGGTTTCGATGTAGAGTGTAATGAGCCCGTTCCTCGAGCTGCTCCATATCTTATTATATCCATATCCATAGCCATATCTTATTGGCAACGAGGACACTTATCAATTTACGTTCTCCGGTTCAAGGGATTATTCCTAACGCTAGGAAGCGATCACCAGAATGAGAATATTTTTTTATTTTCTTGCAGGAGTTAAGCAGCCAGGCAGACGGCGCACTTGATGGAAAGCGGTTACCATCACCTATGGACATTTGCAACTGACCAGGATCGATCCCGCAGCCCTTTGAGTTTGGGACGCGTGCGCTAGCCATTACACTACCACGACTTTTTTCAGATACTAGTTGCATTAGATAATTTATTATTTATATTGTATATATAAAAAAACAACGTTCTTTTGTACATGGCACTTATAGATTTGGAAAGATAATATTTGTCAAAGAATGAACAGCAAATACTTTTACCTAAATATCTTAACATCAATACATGAAAAGGTTAAATTAAATAAACACGTATAGCGTGTGTATCTTCGCAAAATGAAATATTCTGAATAAGAATTAGATTATTCCGAAGAAACATCTGAAATGGCAAAATAAACACTGCTGACATGTTTTTTGGAAACTTGAAGAATGTATATGTCGGAGGGAAATTACGAAAACCGGGATTTGATCAAATGTCTCAGGGAGATGATTAATTATTTTTTTTATCACGTATAGGTTTGCGTTTGACCATTATCTCGCTCGATTTGAGCGGAGATATGGTCTAAGATCGAGCGCGCTTACCTAGAAGGCACCTATTCACACGAGACTTGAAGACACCCAGGTTGTGGGTTTCGGGAAAAACAGACTCCGGCAGTGTGTTCCACTCTTTTGCGGTGCGTATAATGAGGTGGACTCAAAGCGCTTTGTTCGAATAGGTGGTATATCCACCATATAGCGGTGCCGCATGCCAGTGCATCTGGTTGTCCGATGATAGGGAGACGGCGGGATAAGATTGAAAAGCTCCGATGCACACTCTCCAAAATGTATCCGATAGAAAACCGACAAGCTGGCAACCCTGCGTCGATGTTCAAGATGTAATCTGTCATTAAATAGCTGGTCGTTGACTATCAGCTTCCTGGCTCTCCGCGCAATCGATTCTAGTGCCTCGAGTTGGCACGGTGGACGGTGAGAGCTGATCCCAAAGACTTTCTTTTAATCTTTATTTTTTGGGAGTATTGCCACATAGGCATGTCAGCCCCATCATCTCCTAATCTTACTATTACTTATAATTAAATATTAAATAATGAGCTGGCTAACAAACTAGCCTTCTTTGAGGCTGGCTCTGCCAGAATTTCTGTAAAGATACCTACATCAAAACGATTCAGTCCCAACTCCCCCATCAGTTGTTCTCTACCATCTCTATTTCTGCATCCCAAAGATGAGAACATCCATAGATGAGTACATGCCCGTATCGTATTCACACGATATGTTACAATCACAACACTGTGTGTAATTTCCCTGAAGGGATTAGATCAAATTACTTACTAACTTTCTTCAATTAAATCAACCACAGAGTTATGATTGTAACATCTCCTGCAAATTGATTATATCCCTTAGGGATTTAATCTAATACCGATTTTCGTCATTTCCCAATAACAATATATACAAATTTGATATTGTAAGTCAGATTTTTACAAAATTAAAATAATATAAAAAAATCACCAGTAATATTATAGAATTATAAACTTGCCCTGTCTGTAGATTTAAGCTATTTAAAAGAAACAACTGAAATCTTACACTAATATCAGCTTTATGCTGAAGAGTTTGTTTGTTTGCTTGAACGCGCTAATCTCAGGAACTACTGGTCTGATTTGAAAAATTCTTTCAGTTTTAGATAGCGCATTTATCGAGGAAGGCTATAGACTATATATCATCACGCTAAGACTAATAGGAGCGGAGCATCAATGAAGAATGTTTCAAAATCGAGGGGTTTTTATCAACTTTTTTTAACTATTCCACGCGGATGATGGTCGCAGAGCCTTGCTCGGGAGGTCGCCAGCAAAAGGGAATAGGCTATTTAAGTTTATACCTCATACTTATAAACTAGTAAACAAGTGCCTTTTGGACCAACTTTTTACAGTAGTCCCGAAAATTATAAATGAGGTGTCATTCGATTCGGAATGGTATGTAGATGATTTTTGAAAAAAATGAAGTTCCGCTTGCAAAAATTGTAAAAGTTATTAATAATAAACTTAAAAAAGGGGGGGTTTAGTTTTTTGCAAATATCTCAAAAAGTAATAAAGATTTTTCACATTTGAAGATTCGAAAAGAGGAGGAAATTTCCTAAAAAAAGTCTTAACTCCCGAAACTGTAAGATCAATATTTATAATTTTCCCAGAGGGATGAAAATACGGCCGAAAACGGGTACTCTGGCTTACGCAAGCCACACCCACATCGGCCCTTTAATGAATAAATTTTATTTAAACATACTAAATATGAAAATAAAAAATTGAAAAAATTCAGGCACTAACTGAATAGATGAATGAACAATAATCTGCTTGAAAATTTTTTTATAACAATTTTTCATTTAGTTATTCAATAGTTAATTAATAATTTATTTTTTGCTTGAACATGAACATTGCAAGTGTGATAATTGTTAAACTATACATTTAAGATTTTTTTCCTTTCTTGGAGCAATTCTTGAAAGGCTTTAGAATAGAACCCTGTTGGAAAAATTAGAAAATGTGTATTTTTCATTTTTTTAATAATAATTTTCGTTTTTGGCGTGACGTGTGTACAATTGGGAACCTCATAATGACGGACTTTGCGCGTTTTATTACGACCTTCTGCATTACGTTTGGATTTGTTGTGTTCGTTTATATTTGTACCTAATTTATACGTGTTTGTATAATTCTAATAAACTCTATAATAATTCCAACGGCATTTTAATTCGAGTCTCGCAACTCGTAGCAATACGTTATCTGTCAATATTTAACCTCATTAATAATGTCGAGCCTTAAATAACGCATTAAGCCCATCGCGATATCTACGTGAAACGATATATATCTGTAATATTATCTCAGATGAATCCGTACCATAACACATAAATACTAAATATAGATAACAAATAATTACATACAAAAAGATTAAAACTACTTGGCAGACGTTGTCCTGCCCTGAAAAAGTAAAAATTGAAGAACCCGATTCCAGCGCCAAGTATTTTGTTTAGATTGATGGCTTACCTTGTTGAAATTTTAGTAGCGATCCCTAACTTTTATAGCCTATATTAATCAGGGATAATGTAGCATTCAAATGGTGAAAGAATTTTTGAAATCGGTCTAGTAGTTTTTGAGTTTATTCGTTACAAACATGCAAACATCTTACCTCTTTATAATATTAGTAGGTATTATTACAAGTTGGGCCACCTGCATACTTGTAGACAAAGCACATTTATTACCTGCCGCGGCGTTTGAGCTAATAACATTGAAACTGTTTTATGACTATGTTCTTTTGTTTACTTTGTGTTTAAAATTTGTAATTAGAAAACAGCCTATTGTGCATTGTACTCGTTTATGGCCGTTCGTAGGCATGATTACGCAGGTGTGCGGATAACGTTTTCTGGGAAATTGCGTCGACGCTTGCCAGACATATTGCATCGGTGCATTATAAAGCAAATGTCCCGATGGAGAGATGGTCAGTCTAGCGAGAACCACGACCAAGGCGACACTTGTGTACGTACATTCGATAACCTATATAGTGACGGACTTTGCGCGTGTTATTGAATCGCGCATTACGTTTGAACTGATTGTGTTCAGTTATATTTGTACCTATGTTATACGTGTTTTATAGTTCTAAAAAATCTATAGAAATTCCAACGGCATTTTTAATTCGAGTCAAGCACTCGTAACAGTATAAATTTAAGATTTCATATCAAAACACCACCTGTATCCTAGTACAGCCATTAAATGTTTTTGGTGGCAAAATTTCCATTCATTCCAGGTGATAATATACACGTCGCTCAAGGCTCTAAAAAAAATAAAGACAAGCAAAATAAACCTATAAAGGCTGATCACCGTACCCAGTGGACTCAAACTAACGAAGCGAGGAAAATCGAATAACACCTTTTTTCTCTTTTATTTTATTTTTAACGCGCTAAAGGAGCTCGTACAAGGACCTTTAGACTACTTAAACTGAAATACTTGAATGAAACCCACGTACGGGTTTTTCAGGGCTTTGAATTAAATTAACATAGAAAATTGGGAATATTTTCTTATGTCCCTAATACACCTGGGCTCCGAAAGTGTCTAAGTAAACATTTCCAAAATTCCCAATCTTTTATAGATTAACTAGCTGACCCGGCGAACTTCGTACCGCCATATTTTCTGAATTCCTAAAAGACTGTTTCATGACACAAAAACAAAATCACCAAAATCGGTCCAGGTGATTAGGAGGATTCTAGAACCCGATCTCAGCGCCACCTCCCAATTCTAATTGTGAATCTAAACTATCCGGGAACCCACTCAAACACAAAAAAACAAAATCACCAAAATCGGTCCAGGTGATTAGGAGGATTCTAGAACCCGATCTCAGTGCCAGCTACCGGTTCCAATAGTGGCTGTAAACTATCCCCGGACCTACTCAAACACACACAAAATTTCATCAAAATCGGATGTTAGTTTACGATTCTATAAAGTACATACAGACAGACATTCATTTTTATATATCAATATAACATTTTTGAGACTAACTGCTAACAGGAACGGCTATCGGATTTGTCATTATTGTCCATAGAGGCAGAAAATCTAGGAAAACTGAAATCGTCTTTAGCTATGGATGATTTAATAAATCAATAATCCGAAAATAAGACGAAAAGTGAATGTTTGTTTTGAATTGTTTGTCTAACTTAGCTCCTAGGAGCAATAACTTATAATCGATCAATATATAATTATTTTTATTAGTGCTCGCCCAGTGATCGAAATTCGACCATAATTAATTTAAATCATAGGTTTGAACATTATTAAGGTTCAGTTGTCAAACTTCACTGTTAATCTGACTTTACCAATAAACAAAAGAATATATGCGTGTTGTGTGAAATACATGATAGTGTGTGTAACGTTTTTTTATGGATTTAATGTATTTTTATGCATAATTTTTTTTTCATATTAGCATTCTGCACTCCTCTATATAACTATAAATATGCGAAATTTTATACTCCTCAATACGCGCAATTTTCGTAAAACAGCGTACAAAGTTGCTGCTTCACGTATTATTATAATGATTTCAGTGAGAGTTTAGTTTTAGTTTTAATTTTGGTTATCGAATGATTAACAATAATTGTAAATATGTAAATAAAGAACTTGCGACTGTTCTTTGATATTCTGTAATAAAAGGAAATAAAAGCTAATTTAAAAATTATAATTAAAAACTAAACATAAACTAAGTTATAAATAGTACAAGCGATTATAGAATGTAACAACAAATCGCCGCCAGATGGGACCGTGCCTAGAAGGCTGGCTGGGCAAAATATACGCTAGCTTTCTGATCACAGGTGGCATCGAAGAGTTTCTTGCTTTCGTTGAAGACATAATACAATTATTTTCTTTCACTTCGAACATTTTTTTTGCTTCTTTTATAAAAAACTTTACCCTTCATTTGGGCCCTCCAACACATTTTTGTACAGGGCCCGTTTAAGGCAAGGTACGCCAAGGATAAGTAGTATCTGTTAGAGGTGTCGAGTTTGTACATTGTTTTTTTTATATCTGGAGTACAGCAGACAGTCGTGATGGAAAGCGGTTACCGTCGACTATGGACGTTTGCAACATCAGAGATGTCACCAACGCGCTGCCGGCGTCGAAGAAATGATATGACACCCTTTTTTGAAAAACTCCATATCGTAGCGCTGTGGGAAAACTTCGGCTGGGAGCTCATTCCAAATCACCACGGTACGGAAGAGAAACTTTCTACAGAACCGTTGCGTACATGAGCGAAGCGGCTCAAGCAAGTGAGGATGAACTCCCATCCGATGGCGAGCGGTGCGATGGTAGAAAGAGGACGAAGGCACCATTCTAAACAGTTCTTCGGAACACTCCCCGTTATACTGTCGGTAGAATACACAGAGAGAAGCGAAGTCTCTCCTGAGGCTAAGCGTATCTAGGCCGTCTGTGAGTATGGGATCATCAACAACGCGAACGGCATTGTTGATGTATTCTGTTGAATTTATAAATGAGAAAAACCTCGGACATAAACATACGTAATCTGAACTTATATATATAAGGATAGATTATTATGTAAGTAGAAAAGAACAGATCAAACCATTAATTTAGAACAAAGGTTATTTTTAATTAGCTTAATGCAAATAAATTACCGAAACAAAAGGATGAAAGCATAGCACAATAAGGAGTATTATTTTGATAAAGCAACACGCTCCAAAAGGCTTCCGACAAAGGGTTCGTGCGCTGTCGAAATATTTTTATTTTCTACCCACAAAAACAGATGCCTCGGGCTGTTAAGGGACGATAGATTTAATCGCGTTATTCCAAAAAAATCATATTGTTTTTTTTTACTTCTCTTTACTGCCTGAAGCCAGAAAATAGACACAATGTCCATCCCGTTTGATGGAAAATGGTTACTGTCGCGCCTATGGACAGTTGAAGTACTCTAATTATATAGCTTGTACAAAAACAAGAAGATTGGAGAAGGTACTATAGAGTAGTTCTTAAGATGTTAAATATTATATTTAAAGGCTACCTAAAGTACGCTATCTCTCTCACACATTGCCACATTTTTAAAGATATTGTAGCGAATGATGCGGAACAATCTAGTTGGTTTGACTTTTAGAAAAAGGTAGAAAACTCTGGAAGAAAAAGACAAGGAGTGATACGTTTTAGAAAGGGATAGACGATGAACAAAAGTTCTAGAATAAAAAGTTCGGGAAGGAAAGACAGCGATAGATAGATGTTTAGAAAGGGACAGGTAGTAAATAAAAGAATAACAAAGAGAAGATCGAAATTATGGGTTCCAGAAGATTCTTCCGGGTAAGTATATAAGCGGCGTAAGGCGCGCCTACCGGGCAGTTTAGAGTTGGGTTCAGTTCAAGGCGAAGACGACAAGTGCGATACGAAAGAGTTGGAAAAGAAATTTAATAGAAGACAGTGACGAGATAAGTGGTGAATTTAGTGACAAGTTTAGTGGACAGTTCATTATCGGCGATGGTATTGTGAGTGAGACAACTTATCGTCGGGTGACCCTGCGGCGAGGAATCACGTACGGCTGTGTAAGTCAATAAAAGCGTTTATTTAAAAACTGGTGCTTTCTTCCAATCCTAAGTGCGTACTCTCGCTCGCACGTAACAATATAAATTACTGAACATACTTCGACAAATCTGTATTAACAAATCTTAAGCGTGTTGCGCTTCTTATAAGCCATTTTTTTTAACTTTCTGTTTGCAAAAAAATATTTAAAACCATATTTGTGAATTACTACGTGAAAACCAAAAAGGAAGAGGATCTTGGCATATAGTAGGGGTGGTCACCGAAGGAGAGCAGGCAAAAAAATGTAGAAAAAAAGAGTCATATAGTATGGGTACATTCCTTAAGTGTGGTAATGCGCAAACGAAATAGTGAACTCGACTTAGGTAGCTTCTTAATCGATAAATGTATTCTACCCTTAAGGCCTCCACTTCAAGGAATCTTTACAACATTCTGCAACGCGCTGAAAAAAAGTAATGGAACGCGCCACTGTAAGGAAAATGTCGTAAAGTTTTTGTTACGACCAGATCAAAACTGCGTGCTATCTACACTCAACAGTTTACTGTATTGAGTAGTTTTTGTCTTAAAAGTTTACTCTATTGAGTAGTTTTTGTGCTATATGTAATAGTTTTTTTTTAATTTAATTTTTTTTTTATTACCTTTAATGTAATTTTTTTTGACATTTAATTCAATTTTTTTTCTTTGTTTTTAATCTATGATAAGTATATTATTTTCAACCATTGTAAAGGTGGTCTGGAAGATATCGCCGGCGGCGATAAGGCCTCCTGTTGTATATATGTAACTTATATATATGCAATAAAGAACATTCATTCATTCATTCATTCAGCTATCTGTTATTCGTGTATGGGATTTTGGCTATCATGACCCGAGAAAAACATAATCGTTTAAAAAAATACTAAGTTCAAACATAATATAGGTAGCTACGAATATCCTTATTATTTGTTTGTCTCAGAGACCACGGGCCATAAAAATGGCCCGGACTATTGCGAGGGCTTGCATGGGGCCATGGGAAGGCAACACGTTTTGAGGCGTTCCTATTAAGTTGAATTGCACAATGACGGGCTTCAATTTATCTTCTACTAGATGACCAAGAGAACTTCTCATATAAATCTCATATGCATTTATAAGCTGTTGTCAACGCGGCAGCCCAGTAATAGGTGCTGAACGCGTATCCAAAATGGCGGTGGTAGGAATGCTGGTATGGATGAGAAAGGAGACTAACCTGCGTGCCTCTGGGCTGCACTAACTATGCGTGCTGATCACCAAGTTGTGAGCCTTGCAGCTAATCTTCTGGTTTGTCTTCTTCTTGCGGCCTTCGATAAAATGTACACACGCGGCGCGGTATTACTGCATATGCAAGTTGTAGCGGAAAAGATGTGCGGGTTGTCGTACGAGACGCGACAGTAGACTACGTGTGACGAGGGTCAACAGCAGACTAACTCGTAAAGACGAGCAGTATTAGTAGCAGCGGTAAGTACGACAAAGATAGTCGTATGGAAGGGAAGATGGCGGCTGGGAAAAGGCGATTGGATAACGCGGTTAGGAAAGCGGGTAGTTGTGAAAATAATTGGATGGGAGACGATTTTAAATAAGCGGCGCGAACAGCTGTTATTTTGACATTACAAACAGACACTTCAATATTATTTACCTGTACAGACATAGGTGACAACTGCGACTTGAAATATATAATGGATTTCTTTTAAAATATTAGCGTGGTTAGAACCTAAAAAATACTTTGAGCAAAAAATTATATTGCCACACGCCGACAAAAGTAAATGTACACCTGCAGTTTATTACCTTTTCCGCATTTGAACTTCTTTTGTTTACTTTGTGTATAAAAATTTTAATTAGAAAAACATCCTATTGTAGTTGTCCTCGTTCATGGCCGCAGGTGTGCGGATTACGTTTTCTGGGAAAATCGACGCTTGCCAGGTAGACATATGACATCGATGTATTATAAAGGAATGGCCCAATGCAGAGATGGCAGTCAAGCGACGATTACGATACGAGCAAGACGTGGATACATTCGATAAACTATATAGTGATGGACTTTGCGCGTGTTATTAAATCATGCATCACGTTTGTACTGGTTGCGTCCAGTTATATTTGTACCTGTGTTATGCGTGTTCGTATAGTTCTAATAAATTCAATAGTTATTCCAACGGCATTTTAATTCGAGTCCCGTAACTCGTAACAATATGATTTAGATTCGCTAATATGCTTTTATATGAGCGGTAATTACCTATAGTCGGACAATGGCACCCAACAAAGCTTTTCTTTTTATGCTTAATAAGAAATTATTAAAGAAAATTTCATACGTAGAAATAATGTCCAAATCTCGTTGGACATATTCTTTTTATACAAATAGTGATTACTGAATAAATGAGCAATAAATATAAAAGGTTTTCCTTACGTGAATGGCATTGCTGCTTCCCTTATAACCAGCAAAATCACGTCCAAGCAATACTAGACTTACCTACCTCCTGAATATAACAGAAAGGGATGACCCCACAAAGTGCTTACGAAGCTCACGAAGTGCTATAAGACGTAAGGAATCCAATTTCGCACCTTTTCCAGTACATGTTTGATAGGGTCAGAATCAGGTGCTACCTTTGTACGAAGCGGTGAGAAAGAGCTACTTTCTGCTAGACGTTTAAAAGTAACAAAAAAAACTTGTTGGATTTTGTGTCAAATGTCAAAAGGTTTTGGAATGAACTTGTGCTGCTGTCTGGATCCCCAAATACAGAATCATTCTTAACTATAAAATTCCATCCCACAGTTCAGTATTTAGTGGTGAGGCTGTTGCCATCCTCGAGGCGGCCCTTTATGTAGAATCACACCGTATTAATAAATCAATAATTCTTACAGACACAGATAATTCTAACAATGAAAAACTTGAGAGGTGTCAAGGGACACCCGGATGGAACGAAGTTCCATATTTATTATTTACAAAAAACCTGTATACACTCAACAAAATAGTAAATGAGTAAGTTTGAATCCTGTTTACTTCAATATAAGAAACAATTTAAATTTAAAATTTAAAAATCGAATCACATCCTGCAATTCGACTCTTGAAACAAATTTAACTTTAAACCAGATTCGCGATATTGCTCCTTATTTTAATGACATTAAGACTATATGTCCGCAAATGCTATCTGTACGTCAGCAACCCATGACATTTAAATAATAATGTACTCCAAATTAAACTCTAACTGCGTGGGCATAAAGGGTTATGCAACTGCATTTTATCTTGGCAAGTTCAAAAACTGTCGTGACAACTTTTTTCGTAAGAATTTTTTCCGTCTAGCCCTCATTCGTACCGCGCGATAAGGAACTACGTTCCAATAACCTTTCATCATAAGTACTTAGTCTAATATAACTGTTTGTTTGTCCTCAGATTTTCAGAAAACGAGAACCGGTCAAAATTATCCCCCCAAATTCATTTAAGTTTTCAATGTTCTTAAATAATCACTTGTCACTCATATTGTACTCTGATATTGGCAAAGTCGATGCCAAGTGCGTTAGAGCCATAAACCAAAAAAGTGAAGTGAAGTGAACTTTCAAACGAAATAAATACATTATTCAAAATATTGATTAATTTGTAAATAGAGTCCGCGCCACAAAAAAAAGTCCCACTGAATTGGCACTGCAATCGCCGTGCCTAATCCTGCCAGAGTAATTAATTGATAAACGATGTAGGTAATTGTTAAATATAAAATACAATATATTCCATAATTAAAGCTGTAAATTTGTTTCCGGGTTACTTTACGAATAAAATTCTATCTGTTTGGCAGTGTCGTAAATAGGGCGGTGCCACCGGTGCTCAGGCACAGAGCGTAGACTCTGGGGGGTGCAAGAATGGCCGGATCAGGAAGGACTATTATTTTTTCTGTTTGCTCCTGATAAGTTCCCGCTGCGCCCCTAGTGCTCGATTCCCACACATACATACCTACATGCCAGTATCGTCAAAAACGTCTGTTAAATTAGACAAAACATCGCGCTCATTATTTTGGCAGCGCACCAGCGTAGTTGTGTTCTAGTTCTTTAAAAAAAATAGATTTTTCTTCCAAAATGTTAGATTAAAAGAAAACAACCCACAGCCAGGTGGTAGGGTATTTGCTCGACTGGATGGCGACCACCCCTGGTCTAGAGTATGCCACCATAACAACCTTGTGTTGTGTTCCGACATTAGGGACTAGGTTCCAGTCTCCCTTATTAATAGAGCATCAGCACATTTGTAGCAAGCACCTTTGGTGTTACACATGTCCATAGGCGATGGTAACCGCTTTCCATCAAGTGGGCCGTCTGCCTGTTTGCTGAACACCTGCAATAAAAAATATTATTAATAATAATCAATTAATAAGTTAAAACTCCATTAGTCGACTGTAAGTGCGGCACGTGATAAGGATGTTAGTTAACAATTAACATCGTAAAACAGATACGTTGTAATCATTTAAGAGTACCCGTTCCAATTTAAATACAGGTAATAATGAACGTCTGTCTAAGTTTGATTGAGAACAGAGAAATGCTTTCAGTTGCGGTGGAGTGTTTACGAGCCCAACCCACGCTTATTTGCACGGATTTCATCCCTTGATGTAAACTAAATGATTTATCTTACTTTCAAATATCTAGCATTGAAGTTATAACCGTTGATGGCTTCGTAGGGACTACAAACACTTTATTGATCATAAAAGATAGGAATAATAAGAAGTGAGATGTAAGTCTGAGCGGGGTAGTTGACACATCTTTATATACAAGATTCTTCTGTTCGTATGTCACCTAACTCCTCTTAAACAGTTGGAGCAATTACGATGTAATTTTGTTTCTATACTCAAGTGGCTTGGAGAATGGTTTAGATTCACAATTAGAACCAGTAGGTTCTGAGATCGGGGGCTGAGATCGGGTTCTAGAATCTTCCGAATCACCTGGACCGATTTTGGCGATTTTGTTTTTGTGTCATGAAACAGTCTTTTAGGAATTTAGAAAATATGGCGTGATGAAGTTCGCCGGGTCAGCTAGTTTTAATTATAAATACATACATATACTTAATATACATACCATACAAATACATCTCTACAAAAATATATACATCCATTTAAACACACAAACACAAAATCATCAAAATCGGTAAAGTCGTTCTCAAGTTATGCGCATACATTTCTATGATTCGTTTTTAAATATATAGATTTAAGTAGTTCGTATTATATGTCACGTGTACCACCATCGCAATTTTTATGTCAATTCTCTCAGTCCTGGGGTTGTTTGGAAGAGATCGCTTTTATAGCGATAAGACCACACTTTGTGCATTATTAGATATAGTTTAGTCTGTAAGGTCATTTTTATATTAGTGTACTACAATAAAGTGTTATCTATCTATCTCTCTCTTTTCTTTCACCTTCTCCCAATTATTTGGGGTCGGCACATTATGTATTTTTTCCATACTCCTCTATTCTGACATACGTCCTCTATCACACTCTGTTATCTATCTATCTATCTAAACAATAATTTATGACATCACCAACTTTTTTCTACATAATAAGTAACTCTATTATTAGAACCATGTGAAAACGACTACAAGCTTTAAAGTCCAGCAATCGAACGACTACAAATAATTTTTTTAATAATTCATTTATTTAGATTTATGGCTTGGCAGTTAGGCCTTTAAGCCAGATCTTAGTTACAATATAGTTTCTTCATTTTCTTAAGCCTATGTCTAGCTCAGCTGAACTGTAGGTTATCAACTGAAGCCATTCTGCGGAGTTCTTGTGACAACTCGAAAGGCCACATTTGACTATACAGTTCATATTTCTCACAAAAACACATAATTACTACTCAAAAACTATCAATATCCTACAACTTTTGTTCATTTTAGAGTAAATTTACACATTTTTAGAAATTAAAATTTCACAGCACAACATCGTTCAGTTCCCGCGAAAAACTCCAATTTTTTTTTTATTAAATTTATATAAAACTCTTTGATGCTACCCATGATTCATTCAAACGCTGGTTTGTATTTCGCCAAGCACATTAGCTTGCACATACAGCAAGGTAACACATACAGCCATCCTTCTACCCGCTCCCATATAGCAGCGATTTGATACATAGTTTACATTAAATTAACTTTAGTCTATTCACAATCCAACCAAAATTACTTGGACCTACCTATCAAAGAAACCAACGCAAAAAAGTTTTAGTGTAAAACATTTTTTACGACGTGTTAACGCCAGAAAAGCACAGCGAAATACGTGTCGCTTATAAAAGGATGTCAAAAACATAAATTAAAGCAAAAAATTCATCTGTGTGCTAAATTGTTAAATCTAAGGACCCGACGCGTCCCGTTTTCACGCCACCACGTAATGGCTTCGGAGTGGGGTAGGGCTTGACAAACGACTCATATTCGGCTAGTGACAGAAGACGAATTACTTCTATCATCATTCGTTTTAACGGGCTTCTTTCTATGTCTCACTATTTATTCATCTAAGTCACTACTAGTTAACAACTTCCCTGTCCCAGTACAACGTATTTGTATACCGCCTGAAGTCCACAATTGTTTTTTTTTTCAGAAAATAATAATAATTTATTTAATATGCAAGAACATATAGTTATAAATATCGTACCACGTTCACTAAGAAAAATGCACTTGAATTGGATATTGAGAAATGAGTCGCATATGATGCATGGACGTATTATAAAACGTTACTATGCGTCATATATGACTCATAGGACAGGGAAGTTATTAAATGACATACACTCAAAAAAAAATTGTCAATTTTCTACCAATAAAATAGAAGGACAGTAAGTTGTGGAAGAGATAACCGTACAGGAACGGAGAAAGAATACAATTTCCTGCGACCGCGCGGGCTGTCATAAGGACTTTTGAGATGTCACCATAGATAATACTGGTTGTCACTGTTGATTAGCGTCAAGCAAACTACAATTTGGCAGAGCTATATATACTAAACACTTGTTGCGTTGGGCTATGTGCCCAGGCCAGCAATTTAAAATTACACTGTGGCAACACGGAATTTGTGGCTGCCATCTTGTATCTGAAGATCCGCTTAGCCACACGCAGTAATTAATATAATTTGTATCATCATTGCAATGTGATATGTTTATTTAACTATATGCACAATATAAAGGTTAACAACGCCATTGATTGATTATTATTGCACATAGACACCGCCAACATCGGTGACTATACACTTAATACATCAAGGTTGTACGGACTAAGTTCCTTTGCCTGCAATTTTAATGAATTTTACAATCACAGACAAGGATACTGTTTGACGGCCTCTGTGGTTGAGCGGGCTAAGCCTTTGACGGCCTACCTCACTGCAACCCAGAGGTTCCGGGTTCGATTCCCGGTATAGTAAATTTCGGAAACGTATTTTCTCCGTTATTTAACATGGTCTGGGTGTCTGGGATCGGCCCCAGAGTGGTCCGTTGTATGTTACCCATAACACAAGCGTAACTTGCTTAATTTGGGGATATACAATGTGTGTGTTTGTCTGCCGATTATTATTATTATTATTATACTACTCTCTATGGCTGTTAAGTATTGTAAGGGATTTTAATTCGAAATTCGAATCCGTTCGGCATACCTTCAACTTCATTAATTACCCCCGCTCGAAACTTTGATCGGACCCTACAGATAAAATATAAGGGAACAAAAAGGTCCTTTTGCCCGCCTCGTGTAAGCGTAGAGCAATTAAAAAGTATTTTAATAGAGCATTGTAATGTCGCCAGGTGTGCGCTTTTAACGAAACCTGAATTTTAATGATACAATTATAGGAATTAATTATTTTCTTAACTGCGGTTAATTTTAGAACGACGAACGCCTGATAATGTAACTACTTAATTAATAATATTAATTCGTGATTAAATTAGTTAAAGTTTCGTTGAAACATGGAAACAGGATTAGTATTCATATTCTTGCATAGTAGATCTAAAAAAAGTCGTGGTATAACTTTAAGGACCACTCCTTCCAATCCGCGCCACAAAAGAAGTCCCACGAAATATAAAGGAATTAATAATCGCGACTCCGCTATTTGATAGAATTTTATTCGTAAAGTAGTCAGGGAATGAAATAGCTTTAATTATAGTCCGGTCAATATAGACATTTGAAATAACAAAAATTCCCGTAGAGCCAAATTTTGGTGGAGAGCTGGGGTTTACTATTACAAATAAAGTTTTAAAAATCCCCATCGATCCTATGTGTGCTACAAAAGTTATGCGGGGTCAAAGGTCAAAATTTGAGGTTTTTTTTAATTTTTATCGAAACCGGTAAGTTTTATCAAAAAAAAACTTCAAACCAAAGTTGTAGTAGTTTGTAGTTGTGTTGTAGTTTGTAGATCTTAAAATTCTCTTAAAAAATGGTCTTTATGATTTTTTTTCTAAGAGTTACCATTCCTGAGATATCGCGATTCTAAGAGTCACGTTGTACATGATATTATGCACAAATTTCCACGCCACCTGTGATGTAGTGTACTCGGCGCGTTTTTTTTTTACCGCATGTAAAAATGAAAAATATAGTTTTGGCATTTGGGATAAGCAGATAAACTTTTTGAAGAATGTTGATGAGTGTTGATGTTCGCTTTTGAGCCCTTCCAGGTATATAACTAACTTTATCTAAAATAACTTTATCCATTGTAGTCCTTGCAGTAAGTAGTACTAGCAAATCAAGATCTTCACCAACTATAATTGTTGTGTTTGTTGCATTAAATAACACTATTTTTTGCAATTGCAAAAAAGATAGTGCCAAATGTGGCTGTAAAAAAGTCGGGTTTCTGTGTTCTCCAGCGTGTACCAATTGCCAAGGTCAGTCTTGTTCAAATGTCCAGTTGAGTACGTACAATAGAGGAAGATTCCTGCGATTTTAATGAAGAAACCAATGACTCAGCCACATTTGAACAATTTATGAACGTCCAGCAACAGGAAGAGGAAGAAAAAGAAATCGAAGAAGACATGACTGTTGAAGTAGACTTTCAAGAGTATGAATCTCATTAAAATATCTAAAGAAATCAAAACAATAGTTAACCCAATAATGAATAGCAATATCAAAAATCAATATCAATAATAAGGTAATATCTAGAACTTGACGGGTATTGTTCCTTTAAATTATCCTAAAATTGTCATGACAGTTAGTGGAGTAGGCCTACAGGGGAAATCACGGTAAAAAAAACGCGCCCCGTACACAAACTACCTCACAGGTGGCGTGGAAATGTGTGCATATCAGATAATCGCGATATCTCAGGAATGGTAACTCTTAGGGAAAAAATTATAAAAACCATTTTTAAGAGAATTTTAAGATCTACAACTTTGGTTTGAAGTTTTTTTTGATAAAACTTACCGTTTTCGAGAAAAATCCAAAAAACCTCAAATTTTGACCTTTGACCCCGAATAACTTTTGTAGCACACAAAGGATCGATGGGAATTTTTAAAACTTTATTTGTAATAGTAAACCTCAGCTCTCCACCAAAATTTGGCTCTCCGGGAATTTTTGTTATTTGACCACTATTTTTATGTCTAATTTGACCGGAGTATGGAAGGTTTTGTATTTATTATTCAATAATTATGTACCAATATCGATTCCCGCATTAGCAAGTAATTACTATGATGGTCTATCGAACTAGCCATGTTGGATGTTTCTCTTATGGATAGAATTAAAAATCGAAATGTGTGCTGGGACACATATTAGAAGTGAAACTTCCAACGGACAAGTGGAAAAACGAATCGCAACGTACAAGTGGAAAAACTTCAACTGACAAGTGTCAAAATGAATCGCAACAAAAATTTTACTTGAAGTGTTACGGGCAGATTGTTAATGTTATTGTCCAATTTGAAAATCTGCCCGTAAAACTTAAAGTTAAAATTTTGTTGCGATTTATTTTGTCACTTGTCAGTTGAAGATTTTCCACTTGTCCGTTGCGATTCGTTTTTCCACTTGTCCGTTGCTATTCATTTTTCCACTTATCCGTTGCCATTCGTTTTTCCATTTGTCCGTTGCGATTCGTTCGTTCGTCACATCTGTCGCAGGACCAATGGCCGATGACGGAAGGAGCAAACGAGTCCTGGAATGGAGACCGCGTCTCGGTAAACTTAGTGTCGGACGCCCACCAGCCCCATAGATGTTCCTTCCTCATGTTGTGGCGCAAGGTCGCCGGTAGGCGCTGGGTGAGGAAGGCGGAGGATCGGGATGAGTGGCACCGATTTGGGGAGGCCTACGTCCAGCACTGGACTGTGATTGGCTGACGACAAATAATTACTCTGGCAGGATTAAGTATGGTGATTGCAGCGCTGCGTCTTTGGGGCTTCTTTGGTGGCGCGGACTCTAATTCGAGTTTGCTATCTCGCTCACGCATTCGATACCATATTTTTAAAGATATAAATTGACAAAAACTTCTTACGACATCTGTGTTCTATTTACAAATCTCAATAATAATATTATGAAAGAAAAATACTTCGTTTGGAGAAATAGCGATGCGTACATTAATGAAAAAGCTATTTGTTTCAAGCCATATGTTGTGACAGACTGGCCTAACATGATGGGCGGTTGTAATTTTTTATGTCTAAACTACTTTAAACTTAAACAAATATAAAGAACTTGCTTTATGATTAGTCTATAGATATAGATTAATACACATACATAAATAGAAAGCTTTGAGAATTTGTACGCCAGATATTCAATAAAAATTTCAATAAAATATATCCAACATAACGCCGAGTTTCACTGCATAGTTTCCTTTTGCCTGATATCAAAACAATCCGATCAAATTTATTAATCTAAATTTAGAACTATTTATTTAATAAATGATAATATAACATAAATAAATCAATAAATGTTTCGTTAACTTTTTAATTAAAATAAGTAAATAAAAAACTAACTAATGACATGGAAAAAAATATTATTCTTCTCCCACACTGCTTACCTCAGAAGTCTTAAATTGTCACATCCTTGTGTTCGTTTTCCTCAGATCAGCCCGTAAGAGGACAAAATTTCAGATAGAAGAAAAAAAGAACAGATTTCTTTAAAACTACAAGAATATTATTTATATAACAGAAAATTTAATGAAATGAAAATGAGAAATGCACTTTAATATAAAAAGAACACGCAAAAGAAGTTCTAAAACAAAAACGAACGACGTTTGAGAGTAAGCCCTCCGATTTATTTCAGAATCCGAGACGCAGTCATTTTTTAACCGACTTGGAAAAAAGGAGGAGGTTCTCAATTCGTCGGGATCTTTTTTTTGTTGCTTTTTTATGTATGTTCGCCGATTACTCCGTGATTTATGATCCGATTTACGTGATTCTTTTTTTGTTCGACGCGGAATAGCTTCTAATTGGTCCCCTAAAAATTTTACATAGTTTGGCCCAGTAGTTTTCATTTTACGAACATTTTTTTGTTCCCGGTTCTTGGGACCTATATTTTTTAAGAAGCGCGGCACCAGTCGTAGGTCCACCCATACATAGCTAGACACTAAAAAGTAACAAATAAAAAATAAAAACTTCGTTCGACTTCAAAAACTAAAAAACTAAAATGTATAAAATAACTTATTTCTAAAGCTATTATTATTAATATATATTATCTAAAACATCTTGAAGTCGGTGCAAAGCAAAACATAAAAATTACTATATTTTGAAAATTACTAAGCACCGACTTTAAGATGTTTTAGATAATATATATTAATAATAATAGCTTTAGAAATAAGTTATTTTATACATTTTAGTTTTTGAAGTCGGTTTTTTTAAACGAAGTTTTTTTTTATTGCAAGACTTCAGCAGACAGGCAGACGGCCCATTTGATGGAAAGCGGTTACTATCGCCTATGGACATTTGCAACACCAAAGGTGCTACAAATGCGCTGCTGCTCTCTTAAGGGAGACTGGAACCTGGTCACTAATACTGGAACACAACTCAAGGTTGTTTTGGCGACATACTTTAGACCAGGGGTGGTAGCCATCCAGTCGGGCAAATGCCCTACCACCTGACTGTGGGTTGTTTTGTCGCCTCTTACGACAGACCGCCCGGCCGCAGGAAATTGTATTCTTTCTCCGATCCTGCACGGATAAAATCTATGTAATATATCTATCTAATCCACGAAAAAAGAAAATATCGTAGATTTAGTGTTTTTTTCATAGCAACAATTTCCAATTATTTCTTTATAGATTGAATATTCTTCCATGTTATTACGTTCTAACGCCACGTTCTTTCGGTATACAATTAAAACTGTTGGTGTAAATGAAAATATAGTCTTTATCAAAGAACCCAAGCTAGACAATCGTGATCGACACAATATCCATAAGATGGCGTACTAAGTATTTGCTATTTATTTTATTTTATAAATATGAGAGTAGCAAAGTCATCAAGAAATATTGTTACAATCTTTCAATACCATGGAATCAAATTCTGCTATTTCGTTATCTTACGGTTGCGATGGTATTCAAAGTAAGATTCCTGTTATGAACCCGAACAACGCAAAATTATATACCTATATACAAAAGAAAGTCGTGTCTATTACATATTCTATATCTAACTAATTTTTATGATTTCTGTTTTCAGAATTGTCTTCGTCCGGAGTAAGATAATAAGTATTAAAATATGATATTCATCAATAATAATAAAATATCATTAAAAAGATATCAGTCTAGCCGCTAGCCATTCATTTTTTATGATCTTTCCCGGCAAAATTCGGCGATAATGACTGTTCAGCGACTATTGCCTTTTGTTCTTCTCCTTCCAGAGAACCCTGGGATGAAGATCCAAGGGTCTGGAAGAAGTCGCCATGGGCGGTAAGACTGCCAATTATTGTACTTGAATAGTCTTGATTTTACATAGCATTTTTGTAGAAAAACTGTTTTTTATTCTATTGTGAAAATTCAAATTTATTCTAATATAATTAAAAACCTGAAATTATGTACTAGTAATATATTTATTAACTAAGTCAAAGTCTCTTCTGATCGTATATACTCTCCAATATCAGCTTGATGGAAAGCAATTGTAGCCAGTGGATCTGCATGTCTGCACTCTGTAGTAGACCTAGCCACAACTCCAAACCCTATTGGAATGTCTGACATGGTATGAATCACCACTCCTTGATGTTTCGGCGTGTTTTCTGTGATGCGACCAAGACCTGTAACAGAAGTAATTTTGTCATTGCCTGCAACAGACAGCCTGGCTCTGGCATTGCTTATAGATATTTTTAACACCATAATATGAGTCACTCATCAAGGCTAATAGTCTATACATATAAATAATATTAGAGTGTCTGTTTGTATTATTGAAATTACCGCTTTTTACTAATATAATATAATACATACATATATACATACATACATAACTTCACGCCAGGTCCCTTGCGGGGTAGTCACGAACAACAGAGCGCCATACAGGCTTATTCTTACACACCTCACTTGCTTCTTTGACATTCATAGCTCTTGTCATGCACGCTCGTCTGTTCTTAAGGCTCCTGACATCACCTTCTGCTAATACACGATCAATTTGATCATGGAAGGTGTGTCGTGGCCTTCCGCGACTTCGGCATCCATCCACTTTTGCATTGTATATCTGTTTAGTCATTCTTTCATCATACATTCTTTCCACATGCCCGAACCACCGGAGCATTCCTTTCCTTACCTTCACCCCGACACTCTCTTTCAGACCAACTCTCTTTCTTACTTCGGTATTACGAACGCGGTCCGCGAGCGTCACTCCGCAGATTTTGCGCAGTGCTCGCATCTCGACCGCGTTTACTCTACTTTCATGCTCTCTGTTCCATACCCAACTCTCGCTTCCATACGTGAGCGTAGGTACCAGCACCGCGTTGTGTATGGCAAGCTGGGCTTTCTGGCTGAGGTTCTTAGCGCCTAGAAGTTTACCTAACGCTCCATTCACACTATTCCCCAAATTTACCCTTCTTTCTATGTCAGCGGTGTACCTTCCATCCCTGCTAAAAGCACATCCAAGATATACAAACTCATTCACTTGTTCCAGCATAACATCATCGACCATTATCCTTGCATTCGTTCTGGTTTCTTCTCTTTCAAACACCATAACCTTTGTTTTCTTCGCATTCAAATGTAAGCCTCTCGCCTGACAGTCATCTTTCATCATTGTGACTAGTGTTTGCAGTTCTGATGGCGATTCGGCTAAAAGCACGGCATCATCCGCATAAAGCAAAGTGCTAACAACTAGATCACCCATCCGCACCCCAACATCCATCAATATTAATCTCTGGAGACAGTTGTCCAGATATAGAATGAACAGCAAAGCCGACAGCACGCAGCCCTGCCGGACGCCAATATTGACGTCAAACCAGGGCGACAGGCTGCCGTCCACCCGCACGCATGCCATACAGTCCTCGTAAGTGGACTGCACAGCACGCAGCAGTTGGCCATTGATCCCATATCCGGGCAATATGTCCCAGAGGTCCTTCCGCACAACCCTGTCAAATGCTTTCTCTAGATCCACAAAACCGCAGAAAACCTTCCGGCCCATAGCCAGCTGCTTCTCCACGATATTGCGGAGCGAGAAAACTTGATCCATACATCCCCTTCCCTTTCTGAAGCCCCCTTGTGCATCCCACAGTAATCCATCGGATACCACTCTCATTCTCCTTTCAATAATCTTCGCATACACTTTAGATGCTGTGCTGATCAAACTGATGGCCCTGTAGCTGGCGCACTCCATACGTGACCCCTTGCCTTTATACAAGGGCACGATGACAGCGCGCCTCCAGTCCTTGGGAACCTTTCCCGTCCTCCAGCACAAGTTGCATAAGGACAGGAAAACGTCCCGGATGCAGGTTCCACCATATTTGATTATCTCAGCGGACACACTATCGATTCCTGCTGCCTTTCCATTTTTCAGACTTCTTATCGACCATTCGATCTCTTCCAAAGTGATCTCGGATGCTGACTCCTCGAAGTCGGTCACAAACTCAGTCATTGTGCCAGCATCCGAGATATTATCATACATTTCTCTAAAATATTCACTCCATCGCGCTAAAACCTCTTGTGGGTTAACAAGAATGTCCCCTGCTTTAGATTTTATTCTTTCCATTCTGGAAGCTGACGAACAACCCCGAGACTTCTTAACCTCTCTCCAAAAGAGTTTGGTATTCGCCTCGAAGTTCTCCGTCAGCTTCTCTTCTTCTTTCAATTTTATTCTTTCACGCTTCTCTTTCACTAAAGCTTTGGTTTCATTCTTGCAGAGGCGATAAATTTCTTTCTTCATCTCTTTCATACTGTCATTCTGATGCAAAGATGCAATATAATCCAGCCAGGCTTTTCTCTTTCTCTCTACGCTAGATTTAACATCTGCGTCCCACCATTCGTCACCTTTCGTTGTTATATGCCTCTTTGCGCATCCACATGCTTCTTTTGCGCTTTCCACTATACTTTCCTTTTAATATAATAATGAATATATTATGGTACATACACCAAAATAACTTTTTTTTAATTTTTGTCTGGTGTCTGTTTATTCCGGCTAATCTCTGAAATGGCTGGACCGATTTTGATGGGACTTTTATTGGCAGATAGCTGATGTAATAAGAAGTAACTTAGGCTACAATTATTTTAGACAAATTATTTTATTTTGGAACTATGACGATTTTCAATCACCACGCGGGAGAGACCGCGGGGCGCAGCTAGTACTGACTATAAATAACCCACCTGTGTGTAAAACTGCATAGCAGTTTTGGGTGAAAACTTGTTCGGTGATATTTTGCTGTGCAATTTAATTTTCGAAAATTTGTAATATTGGGTAAACATAAAAATAAGTATGATATGATATGCAACTCTCAGTGAGAGTTATATGTTTGTGCCATTTGCTGACGAGACACTTGGACCTGGGATCCTGAGGCCATGAGTCTCTATTAAAATTTATCAAAACAACTCATTGACTCTTCAAATGATCAGAAGGCTGGTGCTTACCGCGGCCAACGGTTCTGTATGGTGTTCCAGCAAGGAAACATAGCCAGCCTTCTGGGCACCTTACTCATTGAAGCCGGTGACCTAGGCTCAGTATTCTAGTTAAGTCTTGAGGGACTATGGGTAGAATACAATCCAAATAAGTTAATTTTTCTTTTCGACTATATGTAATTTTATAATTGTTTTGTAATTAAAGATGTATTTGCCATTATGATATTTTTTTTTTTATAAAGATTTGTTTTGGTGTTAAAAATCCAAACCGTTTAGTGAAATATGCCTTCTCTAGCTCCCACAAGAATTCCCTTGTTTGATGTCAGTTACAATTTGGCTGAAACATTTACTTGAACGTTATTCTAAAACTTACATATTCATGTATAAGTTACTGGCAAAATACACTAATCATGCAGAGCAATATTTAAATGGTAGATCCCTGCTGGAATCATTATCTTGATTACAAGTACGGCTCAATCAGTATGATATCACACTCTCATAGAGCACCTGTGTTAAACATAACTCTTGAGGTAATTTTACACTAATATATAAAGCTTAAGAGTTTGTTCGTTTGTTTGGTTAAACACGCTAATATTAGGAACTACTGGTCTGATTTGAAATTTCTTTCAGTGATAGATAGCCCATTTATCGAGAAAGGCTATATCTATATATAAAAATCAATTGCTGTTGGTTAGTCTTGCTAAAACTCGAAAACGGCTGGACTGATTTAGCTAATTTTGGTTTTGAATTATTTGTGAAAGTCCAGGGAAGGTTTAAAAGGTGAGTAAATATGAAAAAAATGTTTGGAATATAGTACACAATTTTGCTTTCCCTTAGAAACTATTCCTACCTGTCAGACATTTGATGTATGCCCCATTGTTTAGAAATCAATTCAGAAATCAAATTAAATGTAAAAGTGAATTTTTTTTCATTTTTTTGGTTTTGAATGTCAAATGTTGTTTGTTCCAGTTAAGTTTTGACCATATTTTTTAGTAAAGTTGAATCATTATGCAATTATCATTCAGCTTTTTTATTTATTAATTCTGAGGCAGTATGAAGTTTGCCAGGTCAGCTAGTATAGGCTATTATATCAGTAGCTAAGACCAACAGGAGCAAAGCACAAATGAAGAATGTTTCAAAATTAGGGGTTTGGAAGCAAATTCCACATAGATGACATCACAAACACATATAGTGTTTCATATAATGCAGTGAGAGTTCTAATGGCTCAATTTTTCCTTCTCCTATCCCGTTCTTCCTGTCTAAAATGTGTTTGGCAGTTTGGCATCATAAAGGTTAGCAATGTGTTGGCTTCTCCCCTGGTGTTGCAAAGTTACTATAACCACTATCCATTAGGTGGGCAATATCATCTGCGTGTTTGCTGCACTATTGCAAAAAAAAACTTAAAAGAAGACAATATTACAACTGTGTACTTACCACTTTTGATTACATGATGGCCATATAAAAACTGTTGTTCTGCAGAAGGTTTTAACCAAATCTTGAATGGTGCATAGGGAGCTATGTATGTCAATGCTGTGATATGTAGCCTAAATTTATTTGTCTTTGTGAATTTCCCAAAACAAGTCCCAGCAGACACTAAATGTTCAGGTTTCACTGTTTGTGCCAACTGCAATAATCGCTCAGATATATAATAAACTCGGTCCTTCTTCTCTCTAAAACAATATGTGCCATCTGGTCTGTCTATTAGGAGTTTTACGTTAACGCCAATACTAAAATTCATAAAAAAAAACTATTATAAAAGTAAAAACTTATTAAAAATTAGGTTATGTTTTGTCCGAAAATTTAAAGAAATTTTGTTTCAATTCATTTGGAATTGTGCTTTGAAATTGTAAACATGTTTAAAATATACATTGATAGTAAAATTAAGTTATTGAATTCATATAAAAAGTCGTTATAACAAAACTAAAATCGAGATTAGATTTGGCATGATTTTATATCTATAAAAGAAACAACAAATACTCACTATTTAGTTAATTTTTCGAACAAAATTCGCGTTCTTTCTTCTGATAAGACTTTCATTTTAATTAGTTCTATCAATTCAGTTTACAATAAACGAATAAATGAATGCCCACGTGAACGATTTGTTTATATTATTTAGTTTTATACACTGAAGTATGAAACCTATTAGGTCTATGGTTTTATATAAATATATAATGACATTAATGACATAAGCATTTTTTTTTAAATTTATTCATGACCATAGAATCAAAGTCTTTCAGTCGGAAACATGTTATAGTGCGCGCAAGGTAACTCTGCGCGCGGCAGAAATCGGAACTAATCCATGTGCCGCCATCTTGTTGTTTACGTCAGATGATATGAGAGTGTGTTGTGTTCCGTGTTTTTATTATTTTCAAAGTTAAAAGTCGCTATCATCATGCCAAAAGTGATTAAAAGTGCTGGCCGTGTTATTATCTTGAAGGTAAAAAGTGATTGTGAAGAAGAACGAGACCATAACGGGCCTACAATTCCGTTTTACAAGGTCAGAGCCCGCGTTGCATATTTGACAGGTTAGTTTTAGGGTTGCCATAACATTAAAACTATCTTTATTTTCTGGTTTTACTATTAGCTACGACACGTGTACAAATACAGTGTAAACTACATAATTCTACTTAACGAAAAACTTTGTAAAACGTAAATATTGTTACGGTTTGTTGGATTAACATTATTTTCTATATATTGAAACAACATAACGTAAAGTTTGTTGTGATTTTCTAGCACGTACTTACTTACTGTATTTCCCTATTATCGTCCTAATGCTATGCTATTCTATAACAAAATTGCCCTATTGTATTCCAACAGACAAAACTGCCCTTAAGAGGATTCTAATTTCTAAATTTTAACTGATTACCTGTAACACTGTTTATATTATTATTCTTACTTTGTTATAGGTGTTTCCGAACGTACTGTCACCCAAATAACTAAAGAGGGTATTGCTGCAGTAGCTGCATCTTCAAAAATTGTGATACCCAGAAAAAAAGGAACCGGAAAAAAGTAATAGATGATTTAGACGATTTTGATAAGTGCGCTATAAACAACTATTAAATGAACATGGGCACGAAGTTTTGCGTTTACCGCCTTACCACTGTGATCTCAATCCAATAAAAAACATTTGGGCAATTGTGATTGAATAGATTAGAACATAACCACAGAAGAGTGGCTCAATGTATATCTACATGTAGAAAAAATTGAGGACAAGTATTTTGAATCAGACTAATGACTAATGGATATGGAAATGGATATATTTATAATTAATGTCACAGACGACACATCCGACTCTTCTGATGAAGAATCTAGCATGAATGAATGGATGAAAACTCTTTATTGTTCACCATAACTTAAACCAAGATATTTATATAACGTGTTTTCTGATGAAGATGTTCAAATGGAAGGTATTGACCCATTACAAGACCATTCTTACTCCAAATCTAAAGTATCTACTATATATTGAATAAAAGACTTACAAGGTTATTGTGGACTTTTAATTTTTCCTTTTTTGTTTATTTATAGATTGAATAATAAAAGATGAAACATTAATTATAATAAATAAATTTCATCCTTGGAAAATAATTTATGTAACTTAATTAATCATAACTATTTTAAGTACCTATTTAAACTGTTTAAAATAGAAATAATGATTTATGAAAGTAAGTTTTAGTTTAAAAATATTCACTCATGATCCCATTTTCCGCTATATGTGGTCTTTGGAATTGTGAGAGGTTTAACTGGCAACATTAAATACGCCACCCGTCGCGCGCAGAGTTATCTTGCGCGCACTATAATTAATAGGTTTTCGTATAGTAGCGCAGTTGTATTGCAGGCTACAACCGACGCCGTTCAATGGAGTTCTTGTGAAAACTCGAAAGATCACATCTGACTACATACAGTTCACATTTCTCACAAAAACACATAATTTCTACTCAAAAACTATAAATATCCTGCAACTATTGTTCATTTTAGAGTAATTATACACATTTTTAGAAAATAAAACTGCACAGCATAACGTCTCCTTTCAGTTCCCGCCAAAAACTCCATGACATAAGCAATTGACACAGTGTTGCCAGATGACCATGACAATTAACCCCAAATATTTTTCAAAAACCCAAAACAGTTTTTACTTATTTTAAAGGAGAAAAAAAGCAAAACCACCGTCGTAGCGAAAACGTCACTAATTACGTCATCATTTTCGCTCTCGGGGTGCTCACAACGACCCGTGTCAATAAGTGGGTTAAATAACCGTTCCACTTAAGTTTACGATTGTGACGCCCGAAAATGAGTGGAACGGGAAAAACCGTGGTTGTGAACGTGGTCGTTGTGAGTCTCTAACGGAAAGCCTAGCCTATGAGATACGATGCATACTGTTATACCCATGCATTGTGAGGGTTGATGCTGACCCTGCAAGACTGCCGAGCTATCTCAGCAGCCTTGCTTATGATATATACCATTTTCCATGGCGAATAGTTAGTCTGTCATAAACATTTGTCGTGAGCGGTTGCTTTATAAATCACTTTTCCTTAGTCATAGTGCGTATAAATAAAATATTCTTTTTTAAAAAGGATTGATTTATTCTCCTTATAACATTTTTGGTGGCAGCGGTGGGATTCGGAAATCCCCAGTGCCTAGCAACCGCATCGCAGACTCGCCCGGATCCCGCAAAACCAAAATCCGAATTTCTAAAAACTATACGTGACTTTAATGAAAAGTGCCAAAACTTACCATAATATCTTCGTGTATCCAGTTGTGTTAGTGTTAAGGACTTCGCCGACTGCTGATAGTGGTCTAAATACTTACCACTTTATCCTGCTATATCCGGCTGTATTATTGCAACAACGCTGTCAGCCCCTGGAATAGATCTGCATCCTGTCAAGGAGTAATTGCATCCTGAGCCGCAGTTACCTACCTTCGATTACCCAGAGAGTTCCAGCTCCTAAACTTAGAAAAGGAGATAGTGAAGAATATCTACTGGTTTTACATTCTACGTCGTGATTGTTCATCTGTTTACTGCATCTGAAAACATATTAATTGAAGATCCAAGCTTCGAGCGAGGTAACCCGATACGCAGCCTTATCGCATCGGAATGTTCCTGCCCGTCTCGTCTATATCCGTCGCCTACGCACTGCTATTATTGTAAGTGTTTGTCTTTGGTCATTGCTTTATCTTATAGAGACCGATAAATTAGGGTTCCATAATTTTTCATATTAACGTTTGTCGTTGTTATATTAACTTACTATCTGCTCCGATTTATTTTTCATTCCTAAATTAAATTATGCCAAAAGTGCCTAAACAGGAGGAAACAAAACTCACGGTACTTATCCCAGAACCGGAACAGATTGTAAGTGATTCGGAAGCGAAATCACCTGTTCATTCACCTCGTTTGACCAGAAGAACTGCTGCATTCCTCACCATGTCTGAATTGGACCTTAACACACTATTTAAATTCATTAAAGCATACGACGGCAGCCGTGAAACATTAAATTCATTTTTAGTTAATTGCGAAAACGCATATGAACTCGCATCCGAAGCTCAAAGAAGTATCCTATTTAAATATATCCTTAGCCAGTTAAACGGTAAAGCGGAGATAGCCTGCTCCATCAAAGAGTTCTCGTCCTGGGAACAATTAAAAGAATTTCTTAAAAATCAGTTCAGTGAAAGGAAACATTATTCCCACCTCCTAACGGAGCTTCAAGAAAGCAGACAAGGTCCTCAGGACAATGTTAGCCAATACGCGCTGAAGGTCGAAACTCACCTTTCACAACTATTGACGGAAATTTCTCTAGCCAATACAAAGAGCAAGGAGTTGCCTGGCCGCACTGCGGCCATGGAAGACCTTGCGCTGCACCATTTCCTTATGGGGTTACATCCCCGTATTTCTAACATTGTCAGATGTAGATCTCCCAGGACGCTTAACGAAGCAATTAACTTAGCCGTGTCTGAAGAACGCATTCAACAGACACTCTACAGACGCCCACAGATCGAACAAAAACCTAATAACTTTAACCGAAGTAAACCAAGCACGAGCACACCCAGACCAGAATATAATACCAATCCACAACGGACATTCACCCCTTCAACCCAAGGACCACCCAGGGTCTTCTGCCGTTATTGTAAGACGGCCGGCCATGATATTTCATCTTGTAAAAAACGGGAATATAACAATAACCGTTATAGGTTTTATCCTAACCAATCTAATGCCTCAAATTCGCCAAGATCACCACCGCGAGTGAACTTTATCGATCAACCAGAAGAACAAATAGGGCAGGACGAAGTTGATGTACCAGCCCCTTTAAACGAATAAGCGTCTCGCCTCGGTGTCGCACGAGACGAGTTCAGGAAGCCGACACCAAATCCGACCTTTGCCAACAACCTTATCTTGATACGTTCAGGTCCAACCGACAGGGTAACCAGCCCCAAACTGACGGACATTATTCTGCTACAAAGTCCAACCGACAGGGTAACCAGCCCCGAACTGACGGACCTTACCTTATCCTAGAGTCCAACCGACAGGGTAACCAGCCCCAAACCGACGGACCTTATTCTACTACAAAGTCCAACCGACAGGGTAACCAGCCCCGAACTGACGGACCTTACCTTATCCGAGAGTCCAACCGACAGGGTAACCACCCCCGAACTGACGGACCTTACCTTATCCGAGAGTCCAATCGACAGGGTAACCAGCCCCGAACTGACGGACCTATTCCAGACGTATCCAGTCTCCCGCAATCAGCATCTGAAACAGAAAAAACAAAATTAAAATCATATAATATAAAACCTAACGTAAGAAAAGATCACTCACCTGTTGCAGTAAATAGAAACCCGAGAGTTATTCCAAGCCGCAACATGAGTGACAACAAAGTTTACGAAATTAATTTAGACACTACAAAAAAGCTCTTGCCACACGTGCTATTAAACTCACAAGCCTCAGATGTCCCATTATCTCTTTTAGTTGATTCCGGTTCTGCTATATGTCTAATTAAAGAATCCAGTATCCACAAAAATCAGAAACTAACGAAAGAACCGATTAAACTTAAGGGTATAGACCCAGGAGATGAGCCAACACTGACCGAAGGACATTTTCAACTAAGATTAAAATTAAACAAGTCCAAGTCAGCATCCTTTAAATTCCATGTCATTAAGAGCATTAACCTACCTTACGATGGTATTATAGGGACTGACTTCTTAACCGCGTTCGGTTGTAAAATTGATTATACTCACGATACTTTAAAAATAGAAAACATGGAGATAAAGCTACTCTTCTCTGACCCCTTCTACGTCATTCCCCCTCGTACCGAGGCTGTTATTGAGTGTTCAATCCAAAATACCAACCTAAAAGAAGGCATTATCATAGACCAACATGTCTCTAAAGACGTATTAATATCCAATTGCATAGTCAAGATAAAAGATAACAATCGTGTTAACCTAACAATTGCTAATATCTCAGAATCCAGCATCACTATTAATCCGAACCTAAACCTTAAAGTTGAACCACTTCATCCTGTTGCCTTTTGCACCAACGCTAATTTCCGAGAAACAACTCACCGAACCGATGAAGTAATTAATTCCTTAAGAATAGACCATCTCAATCAAGAAGAATCCAATGCACTCATAGAAGTCTGTTCTCAGTATTCAGACATTTTCCATTTAGAAAATGATCTGCTGTCCCATACATCTGCTCTCGCTCACCAAATAAAAACAAACAGCAATGCTCCCATTCATACTAAGTCGTACAGATTCCCAGAATGTCATAAGAAAGAAGTTGAAACTCAAATCGACAAAATGCTCAGTCAAGGCATCGTAGAGCCTTCATCCTCCCCTTGGAGTTCACCAATATGGATAGTGCCTAAAAAGGCAGACTCCCAAGGCCAACGTAAATGGCGGATAGTAATTGACTATCGCAAGTTGAATGATATCACCATTGGTGAAATTTACCCCATTCCGCAGATATCTGAAATCCTTGATCAATTAGGAAATAGTAAATATTTTTCGACATTAGATCTTGCCTCAGGCTTCCATCAAATTCTTATTTCTCCCGAAGATGCTCCTAAAACAGCTTTCTCCGTGCCCCAGGGCCACTACCAATTCAACAGAATGCCATTTGGGCTTAAAAACGCCCCGTCTACCTTTCAGAAGTTGATGAATACTTGCCTTTCTGGTCTCCAAGGAACACGCTGTTTCGTATATCTAGACGATATCGTGATATATTCTGCCGACTTAAATTCACACATTAACAACTTAAAAGCTGTATTCAATAGGCTTCGTAGCTTTAATTTAAAATTACAACCAGAAAAATGTGAGTTCCTACGAAAGGAAGTAGCATATCTAGGACATATTATCGGTGAAGATGGCGTTAAACCAAACCCCGAAAAAATTAAAGCTGTAACAGACTACCCGATTCCTCAGTCACCAAAGGATATCAAATCCTTCCTTGGCTTAATGTCGTATTATAGAAGATTCATACCTGATTTCGCCAAATTGGCTAAACCACTGACTTCCTTGTTAAAGAAAGACGTCCTATTCAGATGGCAAAATGAGCAACAGCTCGCATTCGAGTCCTTAAAAAGCAAACTTGTCACAGCCCCAATATTAGCCTATCCAGATTTTACCCAACCTTTCATCCTAACCTGTGACGCATCCAATCATGCCATATCAGCTATATTATCCCAAGGCTCAATAGGGCAAGACCGTCCAATAGCTTATGCGTCGCGTACTCTTAACAAAGCTGAGAGTAATTACACGGTTACTGAAAAAGAATGCCTCGCCATAATTTTTGGTACTAAAATATTCAGACCTTACCTCTACGGTCACCGATTTAAAATACTAACCGACCACAAGCCACTACAATGGCTATTTAGTTGCAAAGACCCCGGGTCAAGACTCGTCCGCTGGCGACTGAAACTCGAAGAATTCGAATACGAAATTCAGTACAAGAAAGGGAAAATAAATTCTAACGCGGATGCCTTGTCTCGCTTTCCCGTTAATCCAATCCAACCCGGAAGCCCAGAATCCAACCTTGCAGTAGACAGAGACCTAATGGACTTACTAATATCACCGCCGTCTTTTAACCCCGACGAAATCATCACTACCTCGCCAAATAACCTCGACCTCAACGATGACCTTATGTCACTTTCGGATATTACTGAAAACTACAGAGGTGAACCTGGAAACGAAGTTGTTGACTTACCTGAACAAGTATTAGAACCGCCATTACTTCCCAGCGTCCAACCTGACGCTAATAGAACTGACTTACCTGAACACACACCAGAACTTGCATTCTCTCCCAACACGACGCCTGATGTTGATAGACCTGACTTACCTGAACGCGTGCCAAGTTCACAGCCAATTCCCGATGTTCATGCAAACATCGATCCAATGCCATCTACCAGTTCAAGCCCTGAGTCACCTGTTGATGACTATCCCACTTTCCTGAAAGCTATGGCAAATAAAAATAATTCCTTTAATACAAATATCGAGGAACACAACGAGAGCCTAATGAAATCTTCTACAAAAATTACACTGGTCCCCACATCTATGGACTTAGACGAATCTAATCCCTACATCGAAGAAATTCTAAGTGACCCTGAAACGCTCTCAAACGTTACTAACGCCGAAAAAGAACTTTTCTCTTTCCAAAAGATTGAATATAATAATAAAATCTATTACTTACTTTTCATGAAGGTACATTATTTCGATGAATCATCTTACCCTGAAATTTTTCAAACGCTGAAAACAATTCGAAACGAATTGATTGTCTTTGAGGATGTAAATGAAATAAGTATATCCGACCTGAAAAATCCATTTGAAAAGCACTCCTTTGTGAAAATCTATAATATATTAACATACCTTTTCCATGACACACGTATTAAAATCAAAATATATCATAATAATATGATATATCCAGTCCCTTCGGAAATTAAGAAAATCCTTCTCGATAACCACGATATTCCAATTGCAGGCCATTTGGGCTCTGTTAGAATGTATAACAGAATAAAACAAACATACTACTGGAAAGGGATGCGTGGAGATATAGAATCATATGTGAAACAATGTAAGTCTTGCCAAGAGAACAAAGCCCTTAGGAAAATAAATCGTGCTCCAATGCAAATTACCAGTACTTCAACAGAACCCTCTCAAAGAATATCCCTCGATATTGTAGGTCCACTCCCTGAAGCTGGACCTGCAAAATTAAAATATATACTAACAATCCAAGACGATCTCACTAAATTCTCTTCTGCATACCCAATCCGCAGTACCACTGCCGAAGAAACAAGCGAATGCTTGCTCCATTATATATCAATCTTTGGTATCCCCAAAATGATCCTTACAGACCAGGGTCCAAATTTTACTTCAGACCTTTTTAAGAAAACATGTGAATTCCTAAAAATCAAGAACCTTTGGTCCTCTCCATACCATCCACAAACCCAAGGCGCTCTCGAGCGGAGTCATTCGACCCTGAAGGAATATTTAAAATCTTATATTAACGAGGAACAAACCAATTGGCCTCGTTATGTATATACAGCCATGCTTGCTTATAATACCTCTGTCCATTCCACAACTCACTTTACTCCTTATGAGTTGATGTTTGGAAACAAACCATTCATTCCAAATTCCATTTACAATGAGTCACCAGGAGCAACATACCCTGACTATGTCCGTATGCTTCAAAATAGATTAAAATATTCCCGCGAGAAAGCTCTAGATTTTATAAGAAAATCCAAAGAATCATCCAAAACATATTACGACTCACATACTCGCCCAGTCAAATATAAAATCGGCGATTATGTGTACTTGAAAAACCATCTTAGACTACGTAAGGCATTATCGCCTATTTGGAAAGGACCTTACAAAGTAATTAAAATAAACGGTAATAATACTCTTACCTTGCTTATTAACCGGCGTCACGTTACTCACCATTATGACCAGGTGAAACCAGCTGAAGTTGGAAACCTGTGAACAAAACCTACTAGTTATTAAATAAAATAGAAACTCTTAATTAGTAATAGGAAATCTAGATCAGGAATATATCATATATATACATTACATAGATATAGGTTAGTAATAGATTTATATTACATATATAATAGTTAGGTTAGTTATTACAAAATAGAATACTTACGTTAGTTAGACTTACATTAGTTATTATTTGCAGCGCAACTCGGGCCCAATCCAACCAAGACTACATCCAATCAATTACTTCAAGTCCAGGTCTCTACTATGATTACTTAGGCAAACTCAAAATTAAAAACGTCCAGTTAAATATCTTGATACCGGTAGATATTTCGCACTTTACCTCGCATATACAGAATATTGAGAATGCTTTTGAAGTCACAAGAAAATTGTGCAATCAAACCAGAATTATGGAAGTAGACACAGAATGCCGTAATATGTTACAACCTCTGAAAGCACGTTATCAAGATATGAATAAAGAATTTTCTTCCATCTCACACTTAGTAGATACCCGCATAAAACGCAGTGCCTGGATAGGAGGTATAGGTACAATTCTGAAACAAGTTTTCGGCACCTTAGACGAAAATGATGCTCTCAAATATGATGAAGCGATAGCAGCATTACAAAACAACGAAAAACAGTTGATTTCGCTCATGAAAGAAAATATATTGGTTACCACATCTGTAATAGAACGTTATAATGATACTTTACAGAAAATAAAGGATAATGAGATTTATCTCAGTAATGCTATTAACAACCTCTCTGTTAGTGTCAAAAACATAACCGAAATAACAAATGGATTACAAATACTTGTAAAAGTCAACGAAATCCTAACCACCTTAGAAGCATCGATACTTACATTATCATTTCAATTAGAGGATATTACCAGCGCAATATTATTTAGCAGTCAGAATATCTTGCATCCCGCGATCATAACCCCAAACCAATTATACAGAGAGCTTGCTAATAACCATCGTCATTTGCCCGGTGACCTCGAGTTGCCCGTAGTTTTAGAAATTAGTAGTATGCACCTTATTTTAAGTATTTCTAAACTAGTATGTTATTACTTAAATAATAAAATCATGTTCGTTGTACAAGTACCGTTAGTAAGCACCAAGGAGTACATGCTATTCCACAACATCGCTCTGCCTACTCCTCATAACCCTGATCAACCAAATTCATTTAGTTTAATACTCCCAACTTATAAATACATAGCAATGACCAAAGACAAGGCACAGTACTGCATCCTTAATGATCTCCGAAGCTGCAAGGATGTAAGCCCGGGTAATTTCATTTGCAACATAGAAACGGTCTATTCCACCGACGCAAAACAGTGCTGTGAAAGTGAATTACTGGCAAAGGTAATTAGTGAAAAACCACCACAGTGTGAAACAAAAATAGTGTTCGGGAAAATAGATATTTGGAAATCGATCTCTAACAATAAATGGATTTATATACAATCGGAATCGACCAAAATTTCAATTGACTGTTCAAATTCCAAATTGTACGAAACTGTAATAATTGGAACAGGTATCATTAATATCCCTGAAAACTGTGTTGGATATTGTAAAAGTACAACACTTATACCCAAATCTAATATCCTGAATATAACTTCGCCTGTCAACAGCTTTCCAGAATTTAACCTTATTGATGATACTTGTTGCGACCATGTAAAACTAAATGAAATAGATAATGTGTCTCCTGTCAAGTTACATGATGTAGATTTGGACGATTTTAACAAGCAAAGCAAAATGCTTTTGGAAAACATGTTAAGTGACGTAAATTCCATAAAGGAAAACCCGCACATTGTAAGATATGGGACACACTATTCTATCCTAACGATTTTACTTTTAATTTGTATGCTTGGTTATTTTAGTTATATTTTATACTTTAAGATTTGTAAATCCAAAAGCAACCGACCACAACCACCCACATTTAAATTAAAATCATTTTCTCCACGGAGTTCTGATTCGAAGGATTCTTCTGATAAGGATTCTGACATAGAAGTAATTACCCCTAAAGCTCCGACCAGGGTAAAAGTTTAACCACAGAGACTTTGGAACATCCCCAAAGTCTCTTCTTAAAGGGGGAGGTGTTATACCCATGCATTGTGAGGGTTGATGCTGACCCTGCAAGACTGCCGAGCTATCTCAGCAGCCTTGCTTATGATATATACCATTTTCCATGGCGAATAGTTAGTCTGTCATAAACATTTGTCGTGAGCGGTTGCTTTATAAATCACTTTTCCTTAGTCATAGTGCGTATAAATAAAATATTCTTTTTTAAAAAGGATTGATTTATTCTCCTTATAACAATACGAGTAGAGACGAGGAGTTTTTGGCGGGAACTGAAAGGTGATGTTGTGCTGTGCAGTTTTATTTTCTAAAAATGTGTAAAATTACTCTAAAATGAACAATAGTTGTAGGATATTGATAGTTTTTGAGCAGTGATTATGTGTTTTGTGAGAAATGTGAACTGTATAGTCAAATGTGGCCTTTTGAGTTGTCACAAGAACTCCGTTGAATGGCACTAGCTGGATTACCTACAGTTCAGCTGTGCTACACATAGGCTTAAGAAAATGAAGAAACTTAAATGTATATTATAAACTAAGATCTGGCTTAAAGGCCTAGTTGCCAAGCCATAAATATAATAAAATAAAAAGTAGAGACGGCATTGTAAACAAATAACATAAATGAACGAACGAATGAATTGAATTATTAAAATGAACTATTCAATTGAAGTATGATTCACTAGTAGAGTATAATTCTAAGATAAAGTAATAATACCGTATTATGACTTAGATATAATAATTGTAGTGATGAGAATTGTGTTTGTAAATGAATTATTGATACTTAAAATATCTCCAAAATTTCTCACAACAAAATATTTCCCCCGAATGTCCCCCAAAAGAATCTTAACCCCAAATTTCCCCCCCCCCCCCCCCCCCGACGTCAAAAAACCCCGAATTTGTAGGAAATCCTCCCCATCTGGTAACACTGAATTGACAGCTCAACTGATAAAACTTGGATTAAAGATTATTCTTTAAAGAGGCCCATCCACTATGACACAGTGCAATCCTGGAGTGAATGGTTGCAGGACTAAAGAGGTATTTAACACAGGCTGCAAAGATATTCACAGTCCTGTATTACGTGACGGACTGCAATGCAGGATAATGTATTGGAATTTTTAGAAGGAAATGAAACCTATTCAAACCATTCACCTTGTTACGAAAATTATTCAGTTCTTCAGGGATCTGTGACATCTTCGAGTCTGTAACAACCATGGAAGTAATAGTTGTACGTAGTACTTATTACTTCCATGGTAACAACATATTAATCACAAATACGGTATTTTACTATACACATTACGGGACACGTCCGTCAGCCGCGGCTGCCGGACGCGTTTCACCCATTTGCATACATACCAGAGCCATGAAGTGCCCACGCATTGTGGGACGTGTCAATTAGCCGCGGCTGACGGACGCGTCCGAACAGTGTTCACACCAGAACCGTAACAAATTCCAGATTTCTTTAGGACGTCCGAACGCTCAAGTACACGCCGCGACTTACGACTTATGATATGCACACTCCAATGAACTTTTCTTGTCCAAATACATTGTAAGTCACACCACTCAGCCGCGTCCGTCAGCTGGAACTAATAATATGCATATACCTTAAGTGATCTGTGAAATAATCTTAATAGTCTGCGTTGTGATTCAGACTACTTTACTCTCTCTCACTTTGTTGTGTTTTGTTTCTGAAAGTGGTAAGTTCTTTCTTTCGATTTTCGTAGATAACGCTATAAAACATTTAATAAAGGTATAAAGAATTATGTAAAAGATTAAACTTATCTACCTCTTTAATGTAAAATATGGTTTTTGCACCCAATATTTAATTAACACATCTGTTTTTGTGTTCGCTCATAAAAACATTGAAGAAGTTAGCACGTGATATCAACAAACATAAAGAATTATTTTGCAATTATTAGATTAGGAACTTGTGTTATATTATCATCATCATATCATTATTGCACATTCATCAACATAATCTTGGAATTTGTTAATAACAATAAGTAGGTATTCGTAATATAAGGAAAATAAAAGTACTTTATGTATTTTACATAAATAAAATAACACTCTCTGAAACGAGAACAGGCCACCTGTTCCTGTCCTGTGCGATTTCTTGCCAGTTAAGGGCTTGAAGCTCACACAGGTCAGCCTCCACTCTGCCCTTCACCGGTTCTTGGTGCGACCGACCGGATGTCGCCCATCCGATCGTCCCAAGTAGGCGCTCTTCACGCTTCGATTCTCTCCCATTCGTTCCACGTGACCGAGCCAACGGAGGCAGTGAAATTTTATTTCTCCTAGTATGTTAGGCTCGGCCACGAGGTTTTCAATTTCGACGTTGGTTCGGACCCTCCAGCTGCCATCATCTCTCCTCGTTGGACCCAAAATCTTGCGGAGAACCTTTCGTTCCGCCACTAACTAATTTTGGTTTTCCTGCTTAGAAGCCGGGACACCATTACCTTATGTAAGGCTGCGCAGCAACAATATACACAGAAAACCGTTAACGGCGCATGCTTCGTGGCAAGGAATCTAACCCGGGTCATTATAAACACGAGTATTATCCCCGCAAATTGGTAATGCGCTGGAACCTTGTCAAATTAACATTCACGTGACGTTATCCGCAACTCGTACGCGTAGTCGCCGGCCAGTGATGCTAACAGTACTGAGTGTTCGGCTACGGTTACGTCAACAAAATGGCGGCCAGGCGCATTAGCAATTTGAGGGGATAATACGTTATGCACTAAGCTATTATGGTTTTCATAACACCGAAGAGTAGCGGCATAATATTACACAAACTAACATTACATTAAAGCTAGTAGTTTTTGTGTAAAATAACTGTGGTTTCCTGGAAGAAAATTCTGTTTATGGCTAAGCTTGCCTTTGTAGTTTTAATGTAACTATTTTGTGTACAATAAATAATTCCATAGATAAGTCTTATCTGTCTATGACGCGTTGGCAACGCCCCTAGTGGTGCAAACACCCTATTCGCCAGTAACATAGATAATCTAGAAATAAAAGTCGTGTTAGTTACACTATTTATAACTCAAGAACGGCTGTACCGATTTGGCTGAAAATTGGTGTGGAGGTAGCTTAGAACCAGGAGAAGGACATAGGATACTTTCATCCCGTTGGAACCGCTAGGTGGCGCTGAGATCGGGTTCTAGAGACCTCCTGATCACCTGGACCGATTTTGGTGATTTTGTTTTTGTGTATTTGAGTGGGTACCCGGATGGTTTAGATTCGCAATTAGAACTGGTAGGTGGCGCCGAGATCGGGGTCTAGAATTCTCCTAATCACCTGGACCGATTTTGGTGATTTTGTTTTTGTGTATTAGTGTGTTCCCGGATGGTTTAAATCCACAATTGGAACCGGGAGGTGGCGCTGGGATAGGGTCCTAGATTTTTATTTTTTCAGAACAGGACAACGTCTGCCGGGGCCTACTCTCTATAAAAGTCAGTAAGCACTTTCCCTCAGATAGGCCGTCTGTGTGCTTCAGCCAAAAAAATAATACGTTTCATTTTCGCAGAAACTTGTACGGTGCATTAATAAGAAGTCAAAATAAATAAATAAAACCTACTCATTCCTATTTGAGGTACATGAAATTGACTCTAATGTAGTACACTGCGAAGCGAAACAGCTGAAATTTAACACGCAAATGACCTTGTCCAATTCATGCATTATCTAAACTTGGCATTTATTACTTTATGACTATTTATGATTATGAGCCATGTGTTATAACGTAAGTAATTGATAGTTTTATAACTTATCAAGAAAATGGCAATATAATACATTAACGCCCGCACTTTTAAATGTATTCCTGCGTTGGGGCGGCCTGTCGTAAGAGGCGACAAAACAAACCAAACCACAGCCAGGTGGTAGGGTATTTGGCCGACTGGATGGCTACCACCCCTTTAGCATTAGTGACCAGGTTCCAGTCTCGCTTAAGAGAGCAGCAGCGCATTTGTAGCAACTTTAGTGTTGCAAATGTCCATAGGCGACGGTAATCGCTATCCATCGAGTGGGCTGTCTGCCTGTCTGCTGAACTCCTGCAATAAAAAAATATATTTTTTCCATTGCAAGAATTAAGGAATGAATGAAAATTGCTTTAATATGTTCACCATAAATCTACCTATGTATAATGAGTATATGTATACGTAGTGCAGTATACCTCATTACCTATATACCTATAACAGGGGTCACCGATTAGTTTCGCTCGGGGTCCGTTTTAAGAAATGAAATGATAGTCCGCACAACAGTCTATAGAAAAAAATTAAACAAATGTAATTACGGAAATAACAAAGGTATTTTTTTACATATCAATGAGAAAAATGTCATTTTTACGCGGTCCGCACGAAATGGGTTGGCGGTCCAGATGCGGACTGCGGTCCTCTATTTGGCGACCCCTGACCTATAATATTGTTACGAGTTTAGCGAGACTCGAATTAAAATGCCGTTGGACTTATTATAGAGAGAGTATTAGAACTATACAAACACGCAGGTACAAATATAACCGAACACAACAAGTCGAAACGTAATGCAGAAGGTCGTAATTCAATCAAACGCGCAAAATCCGTCACTAATAGATTATCGAATGTACACACGTCTCGCCTTGATCGTGGTGGTGGTGGAATCGACTCGAATAAATAGAAAAATTTCGTTATTGACATAGTAATCGGTTCAAGGTGCATGATGTACAAATTCCTGATCCCTGTGCTCAACTGTCTCCGCGCCTTTGCGCCTTTGATTCAAAGTATCTGAAGTTTCAAAGTACTGCATATGTTCGTTTGATTACAATGTTGTTTACCATCTTATATAGATAAAATTATTATCTATGATTAAGCATGACGTGCTGACTACAAAGATGCGCATATTAATCCCTTTATGAGACGCAAATAATGACTGGGTATGTATGGAATCATATGCCCCGACTTTTGAGTCATCCTTGTATTGTTTTGAGATTAGTGGTTATCAGGATGATTAATTGGAGTAATAATTATCTTTCATCATACATACATATGATACATAGAATACATACATTGCGGGCGCGATGCGATGGCCGGGAGAAGGCAAAGGGACGGGAAGAAGAAGCAGGAAAAGACTCACCTCGCCACCAGTCCGCCGCCAAACTGCGCTCGTCTCCGGCTCGCAACAAATGCGGGCGCGATGCGATGGCCGGGAGAAGGCAAAGGTACGGGAAGAAGAAGCAGCAAGGAAAACTCACCTCGCCACCAGTCCGCCGCCAAACTGCGCTCGTCTCCGGCTCGCAACAAATGCGGGCGCGATACGATGGCCGGGAGAAGGCAAAGGTACGGAAAGAAGAAGCAGCAAGGAAAACTCACCTCGCCACCAGTCCGCCGCCACACTGCACTCGTCCCCCGGAGGTTCACAACTCACTAGGAATATGTTTAATGTTCCTTAAATGCAGTTTTGGTTTATTTTCTTTATTTCGTGCTCCAACAATTATTTATATGTTCGTAAGTTTATATATGCTGTGACTGCATTGACAGTTCTTTTTGAGTCTCTATCTTGTTATGCGCATTCTTCATTCAAAGTTTTATTTTATTCTTAATGGCGAGGATGGGGAGGAAGAATTTACAAGGAGGTGTTCCTCGGCGCAACCATACATATATACAGTAGAATCTCATTAATCCGGCACTAATATAACCTAGAGGAAGCCGGATTATAGGATTGTATAGAAAATTAATAATAGGTACTTATGTATTTCAATTCAATTACTTTTCGTAGAATTAATGGAATTATCTATCATACTTTTCAACAAAAAATATTTTGATTTTTTTATTATTATATATGTATGTCTTTGAAGACCACGGGCCATAAAAATGGCCCGGACTTTTGGAGGGCTTGCGTGGGGCCATGGGAAGGCCAATTCGTAGAGGCCCCTTGACAAATTCAATGTAAATGTGGCGTGACATTGACCGGGTAAATGTGGCGTGACACTGACCGGTTATATATTTTATTAATAAAATATAATGTAAGTAACTGTATATTGTATAATATGTATATACCACCATCGACATATTGAACCAGTGTTATTCCTGCCACGGGTTGTCTGGAAGTGATGGCTTCTTAATGAAACCGCCCAATTGTGCACATTTAAAAAATTTCAGTCTGTCTCTTTCTAGTTTCTATTTTTGTTCCTAAGCTTCCATAGCTATAGAACAAAAATCATCACCGCTACGGAATCCAATGTGCGTACACTGACAAGCACTTGGTCAATTTTATTACAACTTAATAACATTAATATCCATGCCGCTTAATTAAGGAACTCCTTTCCAACATTGAACAGTAATTTAAACAATCAAAGGTTACAGTGACCAGGTCAAATGACATCATACAGGGCGGGAGTGCCATCATACAACCTTCAGACCTTTGTCAAGCTTAATTAACAGCACTCTTCATAATTGGAGTGTTGTTGACAGCTTTGAGGGTGTGCTATCTCATACCTTGAATGTATTCTCGCTGAAGAACACGCAACAAAATTCAAATATACTTCCACCAGTATATATATTATGGCGACCGAGGGTAGAACTTTCCAGACTTTAGGAAAAAGGTAGAAGATTCTGGAAGGAAAAGACAAGGACGGATATATTTCAGAAAGGGATAGACTATAAACGAATGTTATAGAATAGAGAGTTCGGGAAGGAAAAAGATATAGATAGATGTTAGAAAGGGATAGATGTATAAACGAAAGTTCCCGAATAGAAGGTTCAGGAAGGAAAAGACAGAGATAGATGGATGGTAGAAAGGGACAGATAGTAAATAAAAGAATAACGAAATTATGGGTTCGAGAAGTTTCTTCCGGGTATATAAGCAGCGTAAGCCTACCGCAGCGTATTGCGTGCGGCTGTGTAAGTCATTATTGACTTAAGCCTTTAGTTAAAAACTGGTGTTTTCTTCCAATCCATAAGTGCGTACCCCCGCTCGCACGTAACAATATGAATACTGTTACGACCTAGACGCTGTCAAAAAACTAAATTCACACCTGCATACCTGTCAAAACACGTTTTATTACCTTTCGGCAATTGGACTTTTTTTGTTTACTTATTTATTGGCATGCGTTTACTAATTATTGTAGAGAACAGTCCATTGTTGTATTGTAATTGTTGATTATTTAAGCGGGAATTTTAAGCATGGTTGCCAGCCTTACACTTTCGTACATTACATAATATACTCTTCTCTCTCTACTATAGTAATGTGTATATATATCTATCTCTCTCCCCCCCAACACCGAGTACGCGCGAAATGCAGCGGCGACGACGCGGCTGCACCACTTCTCTTCGAACCCTGGGACACTAAACTTCGCAACAAACTTATAATACAAAAACAATATCAAAGGCCGGCCCAGTGAGCTTTCGACTTGTTTTTTCTGTGATTGTGTAAAGTGCGTGCTAACGGACGTAAACTACGTGCTATTAGGTTATATGTATTCATATTTATTACTTTTTGAATACACAACAACGGACGCGCAAAGTTGAGCTATTTGCTAACCAGCGGTTTTATTCGGATGCCCGGATACATTCATAAAGTATTCTTTTGAAATCCGAGCATATACAGTAGGTAATCTTTTATGGCAGTCATTAGCCAGTTGTCTTGGATTTAAAGTATAAAATGATTCTAGGAAATTCGGTCTACGCGGCCGGGCAGACATTTTTCATCTGTGCAGTATAAAGCAATGCCCTGATGGAGGGACGAGTAGTCGAGCGATAACCACGAGCGAACCAAGGTTTGTGTACATTCGGTAATCTATTTAGTGACGGACTTTGCGCGTGTTATTGTATTACGTTTGGACTTGTTGTGTTCGGTTATATTTGTACCTGTGTTATACGTGTTTGTATAGTTCTAATACATACATACATACATACATAACTTCACGCCAGGTCCCTTGCGGGGTAGGCACGAACAACAGAGCGCCATACAGGCTTATTTTTACACACCTCACTTGCTTCTTTGACATTCATAGCTCTTGTCATGCACGCTCGTCTGTTCTTAAGGCTCCTGACATCACCTTCTGCTAATACACGATCAATTTGATCATGGAAGGTGTGTCGTGGCCTTCCGCGACTTCTGCATCCATCCACTATAGTTCTAATAAACTAGTAATTCTAACGGCATTTTAATTCGGGTCTCGCGTCTCGTAACACTGCTTATAGCTATAAAGTGAAGTAATATACCAATATAAGGGTGATAACGATTTCAACACAAGGCATAATAATATACTGATAATACCATCTTTGAGATTAAAAAAGTTCTGTCTTCTTTCTTGGGGGTTGGTATACGCTTCTTCAATGAAATTACGAACGAAGTGTAAGATCTGCCCTTCACTAAATTTAAAGCTAAATTGATACCTTGCTTAAATGGGATACTACTATTGAAGAATAAGGTACTTTCGCCTAAGATGGCCCTGTTCCTATGATGGCCCACTTTCAAAATATCCTACTTTTATAAGTGTGAATGAGTTAAAATTTCGTGCCCATGTTCGGTTAGTACCAGAGACAAAACTGCAAGTAAATATTAAAGGAAGGGAACCACCATCTTTACAGTGGTTGACAGTCAGTGATGTTGCAAATGGCTTACGATTTATAACCTCATGTTCAAAAATCTTTTAGTATTTCTTTACAAAAACAAAGTAATTTCGTATTTTTTTCAAACACAAAGTTAATTAGATGTACTGGGCTCTCCTGAGAAGGTAAGTTTTTTTTATATTCTTTGTAAATTTTTATTAAAAAGAACTAGTTATTATTACCGGGTGAAGTCTCTATAAAGGCCCACCACACGGACCTCCAATATGGCCCGGGCCTTATTAAGACTAGAATCATTACTATATTTTCGAACCTATAAACGAAATGAGTTATTTTGGTTATTTTGTTAGATCCAGTACTATAATACTACCTGCATATTATTTTAACTTTTATTCTACTTTAGGTTTGAAATTAAAAGCTTTCAAGTTTATCCAAATTTGTAATGTTCTTTGATAAACTTAACCACTTAACGTGGTGCTAAATATAAAGATTTTTTTTTCTTTTTTTCTAACCAATTTTTTTTTTATTTATAAAATTTATTAATAATTTTACTGACGTTCATACATGAAGTTTAATTGTTTTCAGATTTTACAATAATGGATATAACCAATAAGAAGCGACGTGGTGAATGGACTGAGCAACAGCTGAAATCTGCTGAACTAAGAATGACGTAGGGACATTCCTATGTCCAGAATGTAACTGAAACAAAAAGCTTTCAATTTGGTTTCTTTACATTTCATTGGGTTTTTTTCATACTTCTAATAAGGCCCACTGAAATCGTGAAAAAATATTTTTATTTCAAAATGTAAAGGAAACATTGTTTTCACAATAATTGATTATTAGAATAACACCAAAAAAGTGTTGTTTATTGATTTTATTTAGATATTTATGTTTTCTAGTTAGATTAAGTTTTGCTAAGCCTAAGATAGCCCAAGATGCAACAAAAAAACAATTGTACCAGACTGATAAGAATCTCACATGTTACTAAGGTTAAGTTTTATGTAGTACATATTTTTTTGCTTTGTTAACGTTTACAAATTGGATAATTAATATTGGGCCATAAAAAGTACCTATGTTCCTAACAAGGCCCACTTTAGAGATTTAATAACAAGTGTTTTCTTATATTTTTTTAATCTAATATGTTGATTCGTATGTTAATTTTATTTAGAAATAAACAAGGTATATTATAATAGTTTGTTTTCTTAAATTATTACAATATTTTTATTTATTTCAATATTGCAAAAAATGGGCCTTACAAGGCGCATGTACCTTATTTTAATGACAAATCTGAATTTACATAGCTGCTCGCTCCATCCTTATATACTGTCTTCTGTGTAACGTTTATATTGTTACATACCGACAAAGAAATGCGCACACCTGGACGTCGTAAAACGCAGTTTATTACCTTTCCTGCATTCGGAGTTCTTCTGTTACTTCGTGTTTAAAATTTGCAATTAAAAAAACATCCCATTGTTATCGTACTTGTTTTATGGCCGTCATTAGTATCGAACTAATCCGTGTTGTTATTGTATTGCGTCGAAGCTTGCCAGATTACTCAGTGAACGCACCCTTTGTCGGTATTATACAGTTTAGTATAAAATAATGCCGGATCGGAGGGGTGGGGCAGTCAAGCTACGACTACGATACGAGTAAGAGATATAGTGACGGACTTTGCGCGTGTTATTGAATTGTGCAGTGTTACTGGTTGTATCCAGTATATTTGTACCTGTTACATACGTGTTTGTACAGTTGTAATAAACTCTATAGTAATTCTAACGGCATTTTAATTCGAGTCCTGTGTAGCTAGTGGTGAACGTTCCGAAAGTACTGACCGCGTTTGTTTTTGTTTGATGGCCACGCGATATAGGTTAGCTTTTTGATCTTGGTCTTGGTGTGACTTATCGACCATGTTGATAGATTTATGGTAAATTCGTCGTCAGCTATTCGCAGTTCACTGCTGGACGTTGGCCTCCTCAATTCAGCGCCACTCATCCCTGTCGTCATCCAGCGCCTACCGTCGTCGGTCTATCGGGCTACAGGGCATCCGACACTACGTTTACCGAGATGCGGTCTCCACTCCAGGACTCGTCAGCTCCATGGGACATCGGTCCTGTGACAGACGTGACCGGCCCACTGCCACTTCAACTTGCTGATTTTCGGTTACCTTGGTTCTCTTACGGATACCCTCATTTCTAATTCTATCCATAAGAGAAACACCGAACATAACTCGCTCCCTAGCCCGTTGAGTGACGTAGAACTTGTGGACCTCGGCCCCGTAGGTCGTCAGGACGGGGAGGACGGACTGCTCGAAGACTTTCGTCTTCAAGCATGCTAAATTAAAATTAACAAAAATATAAATTATAAATTGTTTGGATTCGACTTCAAACAAAAACTGGTCACTAATAGCTTTGTAATAACCCAATGCTAATTGCAAATGTAAGTGATTCAGAACTGGAAGTTTCAACAGACATAGTTATAGTGCGCGGAATCATTTTATGCTAAAATTATGCATAAATATTCTTATATATAGTCATAATTTTAAAACTTAGTCTACTCGGCGTTGAGTCAACAAAGGCGTACTACAAATCCAGATTGAAGGCGATCGACCTTGCGCGTTATCAATTTCGACGTCATTTTATACTAACCTGCATAAAAGGTAAATTAGTAAATAAGAATGCATATTGCCGCGCTAGATGGCAGTGCAGCTTCTGAACACGTACCTTTCTGAAAAAAGACATATAAGTTTATCTCTAGCTGTAATATGAAATCCCTACCTCGGTTATCCCATCTTGCAACAATATTCGGCTATAAAATAAGGCGTAATTATAGTTATTAATTATCGAAAAGTAAGCAAGGACAAGTGAGATAAACAAGACAGAAATATGAACATACAAATTTACATGTTGGGGAATTACTTATTTATTTAATTTGAAACTTATATATTGATCAGACAGTATTTATTTCATTCTACTAGCCCATAAACTAGTTTGTACTGAATTATATTCTCCCTTAATGTAAGAACACTAACATAAAATACATTTAACACAACTTAAAACGAAACATCTCAAAGAGTGTTTGCATGCGTGTGTGTGTGTGTGTGTGGGTGTGTGTGAGTGAGTGCGTGCGTGCGTGTGTGTGTGTGTGTGTGTGTGATTGACTATGCGTATGAAGTTATATTAATATATTGTATCATACTATATTATATGCCTATTTTAGAATTTTTTCTACATCATCATAATTTAATTCTATAAGCCATTTCAATAATAATAAAACTTGAAATCACGATTGGTTTTCTTCTGTAATGTTTTTTTTATTTCGGGTAATTTATTGTACACGAAAGGAGCTGTAAAGTTAATATGTCCTTGGGCAAACTAGTTCTTACTTGTGGTATTGGGGAGGGATTTATCGACACGTTTATGCGTAATTTCTAACTGAGGTACAGATTTCCTATGATATAACCTAAGCGTTTCATATATTATTATATATACAAAATAATTGAAGAAAGAAGATATTTCATAATTATTAAAAAGTCTAAAGTGTAATACACTTCTGCTTATAATTTTTGCACTTTGTTCCAAAAGCTCGTTCTCTAATTCGTGGCTGGCAAATTCGTTAAGGCCGTTGCTCCGTTGGGGCCAACACTTCAAGAATAGAATAGAATAGAAGGCCGTGCTCGTCTGGATCACCGCGATCATCGGTTTAGCGGGGGGGGGGGGGGGTCCGAATTATTGAGGCTTTGTGCACAACTAGTGATGTGCCGGATATCCGTATCCGTAGAAAGATCCGTAACCGTATTTGTATCCGTTACTTTTTCGCGTATCTCGTACGGATCTTTAACATTATTAAATTTCAATACATAGATGATATTCTATATAAAATATAAGTTATTAGGTAGCAATGGAATACTATTAAATTCCATTCAGATTAATTTTTATTTCTTAAAATGATACATTTATAAGTACATTTATTGTAGTGAGTTACCGATAGTACGTACCTCGAAGGAACTAAATCAACTATCTTTAAAGAGATCAATCATAAATCTTTGTGATAAGCTTATTAAAATAATGAAAAATGAATATTACAGAAAGTTAGTTATAAGATAAGCATTAATGAAATCAATTTTTTCATCGACATGTTAAGAAAAATCCTACTAAGAATTATTAAGAAAGTTGAGGTCTGTATCCGTATCCGCGGATATACATTTTTAACGACCCGGCACATCTCTATACACAACAAACCAATATCGACAACAAAAATATTCAAAATAGTGACACTGCACAACTTCATTTATCTAACAACGTTACATTCACATTTATATATTATGTAGTAAGAAACTAGTCATCGTCAGGGTTACCTACAATATTCTACTACTGTACGCAGACCCCCCTAAGTATGCATCGCATAATATACTGGTTCTCTTCTTTCCTCATCGAACCCCTCGACCTTGTCCAGGTCATCGCACCATTGAGTGAATGGATTTAATACGAATAATTGAAAAACCAAGAACACGAACAAAACATTTCTCCGCCACTTATCCTTATTACTAATCGAAATTCACAGTTTTTTTCTCATAAAAAACAAGTATATGAATCAACCAGGAAAAATCTTTTTGTTACAGATTTGCGCTAACAGCTGACTTGACTCCATTCGTCTGGCGTACGCTCACCAAAGCGGTTTATTTTCAGAATATTATATTAACTGAAAGTGTTCGTGAATATATTGTGTGAACCTAAAGTGTAAACTAAGGACTTGAAGAAAGAGATATTGAATTTAATACTGTTCGGCCTTTACGATTACATAGTCGAAAACTTTTCGTGTTGTTTAATTAAAATACTATACTGACTTAAAGTGACCTTTTCTAAATAGTAAGTGAATGATAGACCTTGTAGCAGGTAACTTAGTAATTACTAATTATTACTAAATAAAAAGACAATTACTTATGACAGTACTCGTAAAAAGGTGTGTTCCTTATTGTACTAAGTGTTTGATTACATCTAATTTTCTGACTTAATTACCTACAGTATTTTTTTTAATTATCAGTGAACTTTTTAATAATAAATAAGTTTCAAAATCTATTCAATTTTATAGACAGTGTCTAAGTGACTTGTTGAATTTTTTCATAGACTTAAGAGATATTATAATTTACTCGTACTGAGTATTGAGAAGTTAGAAGAAGAAGAGAAAGATGTCGCTAATAACGTACTATCCGAAAAACTTCAAAGCCAACGGATGGGGCTGGCATCGCGGGGCCAGAGCTGCAGCAGCCGTCAAAGGCTTCTTGACCAACGAAAGAGGAGAAGACAGTGGTGATAGAGAACCGCTGGTTGGAAATGGAAGTCTATACCCGTCGCTGCCAAACGAAGAGGATTCCATGTTTACGGGGGTCAAGCTGTATCCTGCATTGCCGAGGGAAGAGTATGAGAGTGGTGCAGTCGAGGAAGTTGTAGAAGAGGCTTGTGCGTCTGTCAATGTCAATGCTATGGTGAGTGTTTTTGTTGTTCTTTTACATATTAGAATAAAAGCCCGGCTTTAAGATAGGAGCTTTAGCGCGCGTGTACACGATATTGCGCTGTTGCTGATGCGTAGTGGTACGGACCACTCGCTCGTATATACATATACTAGAGAAACTAGAAATTCATGACGGTTTCTGTGGTTGAGCGGGCTAAGTCTTAGCCGGCCGAACGCAGAGGCTCCGGGTTCGATTCCTGGTATGGTAAATTTCGGAAACGAACGTTTCAATTCAATTCAATTTATTAAATGCGAAAATGGGTATACAAAAGGTGTTAAATTTATAATAGTACAGCTCTCCAAATTCCGCCTTTCGGCATGCATATATATTATGAGTATCCTGCTTACAATATTACAATATTTTCTTTTAATATATTTATCTTAATATTTATTTTATTATTTACCTAATAAAATGTCAACCAATAAATTATAAAAATTGTTTATTAAATTATAATGATGTCAATTAAGATTCATACAATTTATATTATAGTTTTGTCATTTAAATATTCATCGATACTGTAATATGCCTTATCGATTAACATCTTTTTTACTTTCTGTTAATTACTATGGTCTGGGTGTCTGGGATCGGCTCCAGAGTGGTCCGTTGTATATCACCTATACAAGCGTATCTTGCTTAGCTTGGGCTTATATGATGTGTGCGTTTGTCTGACGATTATTTAAAAAAAATGAGGTGTGGTGGTGATGCCGTTTATATAAGCGTTACATCTTTGTACACGGTACACAGCGGTCGTTGTAACCGAAATCACTTCAAACATTATTGTAGACATAGGCATGTTTGTTGTTTGTGTTTGTTGTTGAACACTTTGTTGTTCACTAAAATAAAAAATAACCAAAATATAAAACAAGTCAATAGTTACTTGTTAAAACAAAAGGTGGCCTGGGCTTATAGCTAAATGACTCAAAGGAAATTCTTAAATTATTATTAGCGATATAAATTCATTCTAGTGTACTAGTGAGTCCGGCAGACGTTGTCCTGCCTTGACAAAATCAAATCAATAATCCGATTACAGCGCCACCTACCAGGCGAACCCAAACATCCAGTAACACACTGAAAAAAATTACATGAAAATCGGTTCAGCGGTTTAGGACGAGTTCAGTGAAATAAACACATGCAGAAAAATTGTGAATCAACCAATAAATACCACACTTCTACATTATACAAATTTGCTAATTATCCTAATTACTCATTCGATGTGACTACACACAAATCATTATTGATGCTGTATGCATCCATTGCAAACTGATCATTAACCTAGTTAGACTGACTCGATTGTACAATAATCGTTAAGAGTCGTAAAGAATTGCCAAGTATCGCGCTGAGTCAACCACTGACGTAGCAAAGTTGGTGAAGTTAATAATTCCTTATTTCCGGCTTTAACTAAAATAAGACGCCTATGTTGTCATTATTAGTCACTAGATTACGTAGCCATTATAGACAAAAACCAAAATATTACATATATGTATGTATCCGAGTGATAATACCTAGAGATACTTTCTTACAAAATTACATTCGGAGTTGAATTACAAAACCAATCGATGTGTGCGTGAGCGCCATCTTAGCTGACATGCACACAAAGGCGCAAATAATGTTGCAAGTAAATGAAGTATTTCTAAATAGTAGGGAGTTAGAACTATTGGAGCTCGTTACAATGAGACTTTGTATTGCGGACTGACGGGACCGACGCGTCGACAAGCGAACTGAGACCTATAAGTCCTACTTAAAAGTGCTTTGCTTTACTGACACCTACTCGGGTTCTAAGCGTATTAATTCTATGAATGTATCTTAATAAACCTAATTAATAATATTTTATTCCACCTATAATCCCAACTTAACACTATAAATAGACTATTGAGGTTAGATAATTGTCTTATATGAGTAAGGGGTAAGGTGGTCTATATTGCTGGCTACTATCTATAATATTGTTACAAGTTAGCGGGATTCGAGTTAAAATGCCGTTGGAATTATTATAGAGTTTATTAGAACTATACAAACACGTATAAAACAGGTACAAATATAACCGAACACAACAAATCCAAACGTAATGGAGAAGGTCGTAATTCATTAAAACGCGCAAAGTTACCCGTAGACCTAGCATAATGCAAAGGAAGGAACAATGAGGGGTTTTAGTGGGTATCCCTGACTGTGGTGTGGCAATAGCACTTCTAGTTTCTGCCTAGAAGTGATAGTGCCACCCGGACCTGGCGAATCCCACACACCGGCCGCGTTTTTCCCCTACGCACGACTGATCGCGGATTTCCCCTCTAAATGACTTCGCTTCCGTGGGTTAGACGAATATACCCAAAAAGATGGCGCAATTTACTAACAAGTACATCGTCATGGCAACGCGAACGAAGTGTTGCTAAAGTGTTATTTAATCAAAATAAATGATGTCATAAATATGTAAATCTAAAACTGGAAAACTCATTCAATTTTCCTTATATGTTTTAAGGTAGTGGTATAGAGGATTTCCGTCAACAGTTTTTCCCACAATGAAACGCAGACAAAAACTTGTACTGGTCAAATTGGTAAAACCAGCGATTTCGTTAATTCCTATCTATGAGTAGATCATTTAAAATGGATCATTTGTTTTTTAGCCGCCTTCAAAAAGGAGGTAGTTCTCAATTCGAATGTATTTTTTTATGTTACCTGATTTCTCTGTCAATTGTGGACCGATATTCAAGTATTCTTGTTCGAATATTCCTGAGGTGTCCCCATTCTCACCAAGTCAGGATTTGATGAATGGATCCCAGGGAAATTAAGAGCAACGCTCCAATATTATAGGCACGTGTTTCTGTTTTTAAAGCTATTCAAGTATGTAAATCCTTGAATAATTAAATATAAAAATAAAAGATATTTTCTACAACATCTTCAAGTCGGTACCAACTATAAAAAACAACAACTTGCGTAATGGTAATTCTGGTAGTTTGATAATTTATTTTGCAATATTTATAGGTTATCATCTATTGACATTCGTACTAATATCTAAATAATATAAAACGTCTAAAAATAAAAATAAATATATATTACAGATAAAAAATTAATTCCAGGTCACTGTCGGTAGGAAGCGTTCCCAAAATGCTAGCCGCGTCTCCACCCTGTATTGCAATTTGCAATGCCAATGGTTTGACCAAAATACAGGCCACCCTTTTGGTCACGCGAAACTTCTAGCAATCGCATTGAATGGTCTCGATAGAATTATTATAATATTAAATAATTATTATAATATTAAATAATTATTATAATATTAAATAATTATTATAATATTAAATAATTATTATAATATTAAATAATTATTATAATATTAAATAATTATTATAATTATTCTTTTCGTTACAATTTTTTTATACTTAGCTTAGCTAGTACTAGCTGTCACGGCGGACGTCGTCCTGCCCGGAAAAGCTTCAATCGATATGCCGACAGCATTAAAGTTTATAATTAACAAATAAAAAATAGTGGTTCATCGTAGAGGGTTGAAATTTTAGGGTTGTATGTATTTTTTAATTCTATATCATAAAAAAACACTTATCTAAAAATTAAAAAAAAAATAGGGGTAGACTACCCTTAACATTTAGGGTGAAAAATAGCTGTTGTCCGATTCTCAGACCTACCCAATATGCACACAAAATTTCAATCGATCAAGCCGTTTCGGAGGAGTTTAACTACAAACACCGCGACACGAGAATTTTATAGATGATATTTTTTTAAATCAATCTGACTTAAAAAATATATGTTTTTTGTTATTGTTTTTATTACTAGCGTACTCTGGGAAGGATGGAAAGTGGTTATCTTCGCCTATAGTACTGTTACGTGCGAGCGGGGGTACGCACTTATGGATTGGAAGAAAACACCAGTTTTTGACTACGAGCTTTTATTGACTTACACAGCCGCACGTCTCTGCAGGGTTGCCCCTATACGCACGACCAACGATGCACAGTCCCGACGATAAGTTGACATAATCACAATACCGTCGCCGATATTGCGTAGACCACCTCCGATATTACCGCGTGTAGCTCGCTTCCGGTTCCTCTCTCGAACGCTACACACCTCCGTCACGTAACTGTCCACTAAACTTGTCACTAAAATCACCACTAAACTCGTCAGTGTCTTCTATTAAACTCCTCTTCCAACTCTTTTGTATCGCACTTGTCGCTTCACCCTCTTGAACTGAACTCAACTCTAAACTGCCCGGTAGGCGCGCCTTACGCTGTTTATATACCCGGAAGAATTTTCTAGAACCCATTTATCTATCTGTCTCTTCTTTCCCGTCTGTTCGGGAACTTTCGTTTATACATCTATCCCTTTATAACATCTATCTATCTCTTTCTTTCGTTCATCGTCTATCTCTTTCTAACATCTATCTATCTCTGTTTTTCGTTCATCGTCTATCCCTTTCTAAATATATCCGCCCTTGTCTTTTCCTTCCAGAATGTTCTAGTTTTTTCTAAAAGTTCTAAAACTGATTTATGCTGCTGGACAGTTCTACCCTCGGTCGCCACAGACCCAAAGCGCTGCCGTCATGAAAGAAATTTAATCTCACTTTCTCTTTGGTTTCGCACGGTGTTGTTCCCAGCCACAATAACCTAGAACGATTACAATGTCCGATCTTAAATTAGTAAATTGACAAAGGGGACAATTTATGCATTGTCTATAGATAAAAATAACAGGATATATTAAATTAAAGTTTGCGAATTATTCTTTCGCTTTAAATTGAAGGAAACGGAAGAACTAAATAATATGAATGGATTGCTTTGTTTGACTTTGAAAGGTGATTATTTAATATTAACACTTAAAGCGCGTTTACACCGCATCGCCACCGCGCCGCTAAACTGTATGAAATAGGTATTTCACTGTCAAGCGGGCTTCAACTATAGGGTGTAATGCAGGTCGACTGACAACGTTCGTATACATACAAGAATTCACAAAATAGCAGCGGTGTGGCGGCCTGATACCTGGTACCAGGCCGCCTGGTACACAAGTGAAAACAGTTCTTATTTGCAAACGAGTTTTGATATCCGCGTACTAAGCTACTGTGACGTAAATTGATAATAATAGCAAATTTTAATATTCAATTGAGGGTATCTATAAAATGTCGAAGGATAGCAAAATATCTAAATCGATTGACAAAATTCTATATAACTGGAGCAAAACAGTTTCGCAGCGGAAATCGAATATACTGGTTATAATTTTACAAGCACATAAAAACACAATAAACAGAACAGATGTGAGTAGTGAGTTGGCATCAGCCTAAGAACTTGTTTCAAAGGGAAAGTTATTTTTATCCCAAGTTCGTTCACGTTGTGGACTCCAGCTACTTTTAATTCAAATCTAAAACCATGCGTTAAAGTATTTTAAGATATTGACAAATAACACTGAAGCATGCGTTATTAAAAGCTTAGCCACTCTTACCTATATTGACTCTCGCCTTTCTTTCTCATTCTAGGACGCTATTGTTGCAGTGAAACTTCTATATAGAGGAGGGTATTAGGATTTTTTCTGTCACGAAAAATCGTTACGGCCGTAGTGAAAGGCGGCATAATTTTAGAGTAGACATGGTGAGAGGCGGCATAAATTTAGAGTAGACTATCGATATTTTTATTGGTTCCGGATCGAATTCAGATTTTTTGTTTAATACAATAAAATATGTTAATAAAAAATGCATTCATTAAAATATACCTAACTTAACCAAATCATAATTTGCAATAAATCTGCGAAAAATCGAAATGTGTGCCGGAGCACATAGTAGAAGTAAAACTTTAACGGACAAGTTGAAAAACGAATCGCAACGGACAAGTGAAAAAACGAATGGCAACGGATAAGCGGAAAAACGAATGGCAACGGATAAGCGGAAAAACGAATCGCAACGGAGAAGTGGAAAAACGAATGGCAACAAAAGTTTAACTTGAAGTTTTACGGGCAGATTTTTAATATACTTGTCCAATTTGAAAACCTGCCCGTAAAACTTTAAATTAAAATTTTGCTTTCCACTCCCGTTTCCATTCATTTTTCACTTGTCTGTTGCGATTCATTTTTCCAGTTGTCCGTTGAAGTTTCACTTCTACTATGTGTCCCAGCACTCCCAGCACTCATTTTTTAAAAGTGACTAAAAAGAAATAAACACATAAAATACAACCTTATTTAATTAAAAATAAAACACATTTTCCTTCACCGGTTAGTATTAACGTTCAATTTAAATGAAACTTAAAAGATTTCAAATTAATTTTAGCTCTATCTGTATATCGAGGGCTTCATAACAAATGGGCGCACAGACAAAAGTGCAGTTTTACACAAAGGACAAAATTGTGAATAAAACACAACTAGTTGATCGTATAAGGCTGAAGTTTGGAATACCCTTCTATTTAGGTACACTTGCATATCATTAAGACTTTCTAAATAGCAACATGCAGAAATTTTAGTAAGCAACAAAAAATTGAATTTTTGCGTATACGCCTATTTGTTATGAAGTCCTCGAATTATCAGCTCTCTTTTGTCATTTTCTATCTGGCAACCCTACTGAAGGCTAATCGTTTCACGCCGATCAGAACATGCATCTCAACCGAATAATGATTGCAGCATGGCTCTACCACGTATGATTACAAATATTTTTTTGTTGTACCAAAATGATAAGGAATAGCAGCCTATAAGGAAAGCAATCCATTATCCCTTTTAACAAACAAAATACCATCAACAAGAAAATTTACCACAGCATGTGCTTTGTAAACAAATTAAAATAGAACCCCTATAACGCACACTTGCTTCTAATTCTATAAACAGTTACTGACGTGACCGGTCAATGTCTTGAGTTTTTAATGCACCATATGTTCCTCATGATGCAATATAGTGTGTGACCGCATGAATATTGGTTATACTTGACATAGGTACTTTACACGCAATCCTTGTTGACTTGTCAAGGCAAACATATTCTTTTAATATATATTGTTACGACCTGAACGCCGAGAAAAGACAAATTCACACTTGCATACCTGTAGACATTTTAGTACCTTTTCGGCATTTGGACTTCTTTTTTTTACTTTGTGTTTAAATTTTGCAATTAGAAAAACGGCCCATTGTGTATTGGGATATTGGGTAATCTTTATGTTAGTCATTAGCCAGGTGTGATTCTAAGAACTTCAGTCTACGCGGCCGAGCAGTATAAAGCAATGCCCCAATGGAGAGATCGGCAGTCGAGCGATAACCACAAGCGGAGCAAGACTTGTGTACATTCGGTAATCTATTTAGTGCCGGACTTTGCGCGGATTGTTGAATCTTGCATTACGTTTGGACTGGTTGTGATCAGTTATATTTGTACCTGTGTTATACATGTTGGTATAGTTCTAATAAACTCTATAATAATTCCAACGGCATTTTAATTCGAGTCCTGCAACTTGTAACAATATTTTATGATATCACACCGCTGCACTAGCGACAAACTTAATGAATGTAATGAAAATTAACTAACAGTATCCATACTAAGGAAGTGTCCATTAGCACTTTTCTTATTATATCGTTTCTATTAACGTGAAAACACTTTATTCAGGTGTTCTCAATTAATAAGTATCATAAATGCTACACTACATTTTAGTTTTTGTTAGTGAAGTTAATTTGTATCGAATTTGTTTTATTTGGCATAGGTAATTCGCCATTTTTTATCCAATTATTAGCTTTTTGAATATCTTCCACAGCTCTTGTAGCCATGATATCTGTTTCAGCCTCAAAAGTAATTATGGCGTTATTTTCCAGTTTGAAATGTCACTTACGTGTATTAGGTAGAGGTCCGACCCTAATACACTACCCTGATCTACTATATTCTGGCATCAGTCTCAGCCTCAAAAGTAATAATGGCGTTATTTTCCAGTTTGAAATGACACTTATGTTTATTAGGTAGAGGACCGGCCCTAATACACTACCCTGATCTACTATATTCTGGCATCAGTCTCAGCCTCAAAAGTAATAATGGCGTTATTTTCCAGTTTGAAATGACACTTATGTTTATTAGGTAGAGGACCGGCCCTAATACACTACCCTGATCTACTATATTCTGGCATCAGTCTCAGCCTCAAAAGTAATAATGGCGTTATTTTCCAGTTTGAAATGACACTTATGTTTATTAGGTAGAGGACCGGCCCTAATACACTACCCTGATCTACTATATTCTGGCATCAGTCTCAGCCTCAAAAGTAATAATGGCGTTATTTTCCAGTTTGAAATGACACTTATGTTTATTAGGTAGAGGACCGGCCCTAATACACTACCCTGATCTACTATATTCTGGCATCAGTCTCAGCCTCAAAAGTAATAATGGCGTTATTTTCCAGTTTGAAATGACACTTATGTTTATTAGGTAGAGGACCGGCCCTAATACACTACCCTGATCTACTATATTCTGGCATCAGTCTCAGCCTCAAAAGTAATAATGGCGTTATTTTCCAGTTTGAAATGACACTTATGTTTATTAGGTAGAGGACCGGCCCTAATACACTACCCTGATCTACTATATTCTGGCATCAGTCTCAGCCTCAAAAGTAATAATGGCGTTATTTTCCAGTTTGAAATGACACTTATGTTTATTAGGTAGAGGACCGGCCCTAATACACTACCCTGATCTACTATATTCTGGCATCAGTCTCAGCCTCAAAAGTAATAATGGCGTTATTTTCCAGTTTGAAATGACACTTATGTTTATTAGGTAGAGGACCGGCCCTAATACACTACCCTGATCTACTATATTCTGGCATCAGTCTCAGCCTCAAAAGTAATAATGGCGTTATTTTCCAGTTTGAAATGACACTTATGTTTATTAGGTAGAGGACCGGCCCTAATACACTACCCTGATCTACTATATTCTGGCATCAGTCTCAGCCTCAAAAGTAATAATGGCGTTATTTTCCAGTTTGAAATGACACTTATGTTTATTAGGTAGAGGACCGGCCCTAATACACTACCCTGATCTACTATATTCTGGCATCAGTCTCAGCCTCAAAAGTAATAATGGCGTTATTTTCCAGTTTGAAATGACACTTATGTTTATTAGGTAGAGGACCGGCCCTAATACACTACCCTGATCTACTATATTCTGGCATCAGTCTCAGCCTCAAAAGTAATAATGGCGTTATTTTCCAGTTTGAAATGACACTTATGTTTATTAGGTAGAGGACCGGCCCTAATACACTACCCTGATCTACTATATTCTGGCATCAGTCTCAGCCTCAAAAGTAATAATGGCGTTATTTTCCAGTTTGAAATGACACTTATGTTTATTAGGTAGAGGACCGGCCCTAATACACTACCCTGATCTACTATATTCTGGCATCAGTCTCAGCCTCAAAAGTAATAATGGCGTTATTTTCCAGTTTGAAATGACACTTATGTTTATTAGGTAGAGGACCGGCCCTAATACACTACCCTGATCTACTATATTCTGGCATCAGTCTCAGCCTCAAAAGTAATAATGGCGTTATTTTCCAGTTTGAAATGACACTTATGTTTATTAGGTAGAGGACCGGCCCTAATACACTACCCTGATCTACTATATTCTGGCATCAGTCTCAGCCTCAAAAGTAATAATGGCGTTATTTTCCAGTTTGAAATGACACTTATGTTTATTAGGTAGAGGACCGGCCCTAATACACTACCCTGATCTACTATATTCTGGCATCAGTCTCAGCCTCAAAAGTAATAATGGCGTTATTTTCCAGTTTGAAATGACACTTATGTTTATTAGGTAGAGGACCGGCCCTAATACACTACCCTGATCTACTATATTCTGGCATCAGTCTCAGCCTCAAAAGTAATAATGGCGTTATTTTCCAGTTTGAAATGACACTTATGTTTATTAGGTAGAGGACCGGCCCTAATACACTACCCTGATCTACTATATTCTGGCATCAGTCTCAGCCTCAAAAGTAATAATGGCGTTATTTTCCAGTTTGAAATGACACTTATGTTTATTAGGTAGAGGACCGGCCCTAATACACTACCCTGATCTACTATATTCTGGCATCAGTCTCAGCCTCAAAAGTAATAATGGCGTTATTTTCCAGTTTGAAATGACACTTATGTTTATTAGGTAGAGGACCGGCCCTAATACACTACCCTGATCTACTATATTCTGGCATCAGTCTCAGCCTCAAAAGTAATAATGGCGTTATTTTCCAGTTTGAAATGACACTTATGTTTATTAGGTAGAGGACCGGCCCTAATACACTACCCTGATCTACTATATTCTGGCATCAGTCTCAGCCTCAAAAGTAATAATGGCGTTATTTTCCAGTTTGAAATGACACCTATGTTTATTAGGTAGAGGACCGGCCCTAATACACTACCCTGATCTACTATATTCTGGCATCAGTCTCAGCCTCAAAAGTAATAATGGCGTTATTTTCCAGTTTGAAATGACACTTATGTTTATTAGGTAGAGGACCGGCCCTAATACACTACCCTGATCTACTATATTCTGGCATCAGTCTCAGCCTCAAAAGTAATAATGGCGTTATTTTCCAGTTTGAAATGACACTTATGTTTATTAGGTAGAGGACCGGCCCTAATACACTACCCTGATCTACTATATTCTGGCATCAGTCTCAGCCTCAAAAGTAATAATGGCGTTATTTTCCAGTTTGAAATGACACTTATGTTTATTAGGTAGAGGACCGGCCCTAATACACTACCCTGATCTACTATATTCTGGCATCAGTCTCAGCCTCAAAAGTAATAATGGCGTTATTTTCCAGTTTGAAATGACACTTATGTTTATTAGGTAGAGGACCGGCCCTAATACACTACCCTGATCTACTATATTCTGGCATCAGTCTCAGCCTCAAAAGTAATAATGGCGTTATTTTCCAGTTTGAAATGACACTTATGTTTATTAGGTAGAGGACCGGCCCTAATACACTACCCTGATCTACTATATTCTGGCATCAGTCTCAGCCTCAAAAGTAATAATGGCGTTATTTTCCAGTTTGAAATGACACTTATGTTTATTAGGTAGAGGACCGGCCCTAATACACTACCCTGATCTACTATATTCTGGCATCAGTCTCAGCCTCAAAAGTAATTATGGCGTTATTTTCCAGTTTGAAATGACACTTATGTATATTAGGTAGAGGACCGGCCCTAATACACTACCCTGATCTACTATATTCTGGCATCAGTCTCAGCCACAAAAGTAATTATGGCGTTATTTTCCAGTTTGAAATGTCACTTACGTATATTAGGTAGAGGTCCGGCCCTAATACACTACCCTGATCTACTATATTCTGGCATCATTTTTTTGTCTTTATCGCCATTAAGCCTGATTTAAATTTGTATTAGTATAGAGGCAAGTTAAATTTTTGCTAAAATTACTATAACAAGGGCTTTTTTATGGTGGAAATTTCCAAAATATCGAAAATTGCCATAAAAACTGAAAAATGAAAGAAATTGAATAAAAAATGTTAAAAATCATTTTTGGTAACCTATACAAAAAAAAATGTGATTTTTTTAAATAGGTTTTTGGAGTGAGCTACAAACAAAAAATTATAGACTTACATCTTTCGAGAATTTGCGTGCCCCAAAAAAGAAGTGACAAAAAAAGGCCTGACTAACTATAATAAACTTACTATAAAGTTGCGAAGTCTTCTACCTTCTGGGCACGCTTCCCAGTGCCCTTTTGTTTATACATTTATTCCTCATCAAGAATCGTTCGGGCACAACCGACTGTCGGTCAAACTTCAAAGAGGTAAATTACTGCTCACGTGCCTTGATGAACGCATTAAACATTTCACGACAAACATACGTTGTTTGCCGTGAAATCAATCATTTTAGTTTGTAAGGGTCAACGTGTTCTCGTTGCTCTTTTAGTTTTGTTTTCAAGCTCGATATCCCATATTTTCAAATTAAATAGAGTTGCGGATATATCGACAGATCTTGAAAATGCTAACCACGTTTAATGATTATTTATTATTTTATTTAGTTTGAACCTGTAATAGTCATTATATTAATACGTGAAGCAAAAACGTTGTACCCCATTTTAAGAAAATTGCGCGGACAGAAGAGTATGAAATTTCGCACACTTTATAGTTTATATAGAGAAGGAGTGCAGAATGCTCATTTTTTTTTTAAATTATACATAAAAAATACATTAATCAATAAAAAACATTACACACACTACCATGTATTTGGCACACACACGCATATATACTGTTTTGTTTATTGTTAAAGTTAAATTAACAGTGTACCCTTGGCGAAATCTGTGATTATAGAAGTATAGTCTGTGAAAACAGAACCTTTAAAATATATTGTTTAGACTTATAATTGAGAGAAACTTTTATATTATTTAAAGTTTTTTTTAATAGATAAAAATAAAACTATAAGTAATAACAAATAAGTAAAACTAAACTATAGGATAGAAAACTAAAATTAAATACTAAAACTAAATAAAATAAAAAGAGAGCAAAATTATAAATAAAATATTGGTCCCAAACCACTGTCACTTACTGGGAACGTTCCCAAAAGACTGGCGACTTATAATTTAAATTAATTATGGTCGAATTTCGACCACTAGGCGACCACTAGTTAGATATTATAATTAAGTAACTATTACTACTACTAAGTCAAGTAGCGTAATGCCTAGCGCACGCGTCGCAAACTCAAAGGCCGCGGTTTCGATCCTGGCCGGAACGCATGCACCACTTTAGTCAGTTTCCTGACATACTGTGCATATTGTTACAATTACAACGTGCTAACAACGGTGAAGGAAAACATCGTGATGCAACCTGCACATCGAGATAGCAGATGTGTCAAACCTGCCAAGCCGCCTTGGACAAGCGTGGCGGGTATACTCGTACTATCCGTTCCCTCTATAGAGGGGGAGCTGGAGCCCAGCAGTGGGACATATATGGGCTAATACTATATTTATATAAGTAACTATTAAATATGTAAAAAATGCAAAAAAGAAACCCGACTACAAGAGTAACTAAAAAGCAAAAAATAAATATTTTGTATTGTAGAAATTCTACAACATATAGAAGTTGGTGCGAAGTAAAGCATACAAATTACAATATTTTGCAAGTTTGGAACTGAAAATCAGTGCTGTTTCGGACTATGTTTCGGCACAACAAAATACTGATTGCCAACCTTTGAAACTGCGCCATACAATTTTTTCAAATGTTTTTATCTATTATACTAGCTTTACCCGGCAGACGCTGTACCAAAACGCTGTGCCCTTAAAAAATAAAAATCTAGAACCCGATTGCAGCACCGGTTTCGTCCTCATCCCTGCTCCGTGCTGTTAACAGGGTGAGAAGTGACACCGGTAGAGACGCCTAGGTGGAATAACTGATCAATTATCGAATGCCGAGAGTAGAATATTATTAAAGTACTAATGTCGCCATTGAAAAATAGGAGTTGGTGGTAGAAAGGTGATAATTTAAGTTTGTATGTAATTTTTAATGCCGAATCATATAAAAATTTAAATAATTAATGTCAAAAAAATATTTAGGGGTGTATCACCCTTATTATTTAGGGGTATGACAAATAGATGTTGGCCGATTCTCAGACCTACCCATACACAAAATTTCATACAAATCGGTCCAGCCGTTTCGGAGGTGTTTGGTAACAAACACCGCGATATATTAGATTTAGTTGTTCTGTTATTTTATGTGTATTATTTAGAAAAAAAAACGTTTTATTTCAGTCAACAAAGTAATAATTAGTTGACTGTTTTGAAACTTGAATTAGCAAATACGAATACACGTATTTAAACGTTAAAGATATATCTTACCGTTCAAGACCACGTAGCAGCAGTAAAGCATTTGTATGTTTTCAGTAAATAGCCCTGAACCATGTACTAATCAATTTATTGCTTCGTTCTAACTATATACAATTGTACTATGACGTACCTATTCAATCATTCTATTGAGACCCGATTGGCTTGGTGCCCATGCTACATAAAACTTTAGCAAATATAGCGCAATATAACTACTCGTTTATATTATCCCCACTTTCATGGCAGCAAGCAGGATAGTGGCGAAGTAAGTGGGCAGAGCGAGTACGTCATGCAGTGGCGGATTTACCAATAGACTGAGTAGTCTGGGGCCACAGAGTACATTAATATAATAGGCTGGAACAGAGGCGTAGCTTACCTTTTATTGAAGGGCCCTAAGGAAGGTTAGTTTTTTACAAAAGAAAAAATGCTCGAATTGAATTAAAGTAATTACATATTTATTATAAGTTTATTTATTTATTACCTTAATGCTCCTAGGAGCTAAGTTAGACAAACAATTTAAATCAAAGTCACACTTTTCTCGCCTTTTATTTCGGCAAAAATATTTATCAAATCATCTATAGCTGAAGACGATTTTACTTTTTCTAGACCTTCTGCCTCTATAGACAATAATTACAAGACTGATTGCCGGTTCTGTTGGTCCATCAGTTGTTCTCAAAAAATGTTATTAATCTATAAAAGATTGTGGATAAAATTTTAGAATTTTTTTGCTAACACTCTTTCGAGGCCCCTATAGCCTAGGGGCCCCGTATCATCGATACAGCTGATACGGCTACTGGTAGCTACGCCCCTGGGCTGGAGCCTACTGCGGCATAACTTAGTGGCGCGGCAAATAACGGAAAAAGGAGGTTTAATAAAATTGCGCAAATCATAAAGTTACAATTTAATTGCCAAATAGATATGTATCTATATAATTAATACGATTGTGATCTAAGGTATGGATTTGTAGAGTTCGGTGGGGGCAGCAAAGTTTGAATAGCCTACAAGCGGCAAATGTCTAAATCCGCCCCTGATGTCATATTCAACATTTTACTTCTTGCGTTGTTCATTATCCTGTTTGCCGTCGTAAAAGTGACTTTAACCAGGGGATAAAAGACAAACATAACAAACCCATTTACGTCCCACTTGCTGGGCTCAAGCCTCACATATTTATAGGGGGAACGGACGGTATTGTGGCAGCCAGCTGTTCCGAGCTGACCGAGATCTTCAATAAGAGACTGGGTTCCAAGAATATATAATTTATATTATCAATCAAGAGACTTTTACAACCATGTGTTCCGTGCGCGGCCCTATACAATTCTGTAGTAATTTTGCGAAGCGTTAAGTAATTGTTTCTTAATATAAATGACGACTACAAGGGTTGGTCGTTACAGTATACCTGTCACGTTTGTCCACGGCGGATTGGCGGGTTTCATACAATGGGTTATCTCAATGTGTAGGTCTCATCGCGATGTTTTCCTTCACCGTCACTACGTGGTAATTATAACAATATGCACATTACGTCAGAAAACTAGATAAGTGGAACATGCTTTCCGGTTGCGGTTTAGGGCGCAAGTATGCTAACATTAAAATACCACGACTTCTATTCTATAATTATATCAAAACATAACTTTAAAAGCTATTTTACCATTGTCCTACTTTTAAAATATTACCACAAAAATTATTTTAAATTCCGTTACAAGCAAATTAATACGCTATAATTGGGAAAAAAACAACAGAATATCTTAGGGACTGTGACTTTCGTAATAGACTGATTAACCAAATTGAATTAACTTGGTTAAAAGTCACAGACTGGAAGGATACAACGCTATTCAATGACATTGAATGTTTCTAGTTTATGTGGATAACTTTGGTTAATTCAACCAAATTGAAAGATAGAAATAAACCGTCTAATATCAGATTTAGATGATAAAAAATGTCTCGGATCATTGGACTGTCCTCTACTCTATAATGGGTTTTTCTAATGTCGCATCATCTTCGCAATTTTTGGAACAAAGTTCAGGTTTATGTTGATGTAAGGTCTTTTTAACCGACTTCGAAAAAAGGAGGAGGTTCTCAATTCGTCGGGTTTTTTTTTTGTTGCTTTTTTTTATGTATGTTCGCCGATTACTCCGTCATTTATGATCCGATTTACGTGATTCTTTTTTTGTTCGACGCGGAATAGCTTCCTATTGGTCTCCTAAAAATTTTACATAGTTTGGCCCAGTAGTTTTCATTTTATGAACATTTTTCATGAAAATAATTTTCACTCCTTTCCATATGTACACCGATTACTCTGAGATTTATGATTCGATTTACGTGATTCTTTTTTTGTTCGACGCGGAATAGCTGCCATGTGGTCCCCTAAAAATTTGACATAGTTTGGCCCAGTAGTTTTCATTTTATGAACATTTTTCATGAAAATAATTTTCACTCCGTTCCATATGTACATCGATTACTCTGAGATTTATGATTCGATTTATGTGATTCTTTTTTTGTTCGACGCGGAATAGCTGCCATGTGGTCCCCTAAAAATTTGACATAGTTTGGCCCAGTACTTTTCATTTTACGATCATTTTTTGTTCCCGGTTCTTGGGACCTATATTTTTTAAGAAGCGCGACACCATTCGTATGTCCACCCATACATAGCTAGACACTAAAAAGTAACAAATAAAAAATAAAAACTTCGTTTAAAAAAACCGACTTTAAAAACTAAAAAACTAAAATGTATAAAATAACTTATTTCTAAAGCTATTAAATATTAATATATATTATCTAAAACATCTTGAAGTCGGTGCAAAGCAAAACATAAAAATTACTATATTTTGAAAATTACTAAGCACCGACTTTAAGATGTTTTAGATAATATATATTAATATTTAATAGCTTTAGAAATAAGTTATTTTATAGCCTGTCTAAAAACGAAAGCGACAATATTAGCAATATGTTCAATGTCGTCGCACCCGGTATTAAGGTCCTGGAGAAGGATTCTCTTCGCTTGCTTGGAGCCCCTATTCTAGATGAGGCCATTCCAAATTATCTGTCTGAGCAATCAGCCGCGTTTGATCTGTCATACTCTAAACTTTTCGATATTCACTCTCAAATTGCATATCACATTATACGACATTGTCTGTTTGTACCAAAATTAACATATGTTTTACGATGCGCCCCGCTTTGGAAATTCTCTAATCTTATAAAACCACTAGATAATCGCATTAAAGATGTGCTTAGTAAAATTTTAAATTCAGAACTCTCAGACAACAACTGGATCCAAACTTCCCTACCCATTAGGTTTGGAGGTTTAGGCATCCGCAAAATCTCTAGCGTTGCTCTACCGGCTTTTCTTTCATCAGCCTACAGCACTGGCTCATTATTTAAAAAAATTATGCAACACTGGGATAATGTCAATACATCCTTTTTAAATGAAGCACTAAACGCCTGGAAAATGGTCTGCCCTAGTGAAGACATTCCCACGATCATGAATTCGCAACGATACTGGGATCAACCTATATGTAGAGGATTAAACACAGAACTTCTAAATTCAACTAACTCTACAGGACGTGCCCGCATCCTTGCCGTTTCTCGCAAAGAGTCTGGTTTTTGGCTCCAAGCTATCCCCTCCCCAAACATAGGTACATTTTTGGATAATACTTCCTTTTCTTTGGCTATAAACCTGCGCTTAGGTTCTCGCATATGTGCACCACACACATGTGTCTGTGGTATAGAGGTAATCGACCCGGGATACCACGGTCTTTCTTGCCGCCGCAGTGCCGGCAGATGGTCACGCCACGCCGCCCTGAATGATGTCTTACGGAGGGCACTTGCCACCGCTAACGTGCCGGCTCTATTGGAGCCGAACGGTATTGCACGTGATGATGGCAGGCGCCCTGACGGAATGACTCTAATTCCCTGGCAGCGTGGCAAGCCTTTGGTGTGGGATGCGACTTGCGTAGACACGTTGGCCGCATCCCATTTACCAAACACTTCTAGATCGGCCGGTTCGGCGGCGGAAACAGCGGAATCGCTCAAGCGGCGGAAATATGCAACCCTCAGTGAGAGTTATATGTTTGTGCCGTTTGCTGTCGAGACGCTTGGACCGTGGGGTCCTGAGGCCATGAGCCTCTACCAAAATTTATTAAAACGACTCATCGACTCTTCAGGTGATCAGAGGGCTGGTGCCTACCTCGGCCAACGGATCAGTATGGCGATCCAGCGAGGAAACGTAGCCAGCCTTCTGGGCACCTTACCCATAGAAGACGGTGATCTGGGCTCAGTATTCTACTTATAGTCTTGAGGGACTATGGGTAGAATACAATACAAATAAGTTAAATTTTCTTACATTGTATTCAATAGTATGTAATTTATATTATAGTTATTACAGTTATTTTATACATTTTAGTTTTTTAGTTTTTGAAGTCGGTTTTTTTAAACGAAGTTTTTATTTTTTTGAGGAATTCTAATATAACCAGAAGTATATAAGTAATATAAAGGCTTGCATTTATGATTCATACACTCATGTGGTAATTCCGTAATTTTATGTAAATGTACCTAATTCTCACGATGCCAAATTGTATTGCGAAAAGGCGGCGGAACTACCGGCCACGTCGTGGCGCTACCATTTATATGTATGTGGATTATGAATTCAAGTATAATAAAACTAGTTTGGATTGTTGCCAACGTAACATACATTAACTTATAAAGAAACTAGTTGACCATGAATTGATATTGATTAAAATTTTGCTGTACGTCGGGATACGATAGTTGTATAATACCTATCTAAGAAAACTTTGGAATCTATTGAAAACGCGTCACCTTATTTAATTAGGTTGTTAGCGCTCTTTTAGCTATTAAAAAAATATATAAATATGGTAAAAAATTTGGTAATCCTGTTTAGAAATTAATTTATTGGACACGAGCTAAAACTATGAATGAAGGGGCTAACTTGCTCACCCGGGACAAATCTGTAAAAAAAACGTGTGCGTCTCGGGACGCCCGACAGAAGTGATAACTTGCGTGAGAGAAAGGGAAGCCCGACAGACTGGCGCCGTAACGTGTTACGTAACGAAGTGGTTTACTCCCATAAGAAGTTATCACTTCAAAAAATGTAAACCTACTAAAGGTACCGTACAAGCAGTGTGACCAGATTTTATTTGACGAATCTACTGCTTGTGGAGGTTAAAAACTACTGAATTCTACCAAAAGAGAACAAGAAAATACTAAAAATCTACTAGATTTTTTTGCTGTCGTGTTACAACGTAAAACATGAATGTTTTCTTGATTAAACGATAAAATAATAAAAACAACAAAGAAACTACCATTAATTAAAGAAACCAATGGTTTTTTAAATTAAATTTTACAATTTAATTTAAAAAAAAACTTTGGTTTCTTTAATTATTTAGAAAAAAAAACCACTTCAAAAACGAAAAAACTAAAATGTATAAAATAACTTATTTCTAAAGCTATTATTATTAATATATATTATCTAAAACATCTTAAAGTCGGTGCTTAGTGATTTTCAAAATATAGTAATTTTTATGTTTTACTTTGCACCGACTTCAAGATGTTTTAGATATTAATAACAATAGCTTTAGAAATAAGTTATTTTATACTTTTTAGTTTTTGAAGTCGGTTTTTTGAAACGAAGTTTTTTTATTTTTTTTGTTACTTTTTAGTGTCTAGATATGTATATGTATGGGTAGACCTACGAAAGGTGCAGCGCTCCTTAAAAAATATAGGTCCCAAGAAACGGGAACAAAAATGTTCGTAAAATGAATACTACTGAGCCAAACTATGTTAAATTTTTAGGGGACCAAATGGCAACTATTCCGCATCAGACTAAATAAGAATCACGTAAATCGGATCATAAATCTTAGCGTAATCGGTGTACATATGGAACGGAATAGATTTTTTTCATAAAAAATATTCATAAAATGAAAACTACGGGGCCAAACTATGTCAAATTTTTAGGGGACCAAGTGGAAGCTATTCCGCGTCGAACAAAAAAGAATCACGTAAATCGGATCATAAATCTCGGAGTAATCGGTGAACATACATAAAAAAAGAGATCCCGGCGAATTGAGAACCTCCTCCTTTTTTTGAAGTTGGTTAAAAACATCGTTCATAAACATCGATATATCGTTCATAAACATTGATATTTTTAACATCGATGTTTCACTTTTGAAAACATAGATATCCTAACATCGATGTTTTTTATGAACGATGTTGCCTCCCTAGATATGCCAAAAAAGCACTAGAATAACTGAAATGCGTGAATTCTACTAAAATCTACCAAATAATTTTGACATACTAAATTCTGTTGCCAGTACCTCAAAATCTACCAAAAAAGTAGAAATCTACTAAATCTGGTCACGCTGCGTACAAGGCATCGTGAATTCTGTTACAGACTAGTGTTGGAAGATCAAAAATCTATTATTTTCTAAGATTTATAACTCAATGTTTAAATTTTAACCTTTATATATAAAATTCACCATAAATACGCGGAAAATAATGTGTTATACATTAATTTATTAAACATTGTCATTCAATAATTCATTTATATTAATACAGATCGAATATCTCATTTATAAAGTTGACGTCATTTCATGCGCTGGCAATAATCTTCAAAACAACCCGACCAAGTTGAATACGCCATGGATTCAGAATAAAGTATGAATCACAGTGACCTATTGCATCTTGACGTATAAATCACTGTCAGTTCGCCGCAGATACTTTTTGGTACGGTTGTTTCTGTTGGAAAATTATTAATTTTTCTGCTTTTCAATTAGAAAATGTATATAAAAATGTTTAAATCATCTAAACAGTTTTACTGTTGTGCTGTATTAAAAGAAAGTTTCTGTTAATTTGTCTTTAAATATAAGTGTTTAGTAATATTTCCGTGTTAGAGCAATAGAAATTGTGTTTAAAGTTTTCTCATGTACCTATCACACGGTGACCTCATCTATTTTTGACAAATAGTATGCTGTTTGTTGCACTATTTACTTTAATCAATAGAAAGTTTGTGAAAGTACTGGATAAGACTAAATTTTGCTAAAGTAAGTAAGATGCTCCAGTAACCTAATTTAAAATGATTTCATGTCAGTTTTTCATCTAGATTATCAGTTTAGACTTTGTTTAAAAGCTTGATATGATATCATATATCTTAACTGGTCATAATGTTCTTAGTCCCTTATGAAAGGCCAAAATGCATTAATTACTTATTATATTGTTTTTAAGCAAACTCAAAAATAAACAGACAAAATCTGTATCCAATTAACTTTTAGCTGTAAGCTGGGGCAGTAACAGGGCATATGTATTTATTATGAACAGATTTGAACTTTTTTAATACAGGTTAGAAGGCGGGAGCTCCACTTCGCTGCCACCTTAGCCTTCATGGGTATTTTTTTATAACCACCCAAAATTCACTTTATATCTCAAATAATAAACAAATATAGGGATAACTTTACCACATCTGTAAATTGAGCATTTCAATTATGTAAGAGAGCCAGTTGTTATCCTGAATGATGTAATTGATAATATGTAAACCCAAGACATGCAACCAGACATTCCCTTCTAAATCTATCGAAAATTCAGTACATCAAAGCAAAACAGGCATAATAAACATTAAAGCATAGTCTTAAATATGGCTAAGAATGACAATGTTCTGTACTGGAATCCCAGAATTGCCTTATCACTCATTTTTCTTCATTTCATCAGCTATTTAAGAAACTTTATAATAACATTGTTAGTACACATAGATACTTCACCTTTAATGATAAGACATTCCTCTTTGATATGGCTATTGTGGTTCAGTTAGCAATTCTTTGAATACTAATTTATAAAATAGCTAAACATAAATAAATCAGTATATAGTCTTAAAAAATTTGAAACTAATGAAATACCATACAAAAATACATACTTTACAATTAGCATACCTTTGTTGTATGATGTCACTACAATATCATAATGTATTTGGCCTCCATACTTTGTCTTAATTCCTACTTTAGTTTTGTGATCATGGTACAATGAATAGTGTTGAGTTTTTTTTCTAATTATGAGCTCATACATACACTGGTCATAATATTTCTAAATCTTAATCCATAAGTATTTACCAGTGCAAGAACAGAGAAAGAATACAATTTCCTGCGGCCGGGTGGGCTATCATAACTGGTTATAAAACAACTCAGTCTGGTGTTAGGGTAATTGCCTATCACCTCTGGTTTGCAAGAGTATGCCACCATAACAACTTTGAGTTGTGTTCCGGCATTACTTGGCAGGTTCCAGTCTCTCTTTAGATAGTGGCAGTACATTGGTAGCACCTTTAGTATTGCAAATGTCCACAAACAATATTAACCACTTTTTATAAGGTAGGCCGTCTGCCTGTTTGCTAAACTCATGCAATAATAATAATAAGAAAGTTTATGTCTGCTTTGGGGATTCAATACAAAAAGATTACATAAATTGTATACATCCTAATTGTGAAATCTTATTTCATGTAAATATAGAAACAGTTTTCAATGAAATAAAATACCCACCATGGATTTGCCTAGTGTCTATTTTTTCTGTTTACTGTCAGGCAATTGTAACTACATTTTTTCTTTTAAATATTTTTTAAGCAAAATTGTTATGTTTAAGTAATACTTGTTAATAATTTGCCCAAAAAATAATATCTCCAAAAATTTATTTACAAGGTCCTGCACTGATGCTGAAGATATTTTAGTTAATAATTTATTTACTATAAGATTAATAATATAATAATAATATATTAGGCCCTCTCACAGAATATCAGCATGAAACGGTTAAGCTCAAGCTAATCATGTTTCATATAATGAGAATTCCTATAACCTAGTTTCCCCTCTCCCTATTTCATTTGCCTAAAGCATCCTATCTTTTACATTTCACCTGTGTGATCCCTCTATCCTATCCCTTCTGCCTGATACCTCTATCTCATCTCCCCGTTCCATCATAAAGGATGGCAACAAGTAGACTTCACCCTTGGTGTTGCAAATGTCTATAGGCAATGGTAAACATTTTTCTTGTACGTTGCCATCTCCTGCCCTTTAGCTGGTTTTGCAATAAAAAAGTATTTTAAAAATACAGCACAATATTAAAACTGTTTCTAATAAATGAAAAAAAAATCCTGAATATAAAATTTTCTAGTGAATTCCAGAAAAATGTCTTAGCACAAAGTGAATGGAACAAAACTAGTGTGTAGTGGTGTGTGAAAGAGTTGGCGCTATGTCCAATCAAAATGGCGGCGCCAACTTTGGCGCCGTCCTTCAGGGCGCGGGAAGGCAATTGTTAAATCAAGGAGGCCAAGCATTATTGCAATATGGCGCACAAGCTATTGGAAACATCATTAACGAAGTGTTCCAGAAAAAAGAGGTTGAGCAAAAAAGATTTTTGCCGAGCATCAAGAATTATAAAGTGGTAAGTATTTATGTTGCCTCATAAAGTTTTTAGAGGTTCTGAACCATTGCCTTTTGAACCATTGCCTCATAGACTAATTATAATGTTGCAACTTTCTTGTGTTTTAAAATAATATATAGCAAGGAACTTACACTAATTACAAATCATAGTAAAAAGAAAGAAACAAGTTTTGAGAATGTGTACACTGCGTTTTCAACAAATGAGGTTTGCACTCTGCTTATTGCTGTGGGAAAGTGTTATCTGACACAATGTTCATTTTCAGTGCAAACCTCTTTTCTACCGCAATGTAACAAAACTGACACAACTACAAACTAGTTGTAAAATTTTACTATAATGATAACATATTATACAATTAATATTACATAATAAATATTACATAATAATAATACATCTATTATAATAACACAAACATGTATATTGTAATATATTATTGTATATTATATTTATGACTATGTATATCTGTATGTATTTGTTAAATTAGTTCGAGTATTTATGTGTCCATTGCCTTTTTCCTGCACCACCTACATCACCTGATTCAAATTTGTTTTTGATTTAGTTTGCCTGGAAGAGATCCACTTTGAGTGATAAGGCCGTCTGCTATATCGCCTAGAAAATATTGTAAATGTGGTCTGTTTTGTAATTGTATTTTTGGTGTGCAATAAAGAGTTATCTCTCTCTCTCTCTCTCTCTCTCTCTCTCTCTCTAAATATTATGATAAATATAACAAAATAATGTTTAGCTAAAATAATAATTACAATTCTTGTACTTGTCATTAACATCAGGAAACATTCCAATTATATCCACTGTGGGAGGAAATTATATACAAACATTATTTCAATAATAATTTAGAAATCAAAAATAGTAATGAACAATAAAATTCAAATACTGTTATGCTTTAATGAGAAAAATTGTATGTTTTGTTTGGATGGGAACAACTTAATTCCTGTGCTACATTATTGATGTCTATCTAACATATGCGGGATCTTCTTTTTGTAGTCTTATGTATTTTTTATAGTGAAACTTAGAATAATTTATTGATTTCACATCTCCAATCAGTGGTGGAAAAACATCCTTTTGGACTGGGTACAGGACCGCAAACAATAGCCATGTCATCTTTTTTATGTTCTGGGAGAGGGGAGATAAATTTAGACTTGATATCTCAGGTGTAGTTGAGAAATGAAAAGCTATCTAAAGCCAAATATTACATTTGGTTGAATCATCCGAATTTGATGATTCAACCAAAACTATCAATTAGAACATAAACTTGAATCATTCAGTGACTTTCAACCAAATGGGTTCATTTTGGTTGATCTATCTAATTTATGTAAACATAAGAGACAAGAAATTTATTTTTTCTTCTTTTTCACATTGAAATATAAATTCTTATATTTTTTTTCAGTAATTCGAAACTTGAAATGCCTAATTAACTTAAACTCAACCACTCATAGTTTAAACGTAAAATAATTAGGAATTAAATTAATATACAAATTTATTATGGGAGGTCTTCCAGTCATTCAGTTTCACTTGAGGCTGGTTTTCGAATCACCAAACTATTAAATAAAAATTATAACATAAAAAATGTAGTGTTTCATTAATGGTTCATAATTTTTGATAATTTTCTGATTGATAAAACCAACTCTTAAAGTACTTCATAGCTCCATGTCATCGTCTACGTGACTCATAGTTTGGCGTGTTCCTGAGGCAGTAAAATTTGACTATAATCTTCTTAATATTTACAGTACAATTCATTTTTATATTTTTTTCCAATAAATCAAATGAGAATGTTGATCTTTATACATTTCGCTGAAAGGTGTACAACCTCAGTGCCATATTTGGTGGCTAATAATAAGTGATTACTCACATAATTCTAAGCCCACACAGTTTATTAAACTTACATTCTTTGTCTTCTAATTTTAATATCTCTCTGAAATCTCTCACGATTATATCATGAGTCACAGGGTTTGATTGTGAGTTTCGGCTTCTTCTTAAAAGAACCATAACAGGTCATGTAAGGTGAAATAATGTATATAAAGTATAAAATTGACAATTACTATTAGACTAACTTTATTAAATTGAGTTATTGGTTTAGATCATAGGTCCCCAAAGTGGTCCATATGGACTCCTCGGGGTCCATATCGAATTTCAAGGGGCCCACATCAGCAAAAACAAAATCTGGAGATCTGCAAGCTGCAAATAAGGGTCCACAATAGTAAATTCCATTTAAGCATGTCCTGACGAAATTGAATGAATGAAAACGCTTTATTGTTCACTGTAAACTTTAACATAGACAATTAATATGACATGTTTAACTTGCTATAAGAAGAATAGTGCGCGTTTTTATTTATAAGCTATAAAATGTATATGGGACCAACTAGACACTACACTGAAGCCAACCCAAAAAGGACTGTCATAATCAGTTCAGAAATAAATAAAAAGTTATGGCTGAACATATATATAAAAAAAAATACAATAAATTGAGAACCTCCTCCTTTTTTAAGTTGGTTAAAAAGATAGGGGGTCCACTGAATACAGTAAAATTTTGGTCCGGGGTCGATGAGACAAAATATTTGGGGACCATTGGTTAAGATAAGGCCCTAACTTTTTTAAATCTTACAATTTTGGGTGTTGTGTTAAAACCTCTTAACCGTTGCCTAGCTACAGGTGGAAGTTCATCAACTCGTCAATGAATGAGACCTATCAAAGCTATTATTGATTCAGATTGTCGTAGAACAATACATTACATTTCAGAAAAGCTCGATGTATCGCATACATTAATTGAAAAAAGTTATATTTTAATACAAGTTTTTGAATTTTTATTCTTACTTGAAATCACCAATCACATGGTGATTGGCATGGCATCTAATGCCAACCCGATACATGTCATTTCAAAATTATTAAGCTTATTGGGACCGATGCCATATTTTGATAGTTTTCACGAGTTTTAACAAACCCTATATCAGTCGATGCCTAGCACAAGGGTTAGTTTCGCTATGTCCGTTTTAAGAAATGAAATGGTTATAGCGGTCCGCACCACATTTTATATAAAAAAATATTTATTAAGCAAATATAATTATGGAAAAAACAAAGGTATTTTTTTACATGTCAATGAGTCCGCACAAATTTAAAAATATGTCAGTTAGTAGGTTTTAAAATTGCTCACGTTATTTACCGATGAGCGATGACTAAGGGACCGTTCCTAATTATAAGCTATTGCATGTACCCTACATTTATCTAACTACTTGTTATCAAGTAACGAATGGCGTACAAGTGTTGCAAATTGCTGTTATTATGAGGAAGTAACTATACAGTTGTACAAGTCAACAACTGTACAAGTCTATTTATTATCGTTATCAACAACAATAATAGTAATAGCTCATAATGTTCCACTGCTGGGCTCGGGCTTTCCAATTCTAAGGGGAACGGCCAGTACACCCGCCACGCGTGTCCAGGGACCTTGGCGGGTTTGACACATCGATTATCGCAATGTTTTCCATCCCCGTTAGCATATTATTACGTTAACTCGACTCCATCCAGCGTCGCGTCGTTCGTATAATCGACGATCCCATACTTACAGGCGATTTAGAATTGCTTAGCCTTCGGAGACACTACTTCCCTTCGCGTATTCTACCGCTTGTACAACGGAGTGTTCCGGGGAACTGTTTGATCTGGTGCCAACGCCTCATTTTTACAACCGCATCGTTCGCCAGCGACGGGATGTTCACCCCTATTTCCTAGAGCTCCCACGCTCAACTACGCAACGGTTCTCTAGAACGTTTATTCCGCGTACAACAATGATTTGGAGAGAACTTCCCGCCGAGGTTCTTTCGTTATAAAATTTCTTAGAGGCCGGCAACGCGTTGGCAACGCCCCTGGTGTTGCAAACGTCCATAGGCGACGGTAACCACCTACCATCAAGTAGACCGTCCGCCTGTTTGCCTGCTTCAGGCAATAAAAAAATACCGAAAGGAAGCTACAATGGCCGCTTTGACGTTTGCCTGGTAATGAAGTTTCATGTAAATTAATAACTACGTTTGAAGGATTAAATTACCATTCTTTATGGTCAATAGTGTTGTATTAAGTCGCAAAATTTATCGAATGAATAATTTTAACACGTGAGTTCACGTGATCACGTGACTTAGGAACTGAGATAAAGTTGTAAATAGAACTGTTAAATTAATTAAAGACATGTGAGAATAGATAATATGATGTGATGATAAGAGTGACGACAATGAAAAATAGCAAATATATTATGGACGTATAGACAAAGAGAAGGTGCCACACCTTCTCTTTGTCTCTTTCTGTATGTATTTGTTTGTTGTGTCTAAACTCCCCAAAGATCACTGTCTAAATTTGTAAACAGTCATTTATATGTGTATATGTAACTCTTTGTATATATACATACATACATAACTTCACGCCAGGTCCCTTGCGGGGTAGGCACGAACAACAGAGCGCCATACAGGCTTATTCTTACACACCTCACTTGCTTCTTTGACATTCATAGCTCTTGTCATGCACGCTCGTCTGTTCTTAAGGCTCCTGACATCACCTTCTGCTAATACACGATCAATTTGATCATGGAAGGTGTGTCGTGGCCTTCCGCGACTTCTGCATCCATCCACTTTTGCATTGTATATCTGTTTAGACATTCTTTCATCATATATTCTTTCCACATGCCCGAACCACCGGAGCATTCCTTTCCTTACCTTCACCCCGACACTCTCTTTCAGACCAACTCTCTTTCTTACTTCGGTATTACGAACGCGGTCCGCGAGCGTCACTCCGCAGATTTTGCGCAGTGCTCGCATCTCGACCGCGTTTACTCTACTTTCATGCTCTCTGTTCCATACCCAACTCTCGCTTCCATACGTGAGCGTAGGTACCAGCACCGCGTTGTGTATGGCAAGCTGGGCTTTCTGGCTGAGGTTCTTAGCGCCTAGAAGTTTACCTAACGCTCCATTCACACTATTCCCCAAATTTACTCTTCTTTCTATGTCAGCGGTGTACCTTCCATCCCTGCTAAAAGCACATCCAAGATATACAAACTCATTCACTTGTTCCAGCATAACATCATCGACCATTATCCTTGCATTCGTTCTGGTTTCTTCTCTTTCAAACACCATAACCTTTGTTTTCTTCGCATTCAAATGTAAGCCTCTCGCCTGACAGTCATCTTTCATCATTGTGACTAGTGTTTGCAGTTCTGATGGCGATTCGGCTAAAAGCACGGCATCATCCGCATAAAGCAAAGTGCTAACAACTAGATCACCCATCCGCACCCCAACATCCATCAATCTTAATCTCTGGAGACAGTTGTCTAGATATAGGATGAACAGCAAAGTTTGTATATATAGTTGTATATAAGTATGTATGTGTATTTTTATTTACTATAAATATATATATATATATATATATATATATATATATATATATATATATATATATATAATATAATTATATATACGATCATGAATTCGCAACGATGCTGGGATGAACCTATATGTAGAGATTAAACACAGAACTTCTAAATTCAACTAACTCTACAGGACGTGCCCGCATCCTTGCCGTTTCTCGCAAAGAGTCTGGTTTTTGGCTCCAAGCTATCCCCTCCCCAAACATAGGTACATTATTGGATAATACTTCCTTTTCTTTGGCTATAAACCTGCGCTTAGGTTCTCGCATATGTGCACCACACACATGTGTCTGTGGTATAGAGGTAATCGACCCGGGATACCACGGTCTTTCTTGCCGCCGCAGTGCCGGCAGATGGTCACGCCAAGCCGCCCTGAATGATGTCTTACGGAGGGCGCTTGCCACCGCTAACGTGCCGGCTCTATTGGAGCCGAACGGTATTGCACGTGATGATGGCATGCGCCCTGACGGAATGACTCTAATTCCCTGGCAGCGTGGCAAGCCTTTGGTGTGGGATGCGACTTGCGTAGACACGTTGGCCGCATCCCATTTACCAAACACTTCTAGATCGGTCGGTTCGGCGGCGGAAACAGCGGAATCGCTCAAGCGGCGGAAATATGCAACCCTCAGTGAGAGTTATATGTTTGTGCCGTTTGCTGTCGAGACGCTTGGACCGTGGGGTCCTGAGGCCATGAGCCTCTACCAAAATTTATCAAAACGACTCATCGACTCTTCAGGTGATCAGAGGGCTGGTGCCTACCTCGGCCAACGGATCAGTATGGCGATCCAGCGAGGAAACGTAGCCGGCCTTCTGGGCACCTTACCCATAGAAGACGGTGATCTGGGCTCAGTATTCTACTTATAGTCTTGAGGGACTATGGGTAGAATACAATACAAATAAGTTAAGTTTTCTTACATTGCATTCAATAGTATGTAATTTATATTATAGTTATTAAAAAACAAAAACAAAAAAAATTCTATATATATTTCAAACTAAATATGTAACGCACTAAATACCGATCCATTATTAGAAATGTGAAATTATCTCCAGAAGGTTGTTCGGAACTCAAAGTCAAAGTAATTTATTTGTTTGAAACATGGACAATTTTGCAGATGTTATGCTAAGTCATGAGTTACATGTTTCGCCTTGACAGGCATACAAACTTTTTGTAGTTTCGGTTACAAGCCGTTTGTTGTCCTTACGACTACACAGATTATATGATTATATTATTGATTATGATGATCTTGTTACTATTTAAACAAATGTTTAGTATACAATTATGTCTCTTTTATTTAATATAAGTATCATAAAAACAATTAATTTAAAATAATGTCAATAACAATTTTATATAATTTAGTCAATTAATTATGTTCTTATTACTCGTTTGCTTAAAATTAAAATATTCATCGGTGGTATAAAATGCCATGCGTATCAGCCACTCTGCTACTTTTATTTTAAAATATTTTAAGGGGAGTGACTTAAAATTTTCGGGTAAATGGTTATAAATATTGACACACATGGAGTAAGAGCTTCTTTGGCATATTACCGTTCTACTATTGGGCAGCATAAGTCGGTTAGGATTTCTTGAATTAAAGGTACTAATATCTTTAAACCTTACGAATTGTTTACGATGATTCTTAACAAATATGCATGTTTCGTAGATATACAAGCAGGGTAATGTTAGAAGTTTATACTTTTTAAATAGAGGTTTGCAGCTTACAGTAGGTGCAATATCGGCTATTGCACGAACACATTGTTTTTGAGCAATAAATGCTTTGGATATGTGTACCGAATTTCCCCATAACAGTACGCCATATCTAAGATTTGAGGCGACGTATCCGTGGTATGCATTTATTGCAGTGTTTTGGTTGCTTACTTTTCCTAGCCTCCATAAAGCATATGCAAAGTTGTTAATTCTTGTGCATAGCTTATCGATGTGTTGTTTCCATGTACAACAATCATCGATAATAATGCCAAGAAATTTGGCAGATGTGACTTCTTGTATACTTTTCGCGTTATAATTGATATTTAAATTTTGCTTTTTACCTCCTTGATTATGAAATTGTATATATTGTGTTTTTGTCATAATTATTTCTAGATTATTATTTCTTAACCATTCAATTAGATTAGTAATTTCTATATTTAAGTCAGTATTATACTTTGATTTATCTATGCAAGGGACAACCAACGCAATGTCATCTGCAATAAGGGAACAGTGATTTATGGTAATATTGGGAAGGTCATTTATATATAAGAGAAATAAAAGCGGGCCAAGAATACTGCCCTGCGGCACGCCATGTTGATTTACTCTCATCAAGAAATCTCTGGTAGCCAAAAGACCGCCAATTGTACTAGTTATATTATTGTTAATGTCATGTGTATTATTTTCTTGTGTGCAATAAAGAATATTCTATTCTAAATAATAGAAAGTTCATTTATAAAATTTAGCATCCCAGGAATCGATCCCGGAGCCCTCTGTGTTGGAATGTAGTCGTCCGCCAAAGACTTATCCGACACAACCATAGAAGCCATCTTGCGTTTAAATTAACTACTTATAATTCCAAAAACTTGTAGATGCGACACGCACTTCATTAAATATTTTACGACACCATTGTAATGTTTCAAACCCTCCATAATGGCTGGCCGTACACGTAATTTTGATAAATATTTGCGTACTGTAGTGAAATTGCGACAACTTCCTAATTTTCCCTTCTCATGCGATTTTAATCCACTGTAGGTAGTATCGGCTTCTAGCGAATAAGATTCCCTAAAAACATTATATACCTTGTTTTTTTTCTTGCAACATACATTTTTGCGTGAGATTTTAGTTGTGTCTTTACGTCTGGTCCGTTCATTTTCCTTGACTTCACTTTTATAGATTTTGGCTCCAACGTCTTTGGCATTAATTTTGCCAATAACGCCGTAAATACGAAAAATGACAGGTGGACTAACTACTGTCGGTTAAAATTTCAGATAGGCTCCATACATCTATGGCCTTACTTATAATCGTTTGTTAAATTTTAAGAAACTGCTCAGCAACTGATTAACGAAAATCTTACCCATAAACTCCACTTAAGGATAAGAAGTGGTGGTAAAGTAACTCATAAATAACTGTCAAAAATAACCAACATCGAGAGGTAGGTAAGTGACTGTAAAGAGGCAAGATGGCAGGTTTTATTTGAAACATCCATTTTTTAGGGGCTTAAGAGTGTCTTATTTAAGAGATGGCTAATCCTTTCTTAACGACATTATTATAATTAAGGCCCTTAATGTCAAAATACAACTGATGGTAGGAAAAGTGACTGAATAATAAGATCTACGATATATCAGTGATGTGGCACACAGAATGTGGTAATACTTAGCAAGCACTCTATCGAATTGTATTCGACAAGATGATTCGATAGAAGTTGTTATACGAGTATTTATTTTAATTTAGAAGTAACAAGGTATTTTATTGTTGGTTTTATTAAAATTTATTAATTTAATTTAAAAAATTAATTTTATTTAAAATTTAACAAAATTGGGTCGTTTTGGTCTTAAGCCAAAAGGAAAGTTTGCACTGAAAATCAGCATTGTGTCGGATATAATTCCGGCACAGCAATATGCTGAGCGCAAACCTTGTTTGAAAATGCGGCGTACAAATTCTCAAAATTTGCTGTGTATAATAATGTATAAGGTATGTAATTACGTCGCTATTTCTTCAAATACATTTTTTCTTTCTTTATGAGCCGGCACTTAGAAATTCAAACGTCATTAAATGGTGTGCAATTAAATGCAAAACTCCTGTTTGTATTGTACGAAAATGATCTTCTAAGGGAAAACAGTGTAAACATATACATAAAAACCCAGCAGTTCCCGAGACTGGCTGTGAAAACAGACAGAACTAACAACCGGCTACGGAACACTTAAGGTCTTATTCATATTGAGTTAGACTAACTTACAAACTTACTCGCAATATGAATCAGGTCTTTAGTGTTAAGTTGTGAATATGAGTATTCATCGCAAACGAATTAAGGGTAGTTGAGTTAACTGAAATCTTGAACTTAAGATGTTGTACTTACAAATTATGGCATCATTTCTTGAAGGAGTTAAATAGCATGGTAATTGTCGTTTGTACATTAATTAAATTAATTTATATCATGATATTTTAAAAACTTTTCTAATGTAGCCATCCAATTGCATGGAATGGACCAATTTTTCTATATTATAATATATAATAACAGCCCATAAATTACCCACTGCTTGGCTCGGGCCTCCCACTATAGGGGAACGGAGAGTATACCCGCCACGCTAGTCCAAAGCGGCTTGGCAGGTTTGACACATCGGTTATCTCATCTATCTCTTAATATATAATATGCCTTAGAATTGCCAGGTAAAAAACAATTATAGTAAACGTATATGTCTGAAGAGTTAACATAAAAACTATAGAGTATTCATACTAAAAAGTGATCATAGACACTTATTTTTTTCCTTCTATTAAATCGAAAAAACTCGAGAGTTATTAAATGAAAAAAAGACGGGGCTATCTTTAATCTAGCTCATTCGGCTTCATACGGCTAATTCACGAATGACCTCTTAGTGTCGTGCAATTGTTCAATTTGTTCTTAGATAGCGTTATGTCTTGGTACAGTTCACAAATATCATTGGATATTTGCAATATACTTGGCTTATAGACCGGCGTCAGAATGCGTTTCCGTTTTGTGCTGAACTCATTTAGTTTACCGTAAATTGTCGTGGTGATATGAATTTTAACTATTATCCGTGCAGGTGGTAGGGCATTTGCCCGACTGGATGGCTACCACCCCTGGTCTAAAGTATGTTGCCATAACAACCTTGAGTTGTGTTCCGGCATTAGTGACCAGGTTCCAGTCTCCCTTAAGAGAGGAGCAGCACATTGTAGCACCTTTGGTTTTGCAAATGTCCATAGGCGATGGTAACCGCTTTTCATCAAGTGGGCCATCAGCCTGTCTGCTGAACTCCTGCAATAAAAAAAACTAAATCTTGAATCTATACAGATTAATAATAAAACTTGTTTTTTAAAAAGGTTTTTAAATACAAGCTTTTGAGATCCTGGATACCATGTAGCAGCAGAGTGCTAGATGAGACAAGTAAAACCAGCCCAAACACGACGGGTCTATCTTGGTTAGTACAGGAGTTCCTATGGCCACCTTCCGACTCCATCATTGGATCAGCTCCATGGTACTATAGTATTGCACTGTCACGCGATACACATATGTGTGCAAAATTTCAGCTCAATCGGAAACCGGGAAGTTAGTCAAATTTAACTTGCAAGATTCCACCCGAACTTCATACATACATAGGTATATCCATTGCAAGTTATATAAAAGCTTGTCAAATTGAAGTGTCTTCTTGTAATGTCAAAATAACACAATAACAAAATATTAATTTTTAAATTTTTAACGGCTTGGCCGATTTTGACGGGACTTTCACTGGCAGATAGCTGATGTTATAAGTAGTAACTTAGGGTACTTTTTTTAGGGTACCGCGAAAAAATTGCACGCAGGCGAAGTCGCGGGCACAGTATTATATTGTAGTATTATAAAGTATATTGAAACCAAAAAAAAACTTTTATCGTAGTTTGTTCGTCATTACAATGTTATTCGTTATATGGTCACGAAGTCAGGAACGCATTCTAAAATCGAGCGGCCAAACTATCCTATTTAAATATTATAAATGCGAAAGTTTGTAAGAGTGTATGTATGGATGTATGTTTGTTACTCTCACGCAAAAACTACTGAATGGATTTTGATGAAACTTACAGTAATATAGCTTACACATCAGAATAACACATAGGTTATAATTTATAAAGATATACGGCCTTATAATAATCTTGTTAAAAAACGATTAGGCATCTCTTAAGTAAGAGTATCAGAATCAGACCCTAATCAATGAATATCTTTTTCTTCACTTATAAACGTGTATTACCTGTTGTTTAAGAGGAGGCACGGATAAACGAAATTTCAATGATTAACGTAGGTTATACCCAAAATATTTGACTAAAGCGGAGTATATGGGTAATATTTTAATTAATCAGTTGCTGAGCAGTTTCTTTAAATTTAAGGAACGATTATAAGTAAGGCCCATAGTGTGAATTATCCAAAATATAACGATTTTCCACCACTATGCGGGTGAAACCGCGGGCGCAGCTAGTTGTATGATAAATTCATTTTGTTGTATTATGATGTGTACTGTGAATACATCATGAAATGTGGCCAAGTGGCCACATTGTAGAAGATGTATGATGTACTTTAATGATGTTGCAGTAGTGAGATATGAATTATTTGGCATTTGTCTCTGCGCATCATTTGAGAATAATGCAGACAAATAATGTGGATGCTAACATAACATAACTATAATTAAAATTACGACGTAATATTTCATGTCGTTCTTTGTTCGCCGCTTCGTATATAGTACTATTCATTAACTTGTCTTGTCTTAATGTTAGAAAGGAGGCGGGGACTTTTTGGCCATTGAAATGTAATCAGTTGAAATATAGCCTAAAACTTGTTTTTTAAAAAGTTTTTAAATACAAGCTTTTGAGATCCTGGATATCATGTAGCAGCAGAGTGCTAGATGAGACAAGTAAATCGAGCCCATACACGACGGGTCTATCTTGTTTAGTGCAGAAGTTACTGTGGCCACCTTCCGAATCAGTCATCAGATCAACTCCATGGTACCATATTATTGCATTGTCACGCGATATACATATGCGTGCAAAATTTCAGCTCATCGGGTCCCCGGATGGCTTTAAACCACAATTGGAACCGATAGGTGGCGCTGGGATCGGGTCCTAGATTTTATTTTTTCAGAGCAGGACAACGTGTGCCGGGGCCGCTAGTTATATATAAATAATAGTAGGATAATAACTGCTACGGACAAAAAATGTATCCCGTTGAGAACACGCTTTGACTTTTAGAATGGCCTCGCTAATCCATTAGATGACATAATATACAAACAGACTAAATAGCGTGAATATTTTCATGTACTGCTATATGGGTTATTAACCTATAAAGTATTGAATCACAAATGAAACGTTGACAAATTGCCAAACTTAAAGAATTGTTGGCTTCTTACACTTATTTTACTCATGCCATTGATCCGTTGAATTTGAGATACTACGGGATGACAAAATCAGTTTACGCCATAATTATCAATCAAAATAGGCATTTAAATTTTATATTTCACTAGAGGTCCCGAACCTGATCCCAGTACCACCTTCTGGTTCCAATTGTGGAATCTATAGCATCCGGGGACTTAATCGAACAAAAATCCATCAAAATCAGCAAAGTCGTTTTCAAGTTATGCGCGTATATACTGTTACGTACGAGCGGGGTTACGCACTTATGGATTGGAAGAAAACACCAGTTTTTAATTTAAAAGCTTTTATTGACTTACTCAGCCGCACGTAGTTCCTGTCTGCAGGGTTGCCCCTATACGCACGACCAACGAAGCACAGTCCCGATGTTAAGTTGTCACACCCTCAATACCGTCGCCGATATTATCGCGGGTAGCTTGCTTCTGGTTCCTCTTTCGAACTGCGCTACACAGCTCCTTCACGTATCTGTCCACCAAACTTGTCACTAAATTCACCACTTAATTCGTCTCTGTACTCTATTAACCTTCTCTGATAACTCTTTAGTATCGCACTTGTCGTTTCACCGTCTTGGACTGAACTCAACTTTAAACTGCCCGGTAGGCGCGCCTTACGCTGTTTATATACTCGGAAGAATTTTCTAGAACCCATCTATCTATCTCCGTCTCTTCCTTCCCGAACCTTCTGTTCGGGAACTTTCGTTTATACATCTATCCCTTTCTAACATCTATCTATCTCTTTCTTTCGGTCATCGTCTATCCCTTTCTAACATTTATCTATCTCTTTCTTTTGTTTATCGTCTATCTCTTTCTAAATATATCCGTCCTTGTCTTTTCCTTCCAGAAATTTCTAGTTCTTTCTAAAAGTTCTATAACTGATTTACGCTGCTGGGCAGTTCCACCCTCGGTCGCCACAATACATTTCTACAATTCATTTTTATTGATCTAGATTTGAATCAAACACAAAAAATGAAGATTTAAAGTGTTCAAGTTATATAAATTCAATTTTATGTTTTTTTTTATTATATAAGATTATTTTGTTGGTATGTTAGATTTGACAGTTTTTGTATTTTAACAAATAAATTATTTTTTATTGCTCCCGTTTGCCAGGTGGTAGGGCATTTGTCCGATTGGATGGCTATCACCCCTGGTCTAAAGTATGTCGCCATTGCTACTTTGAGTTGTGTTTCGGCATTAGTGACCAGGTTCCAGTCTCCATTAAGAGAGCAGCAGCGCATTTGTAGCACCTTTGGTGTTACAAATGTCCATAAGCGATAGTAACCTCTTTCCATCAAGTGGGCCGACTCCCTGTCTGCTGAAGTCCTGCAATAAAAAAGAAATTAAAACAAAATGTCTCCTACTGTAGACTGTTCGGATATTAAATACCTCAGTTTGGTAGACGTTGAAAAATAATGCAATAACGAAAAATAAACTTTTTAATTATAGAAACATGTAAAAATTAAACAACTTTTGATATAGCAATCCATTAATAAATTCTTAAAATTAAGAACAGTCAGTGTTGAATAAAGGGCGGCCTTATCGCTTTAAGCCATCTTGTCTAGATAACCCCCTAAACTAAGGAAAATATTAACACAACAGTGGCGGTGAAGATAAAAATTAATAAGAAACATTCTAAGAATAAGTAAAAAAAATAATAATAATATACTTTATATACTATACAAAAATAAGACCCCATACTATTTAGCGAATCAGCACAATGTTTCAGACTTGGGAGGACCAAAGATATTTAGTAACCATCAGTTTAAAAGACAATATGGATTTAACTTCTATGAAGTTGAGTGGCAGTGAGTTCTATAAACGGACGGCCTATACCGTGAAAGAGATGTCAACGAAGGAAGTCGTGTGTACATGTGTCATTAAGGAGAGATGTTTTCAAATCAAAACATATTGTTCCAACATTAGTGTTTAACCGACTTCGAAAAAAGGAAGAGGTTCTCAATTCGTCGGGTTTTTTTTTTTTTTTTTTTGCTTTTTTTATGTATGATTGCCGATTACTCCGTGATTTATGATCCTATTTACGTGATTCTTTTTTTGTTCGACGCGGAATAGCTGCCATGTGGTCCCCTAAAAATTTGACATAGTTTGGCCCAGTAGTTTTCATTTACGAACATTTTTTTGTTCCCGTTTCTTGGGACCTATATTTTTTATTTAAGAAGCGCGGCACCATTCGTAGGTCCACCCATACATAGCTAGACACTAAAAAGTAACAAATAAAATATAAAAAGCTTAGTAATTTTCAAAATATAGTAATTTTTATGTTTTACTTTGCACCGACTTCAAGATGTTTTAGATAATATATATTAATAATAATAGCTTTAGAAATAAGTTATTTTATACATTTTAGTTTTTGAAGTCGGTTTTTTTAAACGATGTTTTTATTTTACATTAGCCAAAAACGTAACCCTCATGCAGTCATATCCGTTCATCCGTTTTTGTTTGGCTACCAGGTTTGTATGTGTGTTTGACGGGCAGATGTAGTCTATGCTATATATAAACACATATTGATTAAGTATCGTTAGTCAGATCTTGAAAAATCTTGATGATCTTTATGACGTTTTTAACTATATAATAATAATATTAACAATAAGTATTAAATACTGTACAATACTGTTTTTTTGTCCAAAAAAAATGACTTTTTTATTGAAGTCCCATGGGCTTGCCTAGATCCCTGCGGCCGGGTACTACACACCCCTTACACCCCCGGGTAAAAAGATTCCAGATTTTGTTTCAAATTCAAAATCACATTTTTACACTAAGTTCCACTGGAGAACAGCTTTTCAAGGTCTATGTACACTTTAATTTATCTTGTCTCTTCTGTGCAATAGCGTAGCTTTTGAGCGCTTATGATACCTAGGGTTTGAATACTGTATCCCCAAAACTAAAAAATAGAAAGAACAGTATCAAAATATCTCAGTATTAGCGCTCGCTTCACAGCGATAGTGTTGTAGCGTCGTGTCAATTTTATAAGTAAATAAAAACAATTGACCTTCAACATCAAGAGTTGGTCACTAGGTTAATGGCAACTGCAATAAAGGGACTGACAAAAGATTTAATTGATGCTCCAAAAATTTTTGATTATTTGAAGAACTCCTGTGTGATGGTCTAGAATCTCATGCAAGATTTAACAAAGTAATTTGCATGAATAACTATTGAAAGAGCTTGATATAGCGATTGCATTATTCCTTGCAGTGCGGTCATGTAGAAATTTTTTCGTTGTATATTAAATCTTCTGTCACAGACGTTACTTTTTAAACTTGTTCAGCTTTTTGAACGTTTCCTGGAGTTTTGTTAAAGAGCATATTACTTTGCTCCACGAAATTATAGTAAACTTTATTTTAAAATCATAGACACACTTCAATTTCATTGGTATAGATATTCAAATAGTATTAGTAAATGAAATTTCCAAGCGTCCTTATGAATGAAACTCGATACACAGCGCGTCTCGTGATATACCTATAGCAGATATTTTAGTCTTACCACATGTTTACGACACGGCGCCCGGTGTTACGATGACGCTTACATACAATTAATGCCGCAGTTAATTTTAAGTCTATAGAAGATACTAATTAAAAATTATATCTTCTTTACATAGAACAATGTCGCTTTCCGCATCTGTATGTATATTCATTAACTCTTCCTAAACCACCTATCGGATTTTGAAGCGGTTTTCACCATCAATTAATTGAATTAAATAAATAATTATTCACTGAAGGCTTATATAATACTAAGAAATGGCCGCGACTTCGTCCACGCTAGTTTAGTTTTAGTAAACACCGTTGGAATTTATGCACCCGGATAACTACATACAGCTCCTGGTAAAAATCCCGCAGGATTCCCTATCACACACAAATATTACAAAAAAATGACTATCTATTATTAAAAAATCATATTGGAATTCGATTTTCCACTTTTAATCATTCCCAGAAAAATCCACGGGATTCCCAGGATAAAAAGTGGCGCTGATTTTAGGTGTAAGAATTTGCTGTCGAACAGCGAAAACCGCATCGAAATCGGGCCAGTAGTTTTTACAGAAATCCCGAACAACATAGAAGATATAAAAAATAAAATTGCATCGTATTCTCTATCGTTTATATTGTCTAATCAAGTGGGTTTTTTTTTAAATAGCTTCAATGTACAGACACGGCATGTTAAGAGTTTATAATAACCCTACTTAAGTTTTTATGTCAATAAAACACAATTACTTCCTAATGGATCCGCGGCATAACTGTGAGGAAAAGTCTAGGAAATAATAATATATTTTTATTTTTAACCATATATAATATTCATGGTATTTTAAAACTACGAAGAAAACATGGTATTATAACTCACGCTGCTTCATACCAACATTGTTTCAGAATAAGAACTACTAACTTTAAACCAACAATATTAATTTATGCCGTAGTTCCACAGTTGAAGACATAGGGATCAGACAAAATTTTAATCTCAGCGCATTTCAACACTTTGGCATCTATCCAAGCGATATTTCACGTAGTACAAAACGAACACAAATATGATTAATTTGTATACAGTGTACATTAAGACATCCTAAGTGCAGAATCCAAGGAAACCAGACGCGAGGGGAACCCCGTCTAGACAGCAGACAACCTTTGAGAGCGACCCTTGTATTGATCTCTTATTCTTCGATTGTTAGTCATTCTTGTGATCGTTTTGTTTGTGATTTGTGTTAATAAAATAATTTAGAGCTTGAAGCATCATAAAAGTTTCGTAACGAAATTTTGATCTGTTCACTCTTATTTTTTGAATTATGAATGGAAAATTCTAGAAGGTTAGGCCTATACTTAGAAAAGTACTTTTAGAGAATATTGGTTTGAAGAATATAATTACAGTGTAAACTCCATGTAACGTGACTCGATTTAACGACAGACTCCCATAAGCGTCGAAATCAGTTGGATTTGGTTGGTATAGCTTGTTTTCCATATAATGATACACTCTATATAGCATTACAGCTCTCTCAATAACGACAACAATAAAGTATTAAAAAGTACCTATAAGTTTCCAAAATTAGAAAAAGCTCCGCAGCTGTGTACGTCCTGTTATCGCTTTATTATCCTAGCCCGTAATTAACTCGACTGTCGGCATCATGCATATCGAAGTTTCTAAGAAATTCCGAAATTCTGAAATTGTTAGGTACTTGCTTTATCACCAAGATGCCTCAATATCGCAAGATATGAATAAAAAAAATACAACAAAATTATTGGTGCAGCAAAAGACGTCAGACAAAAATAACAGACTTCTCTCCATTTAACGAAAACTCTATATCGCCATAAAATGCACAGACCCTTCACTCTCGTTATATAGATTTTACACTGTAAATAGTTTTTAAAATTAAATGACATAAATTATAAACTAGTACAAAGATGCAAACTTATATTGTATTCTAACTGTAATCTCTTAAGAGTAAATAATATACTGAACCCAGGTCATCGAAGTCAATGGGTAAGGTTAGTTAGCCCTGTAGGCTAGCTACTTTATCTCACTGGATCTCCACTACAATACTGATCCGTTGTCCGAGGTAGAAACAAACCCTCGGATCTAAGCGTTTTGAAAGCTCTTTGAAGAGGCTCATGGCCTCAGAACCCGAGGGTCCAAGCGTTTCAATAACAAACAGCACAAAGATAGAATATAACTCTCACCTAACTTTGACATTAAATGTGGGTGGTACATTAGTCACCGCTGTGGAAGCCTTCGTTGTGCGTGGACCCATAGACATATCACCTGCACATGCCGTCGAGATGAGAGCGCGAGTGTTCTTCACTCTCTCCTCCCGTGGGGCGAGTTACAAACCGCCCCACGCACGTAGAGCTTGATGATGGCGACGGATTAAAAGAAAGTCCCCCAGCAGTGGAAGGGGCCTTGCAAGGCCCACTCCTGCCAGGGCTGCGGATAGGCTAAGTCATATACCCGTAGCCCTGGTATAATGGGAAAGACGGAACACCCAAGGGTTTTAGAGAGTATCCCTAACTGGGGAGTGGCAATAGCATAGTACCAGTTCTGTCTGGGCATGCTAGTGCCACGCCCGATCTGGCAAATCCCACTCTAGTTTGCGAATTATCCCCCCAAGGTTCTGCAAAATAGACCCATAGACACTTGTCGGATTTTATTAGACAGTGTTTTTATATAATTTTGTACCGAAAACGTCTGAATATTTTATCTCAAAGGAAATGTTTCTTAGTCACACCGATTCTATTCAATTCACATATTAACAAAATTTCGTGGAATCCTATTATGTGCGACCAAAACAAAGACGTTTCCTTATCACTTTCAGTACAGATGAAATGTAAAGTTTACTTTTCCTGATGTTGTTCAGTTTATATTATACTCGTAGTTTTGGCAACAGTTCAATTCGATCCAGGTACAACGAAATGACGTTATCCAGCCACGTCAGCGAACTATGAAATTTGTCTTCCTGTAATCTTGTGGTATTTTTCATTGCCTGAGGTGTAAGCTTGTAAGACTAACCGCATACGTCGTTTCATAAACAACTCGACTGTGCAAAGATGAGTCCGGTATTGACAAATCGTAGTACCCGCATAGCCTTATGCGATATTATCCGTGCAGGAACGGAGAAATAATACAATTTCCTGCGGCCGGGCTGCCTGTCGTAAGAGGCGACAAAAAACAAGCCACAGCCAGGTGGTAGGGCATTTGCCCGACTGGATGGCTACCACCCCTGGTCTAAAGTATGTCGCCAAAACAACCTTGAGTTGTGTTCCGGTATTAATGACCAGTTTCCAGTCTCCCTTAAGAGAGCAGCAGCGCATTTGTAGCACTTTTGGTGTTGCAAATGTTCATAGGTGATGGTAACCGCTTTCCATCAAGTGGGTCATCTGCCTGTCTGTTAAACTCCTGCAATAAAAAAAAAACAATGTATAGCACAATGTGTGAGCGGGACGGATGATGTGCAAGCGAGATAGAGCAACTATTAATATGTGTTGTCCGCTGCGATGACTAGACGTATGCAGCTCCCATAACTTCAATGAGATGTGGTAATTCCCAATATTCTTTGTTCGTGAGATCAGTTGGTCTGAGCTTCTTTCACATTGCAAATAAATTTGGTCTCGTCCTAAAACCTGATCATGTTCTCACCTTTAAAATAGTACTTTTTATCATTAGTTTTTAGTAGACATTATAGACTACTGTGGTTTTGCCTACTCTTGTTTATTTTGAGAGCAGACATTCACACGGGGTACATTGCTTTAAGTTTTTATGTAGGCGCTATTCATTCCCGTAAAATCTCGGTCGGTCCCACGAAAATTACTAATTTTCTAGAATATCAAATTTCCTCTATTCAGTCTCGGTATTAAGACTACATACTACCAAATTTCAGCTAAATCGGTATCGTGTTAGGTATTGCCGTTACTTTCGCATTTATAATTTTGGTTGTAACATAGGTAGGTAGTATTTGATTACTCAGCTGTATTCATAGTATATGATTTCATTCACGCTATCTTATCAGGTCAGGATCCATGTTGCTTGTTTTGTGATAACTTGATATTGATTGATGCATTACAATCCTAACATGTGTCGATCAACCGAAAAAACTTCCTTCCGATGTACTGTAAGTGTATAACCTCTTCATTTTTAGACGTTATCCTCATTTTTTTAGAGGGAACGGTTGGATATCCACCATGATAGTGCAAGGTGGCTTGGCTGGTGTCATTTCTATGTTTTCCATTAGATTTAAAAATTACTTTGATTTGCATGCAAGATTCGAACCCACGTCACTATAGTTTGGGACGCAAGTGCGTTAACCACGAATCCACGACGTTTTTTTCGCTCTATTACTAACTACTCAAACAAAATTATAATTGGAATTAGCCACACCTGTTGAATGGTCCTATCGCAAGGTTCACCCTGCGGACCCATCTTTCATACCTATTTATTAATTAGAATTTTTTGATGTTGGCAACTAATGAATTCAATTATTTGTAGGGTTGTGTATACAGTTTAATGGGTTTCGTCTGCATGCTAGTCCGTGTCAAGTGACAGTTGTTGCATTAATTTATTTGATGAATATCATCATTCTACGTGTTGCAGTTTTTGGCAAGAATTTATAATGAAGTTTTGCATTTTTTATAATTTAATACTGTAGTGAAATTGAACTAAAAATTAGATTGTCAATGGTCATATTAATTTTTTCACTAGATACTTGCTAGCATGTACTGGCGAAACTTCGTCCGCGTTGCCGTGACGTGACGACAACGTCTTTGTTAGTGAACGGCAAAGGCGCGGCTCCAAATAAAAAAAGAAGAACTCGACCATAGCGCTATCTTTTTCGCTATGTTTGTCTATCCCACACGGAAATGACAAGGTATCCTAAGTGTTTACCTGGAATATAATCTAACTCTGTATCGAGTTATATTTAAATGCATTCAGTAGTTTTCACATGATACTCTATCAGACAGACAAACATACTAATCTATTTTAATTAAAAAACAAATTTTTAGAACTCAGCGTCAGCACCTTCCGGTTCCAATTGTGAATCTAAACCGGCCGGGGGCACTCAAACACGCACAAAAAATTTCATCAAAATCGGTAAAATCGTTAAGTTACGCGCGTGCACACATATCTGCGATTCATTTTTTTTATATAGAAGACTAGCGGGCCCGCAACTTTGTTCCCGTGGAATTATTTTTCGTGGAACCCTAAAAATAGTAGCCTTAATTATTCTTTATAACATCGACTGCCAGTGAAGTCCCGTCAAAATCGGTCCAGCCGTTTCAGAGATTAGCCGGAACATCCAGACAGAGAACGTATACCTACCACCATCGCCATTATCTTACTAATATATAAAGCTGAACAGTTTGTTTGTTTAAACACGCTAATCTCAGGTCAACTACTGGTCTGATTTGAAAAATTCCTTCAGTGTTGGATAGCCTATTTATCGAGGAAGTCTCTAGGCTATATATCATCACTCTAAGACCAATAGGAGCGGAGCAGCAATGAAAAATGTTTCAAAATCGGGGACTTTGAAAACAAATTCCACGCGGACGGCGTCGCGGGCACAGCTAGTAGTACCTATGTATAAAATAAAGTCGTATTAGTTACACCATTTATAATTCAAGAACGGCTGTACCAATTTGGCTGAAAATTGGTGGAGAGGTGGCTTACAACCAGGAGGCAGACATAGAATGACTTTTTATCCCTTTGGAACCAGTAGGTGGCGCTGAGATCGGGTTCTAGAATCCTCCTAATCACCTGGACCGATTTTGTTTTTGTGTGTGTTGATTGGGTCCCCGGATGGTTTAAATTCACAATTGGAACCGGTAGGTGGCGCTGGGATCGGGTCCTATATTTTTATTTTGTCAGCGCAGGACAACGTCTGCCGAGACCGCTAGATATCATTTTAATCTTTAAGTTCATTTTTGTATTGGTGCATGATAAAGTGTTATCTATCTATACTTTCACACACATTGCAACCAGACACTTCGATTTTATTGTATTTTATAAATTTATACACTGTATTATCCCCGCAAATTGCTATTGCGCCTGGCCGCCATTTTGGTGACGTAACCGTAGCCGAACACTCAATACCGTTAGCATCGCTGGCCGGCGAGCACGCGTACATATCGAGTTGCGGATGACCTCACGTGAATGTTACTTTGACAAGGATCCAGCGCATTAGCAATTTGCAGGGATAATACGTACTCGAAGCCCCTACAGATTTAATGTATTAGTAGATAGAGATTATAGATTAAAATATATATGAAGTATTAAAAAGAATGACAAAGAAACTCTCCCTAACCAATTACGCCTTGACCATTTGCGAGCTGTTAATTTCACAAAGAGCAATTTCCCCATAGGTTTCCACCATACATACGTTTGTATATTACTGCATTTAATATAGACCGTTATCAGTACATAGACCGACAGTCAATAGTCGTTTTCATGTGTGACTGGACACATGTTAACATTTATTCTACGTTGGAAATAAATATATGTAATTTACAAAAAAAAAATATTTCATCAAAAACCGTAATAATCTAAACTATATAATACTGTGGTGTGATTTTATTTTAGCGTGTGTTATGTGAACATTTGGCAAGTTTGTAGTGTTTATTATTCAAGTGAATAATTAATGAGAAGTGGTCTATAATTTTATTATTATTAATAAAAATGATATTTAAATATAAACTAAATTACATATTTAAATAATACTTAAATATAAACATATACGGAAAGAAAAATAATATGAATAAAATTTGGGTCCCAGATCGTTGTCTGTTGGAAACGTTTCCAAAATACTGGCCACGTTTCCACGCTTATTCGTTGCTCCTAAATAAAGGCAAGCCTTCTAGTCGTGTGAGACTTGTTCCAACTATAATGAACTTAATCTCAATAAAGGCCATGAGCTGCGGTACCCCATATCCCAGTCTCCACACGAAAAATATGTATCCGTTACATTTTCAAATATTTTTTATAGTAACTGTCTCTCTGTGGTTTAAAAAATAAATGCCATTTTTTATGAAAGTATAGGTTTGGCGTTTGACCACTGTCATCTGATGTTGAGTGAGTCTAGGATGGAGCACGCTTACCTAGAAGATACCTATTCACTCGTGACTTGAAGACTTGAAGATTGTATTTGTCAGGAAAAAACAGGCTCCGGCAAATTAATAATATAATAATAATAATCGGCAGACAAACACACACATTGTATATCCCCAAATTAAGCAAGTTACGCTTGTGTTATGGGTAATATACAACGGACCACTCTGGGGCCGATCCCTGACACCCAGACCATGGTAAATAATGGAGAAAATACGTTTCCGAAATTTACTATACCGGGAATCGAACCTGGAGCCTCTGGGTTGCAGATTATTCCACTCTTCGGCAGTGCGCAGACCAGACCAGAAAAGATGAAGCGAAACGCTTTTGATTTTGATTAAAATTTGAGCAACAACTGCTATTTATGCGATGCTTAATCAGAGATGAACGTTCTCAGGTTTTTTCTGGGTGTGGTCTAAAAGTATGTATAGAGTAGACTCCCCAACGACTCGGGCGGATTTCAATGAAAATCTTACGGATCAAAATAGGAATTTTGTCGTAAATTATCGAATATGTTTCATTTCGCTATCTTGCACGTTTCAGAAGATAACGATGTCGCAAGTATCACTGCAAATGAAATGGCAAGCGCAGCTAGTTAAAAATACGTTTTTCTAAAATCTACTAACGAAATTAATTACATATTTTTAATACAAAACCATATTTGTACTATATAACCCATATAAGTGGGAAGATTTTTTATATTTGTGAGCAGAAGTTTAGTAGAGATATAGGATGTAGGCGACAAAAACATTGCAGTTTGGCGAAGAAGCTTTTAAAAATATTGCAAAATGTTTTAAAATATACGCTAGAAAATGTTAATTCTAAATTAACGCAAGATAAACCGCATTAAATACCCTATTTGTGACATAAGGTAAAAAATACAAAGGGAAATAACACGAGGAAAATTAAGGATAAACAACGAAATACCTAAACTATAATTCCACACTCAATTTTAAGTAGAACAAAAAATATATTTGTTTTCTCTGTTCTGGTGCCAAATGAAACATAACTCCAACAATAATCATTAGCTTGCAGCTGAGCTAATTTGAATAGTTCGTTTGCTTTTAAATATTATATAGTGTCATTTATTATTTAAATAGCGATATTTAGTAGTACCGTATGAAAATCGATATGTAATTTGTTCAAGGGCGGACAACACCCGAAAATATTCCAATATTCTAATTCAAGATATGTAATACAGTAATTTTTGTATTACAAAACATCAATTGCTTCATTTTTATTAATGACCAGTTCCTATATCTTACTATTCTTGCACTACCATCGGTTGAATGTTGACGTTTCTTGTATGGAGCTTATGTCAAATTATAACCGATAGTAAGGCAAATTAACGGTCTGTAAGATATAGGTATCATTAGTGATTATTGTAAGAAATCAAATATAAACAAAAATAATAGTTTAATCTTCAAATTACAATTTATCAATGCACAAAAATATGCTGGTAATGAAAGAAATCATAATAGTAAATTCTAATTTATAGACCTCTCGGACACTTCATACCCTATCAAAGACAAAGGTAAAAAGCTTGTAATTGTTCTTTAATCAATTCGACTACTTAATTTACTTACTATAGTAAAATTATTTTGTCCGTTCAGTTTGGGTCATAAATCATAGCTCGGCTTCAGCCCGACTAGGACGGGGAGCATTTTGCGCGGGCGGAACGCCATTATCGATAAAAACTCGATCTTATCAAAGAAAGCTTATCATTCTTATAAAAATCATTATTATCTTTTTTGCTGGTAATTTTAAACTTATATTTATTTTTAATATAACTTGTTACATTCTAAACTTTTGTACATATAGTTTTTTAATACATAGATATCTAATTAATAGTTTATTTTAAATAATTATTAATCTTATTTTAATAATACATTGTTTTATCTATTTTTTTCTTTCATTTTTATCACTCACCCACAAAAATCGATAACGCTTATCGACAACAATAATGCGCATCACTATGCCTGCCCATAAGGCCCGTCAGTGGAAGAAAGAGCGAAATACTCGCTTCACCGCTCCGATTATTTATGACCCAAACTGCACGGACAAAATAATTCTATTATAGTTAAATTAATCACTTTTAGTAGCAAACCCAAAACATTCGAATTTCTAATAATAGCATCAATGAAATAAATAATAAACTGATTAGGTGTTATGTTAGGCCCTACACAAATAACGCATCAAATCAATCTGGAAACCTTGAACTAAATCGGCAAGGAAGTACTACGAACTAAATGATTTCACAGTTATTTAAACAGTAACTGATATTTACATCAGTTTAGTTCAATATTGGATATCGATAAAGAAGGATAACTAAGGAGACCTTGCAGTTAATCAAAACAGTGTAAATTATAAGCGGACAAAATGCCTAAAGAAGTTAATGAAGAAGCTTGTTTGAAGTGGTCAAAGGAAGAAGTGAAATACCTAAAAGCATTTTATGCTACAACCAACGTAGTTAATGCAGCTGAGACTTGGAAAAAGAAATCAGTGTCTATTATTTCCCCAAAATCCGGTCGAATTTCTATACGACGTAAAAGTTCGAATAAAGATCAAAATGTTTCTAGTAGAGAGTCTGGATTCTTCACTAGACTCTTCGAAGACTTTAAAAAGGCAAAGGTTTCTGATTTCACCTATCAACCATCTAAAGTGCGAAGTCATAGTTCGTACAAACCATTTTGGGCTACAAGAGTAGCACAGCCTAGAGACGAGGCTAAAAAGAAAAATGATCCTGTAGAGTCTGGCGTCAAGAAAGTTTCCTATCTTGAAAGAAATAATGCTTCTGTTAATAGAAGCAGTATATTCGGGAAGAAAGGTCCAAAAGTCAACGCTGCGAAGGTTAAACCGTCGCCAGCGAAAAGGCTCTCAACTGTAGAAGTATGTAAAGAGTACAGTTTGAGAATGCCTCCGTATTACAATGGGAGCAAAATGTTCATGCCGACAGGGGAACGCCTGTTTTGGGTTTGTTATCGATTTTATCTCTGTGATTGCACAAATTATCGCATTATTTGGAAACCTCTACCGATTCTGTCACTATGATGATTTTTTCGTAGATTTTTTTAATGTTTGACTTATATTTACACAGATATAACAAGCCCTTTTCCATCATCGTGTTTACATCCGTAAATTATAAGCACACATAACTGGTTTTAGGGTTTTCAATAGATAACAATTTTGGTAAAGTCGTCAACCTTACTAGGATGGGTAACACTGTCTCGCAGCGCAACTGCGCCGATACATTTCACAGAGTCTGATATGTCTACCTATTCGAAACATGCTGTGCAACTCACTTTATCGTAGGTTAATTCAAAGCATTACACCGCTACTACATTGCCTGCGCTGAAAGACATCGGGCGCATTATGCGAGTGTCTGCGCTTTACGGCTCTCAATGCATATCGTTTTTCTTCTTTATGACGCAATTTTGATTTGACTCAAAGCCTGTAATCAACTGCGTCTGAGATACAGAGTGAGTGAACGCAAAAAACTTCGTTAGTTACCAATTTCTAACACACCCTTTTCGGAATTGACCTTTTATACGAATTTGAGGTACACTCGCAGATGAGGTGAAACTTGGACGGCCCTAAATTTATTGTTAGTTACGATATTGTTTATTTTATATACGTGACGTGCACTGGCATGCTATATTTTTTTTAAACACTAATATATTTAATGAATATGTCGGCTCTTTGACACATTTTTAATTTCGAAGGGACTTTTTGATCAAATTTAAATAATTATTTTATTAATCAGTATTTTCCATCCACAGCTAGGCGAGACTCGTCCATCTAGCTTCGGTCCAGCGACTTACCAGGACTTCAAGGAGATCAGGAAGCAATGCTTAGCCGACGGCAGGCTCTTCGAAGACCCCGAGTTCCCGGCCATAGACCGCAGTCTCTACTACAAGGAGAGGCTGGATAGACCGATCACTTGGCTTAGACCTGGCGTGAGTTCTCATTTAAATATAACTTTTCATGATCTGTCCAAACAACAAAATTTGCAAAATATAGTAATTTTTATAATTATTTTACTTCGCCACAACTTCAAAACGTAGAAAAAAATATTTTATGCTTTTTAGTAACTCTTTTGAAATTGGTTTGTATTTTGTTTAATTCAAACTTAAATCTATTTTAATGATTTATAATAATGATTTTCTATTTAGTAAAATTCATGAATTTCATCAAATTGAAAACGAGCTGTTTACTCATTTAAGTATCAGAAATAGTAACCGATTTTATTGTAACAAGTTTTTCACCCGACAGGAGATTGCTGATGACCCTCAGCTCTTCGTAGAAGGGTACAGTCGTTTCGACGTGCAGCAGGGCGAACTTGGAGACTGCTGGCTGCTGGCTGCGGTGGCCAACTTAACGCTGCATAGAAAGTGAGAGAATATCACAATTATGTCTTTCTCGTGGAACCCTTTTGTATTATGAAGTGAGAGATTTAAAAAAAACTTGACAATGTGGAGCCTCTAATAATTTCAACAAAAAATTGGCATAAGTAGAGAATATCTATTGGATATTTTTCAAGATATGCGTTGATAACGACGGCTTCCTTAGAGTTTGCTCTTTACAGTATTGTTAAATTTTTAAAAACTTGGTTGCTATGTTGCAATCAACAACGAACATAACATCCCCATCAAAGATCATTAAAAGTACATTTTCGCAGACTCCAAAGTTTTTTTCCTAGTGTTTGTTGGGCTCCCATAGAGTATAAATAACAACCACAAACAAAAATAAAATGTAATAATTAAAATGAAGAACTTGAACATTACTCATTGACACTTGACATCTTTGCCTTAAGTGATCACGGCTACTGAAAAGTGACTGAAACGTCAATATAAATATCAAATAAAATGCCGCGCTTAAAACCGTTAAAACGTAGTTTGAATTACTTATATTATATCACGCGCTTGACCGATTTTGTTAAATAATATATCAATGAGTCGAAACTGGCCTTATTACCTAGTAACATGATAATAATATAGATTAAGCATATCCGTTGTCCTTTAATGTACATTTGGATAAATAATCACATTATTAAAATATTTTATATCATTTATTTAACCGTTTCTCAAGTTATTGTTACAACCTAGGCGCCGAAAAAGTCAGGTTCCACGTACAGATTTGTGATTACTATTTATTACCACCCGTCGGCATTTGAACTAATAGCTAATAACATTGAAACCGTTGTAATTGTTTTATGATCGTCTTCTTTTGTTTACTTATTTGGCATTGGCATACGGCCTATTGTTCTATTGTAATCGTTAACACCCGTTTGCGGCTATGGTCATTAGTCAGGTGTTACGGATTTTAAAGTACAAGCTGATTCTCGTAAGTTCGGTCCACGTTGCCGGACGGGCACGTTGCATTTGTGCAGTATAAAACGATGGCTAAGAGGAAGGAGGGGGCAGTTGAGCGAGGACCACAATCAAGGCTAGAAGCGTGTACAATCGGGAACCATAGTGACGGATTTTGCGCGTTTTATTGAATTACGACCTTCTACATCTCGTTTGGATTTGTTGTGTTCGGTTATATTTGTACCTGTGTTATACGTGTTTGTATAGTTCTAATAAACTGTAATACTAGCGGCCACATTTTTATAGGCAACCTAGCAAATATATATTCCGAAAACTCTTTGTTTGTTCACCATAAACTTAAATCTAGACAATTGATATGGATACATTTGCATTAGAACAATGGGCGGCCTTATCGCTTATAGCGATCTCTTCCAGGCAACCCAACCCTTCCCCCATATATAGTTATATATAAAAACTATATTTGAATTAAATAACACGTGGACGTAGTAATCTTGCAGCCGTTTCGTTATAATACAGTAAAAGCTCTTTATTCGCGTAGTATATGTTCCATAAATATGCCGCGAATGCAGAAACCGTGAATACGTAATGCTAATTTATATGGGACTAGAGTTTACCCCGCGGCTGCGCCGCGGGTTAACCTCTAGTGCGTGTCTCTTGTTTATAGAGCAAGTGCTACAGGTTATATTTTAACATTTTTATGTATTTGCGCACAGAAGATTCACTTCATTTTATATCGCTAATTATATATACCATCCCCCGTCTATCTGTCAACAAAATAAATTACAAAACTTGACCAAAAAGGCCAAAATGGTCTAAATAACCAAAAGACCACAGTGACCGACATTGCTAAAATGACGGAATAGGCAAAAACGACCAAAAAGGCCAAAATAATCAAAATAGTCAAAATTACCAGAGGCCAAAATGACCAAAAAGGCCAAAATGACCAAATAGGCCAAAATGAACAAAAAGGCCAAAATGACCAAATAGGCCAAAATTACCAAATAGGCCAAAATGACCAAATAGGCCAAAATGACCAAAAAGGTCAAAATGATCAAAAAGGCCAAAATGACCAAAAAGGCCAAAATGGCCAAATAGGCCAAAATGACCAAATAGGCCAAAATGACCAAAAAGGTCAAAATGACCAAAAAGGCCAAAATGACCAAATAGGCCAAAATGACCAAAAAGGAAAAATTACCAAATAGGCCAAAATGACCAAATAGGCCAAAATGACCAAAAAGGTCAAAATGATCAAAAAGGCCAAAATGACCAAATAGGCCAAAATTACCAAATAGGCCAAAATGACAAAAAAGGCCAAAATGACCAAATAGGCCAAAATGACCAAAAAGGGCAAAATGACCAAACAGGTCAAAATGACCAAAAAGGTCAAAATGATCAAAAAGGCCAAAATGACCAAAAAGGCCAAAATGGCCAAATAGGCCAAAATGACCAAAAAGGTCAAAATGACCAAATAGGCCAAAATGACCAAATAGGCCAAAATGACCAAAAAGGCTAAAATGACCAAAAAGGAAAAATTACCAAATAGGCCAAAATGACCAAAAAGGCCAAAATGACCAAATAGGCCAAAATAACCAAATAGGCCAAAATGACCAAAAAGGCCAAAATGACCAAAAAGGAAAAATTACCAAAAAGGCCAAAATGACCAAATAGGCCAAATGACCAAATAGGCCAAAATGACCAAATAGGCCAAATGACCAAATAGGCCAAAATGACCAAATAGGCCAAAATTACCAAAAAGGCCAAAATGAAAATAAAATAAAATTATCTCTTGTCCATCCTCAGTATTTAATTTACATACGTACCGAATTTCAGCCAAATCGGTCCAGTAGTTTTTCCGTAAAAGCATAACAAACAAACAGACAAATATCATTTTATCCCGGAAACTATCCCATTTTTCGGGATAAAAAGTATCCTATGTTCATCCTCGGTATCGAAAATACATATATACTGCGTTTCAGCCAAATCGGTCCAGTAGTTTTTACGTGAAAACGGAACAGACAGACAGACAGACAGACAGACAGAGTTACTTTCACATTTATAATATTAATAGGGATTTTAAGGCTTAGGCAACAGTTTGTAGAATTTTGTAATTTTCTCTTGCTTGGCAGTTTTTAAAGCAGCTTTCATTCTGTTTGTTTACATTCTCAAAAACACCGATCGCGGCGAAGGCGACTTATGTCAAAGTCCTCGGCGATATCATTTAACAACCAACATAAGTGGCAAAGTTGTAGTAAGATCTATTTTACTTTTTATCAATCTATTTAACGGCATTTACAAAGGATATTGGATTGGATACCTATTGGAATCCTTTTATTATTATGTATGTACTTATTAGATCCGCGAATAAAGCAATTTTCAGCCGCGAGTGATAGCGCGAATAAGGAGCTTTTACTGTATACTGTATACAAAAAGTGATAAAATAATCTAGCTGTACCTATATATTCTTTACCTTGCCAATGGTAAGGTACAAGAATATACAGTATTATAGAAACTGGGCTTCAACTGTTTTAAATATTGTTTTGTTATTTCCAGATTGTTCTTCCAAGTGGTACCGGACGACCAGAGCTTCGATGAGGAGTACGCCGGTGTTTTCCATTTCCGGTGATCATAATTTTTATATCTCTGTACACGGTAGGAAACTCTTTCAGAAATAGGGATGCGAACACATTTTACAATAAATTCGAATATTTTACAATAAATTCGAATATTTTACATATAAAAGAACTGGCGTTAACATAACATTTTATTTACCATCTATGGAGGATAGGATCTCAGTATATTAAAAAGTGTCCACTAAAGGGCAGCAAAGTAAGATGGCGCCACAATAGCAAGTGGAAAGTATTTAAAAATAGCGCCACAAATAATTAGAGTAGGATACTAGATTAAAGAAGGAAAGAAAGACTTCCTCTTTGTCGCCGCGCATTTTACGAAAATGTAACTATTGCATGTCTCCTCGTGGTGGAATTTTCAGATAATTTACTTGGTTCAATAGGTTTCAAAAATTCAATTGGTAAAAAATGTATACACATACATCTCAATACTAGAAAGTCTCAATACTTTTCCAAATTATAATTTTATAATTTTTCAAACGAGCTCACTTCACTTCTTTTATAACTGCTAAATTCATATGATTTCCTTTTCCTACACTAGCGCTATTTGACGAGTTTTCGAACCATAATTTGCTGTTTACAGGTTGACACTTTTTCAACTAATCTCCCATAATAGATGGTCCTCCTTGCCTCTACCCTCGATATTACCATCTAACTTTTAAAATATTATAATCGTAATTACCTTTCAAATAAAATTTATGCACTTTTTGACTCCTTTTACTTGTACACCTACTTATGGTGTTATAAGTAAGCACGTTCGAAGAAAATCTATGATTCTACGATGTTTAAGTTTATAAAAACTTAATTTGACTTTCCGCTCCCCTATTATGAACAAACTAGCTGCGCCCCCGGTTTCACCCGCGTGATGATGGAAATTCGTTATATTTTGGATATTTCTTACTATATCTTTATAAATTGTAGCCCATGTGTTATTCTGATGTGTAAGCTATATTATTGTAAAGTTTCATAAAAAATTTGCCAGGTGGGAGGACATTTGCCCGACTGGATGGCTACCGCTCCTGGTCTAAAGTATGTCGCCATAATAACCTTGAGTTGTGTTCCGGCATTGGTGACCAGGTTCCAGTCTCCCTTAAGAGAGCTGCAGCGCATTTGTAGCACCTTTGTTGTTGCAAATGTCCATAGGCGATGGTAACCGCTTTCCATCAAGTGGGCCGTCTGCCTGTTTGCTGAGATACTGCAATAAAGAAAGATCCATTCAGTCGTTTTTGCGTGAGTGAAAGAGTAACAAACATACGTCCGTACATCCATACATCTTCGCTTCATTCCTACAAACTTTCGCCTTTATAATATTAGTAAGGATGAAATGTGACCACATTTCCTCCTTCAATAATATTTTTCTGGATTTCGATTAATGACTTGCTTTCTATATTTTCTAAGTTTCTATAAAATTTGACATAAGCTCCATACTAGTAATGTTAAAATACAACCGACAGTAATGCAATTGAATGCATAGTGAGATGTAAGAACCGGCCATGATTGAGAAATGTGTGTTTCAGATTCTGGCAATACGGCCGCTGGGTCGATGTGGTGATAGACGACCGTCTCCCAACCTACAGGGGGAAGTTGGTCTTCCTTCATTCTTCCGAGAACAACGAGTTCTGGAGTGCTTTGCTCGAGAAGGCTTATGCCAAGTGAGTTGTTTCAGTATCTCTTGAAAACATTTTTTTTAAATCTTAATTAAGAGAAAGGCCTTTACCGCTTAGCAGGGCCATGTCGCCCTGTAAAGTACCCAAATCCTAAATAACATTTCAAAATTTCAAATAGGATCTCTAATTAATTTTAACTAAAAATAGAATTGTAGCAGCGAGAGGTCGAGGTTAAGTATACTTCAGATGGCAGAGGTAGTATCCACTGCTGATGTGAAATGAAGTGAACTAATTTATTTTGGAAACGATAACCTGAAGTACAAATATTAACAACTTGTACTCCTAGTACAATAGATAGCACATTATGTGAACGGGACGGATGATCTGCGAGCGAGATGGAGCAACTATTAATAGTTCGCCCCGCGTTGCGCTCAGTGTTGCCAACTGCACCGTGATTACGGTAAAAACACCGTAATCAGCATAGATCTACCACCTACCGTAGGTTTATTATTACGGTAGCAAAATACACCGTAATACCCATTGAAGATTGTATTTCTTTCAATCTTGTAGATTATATTATATCACTAAAATAATTTTAACGAGTTTGAATATTTATTGTGTGTACCTTAGGGTATTTTCGTTTTATTATACCAACAACACTGTTTTATGCGTCAGGATTTCCCCCAATAGCAAGGTACCAGCTTGGAAATATTACGCGAACGAATTCGGTGGTTTTGAATACTTAGAACTTTTGAATTTACCTAGTTTATTTGTTTCTTAATCGACTATATTATTATATATTGAATTCATGCATATCATTACGTTAAAGTTTCTTGTGTTGTGTTGTGTGATCTGAGTTTTTAAAATAATGGTTATGATTAAAAAACACAATGTATAGATATGTATAAAAATATTGATAGAATTATACTGTCTGATTCTGATTAAAAATATCTTTTTTTAATTATTCTGACCCTTAAAATGCTACTAAATAAACAAGGTAATTCTACCATATTTAAAATATAAATTACAACGTAATTTTGGAAAATGTATCGTATTTTAAGAAGAATTCTACCATCCTCTAGAATTCAGAGTTGGCAACACTGGTCAGTAGTTCGTTGTCCACTGCGATGACTAGACGTATGCAGCTCCCATAGATTAATATAGTTTCCATAACATCTTGGCATCTCTCGATAACGGATATGCGAAGACGCTATTGGATTCTCTCACGGCAGATAAAAACGCTCCTTCGGGTAAATTCGGTCCGAATCGACTAAGAGAGCGAGAGGGGTATAGTCGACGCGTCACTGCTATACTCACACGGCGAGAGTTACTCGCCTTGCTGAAATTTTCACTTCTGCGTGTCATTTTTTATATCTTTATAAGTCTTTTTCTTTCTGTATGTGGATACTGTTTATATATATTAGAATGGGAATTAGGATTTCAGCACAGTGCTGCGCTAATTTTCAGTTCCAGCCCTGCCTCAGACATTGACTATTATAAACTATTTTGGATCCCTAAATTAAATGATTTACAATTTTTGCAAGCGGAACTTCATTTTTTTCAAAAATCATCTAGATGCCATTCCGAATCGAATGACACCTCATTTATAATTTTCGGAGACTGCTGAAAAAAGTTGGTCCAAAAGGCACTTGTTTACAAAGTAAACGTAAACGTTAAGTACGTAAAGCCGTTAAAACGTAGTTTTATTATGTATACAAGTCGCGAAAACTTAAGAAAATATTAATTTTAATATTACAATATCTCAATTGTATATTTTACTAGAGGTCCCGGCAGACGCTGTCCTGCCCTGAAAAAATAAAAGTCTAGGACCCTTACCCAGCGCTACCTACCGGTCCCAATTTTGAATGTAAATAATCCGGAGACCCATTGAAAAACACACAAATAAAATCGGTAAAGTTGTTCGCAAGTTATGCCCGTACATTTATAATTAATTTTATTTACATAGATTAACAACTTTCCAGATTGCACGGTTCGTATGAGGCCCTGAAGGGTGGCTCGACATGCGAAGCGATGGAGGACTTCACCGGAGGAGTTACCGAAATGTACGAGATGACAGAACTGCCGCCGAACTTCTACACCATACTCCTGAAGGCGTACGAGAGGAACTCCCTGATGGGGTGCAGTATTGAGGTGAGTTACACAGGAGCTCGATCGGTATGATACCAAGCTCTCACAGAATGTCGGCGTAAGACGGTTTATTTTATGTTTTATTTAAGATTATAAACAGATATTCACTAAAGTAATAGAAAAATATATAGTATAAAGTCCGTGCTTATCCAACTACATTATCCACGAACGAAAAGATGGTAGTGTACAATACTTTGAAAGAATACAATACAAACACAAAAACTTAATCGCACCTATACACACACATTTATCGGTTACGGTTATCCTTGAGCTGACCGTGTTTCATGAGTGTGACTCACCACTTCCCCTTCCACCTGCTCCAGTCCCACATCACATCCCTTCTATCCCAGTTCTCCTATGTGATCTCATCCCCGTGTCCCATCCTCTTGATTCGATCCTAAAGACTGGCAACATGTGGGTTTCACCATCTATCCGTGCAGGAACGGAAAAGGAATACAATTACCTGCGGCCGGGCAACCTGTTGTAATAGGTGACAAAACGACCCACAGCCTGGTGGTAGGGTGCCCGTCGGGATGGCTACCACCCTTGCCCTAGACTACGCCGCCACAACAACCTTCTGTGTTCCGGCATTTGTGTTTTATCGTAGTAAATTGTTGTCTCCTTCGATGGTTTATTGCCGCTTGATGATTTAGCCGCTTGTCATTTATAAAACAGCGCACGCTTAGAATTGAACATTCAAGATGCAAAATTTGGCAAAAACATGTTTTGCCGCCATGTAGTGAAACTATTGTTTATTTACATTACAATTCATGGCATCATTAGTGACGTATTCGCCACGACCATAACGATCGCGGTCACCTAGTGGAACGGCAAACTGAGCATTTTGGGCGTTGCGAGTTGTGAGATACAAATGGAACGCGCCCATACTCGCGGTAATGACGGTGGATGCAATCTTTGACAACAAGCTGAAATTGTCACATGTTATTATAAAATTAAATTAACCTTCAAAAATAAAATTAACAAATCAGTCAGCCAGTCAGTGCGTCATTCCTTTAGCAAAGCATTTCATTCACATATATTTTACATTAAATTAATTATTCTATCTATGCAGCAATCTGCAACCAGTCCCAATACATTTGTGCTTGGTGCAGCCTGCTAGCAATGACCGCAACTATACTGTTTCTACACCTTATTCTTACCATTGACTTCTGATGCCATATTTTAGATGCCTCTAGCTTTTAATAGTAAACTGTTTTTTTTTCTTACACACAACAGCCAGACCCGAACATCCTTGAAGCTGAAACCCCGGCTGGTTTGATCCGTGGTCATGCATACTCGATAACCCGCGTGAAGTATGTGGATATAGAGACCCCGGGGCGTTCTGGCAAGATCCCCCTGTTGAGACTGAGGAACCCTTGGGGCAACGAAGCCGAGTGGAACGGACCATGGAGTGACAAGTAAGTACAACATCTCCATACATAAGTACAATATATCACGATATGCCCGCGACTTTGTACACTCCTGATTAAATTCCCACCTGAAACATGTATCGAAATAAGCTAAATTTTATGCACCGTAACAACTTCGACCCGCTCCCTGGAAAATTCCTGCAGGATACCCGGGATAAAAAGGATCACACATTTCATTACATTTATGTTATCTATATATCTATACATATAATAAAACTGTAGAGGTCGAAGTTCTGTACAATTTAAAAAAAATTGCTAAAAACCGAGTCAGGGGGATGTAAGAAGTGAAATAGAACTAAATTAGATTTTTTTCAAATTTTTTGTTTCTCTGTTTGTCGGTTTGTCTGTTTGTACCGGCTAATCTTCGAAACGACTGGACCGATTTAAATGAAATTTTGTATGGTGGTAGCTTATATCCCTGGTCAACATATAGGATACTTTTGATCCTGAAAAATTTAAGAGTTCTCGTGGGATAGTTAAAAAGCTTTGATTACTTAAACAGCTTATAACTGACCGAAAGTAATTTCTCCGCAACGTAACATAATAGAAACGGAGATTTTGACAGGGTGTGGTGTCGGTTAGAAAGGTTTATCTTATACAAATATAATATATAAAGCTGATAAGTTTGTTTCTTTGTTTTTTTTGCTTGAACACGTTAATTTCAGGAACTACTGGTTGATTTGAAACAAAAATCCAGTGTTAGATAGCCCATTTATAGAGGAAGGTTATATATAGGCTATATACCATCACACTAAGACCAATAGGAACGGAGCACCAATGAAGAATGTTTTAAAATCGCAGGGATTTTTTAACTTACTTTATTTTTTAAACTATTCCACGCGAACGAAGTCGCGGGCAGAAGCTAGTTGTGTGTATATATACATATATATTATATTTATTGCATTCTTAAACTAGTTATAATATGAATGCTTGCTCACAATTAAATTTAGAAAAACCTGTTATCAGCCCTACATTATAAGTATTTTTTTGTTGTTGCTTATATGACTGTTATGCGCTGTTAGTTTTTATCAAAAAATAAATAAATAAAATTAGATTTTGTTCTTCAATCTGGGTATATTAAGTAATTCCTAGAAAATGAAGAACTTAAATATTTATTTTGCGAGTTTTCGCTTATAAATATTTATGAAGATTGGCACTCCATTGGAATTAACAGAATACCGAAATCAGGCAAACTTACGATTCAGACAGTAGAATTGTATCCCAGAGCGCCTTGTCGTCCGAAAATGCAATAGTGTAGGGGGAATCAGGTTGAACAGTTCAACCGCATACCGTACGTTCAAGGGACATTTATTCAATCATTGAATTAATCTCTTTCAGGTCACCTGAATGGCGTTTCATACCGGAATCTGAGAAGGAAGAACTCGGTTTGACCTTCGATGATGATGGAGAATTTTGGATGGCCTTCAAGGATTTCGCCTCGCACTTTTCTAGGTGAGTTTAATTTCCTTTAGGGATACCAGTTCCGTTTGGCAAAAACGAATATTTCACAAAAAATATTTTGATTCAGACAAGGTTTAATTCCTTTTTTTTTACAAGATTTTATTTAACTTGCAATGGATGTATGTAATGTATGTTTGGGTGGAATCTTTCAAGTTAAATTTGACCAACTTCCCGGTTTCCGATTGAACTGAAATTTAGCACGCATATGTATATCGTGACAATGCAATAATATGGTACCGTCGAGCTGATCTGATGATGGAGTCGGAAGGTGGCCATAGGAACCCCTGTATTAAACAAGATAAACCCGTCGTATTTGGACTCGTTTTACTTTACTTGGCTAGCACTCTGCTGCTACATGATATCCAGGATCTCAAAAGCTAGTATCTAAAAACCTTTTTAAAAAACCATTATTTTTTCAAAAGGTTTTTTTTATATATAGAAGTATATAATATGATTTCAAATTTCCTTGAAATAATCGTATTTTATTGTTAAAATTTGTTTTAACGTTTTTTTTAATTGGCAGACTAACACAAATTGTATATCCCCGAGCTAAGCATGTTATGCTTGTGTTATGGCTAATATACAACGGATCACTCTGGGGCTGATCCCAGACACTCAGACCGTAGTAAATAACAGAAAGTACGTATATGAAATTCACCAAGCCAGGAATCGAACCCGGAACCTGAATTTTATTAATTTATATCTTCGAAAATGTGCTAAGTGAGGTAGAAAACTCCATTTCAGTAGGCCCAAAAAAAATATAGATTTATGAAAAATATGTTACTCTGGCTAATTTCATTCTCATGGTCTCATATTATATTATTTATTTCAGAGTGGAGATTTGCAATTTGAACCCTGACTCTTTGGACCCTGAAGAGTGTCCAGAGGGATGCACCAAGAAATGGAAAATGTCGGTCTTTGAGGGAGGATGGGTCAGAGGTAATTCAAAAACAGCATTATTTCTTTTAACTTTTCCCTGCTTTAGGGTCACAAGTAGAATATTTGGCAGAAAAAAATACTTTGAATTGATTCTCCAGCATTTATTTTACTTCTAAACCATACCTACCATACAGCATACAAGATTTTGCGAAAAATAAATGTATACTAGCTGTCCCGGCAGACGTCGTCCTGCCCGAAAAAATAGGGGTTGATCGTAGAGGGGTTGACAATTTTGGGTTGTGTGTATTTTTAATGCTGTATCATAAAAAAAAAAAATAGGGTTGGACTACCCTTAACAGACCTACACAATATGCACACAAAATTTCATGAGAAGCGGTCAAACCGTTGCGGAGGAGTATGGTAACTAACATTGTGACACGAGAATTTTATATATAAGATATTAATTGAAATTATTTTTAGGTGTGACTGCGGGTGGTTGCCGAAATTACCTCGAGTCCTTCTGGACTAATCCGCAATACACGGTCACCCTTACGGACATCGACGACGGAGATGACGAGAATAAATGTACCGTAAGTATTCTATAATTAATGGGAAATCTTTCTCAAAGTCTATTTTATTCTTATTCTCGTTGGTGTTGACTCCAAAGCCCTTATATCGCGGTAAAAAAGATAAGTTTTAATATATTGTTACAACTCAGGTCTCGACAAAAACAATATCCACCTGCATATCTGAAACAAAACACATTTCATTACTCGTCGGCATTTTTAGTTCAAATTACATTTAAACTATTCTAATTCTTTTATGATCATCTCCTTTTGTTTACTTATTTATTGGCATACGGCCTATTGTTGTATTGGAATTAGCCAGGTGTTACGGATTTTAAAGTACAAGTTTATTCTAGAAAACTCGGTTCACGTTGCCGGGCGGACATATTGCATTTGTGCAGTATAAAACAATGACCCGATTGAGGGAAGAGGGAATTGAGCAAGAACCACGATCAAAGCGAGACGTGTGTACTACAATCGGGAATAGTAACGGACTTGGTGCGTTTTATTGAATTACGACCTTCTGCATTCCGTTTCGACTTGTTGTGTTCAGTTATATTTGTGCCTGTATTATACGTGTTTGTATAGTTCCAATAAACTTTATAATAATTCCAACGGCATTTTAATTCGAGTCTCGCAACTCTTAATATGTATGCTATTATAGCTAGTGTTATATTGAAGAAATTTTGACGATCGATAATCTTTTTCCAAAAATCTGAGGAGACATAGCATAAACAATATGTTACTCTAACTTCTGTCTAAAAATATAATATTATAAATTCTAAACATGCCGTGTCTATTACATTGAAGTCATTTAAAAAAAAACAACTGGAATAGACTATATAAACGATGTGTAGAACATGAGGAATTTTTTTTCATGTGGGTTTGGATATGAATAATGTGTACACAACCAACATCGAAATACAGTAAGTAGTATCGCGCAGAATTCACAGATGGCGTTAAAGGCATATATTATACAGCGGTCAGCATTTTTCATTGCGGTTAAACTTTCGCGTTCCGAGCAACCTGCGATAAGGAACTTCGTTCCGCTAAAGTTTTTTTATTTAGGTACTCAAAAACTATCAATATCCTACAACTATTGTTAATTTTAGAGCAACTTTACACATTTTTTGAAAATAAAAGTGCACAGCACAACATCTCCCTTCCGCTAAAGTGGCGCCCCTCGTTGCCAGATAATAGTGGCGCTGATGCAGAAGAACCGTCGCTCGCAGCGCCACCAGGGGCTGGAGTGCCTCACGATCGGGTTCGCGGTGTACCGGCTCCCGGACTACGGGCACGTGCCCAAGCCCCTGGACACGAACTTCTTCAAGTACAACGCCTCGGTGGGCAGGTCGCAGGCGTTCATCAACCTCAGGGAGGTCAGTGCCAGGTGAGTCGGCCACTTTCATGCTCTTTAGGATTCCCCTAAGAGTTTAGACTTAATTCTATCCGTGCAGGAACAGAGAAAGAATACAATTCCCTGCGGCCGGGAGGCCTGTCGTAAGAGGCGACAAAACGACCCACAGCCAGGTGGCAGGACATTTGCCCGACTGGATGGCTACCACCCCTGGTGTAAAGTATGTCGCCATAACAGCCTTGAGTTGTGTTCCGGCATTAGTGACCAGGTTCCAGTCTCCCTTAAGGGAGCAGCAGCGCATTTATAGCACCTTTGATGTTCCAAATGTCCATAGGCTATGGTAACCGCTTTCCATGAAATGGGCCGTCTGCCTGTCTGCTGAATCCTGCAATAAAAAAACGGAGAACGAATACTGTTACATGCCGGCAAAGGTGAAGGCACACCTGCCTGTCATGAAACGCAGTTTATTACCTTTGTCGCATTTGAAGTTATTTTGTTTACTTTGTGTTTAAAATTTGAAATTTGACAATAGCCTCTTGTTATTGTTTTCGACTTTGCTGGCCGTTCGCAGGAATAATTAACCAGGTGTGCAGATTACGTTTTCTTGGAAAAATAACTAAGTCCACGCAGTCGATTGTGTGTGTTGTATTGTACAGTTTACTATAAAACAATGCTCGAACGGAGGGGTGAGGCATCCAAGCGGGGATTACGATACGAGCAAGACGTGTACATTGATATTCTTTGCGCGTGTTTCTGAATCGTGCAGTTTGAACTAATAGTGTCTAGTTATATTTGTACCTCTGTTGTACGTGTTTATATAGTTCTAATAAATTCTATAGTAATTCCAACGGCACTTTAATTCGAGTCCTGCGTAACTCGTAACAATACAATGTCCTGCGTTGGGGCAGCCTGTCGTATGAGGCAACAATAACCCACAGCTAGGTGGTAGGGCATACATTTTTGACTAGACGTGGTGAGAGGCGGTATAATGTTAGACTAGATTGTTTATGTCTTTTATTGGTTCCGGATCGAATTCCTTTTTTTTTATTTCATAAAATAAAATACACATGTTTAAATAAAAAATGCATTCATAAAAATGTACCTAACCTAACCAAATCATAATTTGCAGTAAACCTGCGAAAAATCGAAAAATGTGTGCTGCGACACATGGTAGAAGTGAAACTTAACGGACAAATGGAAAAAAGAATTGCAACAATTTTTTTTGTTGTTCTATAAGTGCATGAACTTTCTTTACTGTATATAGATAATATAATATTAAAATTTTAAGTTCATACTACATAGAGGTGTCTCCTTATAATATGTATATACATATAGTGCAGGAACAGACAAATGATAGGTACAATTTCCTGCTTTGGGGCGGCCTGTCCTAAGAGGCGAAAAAACAACCCACAGCCAGGTGGTAGGTTATTTACTCGTCTGGATAGCTACCGCCCATTAGTCTAGCGTATGCCATAACAACCTTGAGTTGTATTCCTGCATTAGTGGTCAGGTTCCAGTCTCCATTTAGAGAGAGGCAGCACATTGCTAGCACAAGTGTCCATAGGCGGTAACTGCTTTCCATATCAGGTGGCTTGTTTGTTGAACTCATGTAATTTAAAAAACCTATATAGGTATATTAGTGATTGTTTTCTTAAAATATTTCATCTTCCCCTTCAGGTTCAAATTCGAACCCGGTAGCTACGTGATAGTGCCATCTACCTTCGAGCCTGGCGAGGAGGGCGAGTTCATGGTGCGAGTCTTCTCCGAGAAAGATAACAACATGACGTAAGCTTTTTTAACAACTAGCATTTGTATAAAAACTGCTATCAAAAAAGAAGACTACTTCAAGCAGAACTAAAAAGCAATGGACCAATTTTGATAATTCGTTTTGTGTTAGATTCAGTATAGCTTCAAAGGGATTCCATATGAATTTCAAAATTAAATATTAATTATCATAAATTTGATGGCTATTGGGGATTGCACTCTGAATTGAATTGAATTGACAGCAAAAAAAATGTCAAAACAATTAAAAAATATGCAGTGTGTAGGTTTATTTACAACATATGAACTCGGTATGGTATCGTGTAAGACTGCAATGTATAATTTCACACAAAATTGTATTTGATTTTATATACATTTCTATATAAATACTTAATATATAGAATGGGATAGGCAGATCAGATATCAGAATCAGACAGGAGACATAGCATTCAGGGAATGGTATGTGGGATTGGGATAGCGGAGGATTCCTAATGTCCTTTAGCCAATTTAATTTTATATTTGTGTATTGGTAAATTACCTACGACAAGTTTTTGCGTTTGTCGTAGTATTTGTATATTTACATGAATTCTAAAGTTGAAATTTAAACTTCCTTGTACAGGCAGCAAAAAGAGGTTTTAAAGAAGACAATAATTATTTACAATCAAAAGTCAATGGTGAAAGTCAAATAAATAATAATTATTTACATTGCTAATTGTTGTGAGGTCTGACTATTTGATTTAATTTGATAACTAATTAATAAATTAAGTTTTATTTGTTGCTAATTGTTGTTAATTTAAAATGGTGTCGATGTTGAAACATGGTTAAGGTAAACTTTCGACTTCCTAAAATAAAGAAGTTTTGTATAATTTGTAGAAATATTTCGAAAGCAATCCCAGCAGTAATATGACTCCTGCTCAAGTAGTTGCTAAATCAACCGGAATATCATTGATTGCCATCGGAAGGGTACTATCTGAAAGCAAATATCATTCTTCAGAACATGGACAAACAATTTGGTATATAAAATTATCTTTAATATTATTATTTATTGTTTTAATATCGCCTATAAAAAAATGTTAGTTTATTTATTTGTTTGCTGACTGTACACTACTACAAACGCAAAAACTTCCCGCAGCTAATTTTTTAACCGCTCATAATAATCATCTTCCATGATGTTAATAGGACAAAAAATATTAAATCTCATTTAAGCTCATTTTTTGTTTCAGTGAAAATGATGAAGATGTTGGAATGGGCGATGTAGATGATAGGGTGAGTGAAGTTTTCAATATAACAGTCGAGGTGGCTTAGTGGCTAAGGCACGAGCTTCTTTTTCTAATGATAGAAGATACTGGCCGAGAAGCCTGCACTGTTTTTGCGGTTTTTTCGACCCGATGTGCATTTTAATACAATTACCATTAGTTAACGATTAAGGAAAACATCATGAGGCAACCAGCATTGTGATTATATGGCGGATAATCAGTCATCCCTAAAAATGGTTGACCCTAATCTAACCTAACAACATAACTTATAGTTGCTACGTTCCATTAGGGACTCACAACAACCGCGATTTTTCCCCTTCCACTTCCTTGCCGGCGTTACAATCGTAAACCCAAGTGGAAACCACCTCCTGACATGGTTCGTTGTGAGTGTTGTGTGATCGAAAATGATGACGTCATTAGTGACGGTTTCGCCACGACCACAACGACCGCGGTCACCTTGTGGAACGGCCAACTGAGCATTTTGAGCGTTGTGAACTAGTAATGGAACGCTCCGAGTATAAGTTGGACTAAAGCTGACACTTTACATTATGGTCTTCCGTGATCACGGCTACTGAAAAGCGTCAGAAAAATCGAAATAAAAATCAAATTTATTAATTTTAGTTATGTGTATACTAGTCACGGAAAGCTAAGATTTTTGAATTAAAATTTAAATTATTGTAATATACTAGTATCTTATATATTTCAGGTGAAAGAGTTGACACCAAACCCGGAGCCCGCGGATCCAGTGCGCGACTTCTTCAACCGTTTAGCGGGAGATGACGGTGAAGTGGACTGGCAGGAGTTGAAGGAGATCCTCGATTACGCCATGAGGGAAGGTATGTGCTTCATTCCAATATTTAACAGGGAAGGAAGAGATGGACTTTTGGTTCATAGAAGAATCTATAATCTACGTATCTTTCGAAACTTTGGCAGTGTGTACACTCGAATCTTAAATGCGTGTCGAGTGAAGTTAGCCGCGTTTGTGTCACCTGACTGGGGCTATATCACCCAATATTTGGGAGAATTTTTTTTTTGGGAAACAATTTGTTTTAGGCAGAGCTAGGTAAATTAAATTTGGGGATAAAATATTGTCACTGTGTGTAATGGTTTCGGACCATGCCTTGTAGACAAGTGATATTAGCACTAAACAAATAGAATGAAAATGTATGTGAATGACACAATACTAGCGTAACGATGTATCGTTTCCATACATTTCTATTATATTCATTTAGCGATGATGCCACTTGTCTACAGGGTTAGGTATTTAGTAATTCAATCGCGTAATTTTTACAAATTTAAGTCAATAATGCAATAATGATTATGAGCAATAGGTAGTTGCGCAATAGACGATTTTTCATATAAAATCATTTATCATATAACCTTTTGGATCTAGAGCGACAATTAATGTAAAATATAAGTGCCCTTTCCCACGGGAACATCCCGTTTTTTACAGGTACGGTAATTTTTGCATGATCCCGTTTAGTAGTGTACATGTTTCAATACTAGCAGTGTAAATGTTTAAAAACTAGCAGTGTATACGTTTCAATACTAGCAGTGCACATGGTTCAATTATTAGCAGTCACACGATATCCTTTTTGCAGTGTCCGGAAAGAAACGGATACGTACGATTTTTTTTTAATAATATTTATGGCTTGGCAACTAGGCCTTTAAGCCAGATACGTTCGAATTTTTACTAGATGAAGGCTGCTCAATCTATACCACTCGTTCGTAGCTCTACCGCAAAAAAGAGGATGCAAACTATGTGTTCACATGCCAGTGATGTTTGCGGGATTCAGTAAATAGCCGTTCCCGCAGAACTGGACAGCCGTGGGAAAGGGCCCTAACGAGTTCTCTGGTTGGAGTTTTTGGGAACTGAAAGCAGATGTACTCTGCAGTTTTATTTTCTAAAAATGTGTAAAATTACTCTAAAATGAGCAAAAGTTGTAGGATATTGATAGTTTTTGAATAGTAGTTATGTGTTTTTGTGAGAAATATGAACTGTATAGTCAAATGTGGCCTTTCGAGTTGTCACAAGAACTCCGCTGGATGGCTTCAGTTGTTAATATACAGTTCAGCTGAGCTAGACATAGGCTCAAGAAAATGAAGAACTAAGATCTGGCTTAAAGGCCTAGCTGCCAAGCCATAAAACTAAATAAATAATAAGTTCCCTAAAAGAAACAAATCCTTCACAAAGTGGTCTTCCTTATTCCTCGATAATAATATCCATAAAGTGATATTAATGTTGTTTCACATCGTTAACAATTGAATAATTTATTTAATTTATTACATATTGGTGTTAATGCAAATATAAATAGTCTAATACGGTTTTGTGATTAATTGGGTTTTATTTTAAAACTTGTAACACAAAGATTGAAATATGCTTTTTAATCATTTAGCTCGCTTCTATTCTCCCGTCCTTAAAGAAGATACACCACATCTCTGTAGCATACTTGAAATTATAAACAAAATGACAAATTGTTTCAAAATGATTAATGAATAATTTTTCTAATTTCTTCCGACCCTTTTCTGCTTATCCGAATTTAAGGACCATAATGGTGATTTTAGTATATAAATCTCAAATTGCATTGAAATCGGTTCTGCTGTAAAGAAGAAACAGGTTAAGGAATTTTCAAAATTATATAAATAAATCATTTAAATAAAATAATTTGATATTTTTTTTTTCATTTAATCTGTATAAACATAACAGGTGCGCTAAAATAATTAATTTATACGAAGAAAATACTTCTTACTGTTATTTTAAATATTTATTTTTTTCAAAAATGCCCATTTTTAAGCTTTATATGTCGAAGACGAATGCTTTTCTGTGTGTTGTTTAAACGCTTTGAACGTTTCGTTCGCTCTCCGCGAGAAAGAATTTTGTATGTAAGTAACTAATGAAGTATATGTTTAATTATGATTTCGTAGCGTTTTTACAGCTTTTATAATTTTTTTTTTACTTCCATAGCATATAGTTTCATCTCATTTAGATTTAACATAGTGTTTTTTAACAATGTTTAAATAATCAATTTGAGTTTTTTTCATGTATAAATATCTATTACAAAATTAATTATTATGAATAAAGTTTTCAATGTTTTTCATCCAATATATGTATTTTGAAAATGCCTTTCATTTATATTGATTTTTTGCAAATGATTATTAGTGGTACTTGCTTTTTAGTTTGCATTTTTTAAATTTTTTATTTGATATAATTTGTAAAGATGTAAATTTGTATTATAAAACGCCAAAAAATACTCGTAAATATTACAAATGCGAATAATCATGAAGAATTTTACATTAATAAATAAACTCGATACTTTGTATTATATCAAACACACGTGGCTACTTTTCTGTTCCTTAATGTAAATACATAACAATCATTTTCTTGATATGTGTATAATAAGTTTACATGAGTGAAATATGAATATGCAAGGTGACTTTTTCACGTGAGCTCATATATCAAAAACTCTGTTTTTGTTTTGCTTTTTGGCTATGAAACTGTAAAAGACATTGTCGACGTATTAAATTAACTTATATTACGGGAATCAAATTATACATTTGTTTTAATTCTCTACAAGCAATTGTTAAAATAAATTCCGGATAAAACAGAACAAACTGTGTATGGGTGTCAGATCGCTACGGTAATTAAAGTTATGCATTTTTAACATTTTAAATTACTAAAATTAATTAAATAAAGTACGGAGAAAACAGAACAAACAGTGTATGGGTTTGACTGTTTTAACTTTGGCCGCATTTAATGAATAAATAAGAATTTTATTTTAAAACGGTGTATGGAATAAATATTGCTTGCACGCGACAACTTCACCTTGAATAAGTCATATCGAAAACATTCAATATTTTTTATTAAACCGTCGTGTATATAACGCATATACACTTGACACTCACTACATGAGCGTATCACTGTATCCCACCGAATAGAGCTGGCAATGCGCCGCGGCGGGGCGTACGACGGCGGCGGGGGCGGGGGCGGGGGGACGACGCTCTCCCCGCCCCAGGAGCAGAGCTGCCTCGAGCAACTGCTCTGCGCACTGTGCACGCCGATCTGCAAAGAGATCGGCGTCGATCTGCAACAGGTGCAGCAACAGAACGCCCCGGAGCAGGTGCACCTCACCCAGCCGCAGCCGCAGCCCCAGGTGCAGGGACCAGGTAATGTTCGGGGGCCTGGGAGCAGTTCTATAGTGATTAAACGAAACTTGTGCGTGTCAACTCCGACGCAAGACTGGAGTTTACTCCAGCCGTGTAATAAGTAAACAATTGCTGTTCTTTAGTCTCGCTTAAACTCAACAACGGCCTGACATATTCGAATATTTCTTTTGTTTTGTTCGATGTGTATTCCACAAGGGTGGTTTAAAATAAATAAAAACTTAACGCTTTTTTGAGTTAACGCTCGAAAATTTCACTCATAAAGTTTCCATTACCAGGAGCCTTATATGAAAATCGATTCTTAAGTAGTAAACTCCAAAATTTGATTCGTTTACTAGTCGCATTTGCATATATAAATAGGGCTGTTACATCGTATTCATGGTATAATGTGGATATTATGTATATATTTAATATTTTAAATTCGAAGTACAAGATTATATAAATACGTATATTTCATAAAATTCATGTCCGTAACGATAGTAATAAAGATTACACTCAGCTCAAACACTTATTGGCCGCTGCGACAGTTCCCCCTTTTAAATAAAGAGGATAAGCAGGATAATTTTTGCGCATGATTATAACCAAAAATAAATAGAAATATGTTAGTAATGTTCAAGTAGAACCCATTTGTCTGGTACCTCATTAAATGATGTGATTAATTAAAAAATGACAACTTTTCAATCACCTTTTGGATATTCAAAAAAATATTTTCGTAAATTATACTTCAACTTTATGGCCATAGTCATTCATAATAATAAGCTTATAGATAGACATACACCGGAACGAGACCATAAGGACCATTTACTTTTGGGGAATGATTTTTTTCTCTTATTTTGATCAGAAATAGAAGATCATAGCAATTCTTATTGCCTTAAATATCCGGTTCGCAGGCCCATTCATATAATACCATGCCATGTTAGTTAGATATTGTTATAAAAGCTGAAGTAAAGTTTTATTGAATTTTATTTATTGTTTAATTATTGCAATTACTATAATATAATAACTACCGTTTCAAAATAATATATTGTTAATTAGACGAGGTGATGAAATAATTTTATAACAAATTATTATAGGTTTTCTGTATTAGTGTGGTAATACAAAAATCATATTTTTTTCTAAAATACAGTTTAATTCAAATATCTATAATAGAAAATATTTTTATATTTTGTTCTTAATAATGAAGTTTTAATTAATCAATTAAGATATTTTTTACAGGATTCCAGATACTTCGGTGCATGCAACATAATGTTATAAATACACTTTGTCTTTTTTATCGAAATGGAGGCACTATTTTAAAATGTCTATTTTTCTTTATTAAGTTATAAGTATTTTCACACTTGAATGTTTCTTTTTATTTGCACTTATTTTACAGATCTACGTGATTTTTCTACTTTTACCTAGTTTATATTTACTTTCTTAAAACAAAAAAATCAAATAAATATTCTTTGAACGCTTACAAAATTCAAAGAACGTTTAAGTGAAATTTAATTGTATTTAAGAATTTAAGTGAAATAATATTTTACATTATTTTATGTGAAATATTATTTCAAAATCGAAATATTCGCTTAACGTTGCCACTAACACTTGAAACGTGTACATTTTCAAATTATTTTGGAAATTTACGCGTTTGTATATGCTTTTTTGTCAGCATGAATCTTATTTTGTTTTGACGTCACATGAGGGTATGCAAAAATGGGCATTTTAAAGAAAATTGAATATGTTATTCGTACTTTAAACTTTGTAATATTACATAAATATAGTATAAATTTAAATTAATTATAAGTGCGCTGTATAAGTCACCTCCATTTCCATAAAATTATTAATTTAAAACGTGGCACTAAATCCCAAAATACAAACATTTTCAATTTATTATTCCTCATTAATCTTAAGGCAGCATATAAGTCTATCAATTCTACAAGACATTACGCAAACATTGTCTTTTTCAATTCTGCGGTGGTATTTTCATTACTTTAAGAGCCAAACTGTGTTATTTCTCTGCTTCACCACCGAAACTGTATTCTTCTCTACATCACTACCTGCCTTATCGTAAGCCGTATTAGAAGAATCGCCATCTCATGTTCAAACCACAATACACATTCTTGATACATACATATTCCTTCTCTTTTGTATAATAGTATGTATGTATATCTATCTCTGCCCCCCCCAAATTTTGCCTTAGCATATGCTAAAAATATATGGAAAACGTCGCCATTTTGTCATCGGATTCGTTTGTGGTGCTAAAAAGACAGACATGTAAGAAATAATAATATTTTTGTCAAGTGCAGTGAGCTGTTGAAACAAACTTAATGGCGGCCCCTGAAAAATTGATTGTTATTGTTTACCTCATATAAATCACAGTTTCCATTTAGAAAGAAAAAAAGAAAAACTTTATTTGAGAAAAAAAAAACTTGAGACGTGTCAAGGGACACCCGGATGGAACGAAGTTCCTTTCGATTATTTACAAAAAACCTGTATACACTCAACAAAAATAATCGTCGCGACACCACACTGTTCAATGCGAAGTGTAATTGTAAATGAGTAAGTTTGAATCCTATTTACTTCAATATAAGAAACAATTTAAAAATCGAATCACATCCTGCAATTCGACTCTTGAAACAAATTTAACTTTAAACCAGATTCGCGATATTGCTCTTTATTTTAATGACATTAAGACTCTATGTGTCCGCAAATGCTATCTGTACGTCAGCAACCCATGACATTTAAAAATAATGTACTCCAAATTAAACTCTAACTGCGTGGGCATAAAGCTGCATTTTATCTTGGCAAGTTCAAAAAGTGTCGGTGACAACTTTTTCGTAAGAATTTTTTCCGTCTAGCCCCCATTCGTACCGCGCGATAAGGAACTACGTTCCAATAGCGACGTAGTTACATTCTTTACACATTAATACACACAAAACATTATTCGAGAATTTGTACGCCGCATTTTCAGCAAACAAGGTTTGCACTCAGCATATTGTTGTGCCGGAGTGATATCCAACACAACGCTAAATTATGGGGTTTATTTGGAAATCACAAATAGACATATCAAGAGGTAGATAGATAACACTATTGTTCACCAAAATAAACAAATACATAAACAATGCATAATTACAACACTTCTTGGCAAAACAACAGGCGGCCTTATCGCTAAAAGCGATCTCTTCCAGGCAACATAACTTAAAAGAAACCTTAAGTAATCTGGCGATGTAAGTGGTGCAGAAAAAGATAGGACTTTACAATTTAAATATACATACTTACACTATCAATATACATCGTTATTATCATCATCCGCGTTGTTAAAGCCCGGTTGCGTTTGGAGCGTTCGCTTCGACGCCCAGAGTCCGCTGTCGTACTTTTCTTCTCTACTTCACTTGTATTGGGGTAGGCATTTCATTCTTCACGACGTCAAGCCAGGATTCCTTGGGCATTCCCCTTCGATCGGGACATGTACCTACTAATTTTCATTAAAAACGGTCAAACCATTCTTTAGTATTGGAAGGACATACATACAAACAGTTATTTTTTCAAAATAGAATTTGGATAGTGCGCCTTGAAATGAATACTTATTACATTTGTCGCTAAATTGTACAAACAGAAATTATAGATTTATATAGTAGTTATAGATAATATCGAATTTTGAGATTTAGTGTCACGTCATTTTTCAGCTAGCCGTCTATCCGTCGCACACATTCTAAACTCTCATTAAATATTCCAGAATTAAACCACCAAGGATTCTCGAAGGACGTATGCCGCAGTATGATCGCTATGTTGGACAAAGATAACTCTGGTGGTTTGGGCTTCGAAGAGTTCAAGGCCTTGTGGACCGATCTGCGTAACTGGAGGGTAAGTGTATATATATACTAGCTGACCCGGCAAAAGTTGTATCGCCATATAAATTACTAGCTGATACCCGCCCGCTTCGCGTGCCGTTAAATATTTTTTTTTGGGGTTGCCGACCCTTATCACTTAAGGGTATAAAAAATAGTTTACGACCTATTCTCAGAACTACAGAATATACACAAATAATGTAATAACAATCTCGGACAGGCCGTTTCGGAGGAATTTGGTTAAAAACACTGTGACACGAGTTTTTTTTTTTTTTTTTTCAATTTTAAGAAAGATAATCGGCAGACTAACTTACACATTGTATATATCCTTATACTAAGATATATTATAGATAGTGCCAGGCTTTGCATTCATAGTTGCAAAACAACACTAATGCAAAGAAAAAGTATTATTTATGGCACCAGTAATATACAATACATTACCTGACAGTGTAGAGGCAAAAATTTATATTATTATTTAAGAGACACCTAAAGAATTTCTTGATTATGAAATGCTATTATAACTATAAACTCGAGAATTATTTAAGTGATAAATTCTAATGATTATTAATGTAATGTTTTGCTTGACATTTAATGTTATTATCTTATTTATTTAATTATTATTGTTAATTACTTTCAATTTAGTTTTAGTTATAAGATCTGAAAATTGCACGCCTAATAAGGCAAAATTTATTACTAGAAATGTATGTGTACATTTCTAGCAATAAATTATTATTCTATTCTGTTAAATAACAGAAAGTTCGTTTCCGAAATTTACTATACCGGGAATCGAACCCGGAGCCTCTGCGTTCGTAGCGCGCTCATGCACAGAGGCCGTCGGATCTAAATCGCTGAAATATGAAACTTATGGAAATGAAACGTCAGCAAAAAATGCGTGCCACTGTGACGTCATCTGGTCGCTAAACATGGCGGTTTTAGTGCTGCCCAGAAGATTTTAATGTTATTGGGTTTTATCGATAAACGTTCTTGGCTCATTTTATTTCAAATATTATTGAGTATTAATTATTTGTAGAATTTATACTTTAACAGGAAGTAAGTATATTGTAATATGCAAAGATACTTTGATTTAGATGTGTGAAATCTAAAACAAGTTAGTGCTTCTTTGCCAAGTAAACGATATGACGATTTTTAAAAGTTGCTAGTTGATAATTAGTTATTTTGATTTATACCACGACTTTTTGACAAGACAAGTACCGGGTGAACTGACTGACAATGACATTTGGTGCCCTAAACATGGCGGATTTTCGGCCTCATTAGGTATTTACTACTGTTTATTGTTAAGAACGTGATAGACATATGTTTGTGTGTGCCTTCAAAATGGATGCTATTAAATAAGCAATTGTACGTATGGAATAATATGTCGCGTCCCTATTATAAAGGTCTATGATCTAAATGCGTTGGAGTTTTTGGCGGGAACTGAAAGGAGACGTTGTGCTGTGCAGTTTTATTTTCTAAAAATGTGTAAAATTACTCTAAAATAAACAATAATTATAGGATATTGATAGTTTTTGAATAGTAGTTGTGCGTTTTGTGAGAAATGTGAACTGTATAGTCAAATGTGGCCTTTTGAGTTGTCACAAGAACTCCGTTGAGTGGCAGTAGCTGGTTACTGAACTGTACAGCTGTGCAACACATAGGTTTAAGAAAACGAAGAAACAGCTTATATTGTAAATTAAGATCTGGCTTAAAGGCCTAGTTGCCAAGCCATAAACCTAAATAATAAGAAAACTAAATGCGTCGTCTCGTTGTCAGTCCGTGTTCCGGCTGTACGACACCGAGGGCCGCGGCGCCATCCCCGCGCACAACCTCCGCGACGCGCTGCACTCGGCCGGGTACACCGTCAACGCGCAAACACTCAACGTCCTCGCACATAGGTGAGGTTCACAACATATTTTCTTAAGTTTTCGTAGTTTTATTATGTATACTGCCCGGTCATTTATTTCATTTTTTACAAGCTTTTATTTAAGTTGCAATGGATGTATGTATGTATAACCCGTGCGCGTTAACATGGCACCTGGCTGGAAAACAACCCTCCTCCCGCTGCCCCGCTCGCGTCGTGCGAGACCAGTAGCGTGAGCATCACTGTTGTAGTTGTTAAATAACGATATTCAAAGAACTAAAATAACATTCATTTTTTTTGCACTAAGTAATTTAAACGTAATTTATTTGAGCCAGGTGCCATGTTAATTCGCACGGGTTATAAGTTCGGATGGAGTCTTGCAAGTTAAATTTGACCAACTTCGCAGTTTCCGATTGAGATGAAATTTTGCACGCATATGTATATCGCGTGACAATGCAATAATATGGTACCATGGCGCTGATCTGATGATGGAGTCGGAAGGTGGCCATAGGAACTCCTGTACTAAACAAGATAGACCCGTCGTGTTTGGGCTCGTTTTACTTGTCTTGGCTAACACTCTGCTGCTACATGATACCCAAGATCTCAAAAGCTATATATAAAAACCTTTTTAAAAAGCTTATTTATTATTTGTTTAGGCGCCTTGCATTTCCTTACCTTCCTCTCTTTTCCGCAAATCTTTCACGGGCATGTTTTCAAATGGAACAAATACATTAACTATCTGTCCATAAAACTTCAAGTTAAAATTTTGTTGCGATTCGTTTTGCCACTTGTCCGTTGAAGTTTCACCTCTACTATGTGTCCCAGGAGACATTTCGTTTTTGAAGTTACACTTCTTTTGGCGCGTTAGGGAAAAATGATGAGAGTACATTTTTACGATGCGCGCGCACACCGTCACGAAAAACCGACACCCTGAAGTTAGCTATAGTCAACATTTTAGTTTTTCTATTGTTAGTGTCGTTTTTTCTACAAACGTAGAATAAGGCGAAAGATAAAAATTTTGCAAAGATTTCTATCTTGTTACGCCAAAGAAGTATAACTTCTAACGCGTGTACACATAAGTACACACACTTTTTTTATTAATAAAACCGCTTCCTGTTAGTGGTATGTGGACTCTTGCGACGAATTAAACAGACGCTTAATCTGAAGACGTGCCGACACGAGTCCAAAAGTACGAGAATTGGGATTGTTGACTTTTTTTCAATTTAGCTATTTGAAAAACCATTTCGAGGAATAGTGTCCCTAATCATTTCTGTCTAGTTAAAATTCCCACGTACGATCTTCTTGTATTTTTAAGAAATGCGTTTAACTTTTATTTGACCTTACTAAATCCAATGAGGTGGGCCGTCTGCTTGTTTGCCTGCTTCAGGTGTAAAAGCATTCTAGCTGTACATTATTTGATTTAAGTTCTGTAACATGGATTTTCCCTAAAGACCACTTTAAAAAATTTAACGATAACTAGAAAATAATAATAATAATGGTTGAACACGAAAAATTGTAAGCCTAGCGACAAAAAAACACTAAAATGATCACGATACGTAATGAGAGTGTGAGACAGTGACATTTAAGTAGTAGCACAGATTACTATGATTATATATAGATAAAACTTACTTTTATTATTTTTGTTTTCTAGGCAAAAAAACCAATGTAAACTTGTACCTTATGACGTCATCGGAGAAATAATTTTAAACTCGAATTATAAAAAAAAACTAACTCTTAAAATACAAAAATATTCAAATTAGTATCTTAAAATACCCTATTTTACGTAATAAAAATATAAAATTAGAGGGTAATTTTTTGTGAACAATCCTCATTGGGGATCCGCATTTTCGCATTTCATTCCGTATCCGATATTTCCTTTCCTTTATTTCCTTTCATCACCAACAATATCCACCTTTGCCACCCGCACCATTATTATTGCGACGTTTCGGCCACTTTTTAGTAGCCGTGATCACGGAAGACAAAGATGTCAAGTGTCAATGACTATTGTTAAAGCGAGGTAAGGTAAGCCGGTAGACTAAATAAAATTTCAACAATACTCATTGAAAAGTGGCCGAAGCGTCGGAATAATAATGAAAATAAAAAATAATACCGCGCTCAAAAACGTTAAAACGTAGTTTTATTACATAGGTAATGTTTTTTAACCGACTTTAAAAAGGAGGAGGTTCTCAACTCGTGTAAATATTTTTGTATGTTTTTCAGCTATAACTTTTTGCTTCCGAACCGAATTTGTTGATTGTTTTTGCGTTGGATTCAGTGAAGCTTCGAAATGGTCTGAAAATGTTACTGGTACCGAACATATAGCAGAAAAATCCTTGAAATGAAGATCAGACATCTGACATTTTTGTGGTTTTTCAGCCATATTTTGCTTAATTTCTAAACCAATTTTCCCCAAAAAAAAAAAATTAATAAAATTCTATTTGTACGTTACACGTATTACTTTAAAATGAATTTAATAATTTTCAGATATGGTACATCTCAAGGCTACATACAGTTCGACGACTTTATTATGTGTGCTGTGCGGTTGAAGACCATGATCGGTGAGTTTTAAACATACAAAATTAAACACTATTAACCTATATTCAATACTGTTAATATAGTGTTTAAACGGTTTTCCGTTATATTTTGTTAACTTTTTATGAAATTTTTGGAAATAACATTATTTAAAATAAAATAAAATGTTTGCTAGTAGGCAAACTGGCAAACGTACCACCTGGTGATAGGTGGCTACCGTCGCCAATAAAATAAAAAATCCATATATTTAGAAGTAAATGCAGAACAGTAGGTACCGTCTTTTCTAACAGGGCACTCCTATTTACATGGACTGCCAAGGTTGTCAACTTTTAATTTTCATGATTATAAAATGCGTTAATATAAGAAAAAACATTTCGGCTAATATAATCTGTTTATAATATTTCGTGAGTGTTAGCGAGAGTTCCGATAACCCACTTCCCTCACTCCCTATTCCAATCCCATATCCCGTCCTCTATATTTTATCCTCCTATCCCATCTTAAGGGCTGGCAACTCGTGTTGCAAATGTCTATGGACGACGGTAAACTTTTCATGCATTAGCTGAGCCGTCTGTCTTTTTGCTAGCTTCACAATAAAAAATATATCAAATAATATTATATAAGTAGGTACTAGTCAAAGGAGTCAAGCGCATTGTATTTATTGTTTGAAAAGTAAAAAAGATATTTTAATAGTTAAATGATGAGATGTTCTTTTTTACATATAAATATTAGATTTATTGTAACATGTATCCGCATGCATATTAAGATGTAATTTAGGTATTCTAAAGTAGCATTTAGTAATTAAAAATACCCAAAACACAGCAAACAACGAGCCGCTCGAGAATCTCGAACGCGAGTTGCAGTGGAACGCGTGAAGCGGGGCCCGAACTTCCTCCCACGAACACAAGTATATATATATAGCGGATAAATGATCATCGTCACACGCGCTGCTGCGACATGTCACTACGCCATATTACGTTACGATAAATGGGATTCTAAATTTGAAACTATTCTAATTTCGAATGTTTATTAAGAGTGTGTAATGACAATTTCTTTTTTAAATTCATATTCCGATATAATCCCCATACAGTTTTGTTTTTTTATAAATAGAATTTGCGAGATATCGAATCAGTTTTGTTTTTTTATAATTCAAATTTCCGAAATATCGATACAGTATTTTTTATATAATTGGAATTTGCGAGATATCGAATCAGTTATGTTTTTTATAACTCTGATTTCTGATATATCTATAGTTTTTTAATAGAATTTATTGTTTACGATTTTAGTCTCTGATAATAAAACTTAAACCGTCATATTTCAAATTATTTATTGCAATGATTAAACCCGTTGTAGCTCATTTAAATATGACTAAGTTTCACTGTAGACATTGAATAATTAGATTAATTAATAAAATGTATAGTTAACAGAATGACAGTCTACCAGCTAGAAATAAGCGATCGTATAGCTTATAGGGATTTTTTATCCTACTTTTGTTGAAGGAAGCGTGCAAACAGTTCTTCATAAACATAATTCTTGCTTAAAACTCTCAAAACTCTGCATTGTAATAAAATATCTTTAAATAAGACATTAGGTTATATTTAATTATTGGATTCCATATTACACTGACAAATAAAGGTATAAAAATTGATATGATGTCAAGTTGTTCCACCACTCTTTATGATGATTTTATTTAAAAAAAAATATACTTCAGTATATATGAAGAATTCCATTTATCCTAATATTTCAAAAATGTACTGTTTGCGGCAGCTGTAGAGATATTTAATAATTAAAATATGCATTAAAATTAATGTTTATTTTTGTAGCAATGCTTTGCTATCCGCAGACAGTATTCCTTCTTAAACATCAAGGTCTTTTACATGTCATATATTTACTAAAACTCAATAAAGAAAAATCTTTTACACATTGGTGCAACATTGTTGGTTAACACTTTTAAAATATTACATCATATGTCTCTGTAGATAACTTACATTACTGGAATCAAAAGTATTGTAAGAGACCTTCACTTCGCACTAACCGAGCTTACTGAATGTCTAAAAACCGCGCCAGTTTTTTTTTTTCTTAAGCATTTTTAATATTTTCAGATACCTTCAAAGGAAGATCGTCGGGCGGTGAATACGCCACGTTCTCCCTCGAGGAATGGTTGAATCGCACAGTTTACTCGTAGATGTTAAACAAATCTCATAATGCCTTAATGCTTTTAATACTTGAGAACCGCCTAAAACATCTCAAGGCGCGGACTGAATACAAACAGAGGGTATAAAAATAATTACTCAGTTTTTTTACTAGCAGAAGAAAATAATTAAAATGATCGCACATTTTTAAGAAATTAATCACTCCAATGTTCTACAATTGTACACATGTGTTATTTGATTTATATATTTCTTTTTATACGGAACCATCAAAGTTAATACATTTTTAAAAGCAGATTAATTCGGTCCTCAGCAATGCAGTGCTTGATGAAGTCCGCTTCTATGTGTTTCTTTAAGAAATTATTATCCAAGATATATATTTTTATATTATCCATAATTAGACAGCCTTAATAAGTTAAAACACAGAAACGAAGTTTCTCTTTAAAATTTCAAAAAGATGTCTTTCATTTTAATCGTTCACTGAATTTGATCGGTTATTGAGGTGGTTTAAAAGTTTAAGAGCTTAATCTATATCTCGCATATTGAATATACTAAGGCCTTATAATGATTATTGTTAAATTGTAATCTACAAAGTATGAAAATCTCAACTTCTTTTAGTATTTGATTTTTAACGTACACACACTTGCAAAAATTATGACCCATGTTAAATTTTACTGAAATCATATAAATTATAGAAATATATTTAATCATTCAATATCATCATCATCATCCGAGCGTTAAATCCCGGTTGCGTTCGGAGCGTTCACTCCGACGCCCAGGGTCCGCTTTCCTACTTTTTCTACTCCACTTGGCGCGGTCTTCAGCATCCCCGTTTTGAGACCATTGGCACGCATGTCATCCTTCACGACGTCAAGCCAGCATTTCTTGGGCCTTCCCCTTCGACCGGGATTTAATCATATAAACATGGATTTATAACTTGCGGCAATTACTCATATTTACGATATTTTTAGCAAATGTGTGTATGTAGTTTTTTTTAATCTCATAAAGAGATTCGTGAAAAGTCACAAATGTAATTTAAAAAATATTAACACTCAAGTATAATATTAATGTTGTGACTTTATTATAATAATATTTAATTGTCTAAAATCTCGAATACGGGTATTTTCACGTCTCATTGTTGTCCACTAATAAATTATTTGAATCAAATAACAAATATTTTTCGAAAATGCCTTTTCTCATTTTTGTGTAGTTATAAGCTAGGATTTCAAAGAATGTAACTCCCAAAAAATTATGATATTGATTTAAACAAAAACAACAAGAAGTTTAGTTAAAAAATGTTGATTTTTCTTTTTAGGAAAAACATAGTTTGTATATTTTACTTGTTTATAGTCCAAATGGTGCTAAATTAGTTATTTCTAAGAGTTGCCATCTTTGACAAAATTAATGCAATGAAAAATATGATTAATCCGAAAATATTGTATACTCATATAATATTGATTTTGACCAGATTTGCAGTGGTAATGCGAAAGATATTCACAAAATATTCAATAAAATTCTAATTGGTAAACAAAAGAAATACTTTAAATTTATAGTAAATGCACCAAATTATTAGTAAATTTTATGTTAGTAATTAAGATGTCTCCGTCTTAATGAGATAAGTAATGTGATTTTCTTAATTGAGAAATATTTTTTTATTTCAGTCTGTATACTTTCTAGTGTATATCATAAAAATATTTCTTTCTCCTATAACAGAAAAGTGAAGATAATTTCGCATTTAATCTGCAAGTTTGCAAAAAGCTTTTTCATAGTATAGATTTGTAAGAGAACAGTATTTTTGTATCCACCGATAAGCCATTCCAATGTGCGTATATCTTTATTTGTTAAACGTCATGTACTGTGCGATTTCAGCCTAAAGTCGACAATAACAAGTCGAATGCATTGTTCATTAATTTTTCATATTATAATTATTATTTTATATATATTTAATTGTTAAATGTAAAGTGTATATTTTTTTTGCACTCAACTGCATTTCTCTGCAATTTATTTTTATTTATGACGATGATTATGATTTGATAATTGGAAGACGTGAGATCTGAAATAAATATTTTTCATTTAATCATACTTAATAGTTTTAATTAGTATCTCTTTTATGTTGTTTTCTGTACTGTTCAGCCACATCGACAGGGGCGCAAACTTCAAGTGGAAGACCTACTTACTTTTACCTCTCTAGTCTGTATGTTATCTTACAACAAAAAATTACTTTAGAAAAACTAATGAAGTATCTTTGAGGCACCAAGTTGAAACGAAGTTCTCCTATCAGCCCTAAAGATTCCCAAACCGTCTCGTAAAATGTTAATAAGTATAGAAAACCATTGAAGTGTACAACCAACAATTACAGTAGTATCGAACAGAATCAACAGATGTCGTAAAGAAGCATACATACAGCGGTCAGCATTTTTCATTGCAGTTAAATCTTTTTCGTCTTTAGCTGCCATCTGCAAAGTAACGTGCGTAACTAGGCAATGTAAAACTTCCGGCCAAAATTCACACTTGCTTTATAGTAATAGTAAGTATGTTAAACACTAAGCTATCACTTGTTCAATGCATCTTAAAGATTTTTAAAGGAAATTTAAATTATTCTCACCTTCATTTGGTATCATTTTTTATACAAAAAGATACACTACAGATACACAGCCTTGAGATAATTGAGAAAAAAATTAGGTCAAACTCTTTAATTCTTTCTCAGCTCAGCTGTTCAATTTCAAAACCTAGCAAGTGCATTCAAACTATTGTTACACCACAGCACAAAAAAAATCATCAACTTCAACAATTTTCAATTTCAAACCTATCTAATAAGCTTATTGCGAAAAACATATTTCGATACAGTCTACATATTTTAGCAAGGACACAATACAACAACAAAGGCTAAGTTAGATCATAAATACAAAAACAAATCCATCGAAAAACTTTATAAAGACTGGTAACACTCGCGGAGTGAGTATAGCAGTGACGCGTTGGCCTTTTTGGGGGCGGCAAAATTTCACAATAAATAATATAATCATTTGAACCATTTCATACTTTTATCGTAACTACAAATTCGGACCGATTGAACTAGTGACGAATTCGGGGAATCCACTTTCTTTGAACGATTTTTTTTGTGACTGCTGGCAACACAAAGAAAAAGAATTTTCAAAATCGGTTCAGTAGATCTAGAGATCAACTCCTACAACGTCACAAACACACAAACTTTACCTCTTTTTAATATTAGTATAGATATAGTGTGCATTAAATTGAAGTACTTAAATAAAAGGGCGGCAATATTGCCTCTCAGATTCCGAAATCGACTCAAGCCGATTTTACCCGAACGAGGGTTACATAGCCGAGCGTGACGCGTGACGCCAAAGCCTCAATCAATTCCCACAAAATAATGGAGGTTTTTCATTTCAAAAACAATATCGGTTGTGGTTTTGTGAACTAAAAATCGAATATTGTATCGAAATAACTTTATTTAATGATTTTATTCAACACGTCAATCGTTGAATTCGTCGTCGTCAAATTCGTCATCGTCGTCCATCTGCTCGTTGGGCTCATAATGCGAATAGTCATCGTCGAAGAATTCGTCATTGCTCTCGCAAATGTTGAAGAACTCGTCGGCTGATTTGCCCATGAACTGTTTCAGCACATTAAGCGGCACCTGGTACTTCGGTATGTCTCTCACACGTATCACTAACTTCGCGCCGTCTGCAACAGGCAAACATTTTTATTTATTTACTATAGGATATACCCGCGACTTTGTCTACGATTGACTTGATATTTCCACGGGATTCCCGGGATAGAAAGTATCACTCATTTCATTATGTAAGCTTTGCTATCGATCAGTGAAAAAATCGCTTTCGCTTTTTTGAAGTGAAACTTCTTTATCGGCGTTGAAAAAAATTACCGTCACATTTTTCGGTTACGCGTCACGTCACATTTCTATCAACAACTCGTTGTTTTCAAATTGCACAAGTACATTAACAATCTGCCCGTAACACTTCAAGATAAAATTGTCTGTTGCGATTCGTTTTTCCACTTGTCCGTTGAAGTTTAACTTCTAATATGTCCCGTAGCACACATTTCGATTTTTTTTTCAATACGGCCATTTTATTATTACCATTGCCAGAAAATTTCCCGCGGGTCTCCTAGAAAGGAGGAACAGATTTTCAGTGTAGGAATTTACTGTCGACCAACGAAAACTGCATCGAAATCGGCCCAGTAGTTTTTACGTGAATCCCGAACAAACAGACCAGAAAGAAACATGAGAAAAAAGCATCGTGCTCTCTATCGATTATATTGTTACATACCGACAAAGAAATGCGCACACCGCTCTCGTAAAACGCATTTTATTACCTTTCCTGCGGAGTTATTTTGTTTACTTCATGTTTAAAATTTGCAATGAAGAAAAACATCCTATTGTTATTGAACTTGTTTTATGGCCGTCATCAGTGTCGAACTAATCCGTGTTGTAATTGCATTGCGTCCAAGCTTGCCAGATGTGCGGATTAACTCAGTGAACGCGGCCCTTTGTCGGTATTATACAGTTTAGTATAAAAAACAATGCCCGAACGGAGGGGTGGGGCAGTCAAGCGACGACTACGATACGAGTAAGACGTACACTCGATGAGCGATATAGTGACGTACTTTGCGCGTGTTATTGTCATGCAGTTAGTACTGGCTGTGTCCCTGTCCAGTCATATTTGTGGTCGTTTTTTACGCGTTTGTACAGTTCTAATAAACTATAGTAATTCCAACAGCATTTTAATTCGATTCCTGGGTAGCTCGCAACAATATAGTCTAACTTTGCCCGCGACTTTGTCCGCGTGGAATAAAAAAAGAACCCCCAAATTTTGAAACATTCTTCATTGGTACTCCGATCCTATTTGTCTTAGCGTAATGATATATACCCTATAACATTCCTCGATAAATGGGTTATCTAACATTGAAAGAATTTTTCAAATCAGATCAGTAGTTTCTGAGATTAGCGCGTTCAAGCAAACAAACAAACTCTTCAGCTTTACATATTAATATAAGATCGAAATCCACGTTTATAGTGACTCATCACGATATCTCAGGAACTTTAATACCTATAGACTTGAGATTTTACATGGACCTTCTCGCCAAGTAGAGGTCAGCTAAGAACGGATTTTACGGCACGCGAAGCGGGCGGGTATCAGCTAGTAATATTACAAAATTCTAAATATGGTGTGTATGTACATTGAAGCTATTTAAAAAAAACAATTGTAATTGATTATATAAGCGATGCAATATTTTTTTATTAAAAATAAAAAAGATATCGTATATGTCAGGGGTGCATAGGTATCATCGGCCTATATTAAGTATCGACGGGTGTTGTCGAAGACAGCGCCACACTTAGTCCAATAGTCCAGTCGGTAGAAAACTAGATGGCGCTGTCTCCTAATTAAACACACTATTGTTTGTAAACCAGTACATGTAGTCATGTAAGTGTTTATATTTGATGCTGGTGCAAGGGCCCTCGCCCACGACGACTTTTTGTAGCTATGCTGTCGCGCGACATTATCGCTACAGAAAGTCTCATCGCTACTAACTAATGCGTATTAGTCGCATTTGCAACGCGATACATTAGCGATGCAAAGTTGCCAACGCCTCGGGTGCTTACGTAAAAGCAGCACCAAAGACAACGGGACTAATGTTGACGCAGTCAACGGAGTCCGTCTTGCAACTGTAGCAATCGCAGGTATTTTAGTAGCGACGGCATCGCTACAAAGTCGCCGTAGGCGAGGGCCCTTAGCTTATCTAGGACAGGCGTTTAAAGTGTGGTGGCGACACTGACTGATGACGGTGCCGTCCATGGCCATGAGCGCGCCGTAGTACTGCGGCGGCACGCTGAAGTGCAGCAGGTTGTAGAGCCACTGCGAGCGCTGCGATTGCAGCACGCGGAAGCGCCTCAGGAACGGCCACATCACGTCCTTGGGCGGCAGGAAGTGCTCGCCGTACATCTGCCATACCACTCGAAACCATTAACACAAGTGGCAAACAACTGCTGTAGAGTGTAATACTCTTGAGGGTAGTTGGTTATATTTTGAGTTTAATCCGTGCAGGAACGGGGGAAGGATACTGTTAACGCCAACCGGTTACGTCGGGGAAAGAGGGGAGCGCCGCGTGCGGGCAGTCCCCAACACACCGTCCGGCGACGCATACATAACAAATCATACGTGTAATTAATTATTGTAATAAAGCACATACCTACAACAGTCCGCTAATCATTAAAACACCTTACTATCATCAAGTAAACAACCAGGAGAATTTACAGATACAATTTCCTGCGTTGGGGCGGCATGACGTAAGAGGCGACTAAACAACCTACAGCCAGTTTTTTTTTTTTCAATACGCTTACATTCATATACAGTAAAAGCTCTTTATTCGCGGGGTATACGTTCCATAAATATACCAGAAACCGTGAATACGGAATGGTAATTTATAGGGGATACGTTCTTAGGTGACCAAAAAAAAACAATGGCCGTGATCACGGAAGACGACCACTGAAAAGTGGCCGAAACGTCAGAATAACAAAAATCAATAAATTACCCTGCTTAAAACCGTTCGAACGTAGTTTTATAATGCTTTTTATTGCTTTAATTCATTTTTTTATGCATTTTTTTTTAAATATTAACATTTTGCAATCTTCTCTATATGAACTATAACTGTGCGAAATTTCATCCTCCACAGTCCGCGCAATTTTCGTAAAAAGGGCTTCAAAGTTTTTGCTGTGGTTTTTGGTTCACATATTAATTAATATTAATATTTTATCAGAAATTGATAATAATTATTATTAAATAATTATTATCAATTTCTGATTTAGCAATAAAAGCTGAGTCATCATCATTCTAGTATATAGTTGTTTTAGTCCCAGATCTGCACATGTCAATTTGGGAATCAATATAAAATCTTTAAAGGAGTCAGTCCTCTGGGAGATAATTTACAATGATTAGTGTCATATATTCTTTGAGTCTTGTCCCTTGTTGGGGTGGTAGGGTATTTGCTCGACTGAATGAATGGCTACCACCCCTGGTCTAGAGCAGGCCGCTATAACAACCTTGACTATAAGGCATTAGTGGCCAGGCAGCACCTTTAGTGTTGCTAATGTCTATAGGCAATGATAACCACTTTCCATCACAGCTTGTCTGCAGCACTCCAAAAATATAATCTGAAATAGCAACTCACCGAAATCCTAATGTATCGTGGTTTTATGGGCACGAAATGCTTTAAAGAAATTTGTTGCACCATCTGAAACGATAATATTGTGTACATTTATTGTCGAAATTTACACCAAAGATAGTTTTTGGCGGCAACTGAAAGGAGATGTCGTGCTGTGCAGTTTTATTTTCTAAAAATGTCTAAAATTACTCTAAAATGAACAATAGTTGTAGGATATTCATAGTTTTTGAGTAGTGGTTATGTGTTTTGTGAGAAATGTGAACTATATAGTCAAATGTGGCCTTTCGAGTTGTCACAAGAACTCCGTTGAATGGCACTAGCTGATTACCTACAGTTCAGCTGTGCTACACATAGGCTTTAGAAAATGGAGAAACTATATTGTAATCTAAGATCTGGCTTAAAGGCCTAGATGCCAAGCCATAAATAAAATAAATTACACCAAGCATTAGTGACCAGGTTCCAGTCCCCTTAAGAGAGCAGCAGTGCATTTGTAGCACCTTTGGTGTTGCAAATGTTCATAGGCGATGGTAACCGCTTTCCATCAGTGGGCCGTCTGTCTGTCTGTCTGCTGAACTCCTGCAATAAAAGAATCACTATATATCTGTCTATCTCACCGGTTCAATGAACGGCGCGATCTTCTTCAACTCCACGCGCACCTTCTTTCTGGCAACTTCTTCTTCCGAATCTCCCGCGTACACTTCACTGTCCAAAGAGTTTATGTAATCTGCCATCTGAAATTTTTCATTAATAAAAATTACTCAAAGAACCAATAAAAAAAAGCACAGTACAAACATATAAAAAATTACAACTAAATATAATATAAAAACTAATAATTACAGTACAAATTGAACACTTCTTGTTTTGAAGTCGGCTAAAAATGAAATATAAACTTGTGTGTCAGCTCCGATGCACGCCTGGAGTTTACACTATAAACATTAAAAAACATATGCACATACGCGGCGACAGTTAAGAAATAAGGTATCAAATGATGTTCGTTGGTCTCGCTACTGTCGCAGATGACACTAGTTAATATATGTACAACTAGATGGCGCTGACTAATAATTATACATGATATTGTTTAGCAACTATTTCATAGTAACCTTTTTGTACTTTACTCACAGTTCAGTTCAATAAACCAGTTCAAGTCAAATAAGTGTTAAGAGTCACAATCGTAAACCCAAGTGGAATGGTTATTTAACGCACCTATTGACACGGGTCGTTGTGAGCGCCCCGTGAGGGAAAATGATGACGTCATTAGTGACGTTTTCGCTACGACAGTGGTTTTGCTTTTTCTTTCTCCTTTAAAGTAAGTAAAAATTATTTTGGGGGTTTTTTTATCTCAAAAAGCTTATTTTTAGGGATTTTTGAAAGAAATTTGAGGGTTAATTGCCATGGTCGTCTGGCAACGCTGAGGTCATATAGGAGACTACTCAAAAATGGCCTGATCGATTTGACAGCCATATTTGCAACACCAAAAGTGCCACAAATGTGCTGCTGCTCTCTTAAGGGAGACTGGAACCTGGTCACCAATGCCGGAACACAACTCAAGGTTGTTATTGCGGCATACTATGGACTAGGGGAGGTAGCCATCCAGTCGGGCAAATACACTACCAACTGGCAAAAACTTGCGTTGTGTGTGCCAGGTTGCGTGATAGGGTGCTGATTGTTTATTTTACGATTAAAATTACATGTTCCGTAAAATTTGCACAATCAATTTCTCCGCTTATTTCATAACTTCCAATTTTAGTATTGTTACAAATTGCGCCACCTATTGATACTACCGACAAAGAAATGCCACGCATCGGGCTTATTGCCCGTTGCGCATTTGGAATTCTTTTTGTTTATTTGGTATTTAAAATTTGCAATTAGACAATAGCCTATTGTTATTGTTTTCGACTTTGTTGGCCGTTCGCAGGAATAGATAACCAGGTGTGCAAATTACTGTTTCTCTGAAACTCCAAGTCCACGCGGTCGATTTTTTTGTACTGTATAGTTGGTATAAAACAATGCCCGAATGGAGGGGTGGGGCAGTCAATCGACGACTACGATACGATTAAGACGTGTAGTACTTTCGATTCGCGACATAGTGACGGACTTTGCGCGTGTTGAATTGCATCGAATCGTGCAGTGTGAACTGGTTGCATCCAGTTTTATTTTGTACTTGTTTTATACGTGTTTGTACTAATAACCTCTATAGTAATTCCAACGGCATTAATTTTGATTCGAGTCCTGTAGCTCGTCATAGTATATTTAAAAACAAATACCCTCTGCCTGCCCTCACGCGGACAGTCAGTGCAACTTCCTACACCGCACGCGCCGCATCGACCTTCCTGTTTTTTTTCGTCCATTTTCAAGTGTTTTTCAAATATATACAATTAGCTAAACCTCTAGCCCAGTGCTTTTCAATCTTTTTGAATACGCGACCCCTTTACAGTTTGAAAAATTTCGGCGACCCCCTTGGCCCACAGACAGACAAAAAGTTAGTAACTTAAATTACTACGTTTATGTCTTTCCCTATTTTGTTACCTATATTCATTATTAAGGCCTATATTCTGCGAAAAGCTGCTGAGCTTAGAAAATACCTAAGTAAGAGGTATAAACTTAAATTGGCTTTTCTCTTATGCCGGCGACCCCCCGAGCAAGGCTCTGCGACCCCCCTGGGGGTCGCGACCCACAGGTTGGAAAACACTACTCTAGCCAATCAAGAAAACGCGCCAGCGAATGTGATTTACAATTCACGATCAAGGGTTCCCGCGGCACAGCAAGCAAGGTAAGTGGTTGTGCATTTGTAGTTTTCCAAATTCCGCTAAACCGTACATTACTATTTATAAGAACGTAGTAACATAAAAAACTTCTAAATGAACATACCAAATGTGGTATTTGGTTCGGGCATGTGTAATGTGTGTGCATCGGACAAGAGCCATGAATGTCAAAGAAGCAAGTGAGTTGGTCTGAAAGAGAGTGTCGGGGTGAAGGTAAGGAAAAGAATGCTCCGGTGGTTCGGGCATGTGGAAAGAATGTGTGATGAAAGAATGACTAAACATATATACAATGCAAAAGTGGATGGATGCAGAAGTCGCGGAAGGCCACGACACACCTTCCATGATCAACTTGATCGTTTATTAGCAGAAGGTGATGTCAGGAGCCTTAAGAACAGACGAGCGTGCACGACGAGAGCTATGAATGTCAAAGGAGCAAGTGAGGTGTTTAAGAATAAGCCTGAATGGCGCTCTGTTGTTCGTGCCTACCCCGCAAGGGACCTGGCCTGAAGTTATGTATGTAAAATAAATAATATTAAAAGCCTTTACAAAATATCGATAAAACATACAGAGGGCTAATTGTTGTATCCCTACATGTAAACTAACTAAATTTCCTTTTGAACCTCACTGTTCTCACCTGAATATTGTAGAAATGGACAAAACTCACCTTTTTCGCGATCCTTTCCGAATAATGCTTGCAAGCTGTTTGTATTCCTCCATTGGTAATTTCTCCATCCACTGAAATAGTACAATAAGAAAACTAGATTATATAACAATCATACTAACAATAATAACACTGGTCTTGTCATAAATATGACGATTCAAATGTTATGATTTTTCTTTTGTTTCAAAAATTTGTGTTTCTTTTATTTTTTTGCGCATCAATATTACAAACAGCGTATGTACAAAATAAGTTTTAGCGAGTTGTAAGAGAAAGAAGGGAAGTGTCATAATAATGATAAATATCAGAACGAAATGAAAAAATATTACGGTCAAGTTTTACAGTGAAAATCCTAAATTATAGTCACAAAGTGAATCAATATCGGTCAGTTACATCTTTATATGGTGAGAACAATTTCTTATTTTGTGGTGTTTTTCGTTTTCATCGTTTCCATAGGAGTTTCTCGTCAAAAAAAAATTAAAGGTTTTCATTGCAGACCAGTGTAATCTGTGAACTTATCTACATAAGTATATATATATAATTAGCTGTGCTCGCAACGTCATCCGCGTGGAATTTGTTTTCAAAACCCCCAAATTTTGAAACGTTCTTCATTGGGGCCAAAATTGTGAATAAAACAAAACTAGCGATTGTATAAGATTGAAATTTGGAATAACCTTCTTTTTAGGCACACTTGCATACTGGTAAGACATTCTACATTGTAACATGCATAGTTTTTGGTAAATAATAAAAAATGGCATTTTTGCATATATATACGTCTGTATGTAATGAAGCCCTCGATTTACAGCCTATAGCCTTCCTCGATAAATGGGCTATCAAACACTGAAAGATTTCTTCAAATCAGATCAGTACCTACTTCTTGAGATTAGCGCGTTCAATCAAACAAACAAACTCTTCAGCTTTATACATTAATATAAGATTCACGAATAAAATAAGAAATAATATATATAGAATAAATATAGAATAGAAGATCCACGTATATAGTGACTCATCACGATATCTCACGAACTGTAATACCTATAGACTTGAAATTTTATATGGACCTTCCTCTCGCCAACTACAGGTAGCGGACTTTACATTTTATGGCGTTATAGAGGGTTGTCGTTAAATGGGGAGAAGTCTATTATTTTTGTCTGACGTTTTTTGCTGCACCAGAAATTTTGATGTTTTTTTATTTTTATATTCATATCATGCAATATTAAAGCATCTTGATGATAAGGAAGTATTAGAAATTTCGGTATTACGGAATTTTTTAGAAATTTCGGTGTGCATGATCTCGACAGCCGAGTTTATTACGGGCTAGGATAATAAAGCGATAAAAAAACTATTATATATTAATTTCGGCAGCTTAAAAGGTACTTTTTTTACTTCATTATTTTCGTTATTGAGATTGGGCGTAATGCTATATAGAGTATATCATTTTATGGAAGACAAGCTAAACCCACCAAAGCAAAGTGATTTCGACGCTTAAGGGAGTTTGTCGTTATATCGAGTGACGTTACATAGAGCTTATGTCGAAAGTCACGTGACAAAAAGAATTTTAAACTACAAGAAGGATGCGTACTGTAAATGTAGACCAAAAATAGATGGATGGATTGTGTATGATAAGTGGTGTGACTGAAGATGTATGTCGGAATAGAGGAGTGTGAAAGGAAAAGACATTTTATGCTGACCCCAATTAATTAGGATATTGTGAAAGAAAAGAGAAATGGATTGTTGCAAATATCTCAACTTAAATTTATAAACCTTACACTGTTTATGAAGCTATAGAAGAATTATTTTCTCCGTGCAGTTTGGGTCATAAATAATCGGAGCGGTGAAGAGAGTATTTCGCTCTCTCTTCCACTCATGGGCCTTATGGGCAGGCATAGTGATACGCATTATTGTTGTCGATAAGCGTTATTGATAGTGTATTTAGTTTTGTCATTTTGTGGGTTAGTGATATAAATGAAAAAAAAAATAGATAAAACAACGTATTTATCAAAATAAGAATAATAATGATTTAAAATAAATTATTAATTAGGTATCTACGTATTAAAAAACTATAAGTACAAAAGTTTAGAATGTAACAAGTTACATTAAAAAAAAATACTTATATCTAAGTTTAAAATTAACAGCAAAAATGATAATAATAATTTTTATAAGAATGATAATCTTTCTTTGATAAGAATGAGTTTTTATCGATAATGGCGTTGCGCCCGCGCAACATGCTCACCGCCTTAGCCGGGCTGAGACCGAGCTTTGATTTATGACCCAAACTGCACGGAGAAAATAATTCTACTATAGATCAAACTCACTGTTGGGATGATAGTGTTGGGTCTTAAGCTGCTGCTCGGCGATCTGCGCGCGCGGCACCGCCCACGCGTCCTGCAGCGCGTGCAGCGTGGACAGGATCAGCTGGAAGTCGCCGAAGTGCGGGTACGTCTTGCGGTAGCTCCGGCTGAACTCTAGGCAGAGCGACTCCACTTTGCTCAACGACGCCTTCAACGTCTTGAGGCGTTCGAACAATTTCTAACAACAAAACGCTCAGAATTATTGTTATTATTCACATATATATTTTATTGTCCAAATATTTTTTTTTCACATCATGAACGGATGAACAGATTTGATCATGTCGACAAACAATAGTTCTTGTAGGGAATTTAACGCTCTACAAAAAAGGTCTCTTATGATTTTTTTTGCTAGCTCTAACGGTTTCTGAGTTATTTAAGGTCATAGTTGAAGCCTAAGTCAATTTTACTATTTTTCTATTTCTACCGTCGCTTAATGATTTAAAAATGAAAAAAGAATAATAATTCTTAATCTCAATGGTTCTTTTTCTTTTTTCTTAGAAAACTTTCAAAATGACCGTGACCGTAAAATGGGTTACATTAATTTTTCTCTAATTTTTGAACTGTCGTGAGTTTCAACTATTTTTTCCAATTTTAAAATACACAAGATATTCTTTGGAAATTGTCAAAAAAAATTAATTTTAATTGGAAAAAATATTGATAAACTCTAGTCCCAAATCGGGATAAGATCATTTTAGAAACTGATTATGCCGCCCTCTTTCAGATTTTACTTTAACCCTTACAGAACCATAAGATGTCCAAGACTAAATATGCCAATACAACACAATATTTTAGCTATATGGGTGTAAAGTTAAAGAATTTCACCAGAAAGACATAGCAGGGTGGTTTCCTATAATTTCATGGGAAATGTTTTTCCCTATGGACCAAACCATAAAAGTAAATAAACGAAGAGTTAGGTTTATTATATCGGTATTTTATTTAATGTTTTGTAATACAAAAACATAATAAAAATTATCAGAAAAGTAAAATAAATTGTTAGTTATGGTATTCTACGAAACAATTTCGTTTACTTATGAAGCACAAGTGGACATTGCAGACATTGACCAAATGACCTTAAATAACTCAGAACTGTTAGAGTTAGCAAAAAATCATAAGAAACCTTTTTTATAGAGCGTTAAATTTCCTACAAGAATTATTTTTTGTCGACATGATCTGTTCATCCGTTCATGACGTAAAAAATACCAAAGTAATAACCGATTTTTTCCCTTGTTTTTTCTATATAAAAGTTTGATTATCGGGGGGGGGGGGGCAGGTTCAAATTAAATTTAAGGGCTATAACTTGGCATGAATTTTTTTAATAGATTTAGAAGCGATTTAAGACTATTGTGAAAAAAATTTCGGACAAACCCAAAATAAGTACCACCCTAATATATATATATTTATAAAAAGTATATAAAAAACTGATCTTCGCCGGCAGTGGAGCCTAGGGTCCAGACTACCGGTGGTTAAGGCTCCAGACACAGAAATCTCCTCAAAATACGGGCCGTGTTCAACAGAGCTACCTTCTGCATCCGACCCTTCAACCAGTTACCAAGCGAGAGCCTTTCAAGGTGGCGGTCAAGGCTCCCTTATTATTATTATTCACATATTTTTATTGTTACAATTCCGGTTCCGACAATAACAAAATCCACCTGCATTTTGAACTTATGGTCGTCTTCTTTTATTTACTTTGCGTTTAAAATTTGTGATTAGAAAACTGCCCATTATTATATTGTAATCTTTTATGGCAGTCATTAGCAAGGTCGGATTAAGTCGACTTAGATACGGGGACATTGCAGTTCCGCAGTATAAAACAATGTCCTGATGAAGAGAGGAGTCAGGGGAGCGATAACCACGAGCGAAGCAAGACGTGTGTACTACAATCGGGAATCTTTTAGTGATGGACTTTGTGCGTTTTATTGAATTACGGCCTTCTGCATTACGTTTGGACTTGTTGTGTTCGGTTATATTTGTACCTGTGTTATACGTGTTATATAGTGTTTATGGCTACAATTTTCTTTAAATAACTGTTTAAAATATTATTTAAAAATTAATCAACGTTTATGAATAACGCTCAATGTTTCTATTGGTAATGGCAATAATTATCTTTTCAACACACTTGGTCATAAAGTGGCTCTATGGTCACCGCAATTAGGCACAGAATGACACCCATAATCAAACTGTGACAAAAAAAAATTAACTCACTAGTGAGTTATAGATTTTTTTTTAATTTTATTGGTTGAGTTGCTTTGTTCTTAAAAAAGTTTTTTCAACACACTTGCTCATAAAGTGGCTCTATGGTCACCGCAATTAGGCACATAAATTCACAGAATGACACCCACAATCAAACTGTGACAAAAAAAAATTATGACTCACTAGTGAGTTATAGATTTTTTATTTTATTTTATTGGTTGAGTTGCTTTGTTCATAAAAAAGTTTTTATTCAAAAAAAACATTGTGTTCTATAGAACAAAATGAGTTTTTGTTGTTATTTTATTCACAAGTGTGTTGAAAAACGTCGTATGATACACGTGTGTATTGATGATTACCGTCCTCGGCTCTCTTAAGACCCTCGCCTACGGCTCGAGTCTCAATGGCGCCTCGGCGGTAATCACCAATGTTACACACTAGTACCATAATGTACTATTATTTACACATATTTAATTGTTTCCGATAATATAGTAAAATACTGTAATATGTGTTTAAAAATACTTACAATGCTCAGTTGTTTCAGTAATTTGTGGTCAGTTTTTTTGCTGAGATTGAAAAGGCCCGCATATTTGGACTGCATTTCAATCAATATCTCTCTGTGAACTAAACCTATGCGCTGAAAACACACCAAAAAAATTATTATAGATAACATTAGAAGCTGTGGAAAGAATGTATGATGAAAGGATGACTAAACAGATACACAATGCAAAAGTGGATGGATGTAGAAGTCGCGGAAGGCCACGACACACCTTCCATGATCAAGTTGATTGTGTACTAGCAGAAGGTGATGTCAGGAGCCTTAAGAACAGACGAGCTCGCATGACGAGAGCTATGAATGTCAAAGAAGCAAGTGAGGTGTGTAAGAATAAGCCTGAATGGCGCTCTGTTGTTCGTGCCTACCCCGCAAGGGACCTGGCGTGAAGGTATGTATGTATGTACTAGGACTAGAAGCTAATCAAAATGTATAATATAATAAATAATGTAATATAATAAATCTATAAATTGTTCGAGTTTGTAATTGGACCTACTTATGCAAAATGGAACCAACCTGTATACTGTCAGTTTTGAGAAAAAGCCGTTTTTATTAAAATTTAGCATACAAAAAAGTGTCTATATTTTGGTTTTTTTTTTTGTTGAATATTCAAGTAAACCTTTTAGGTTTTTTGATTAGCATGGGTCATGGATCTTGTTTGTTTATTACTCTTGGTGTTTTGTGGGTTAACTACTTTGAGATAAAAATGTTTTATTCTGTAAATGTTGTCAGATCGTTACGATTCTTATTAAGTCGATAGAAGGTGCATTTTGGAAGCCTTCTGCATACTTAACCCAATATTGGCATGTTTATGGATTGGTTCTGTTTTGCATAAGCAGGTCCAATTATACAATGTATAGCACACTGTGTGAGCGGGATGGATGATGTGCACTAGCCAGTAGTGCATTGTCCGCTGCAATAACAAGACATGTAGCTCCCATAAGCATATTACTATAAATTTTCATTATATTCCATTGTTTAATAGTATTTGTATGAAAGAACCACAAACATCCATTTACATAAACATTCATGTTGATAATAAAAATAGAATATGGATACATACGTGAGCTGCATTTTTCGCTTGAAATTTCAGCTTCTTTTTTGGTGGCAGCTGTAAAAAAGTTAACAAATTAAATAGCAATAGTAGAAGTCAGGTGTGTATCACGGGGACACAGAATATTGGGTACCATAGAACTGACTAACTAACTCTATATTTGACACTACTACAGACTGAAAATATTCCCCTATCTCAGGACTACATGGTAAAAGCAAATTTTCCTCGAAAGTACTTTTTATATATACATAGTTCAAATTTCAAATGAATACATAAGGGGATCTTTGAAAGTTGCACTGTGACTGAAAAATATAGAGAAAGTTGGTATGGGCATATAATGAGGAGGGATGAGTCACATGACAAAAGGAATGTTAAACTATAAGATGGATGGGTACAAAGGTAGACCAAATAAATAATAGTTTAAAAAAACTAAAAAAAACACGCTTTTATAAAAAATCCAACTAAAAAAACAAAAAATAAAATTTAATATAATATAAAAAAGCGTGGGGTGTATTCAAAGCGCTTTTTAAGATATTATATTATTAATTGAATACACCCCACGCTTTTTTATATTATATTAAATTTTATTTTTTGTTTTTTTAGTTGGATTTTTTATAAAAGCGTGTTTTTTTTAGTTTTTTTAAACTATTATTTATTTTTCATTTTTTAGTTGATTTTTATTTAAATGTTTTTAAATACAAGCTTTTGAGATCCTGCATATCATGTAGCAGCAGAGTGCTAGCCAAGACAAGTAAAACGAGCCCAAACACGACGGGTCTATCTTGTTTAGTACAGGAGTTCCTATGGCCACCTTCCGACTCCATCATCAGATCAGCTCCATGGTACCATATTATTGCATTGTCACGCGATATAAACATACGAGCCCAAACACGAAGGGTCTATCTTGTTTAGTACAGGAGTTCCTATGGCCACCTTCCGACTCCATCATCAGATCAGCTCCATGGTACCATATTATTGCATTGTCACGCGATATAAACATACGGGCCCAAACACGAAGGGTCTATCTTGTTTAGTACAGGAGTTCCTATGGCCACCTTCCGACTCCATCATCAGATCAGCTCCATGGTACCATATTATTGCATTGTCACGCGATATACACATACGTGCAAAATTTCAGCTCAATCGGAAAACGGGAAGTCGGTCAAATTTAGGGGTCGGTTACAGACATACTGACTGACATACAAGTGAAGCTAATATAAAGCGTGTAAAAAAAGATGGGATGGATTGTGTGAAGGATGATATGATAATTTGTGGTGTGACAGAAGATTTATGTCAGAATAAAGGAGTGCGGAAGGGAAAGACATATTGTGCTGACCCCGAATTAATTGGGATATGGTGAAAGAAAAGAGAGAGAGAGATTTCGAGGGAAGGGAGGGGAGAACACGCGGGGGACCAATATATGTATGAGTAAAATATGATAGAATATCATACTTACGTCAGGTACATGGTCAGGTATAAAAGCTACCATAGGCGCCACACTTGATTCACTGTTAAATGTTTCAACTACTTTGACAGGATCCAAAGTCTCAGATAACCGGACATAAGCCACCTTCGTGTAAACTCTATGCCCATTTATGTACTCTGTCCTCTCCAAATTCGGTCCAAAGTTTAACATTTCAAAGTCATTATAGCGTTCCTGAGACCCTTTTGCCAAGGTCGAGAGGAGCTTACCGGGTGAGCACTATAAAAAAAATATATATTAAGAAATTACAGCAGACAAGCATAAACTGGAGTTTTTATTTAATAGAACAGAATTAGTTTTTTATTGCAGGAGTTCAGCAGACAGGCAGACGGCCCGCTTGATGGAAAACGGTTACAATCGACTATGTACATTTGCAACAACAAAGGTCCTACAAATGCACTGCTGCTCTCTTAAGGGAGACTGGAACCTGGCCACTAATGCCGGAACACAACTCAAGATTGTTATGGTGGCATGCTCTAGACCAGGGGTGGTAGCCATCCAGTTGGGCAAATGCCCTACCACCTGGCTGTGGGTTGTTTTGTCGCCTCTTACGACAGGCCGCCCGGCCGCAGGAAATTGTACTCTTTCTCCGTTCCTGCACTGATGTATAAATAAAATGAAATTGACTACAGAACATTAATGTCTTGTAATTAGTATTCTGCTGCAGATTAAAGACAATATATGTATAATTCACAGTATTAATCTTTGTTCAAGTCAACTAAAAGAAAGTAACGTAAAAGAAGTTGCCGGTGTTATGGTTTGATGTATTGTATTGTGTGGCTATATGAATTATATTTATTCTTTTACACAGTTGACGCAAAAGAATGAATAATCGTGATAAACAAAGAAATATATTAAAATTACCTTCGACGACACCCCTTCAATCGCTACAATAGACATTTTAAGGAATAAGGGTAGAGATTAATGTTTTTCAATTTAACTGTTCATATAAGTAACGATATTACAATCTCAATTCTAACATAATTCTAACGTATTTAAGTATTATTTTCTCTTTAATGGAAACAACAAATAAAGAACTAAAGAACTAAGAGAACAGTATATATTTTTTTAGTAATTATGGCTTGGCATTGGCAACTAGGCCTTTAAGCCAGATAAAGAACAGTATATGCTCCACGAAAGCAGTGGTCTCGAACGTCATAGAGCGAGATAGGTAGATTTGCCAGCTAAAATCGGTATATTTGTACCCAAAATCGGTATTTGACAAAAAAATACAATATTCAATCAAATTCGTTTATTTATTGAAAAAAAAAACTTACAGACTAATCTATAACAATCATACTTAAGTTTAATAATTTTTTTACCAATATTCTTTGGCCATAGCCGCGGTCATCTTCGAATTAATTCCAAAATCGTAACAATTAGCTGTATTAAAAAGTCGTTTTGCATGTAATAGACCAGTAGTTGATTCAGTAGACAGCCTATTTCACTGTTTTGTTTAATATGCGTTCAACGTTAGCAGATGAATGGGGAGTGATAAAATATCAAAGATGAAATCATCGAGTTGTAGGACACAAGGGTATTCCCCAAAATATATGGAACATTCTGCACTAGGTCCATCCAATTCCAAACTTAATATTGAGTGCTTCCCCGAACATTAAACATAAATGAAATGGGTTAGCAACTTAAAAGTGTAAAATCGGTAGAAAAATAGGGAGAATATCAATGTATACTCTGAAATCGTAGAAAAATCGTTATGTTTCGGTATTTCGGTAGAACAGAGCCCATATCGGTAGAAATACCGAAAAATCGGTAGGTTAGAGACCACTGCACGAAAGACATAATGCAGACTTATTAACATAATAGATAATACACTATATACAAAATTTATGAGCCTCTGTCATAATATCAAATATGATTTACCCGGTCCGATAGATGGCGCTACAACTAGTATTATATTCTAATATATACCACTAGATGGTGTTACAGTGTATCCCTAATGCATACGATATTTCGCTAATTTTAAAGATGGTTCATAAAATGTCGATATTACATGACTGTTGTCAGAAGCGTGCACGTCGCGATCCCCGCTGGCCCAGAGGGCCACAATTCTGACCGAGATTCACCCGAGTGCAGTGCATGATAGGGCGTCCCCCGCAGGCGACGCTCACCGATGCGCCCCCGTCGCTGTGAACTCTCGCGCATGCGGCGAAGGGGGCCGCCACCCTTCACGCAGCGCCAAACCTGGCGGGTCGAGAGGAGCAGAGTGCCGTATAGGCACGTGCAATGTGAGAGGTGGAATGAAAGATAAGATGGACGAATATAATGAATGAGAGAAGCCTGGACGCCTTATGTCTGACAGAGACAAAGCGGAAGGGGTGTCACGTCGATGACCTCCCCGGTGGCATGCTTGCTTTGTGGTCCGGCGTGGACCTGGACGAGCGTGCAAGCGGGGGGTAGGCGTCGTACTCTCATCCCGCTTTGTGTCTGGAGTGAAAGACTATTGTCTGGTGAACCCGAGACTTCTTTGGGTCCGTCTAAAGCTGGGGATCACGCGAGTTTTTCTGGTCGCAGCTTATGCTCCCGTAAGCTCAGCGGATCCCCAAGAACTCGAGAAGTTTTGGGAGTCTGTGAGAGAAATTCTGGATCTGGCTGAAGGGAACGAAAGACTAATTATGTGTGGTGATCTTAATGGCTGGGTGGGGACCAAACGAGACGGCTTTGAGGCTGTCCTTGGACCCTATGGCGACAAGAGAGCGAACGAGGCTGGTAAGCCAATCATAGACGTATGCATGGAAAGAAACTTGCTTGTGTCGAACACCTTATTCCATCATAAGGATATTCACACGTATACATGGAGAATGAATGAACAGAAAAGTATGATTGATCTGATTTTGATAGATAGTCGCCTCCGAAACACAATAACGGATACAAGAGCCTACAGAGGCCCCACTCTTGGAACGGACCACTACCTGGTGATAAGCCGGTTTGTGGGCCTTTTCAAGAAGTGGAGGCACTGGCGAGAGCGTACCAATTTCGGGGAGCTTGAAAGAATAAAATGTGAAAAATTGGAAGATGTTAGTATAAGGAGTATGTATGCGCGCCTAGTCGAAGAAAGGCTTGCAAAGGCGGACTTCTCCGACTTAGATGTGGATAATGACTGGGATAGTATGAAGGAAAGTATAGTGGAAAGCGCAAAAGAAGCATGTGGATGCGCAAAGAGGCATATAACAACGAAAGGTGACGAATGGTGGGACGCAGATGTTAAATCTAGCGTAGAGAGAAAGAGAAAAGTCTGGCTGGATTATATTGCATCTTTGCATCAGAATGACAGTATGAAAGAGATGAAGAAAGAAATTTATCGCCTCTGCAAGAATGAAACCAAAGCTTTAGTGAAAGAGAAGCGTGAAAGAATAAAATTGAAAGAAGAAGAGAAGCTGACGGAGAACTTCGAGGCGAATACCAAACTCTTCTGGAGAGAGGTTAAGAAGTCTCGGGGTTGTTCGTCAGCTTCCAGAATGGAAAGAATAAAATCTAAAGCAGGGGACATTCTTGCTAACCCACAAGAGGTTTTAGCGCGATGGAGTGAATATTTTAGAGAAATGTATGATAATATCTCGGATGCTGGCACCACGACTGAGTCTGTGACCGACTTCGAGGAGTCAGCATCCGAGATCACTTTGGAAGAGATCGAATGGTCGATAAGAAGTCTGAAAAATGGAAAGGCAGCAGGAATCGATAGTGTGTCTGCTGAGATGATCAAATATGGTGGAACCTGCGTCCGGGACGTTTTCCTGTCCTTATGCAACTTGTGCTGGAGGACGGAAAGGTTCCCAAGGACTGGAGGCGCGCTGTCATCGTGCCCTTGTATAAAGGCAAGGGGTCACGTATGGAGTGCGCCAGCTACAGGGCCATCAGTTTGATCAGCACAGCATCTAAAGTGTATGCGAAGATTATTGAAAGGAGAATGAGAGTGGTATCCGATGGATTACTGTGGGATGCACAAGGGGGCTTCAGAAATGGAAGGGGATGTATGGATCAAGTTTTCTCGCTCCGCAATATCGTGGAGAAGCAGCTGGCTATGGGCCGGAAGGTTTTCTGCGGTTTTGTGGATCTAGAGAAAGTATTTGACAGGGTTGTGCGGAAGGACCTCTGGGACATATTGCCCGGATATGGGATCAATGGCCAATTGCTGCGTGCTGTGCAGTCCACTTACGAGGACTGTATGGCATGCGTGCGGGTGGACGGCAGCCTGTCGCCCTGGTTTGACGTCAATATTGGCGTCCGGCAGGGCTGCGTGCTTTCGGCTTTGCTGTTCATCCTATATCTGGACAACTGTCTCCAGAGATTAAGATTGATGGATGTTGGGGTGCGGATGGGTGATCTAGTTGTTAGCACTTTGTTTTATGCGGATGATGCCGTGCTTTTAGCCGAATCGCCATCAGAACTGCAAACACTAGTCACAATGATGAAAGATGACTGTCAGGCGAGAGGCTTACATTTGAATGCGAAGAAAACAAAGGTTATGGTGTTTGAAAGAGAAGAAACCAGAACGAATGCAAGGATAATGGTCGATGATGTTATGCTGGAACAAGTGAATGAGTTTGTATATCTTGGATGTGCTTTTAGCAGGGATGGAAGGTACACTGCTGACATAGAAAGAAGAGTAAATTTGGGGAATAGTGTGAATGGAGCGTTAGGTAAACTTCTAGGCGCTAAGAACCTCAGCCAGAAAGCCCAGCTTGCCATACACAACGCGGTGCTGGTACCTAAGCTCACGTACGGAAGCGAGAGTTGGGTATGGAACAGAGAGCATGAAAGTAGAGTAAACGCGGTAGAGATGCGAGCACTGCGCAAAATCTGCGGAGTGACGCTCGCGGACCGCGTTCGTAATACCGAAGTAAGAAAGAGAGTTGGTCTGAAAGAGAGTGTCGGGGTGAAGGTAAGGAAAGGAATGCTCCGGTGGTTCGGGCATGTGGAAAGAATGTATGATGAAAGAATGACTAAACAGATATACAATGCAAAAGTGGATGGATGCAGAAGTCGCGGAAGGCCACGACACACCTTCCATGATCAAATTGATCGTGTATTATCAGAAGGTGATGTCAGGAGCCTTAAGAACAGACGAGCGTGCATGACAAGAGCTATGAATGTCAAAGAAGCAAGTGAGGTGTGTTAGAATAAGCCTGTATGGCGCTCTGTTGTTCGTGCCTACCCCGCAAGGGACCTGGCGTGAAGTTATGTATGTATGTATGTATGTTGTAACCGAAGGTGATGTCAGGAGCCTTAAGAACAGACGAGCGTGCATGACGAGAGCTATGAATGTCAAAGAAGCAAGTAAGGTGTGTAAGAATAAGCCTGTATGGCGCTCTGTTGCTCGTGCCTACCCCGCAAGGGACCTGGCGTGAAGTTATGTATGTATGTATGTTGTAACCGATATTTAATATCGATATTTTTAACGATATATCGGTCTTATAAATAAATGATTTTTCCTAAATGGTGTGTTAGAATATGCTACCTATGTATATAACCTTTTTTTTATAACCACCAGTTTTTATTCTTTATTGTACTGACATGTTCCATATTTATATATTTGCTTCTTGTCATATTTTTTCCTTTACTCCGTCAATATAATTTTTACCACAAAATTATATCTTATTTTCTTAAATAGTTATAATCTATAATTAGTAGGCGCATTCAGCACCTACATGGTGTTTTATGAAGAATGTTTTCTATATAACGATATTTTACGAACGACTTTGATAAAGGTGATATCTGAAACACATTATATGAAAATGTCGACTTTTTTATGGGAACATTCATAATTCATAATAATCGACCATAATTACGAATCGTTCGTACTTAATAATAATATAGTTATGTTTTTCTGGAAATATCGATATTTTTCTATATTTGCGAAGATCGATGTTATTTTTGACTTTGGACATTAATATTATATTTGAATATTTATGTTTAAAGTTCTAAATAATAACATAAATATTTAGAACTAAACATAAATTCACAAAATACGACCATAACTTGTGGTTTCGTTTATGCCTTTAATATCGCGTCAGCGCTATGTATTTATTCGAATATATTGCACAGAGCCATATTAAGTGAAGTTAAGTACACTAAAATTAAATGTCAACTAATTATAAAGTTTGATATTCCTGGATCACTTGATGGCGCTAGTTTCCATACATTTTTTATTTTTCGATTATGTATGGGAGAGCCACCGGAAAGTTTGTTAGTGTCGTAACGTTACTGTCAGTTGAATCAATTTTCACAAATGTCTAACGGCTTAGTACAACTTTCCACAATAACAGGCAAAGGAACTTTGAAATACACAAATACTGTATGATTTTCTATAAAATTAGTGTATCCAAAAACATATTCGAGGCCGTTCCACCTGGGGACCGTGGTCGTGGCGAAAACGTCACTAATGCCAGCATAAATTGTGATCACGGCAATGCTAACGACGACCCATGAGAGGCGAGTCAAATAACCGTTCCACTAGTTTATAATTGTCGTTGTGAGTCCCTTCTGGAATATAGCCATACAGGGCGTTCCATTAGGGACTCACAACGACCACGTTCACGACCGCGATTTTTCCCGTTCCACTTGCTTGCGGACGTTATAATCATAAAAGCTAGTGGAACGGGTTATGGAGCGTTGATGTCATTAATGTCATACACAAATGTCATTGGTTGATATGAAAACCGCGCCGTTTTAAATGTGTAGGTTTGACTAATTTGTGTTAAAAGAAATATAGCTAATTATACAAAATGTCATTACAATACAATACAAAATGTCCTTACTACTTCATCGCGGTAATAATTCAGAAGAAAGCAAATTCTTCTAGCTCAGATGAAGAGTGGATGTTAAGTTTATAAAACGTAATACTAAAAAACGTGATCTCAGGCCACGTATTACACAATATAAAAATATAGTCGATCGTTATTCAGATGAAGAATTTAAAAGCCTTTCAAGAAATACATTGAATTATCTATCTATCTATAATTCTGAATTCTGAGTTATAACTCTTTCGGATAATTCTGCAGCAAAAGCTATTTGTCTAGAAACAATGAATTTCTCATTAATTATATAATTATATTCAATTCAACGATAAAGAAAACTGATTAGAAATAAATTATGTAAATAATTGGTAATAACAAATAAAGGAAAATGATAGATGGCTGTTCAAAATACATTAAAATAATTTTACAAAATTAATAAAGAAAGATATTTTTCCATTCGCCATCTTTGTTTCAAAATTCGCGCCTTTGTCAACGTATTGACAAGAGAGAATAAATGCTCTGTGGTCAACGCCCACTTCGACCCACGTTTTGACATGGGTTGTTGCGGGCGTTGTGTGATCGAAAATGATGACGTCATTAGTGACGTTTTCGCCACGACCGCAACGCTCGCGGTCGCCTTGTGGAACGGCTAACTGAGCATTTTGGACGTTGTGCGTTACTAGTGGAACGCCCTAATAGTGTCATGTCGTTTCTGTCTTCCAACAATGAGATTAGCCACTAACGCTTCATTAATTAAAATATTTTATTACTAAATCTATTATGTAAAAAAAATCTAAATGAAATATTTTAAATGTTGGTTGAAAGTTGTTGATAACAGTTGACAACCTCTGGAAATTCTGGATTTGGGAGCATATATAGAGCTAAAGTATTTTTTATTAGCCGATTATATTTTATAGCAAGTTTTTCTCTATGGTAATGGTAATATTATTATAATACAGATCATTTAATATACAATAAAACAAATATAGACAGATAATACTTTATTGGACAACAATATATAAAACTTAAACGCTAATATCTGAATTTATATATGTTCACAAAAAAGGTATCTTTAATAGCAGTTATCTGTAAAAGACACTACGAAAAATATTTTTGAAGAACTTATTATAATGTAAGACATGTTTTACGTTAGTAATAATGTATTCTACAATAAACCTACCTAACACAAATTAAGTGCTAAATATACATTAGTAATCTTCTAATTCATCATCATCTATTTCATTCAAATCCAAGTCAAAACCACGAGCTCCATTGCCATTTTCATCATCTTCAATAATGACAACATCAGCTTCATTCTTTGTAGCATGATCAGGTTTTCCATCATCAGGTTCATTTTTATGCTCTGTAGTTCCAGGGTTAGCAGAATTATTATCTTCTATTTTTTTCTTTGGTTGATTTTTGTTATTGGCTGGTTCTTCATGTGTTTTATTAATTAAAACAGATGTTTCATTGGTGTTGGATTCAACCTTTAAAGTTGGTTCTTTGTCATCTTTAATTTCACAATCTGCTTTAGGGTCAATTGTTGTTTCTTCTGTCAATTGAGATATGTTACCTGTATGATAGTAATGCATTAGAATTTAAATTAATATTGTACAGGACTTTTCAGGACTCTTTAGTGGACTATTGCATGAGCATCTTTCAAACATTAATTATTTTGTAACTTCAGTATGACACAGAGAATTTAAAATACATTATAATTAACTTTGACAGTCTGATTAAATGTCAAAATTTATTTATATTTGATTCTGCAAATAAATTAGGGTAAACTATACGATTGTTGGCACCCAGTCAATTTATTCAAGATATTAAAATATCTTAATATGCTTTATCTTGTAGGCATACAATAATGTTATTATTACCGTTATGGGTACAAAATATTATTAAAAAAAGACTGGCGCCATAGCGCGTTACGTAACGAAGCGGTTTACCCTCCCATAAGAAGTTATCACTTTAACAATAAGATCTCCTAATGTATATAATATCCCAATCATCATTATACTGGGTTGCCAGCATTGGTACGATTTCCCCTATATACTTCACTTGCTTAATTAAGCTTCCAAACTGAATTCTATAGTAATTAATTATCGATTTTCAATGAAAATGAAAAAAAGATACTGCGCTCATTCCCGTTGTCAAAATTACACGCATACAAATCATCGGAAAGGGGCCATCCAAATATTACGCCACACGAATGTCATGATATATAGAGCCCTCCCCCGTCCTGAGACTCCTTCCTGGTGATGGGACATCACAGATTTTGCAATTTTACATCAACAAATTAATAAATTAAAACAGCAGTTTCGTAATTAGTTTTATTACAATTTAAATTTAATAATTCAGACACTGCACACGGATAGAATTGGAAATATGTTGAAGTTTTTCGTTAATAGTTCAAATTTCGTGTTTTAATGGCAGATTTTAAAATGTGACGTCGTGTGAGGTTTTTTTTAGCCAGGGGAAATCCGTCTGACGACTAAGCCGCGACAAGCACAGAAGCCTGGGGGGATAATTTGCGACCCGCGTGTCTGATTGTTTTCCCCAGTCAGGGATACCCACTAAAACCCCTGGGTTTTCCGTCCTGCGCCTTACGCCAGGGCTATTGGTAAATGGGATTCCCAGTTCCCCATGCCCTGGCAGACGTGGGCCTCACACAGAGGCCTCTTCCTTGCCACTCTACCTCATAGGTGGCGGGGAAAACGGGGGACCTCTTCTACCTGCTTAACATTCGATAAGTTAAATTTGGTAAGTTCTATGGTAAAGAAAAGAGTAAGAAAGGAATAAAAAAATTCTCACATTTTTGCTTATAACTTCTTTAACTTCAATTTAGGGCAAAAAGTTATATGAACATATTTGTAGGCAAAACAATTTGCTACAAATTAGGACTTTACAATTTTTTTGTAAGACGCATAGTTTCCGAGATATCGCGAAAAAAGAGTTTTCACCACTTTGTCCAAGATGGCGGCCGGGGGACAAGGGTGGCGACCCCACAAACTTGAGGTTAAGCTTCTATTGACCCCCCACACATGTCCCAAAAATAAAATTGCGTCCTCTAACAAATGCAAAGCTCATGTAACATTTCAATGGAGTATTTATGGACGGCCCCGAACAATACACTTGTAAAACATTTTTTATTTAAACCTTAAGGCACATAAGTTGCTAAGCAATCAGTACTCAACAAAATAATTACCGTCATCCGACGTAAAGAACGTGAAAGAAAAAGACGTAAAGTCTTCTTCTTTCATAGCACTGCTTTGTACTGCTCCCTTATTTATTGTCACTGCATCATCAGCTGTGTCATAACTTTTTTTAGCTGCTTCATTATTTTTTTTGGTCATAGTTTTGTTTTTTTCAACATTATGTCCCTGTTTTGCACCTTTAACCGTGAGAACATACGGTTTACCACTATTCCTTAAAATATTGATATTGCTATCATCAATTTGACTTCTAATGTAGTAACGGCGAAATCGATTTATATCTGCGATTTGTACTTTCTTATTGGACGCCGCTACCAGTTTCATAGGTTTGAATATTAGTGTCGAACCATCTGTAAGTAATTTAAATACAATATTATAGACTATACTATTTCCATTTCTTTATTGTCTCGATGACAGCTTCTGTGGAAACTGTGGACGAGCGTCTTTTTTACATTATGTATACATTATTGAATAAAAATATGACGCTTACGCAAGTTCAAGGTCATAGCAGAGCATAGGAGAAACTGATAGGGATGGAGCTATCGATAAATATAACACGATAACAGACCCGATATTTTTTTACAAAGTGTAAAACTAAACTATTGCCGGATAATTTTGTACAAATTTATTAACTAATATTACATTTCATTACAAGATGTAATTATATTATCTTGATTATTTATTTATTTTATAAAAATAAATTTGATTAAAAATTTTAATCAAAATCTGATGAATCGTTACTGTCACTCGATGAGCTCTCCCCAACATTTATTATAAGTTCCTGTACTTCTATATTATCGAATGCCACATGAATTTCCCAATCCGACGCTATAATGTTTTGGGATCTTGATCACCAGTTCTCTCGCCTGCCTTTTCAGAACAGATCCTTTAGGCATTTTGATATTTGACAGCTGGGCAGCAATCAACACGGAGGAACACAAAATACACAACATAACATACGGATAATGTAAAAAAACTCAGCGAACAGAAATGTAGTGACTATATAGCACGACCGTCTTGTTGCGAGTGACAGATTAAAACAAACACAAAATGGCGGTGGGCCATTATATGCGATCGATATCATTACTTATTTGGTCACAACACTACAACTATCAGAACTAGAACTGTCATCGAGAAAATAAATAAATGGAAATAGTATAATAAATACCAGTAAAGAGTGTAAAGACTTCAGCCTATTGAGGCTCCGGTTGTGCTTTGGTGGACTGTAGATTAATGCTTGAAGATGAATGATTAACGGTTTATGTAGATACATATGTCAATCCTTACCAACATTTAGAAATTTGCTCAGAATTTGTCCACAAATAGCTATGTCTGATTTACGGAATATAATCATTACACATGTATTATAATGACTTATGTATTAATGAAGTGTAACTACTTTATCGGCGTTGGAAAAAAATTACCGTCACACTTTTCGGTTACGCGTCACATTTTTCCACAATCCATCTATCAACTATCTATCTATATTAGATCACTATATCTATCTATAGTGATCAGCAATATCATAATTTCACTTTATTTAACCAGTTTCTGTAAACTTGCATATAGTAGATAATTTTTCCAAAGATAAGCTCATACAGAAGTATTACTTCTTACGTGTGTACACTAGTACACGCACACATGTTTTTTTATATATATATGACTATGTGTATATTTTAATATTTATTTCTTAAATTAGTTTGAGTATTTATGTATCTATTGCCTTTTTCCTGCACCACCTATTTCACTTGATTCATTTTTTCTTTCATGCAAGTTGCCTGGAAGAGATCGCTTCGAGCAATATTGCCTATAAAATATTGTGAATATGGTCTGTTTTTGTAATTGTATATTTTGGTGTGCAATAAAGTGTTATCTCTCTCTCTCTTTATTGCACGACTACTATATTATGCTGATATTACAAATTAATACAGGCGCACGCGTTGAAGTGTGCGGAACGATCGAGTCCTGATTGCAAGGTCCAGAGGATACTTCTCTATAAACTACAAGTCATTATGTCATCGTTTGCACAATTCATCCATCTCTTTTCTGGTATGACTTTGGGCTAGCGACACACCTACCGAAGCAAGTATAGAGCTCTAAATACGCTCGCAGTATTTTTGAAGTGAAACTTCTATATAGACGGGGACTTAGGATTTTTCTGCCAAGAAAGAGCGTTTCGGCCGGGTGGAGGAGCGGCATAAGTTTAGATTACACTATGGATGCGTTTTTGATTCCGGATCGAATTTAGGTTTTTTTGTATGATAAAATAAAATATGTCTAAACAAAAAATGTATTAATTAAAATGTACCTAACCTAACCAAATCATAATTTGCAGTAAACTTTAGGGATGGGCTGAAATTCGTTTTGACCGAATTTCGGCAGCTTGAGCCGAACTTCGGCATTCGGCCGAAATGCCGAACATTCGGTGCAAGGAAAAAGTGAAATACCTACTTGCACTATTTTGACTGAAGTTAATAGAAATGATATCTATCATAACCGTAATATAAAAATTCGCATCTACACACTCATGTTCATTTATTTTAGTTAGGAACATGTAGCCCTTAACGTGCAATGCGATAAAAATAAATAAAATTAGTTCTTGATTGAGTTTTTGCCTAATTAAGTAGACATCAAATTAAAACAAAAATAAAATGAAATTATGATTCCTGTAAGACAGTCTAAGAAACCACAGTAAGTAGTGTAACTTCTTAAATATAATGAGTAACTTGAATTACAATAAAAACACGTGTAAATGTTGTCTGAAATCACTTTCTACGAATTAAACATTATGAATTTAGAATTATAAAATGGTGGTTTTTTTTTTCAATCAAAGGTCTAAAAAGGTTCTTTTATCCACCTATTCATACTTCAAATTTACTAGAGGCAGGTTATAGTGTAAAAAAAGCCAAAAATTCGGTGACGCAACACAATGTGTTGCTCTTAAGAAAAGCGTATCGAAATTAAACCGAAGTTTTTTTGTTTTAACCGAATGTTCGGCCGAAGTTCGTATTCGGTTCAAACCACATTCGGCCCATCCCTAGTAAACTTGCGAAAAACCGTAATGTGTGCTGGGACACATAGTAGAAGTGAAAGTTCTAAAGAAAAGTGTAAAAACGAATGGCAACAAAATTTTAATTTAAAATTTTACGGGCAGATTGTTAATGTACTTGTCCAATTATTAAGACTTGGGTATCAAGTCGTAGAATGGTCAATTCTAGGACGTGTGCGGTACAACTTGCTTCTGAGCGCCATTATACAGCTGGCTTCCGCGGGAGCTTTCGTTACGCAGCATCAAGGTGCTGGAATAATATTCCACCACCCATTCGAAATTTGCAACATCTTATTGGGTTCAGAGCTACATTAAAGATATTTTTAAAAGAGCACCAACTTTCACAGTGCGACCTAAAACATGATACAAGTGGTATTTAATTTAGTTTAATTGTATTTTAATTTTGTTTGTTATTTTATTTCATTTTTAAGAACGTATATTTAACACTCTTATATTTATTCCTGATAATGAGTTTCCCTATTTCTACCTTAAGTGTATGTACTATGTATGTATGTATATATATAGTTTAGTATTCTAGTTTTATGCATTGCAATGATGTAATGTTTACCGTGACGATACCTTAAGGGCACAGCGGAAGATCAGCGCTGGTTTTAACCGACCGGCATTATGCTGAGTCTGATGCCCCTTTTGGGACAAAATTATACTATTTTCGTTTTAATTTTTAAGTAATTATACTGTGTGTGTTATAATTTGTCCTAAATAAAATTATTTTCTTTCTTTCTTCTTTCTTTCTTTCAATTAGAAAAATTGCCCGTAAAACTTTTAAGTTAAAATTTTGTTCGACTGAGACCGATAATTCATTCGCCGAAATTTCGGCAGAGTACATTCGGCAGATGTGTCACTGCACCAACACTTGTATTAAACATAATTTTACCATCAGTTTCGTCAATATAGAGGTAAAAAATTTAAACCTTACCACAAACAGCATCTTTTGTATTCAACAAATTATCATAGCACTGATAGTTTTTGCAAAAGGCCAACATCATTCCAGGTTTTTTTGGGGCCTTCAAACTGATGACACCGAACTGATCAAGGTATTGCGACAGCTTCGTCTTGTTCGGCATCCTGGGTCTGGCAAATATCCGCAGTGATACCGGGCCCCTGTACCATAGGCGCGTGCTTATTTGTTTCCTAAGTGCCTGGAAATAATTATTTATTTATGGAAAACCTACAGCTAGATACATTTGATTAGATAACTATAATTAACACAAGAGGGTCAATGACAGGTTTTCATGAATGAGCTATTGTTTAAAATTAACATGCAGAATGTGGAAAGAATGTATGATGAAAGAATGACTAAACAGATATACAATGCAAAAGTGGATGGATGCAGAAGTCGCGGAAGGCCACGACACACCTTCCATGATCAAATGGATCGTGTACTAGCAGAAGGTGATGTCAGGAGCCTTAAGAACAGACGAGCGTGCATGACGAGAGCTATGAATGTCAAAGAAGCAAGTGAGGTGTGTAAGAATAAGCCTAAATGGCGCTCTGTTGTTCGTGCCTACCCCGCAAGGGACCTGGCGTGAAGTTATGTATGTATGTATGTATTATTTGCTCGCACTAGAAATGAGTTTTGTCTGTAATTAGCAAAACTAAGGTACATTTATTTATATTGATCGATGTAAATTTTTATCACTTAACAATATATTCCTATAAAGTAGTTAGTCTAAAATAACTGTTTGCGCTGTCTTGTCCTCAGGTCTCTGGAAAAAGATTACAGACTACCAAAATTTCTTCATTCTGCCAGCTATATTAGCATCTATTAACACCTGTTTCTTTTACTATGACATTGGCAAAATCAATGCCAAAGGCGTTGGAGCCAGCAACAACAAAGGTAGATAGATAGATGGGTTGATTAAATCGTATAGACTTCGTTGGAATATTCATATTGTTCTTAGTTATTTCGTTCTAGCAGAGCTTGGAAACGGGAAAGAATGTACATGTAAATATTGATTTAAATGTATTTTTAGCATTTAACAATAGCATTTAGAATAAACTAGCTGTCCCAAAAGCTTCAATCGATATTCCGACAGCAGCGCCACCTACCGGGTCCAATTGTGAACCAACTAAGAAACCTTCTCTGGCTCATGCACAACAACTTTGCTAAAGATCATCACATCATCAAATGTATAGATAACGATTCTATAAAGGACATACAGATAAACATTCATTTTTATACAGGGTGGCGCAATAGAACGTGCATATTGCATCATCTTTATTCGCGGGGTAGAAAGTGCGCGGGCGGGGGGAGCCTGCATCGTTGGGTAGGCGGGCTCATGGAGTTTTAGTCACTATGAGTCACTTCGACGGGAAGCGTCGTGCATTTTGCGTGCGCGCATTTTACGAGAACTCTCGTTCATACATCGTTACTAGGCGTTTATATTGTTCTGAATATGGACTACAGCAAATTAGTGAAGCTCCGAGTGCTAATTTAATTAAAATATGGGTACAGCGTTTTGAAGAGACTGGTTCAACGTTTAAACCACAAGCAAAAGGTCGTCCAAGAACATCTAGGACCGACGACAATATTGAGAGAGTTATGCAGTCTGTACGAGGAGATCCACAAATGTCTACTCGCAAGAGATCGTCTGTCTTACACTTATCGCGACGAAGTTTGCAACGAATTTTAAACTTGGATCTTAAACTGCATCCTTACAAGCTGCAGTTAACACAAGAATTGAAAGAGTCTGACTTCGGAGCAAGGCTCGCATTTGCTAATGAAATGCTTAATCGATTTTCCAATTTTGACAATATCCTTTTCTCAGATGAGGCCCACTTTCATATCAATGGGTTCGTGAACCGTCAAAATTGTCGTTACTGGAACAGTGAGAATCCCAAACTCAAGCACCAGAAACCACTGCATAGTCCTAAAGTGACAGTATGGGCAGCAATCTCTGGTAGAGGAATAATTGGACCGTTTTTCTTTGAAAATGCGCGGGGGCAAAACGTCACTGTTAATACCGAACGCTATGTTGCGATGTTGGAAGGTTTTTTGGCTCCAGAGCTTGAAAATTCAAGAATAGTGAATTCTAAGACTTGGTTTCAACAAGACGGAGCTACCTGTCACACATCAAATGACTCCATGGCGGTTGTGAAACAGATGTTCCCTGGCAGACTGATTTCGAAAAGAGGTGATATCCCATGGCCCCCACGTAGTCCAGACGTGACGCCTCCTGACTTTTTTTTGTGGGGATACCTCAAGAACAAAGTCTACAGCAATAATCCGAAAAACATCGATCAGCTCAAGGAGAATATCCGTGGTGAAATGGCAGCAATTACACCAGCATTACTGAAGAAAGTTTTCAATAACTTCCGTTTGCGATTAGAGGAGTGTCGTCGTAGAGAGGGTCATCATTTAGACGATGTTATTTTTAAAAAATAAACTTCAGTTATTTCTTAATAATACCTGTTTTATTTTAACTATACCTTTTGTATTTATTTTTTAATCAATATTTTAAATATGCACGTTCTATTGCGCCACCTGTATATCAAGAAGAAGATAAGATTCAGTTACTGGTTTCGGATTTATTTTTATTTCGTATATCGGATACTTTCGCTTGTGATTAAGAAGCTCTATAATATTCCTGGTCCAAAATATTGTTACGAGCTACACAGGACTCGAATTAAAATGCTATTATTAAAATTTACTAGAACTGTACAAACAGGTACAAATATAAGTGGATACCACCAGTACACACTGCACGATTCTTTAACACGATTAAAGTCCGTCACTGTATGGCTCATCGAAGGTACGTCTTACTCGTATCGTAATCCTCGCTTGACTGCCCCACCCCTCCGTTCGGGCATTGTTTTATACTAAACTGTATAATACAACAAAGGACCGCGTTCACTGAGTTAATCCGCACACCTGGCAAGCTTCGACGCAATGCAATAACAACAAGGATTAGTTCGACACTAATGACGGCCATAAAACAAGTACGATAACAATAGGATGTTTTTCTTAATTACAAATTCTAAACACAACGTAAACAAAAGAATTCCCAAATGCGGGGAGGTAATAAACCGCGCTTTACGACAGGCAGGTGCGCATTTCTTTGTAGGTATGTAACAATGTTGTCATACAAGTGTCTAGATACCTTTATGAATTCATGAGTAACCTTGCTTCCTTTGATTTCCTTGTAAATGTTAATATATCTTTTCGATTTGCCATTTTTCGCTGTTTGCATCTGAAAATAAAACAGATTATTATGCCAGCTGATCCGACTTCTAATCTATTTAGAATCCATTTTTTTTACTGCTCGAAGCCGGCAAACAGGCAGACGGCCCACCTGATGGAAAGTGGCTACCGTTGCCTATGGACGTTTGCATTAGGTACCAGGGGTGTCGCCAATGCGTTGCCGGTCTGTGCGAAATTTTATAACGCCCTTGAAAACCCCATAGTGAAGGAAAGTTTGTGACGTTGGTAGGGGTAATCTCTGGATCTACTGGTCTGATTTGAAAAATTCTTTCAGTGTTAGATAGCCCATTTATCGAGGAAGGTTATAGGCTGTATATCATCACGCTAAGACCAATAGGAACGGAGCACCAATGAAGAATGTTTCAAAATCGGGGTTTTTTTTAAACTATTTTTTTAATCAATCGGCAGACAGATACACACGCTGTATTAACACAAGCTTAACTTGTTTAATTTGAGGATATGTCCCAATAATACAACGGACGGGTAATATACAACGGACTACTCTGGGGCGATCCCAGACACCCAGACCATAGTTGTTTATTATTTAAGCGGGAATTTTGAGCATGGTTGCCAGGCTTACACTTTCATTCATTACATAGTATAACACTTCTCCTTCTACTATGGTAATGTATATATATATCTATCTCCTTCCCCCAACACCGAATACGCGCGAAATGCAGCGGCGACGGCGCGGCTGCACCACTTCTCTTCGAATCCTGGGACACTTAACTTCGCACCATACTTTTTAAAACCAAATACAATATCAAAGGCCGGCCCAGTGAACTTTCAACTTATATTCTGTGATTGTGTAAAGTGCAGCGTGCTAGCGGACGTAAACTACGTGCTATGTAAGTTATATGTACTCATATTTATTACTTTTTAAATACACAGCAACGGACGCGCAAAGTTGAGCTATTTGCTAACCAGCGGTTTTATGCGGATGCCCGGATACGTTCATAAAGTATTCTTTTGAAATTCGGGCATATACAATAGTAAATAACAGAAAATTCGTTTCCGAAATTTACCATACCAGGAATCGAACCCAGAGCCTTTGCGCTGCAGTGAGGTAAGACGGCAGATTTAGCCCGCTTAACCACAGAGGCCGTATTCAACGCGGACGAAGTCGCGGATAGAAGCTAGTAAGATATAAAAACTTGGCACTGAACTTACCAAATGACCTAGAGCATACAGCTCTTTGTCGATAGCTTTCTGCATAATCGGACCCAGGTCGGATTTACTGGCACCTGACGTTTCTAGGTTCATGTTTCTCTTTATTTCTGAAAGGTTCCAATTAAATTAACATTACATTTTTTTTATTGCAGGAGTTCAGCAGACAGACCCACTTGATGGAAAGCGATTACCATCGCCTATGGACATTTGCAACATCAACGGTGCTAGAAATACGCTGCTGCTCTCTTAAGGGAGACTGGAGCCTGGCCACTAACGCCGGAACACAACTCAAGGTTGCTATGGCGGTATACTCTAGACCAGAGGTCGGCAACCTGCGGCTCGCGAGCCACATGTGTCTCTTTGGATGTAAAGCTGGGGCTCTTTTGTTATATACGTAAAAAAAGACAAGGTTTTCATTGAATTTGTTTGCCCAATTGTTGGTTATCGAAGCATAAGTTAGTGTTGAAGTTAACGTTTGTTTTCATTTTTTAATTTAATAGTAATTAATTATCTAATAATGTCACATGCATATTATCTTTTTATTGTGAAAAACACTACTTATATATGAATAAATAGATTTGTTTCTTTATCAAAACACTTAAATTATGCAAGTGATATTTTATTGTTTGCAAGAAAAAAAATTGTGGCTCTTTAAAAACTTTGAAACTTCGTAAATTGTAATTTTTGACTCTTCCGACTGAAAAGGTTGCCGACCCCTGCTCTAGAAGGGTGGTAGCCGTGCAGCCGGGGGGCAAATACCCTGTGGGTTGTTTTGTCGCCTCTTACGACAGACTGCTCGGCCGCAGGAAATTGTATTCTTTCTCCATTCCTGCACGGATTAGACATTACATGTTGGCTGGTAGAGATTGCTTTAACAATTTTTATCCGTGCAAGAAGGGATAAAGAATACAATTTTCTGAGTTGTGGTGGCCTATCGTAAGAGGCGACAAACCAACCCACAGCCAGATGACAGGGTTTTTCCACGTCTGGATGGCCACCACCCCTCACTTATAGAGTATGTCGCCATAGCAACCTGGAGTTGTTTTCAAGCATTAGTGGCCAAGTTCCGGTCTCCCTTTAGAAAGCAGCAGCACGTTGGTAGAGCACCTTTGGTATTACAAATGTCAATAGGCGATGTTGACCGCTTTCCATCAGGTGTACCGTCTGCCTGTCTGCTGAAATCATTCAATCTATATAAATATTAAAAACGCGAAAGTTTGTAAGAATGGATGTATAGATAGATGTATGTTTGTAACTCTTTCACGCAAAAACTACTGAATGGATTTTGACGAAACTTTCCTGTAATATAATAGTAGTATAGCTTACACATCAGAATAACACATAGGCTATAATATATAAATATATAGTGTGAATTATCTAAAATAAGGTGACCAACTTTACTCATTTACTGAGTTTTGTACTCTTGTTTCGCAAACCGTACTCTTTTCAAATCCTTTACTCTGAAAGTACTCATTTGTATATTAATTAAATATTTAAAATTATAATAGAAATTTGCTTATGTTGTCCAGGCACTAATGCTGCTGTTGAAAGGGTATTTTCACTAGGGAATGATTATTGGAGCAGTGAGAAGTCGCAACTTTCTGTAAAAACATTATCTGCCATCTTAGCAATCAAATTTAATATGTTAAATGAAAGTTGTTTGGATGTGGCTACATTATTAGACGAACATACTCATTTAGCAAAAAAAAAACCACTCCGAAGAAAAGTATGTTTTTAAAAGAAAATAAAGTTTTTATCGTTTTTTCTTCTTTTTTTCACCTATGAAGCACTTGCAAGGTGTACTCTTTTTGAATAAAAAATTGTTGGTCACCTTATCTAAAACACAGTACATGGTAGTTCATATTCCATTTAACCATTTGTGTCCCCCGGAACGGCAGTCGCTTAATTAATCGCAAAACTTTTAACTTACCACAAGTAAGAACTAATATAGGTCAACATTCTTCCCTATACAGAATGATGAACTACAGTAATTCCGTGCGTACAAAGGTCGACATATTCGCTGACTCTGCTCCATCTATTAAAAAACGACTCAATGCTTTGTTACAATCCTCTTCTTAACTTAAACTTTCCTTTACATTTACTAGCTTTATTATATTGTTTTACCACTGTAAAATCGTACATCCATGGGCGTAGATAACCAATTATATTAGGCATGCCGTGTTTGCATAAACAGAATATAGTTTAAGATATGAAACGGTTTCATGAAGATTGAACAAATGATTATAATCTATATTCAATTTTGAGGACCAATAAAAAAATCCGTCTCAATCAAAAAAAAAACTCCAGTCAAAACTAAAACAGGTAATTTTTTATATTCTTTTTGGTTCATTTTTCTTTGTCATACAGTTCCGTATATTTTTTTGGTAAGAGACCAAAGTCTTTGTTGCCAAAATGATATCTTAATTTTAAAAAAAGTTACTTACGATGGAAAAGTAGTTTATCTGAAACAAGAAAAATATACATTAGAAAGAAAAATATACTGCAAACTTTTATATTTCTATTATTGCCGATTATATACTAAGTAAGTTTGTTTTAGTGTTGGGTAGGACATGATTGTAAAATAAGTTTGTAAAAGTTACATGACATTTTGCACTGAACTAGTACAGGGGTCGGCAACCAGCGGCTCGCGAGCCACATGCGGCTCTTTGGATGCACAGCTGGGGCTCTTTACATTTATACATCAAGGGCTTCATAACAAATGGGCGTACAGGCAAAAGTGCAGTGTTACCCAAGGGACAAAATTATGAATAAAACATATAAGGAAGGAAATCCGGAATACCCTTCTTCTTAGGTACACTTGCATACTAGTAAGACCTCCTAAATTTGCACCATGCGTATTTTTTGTAAAAAAAAAACAAAAAATGGCATTTTTGCGTATACCAGCCGAGTATGAAATTAGTACGCTCGCGTCGGTGTGTATATCAAAATTGACTATGACAAACATAGTCATAAGTCTACGGCCAACCGCCAATATTCGAAACATCACTACGGAACGAAGACGAACAATTGTAAATCGCAAAACATTAAAATTGTTTCATTGAAGACTTCGCTTCAACGAGTATACCTACAACAGTCCGCCTTGTATGCTCGAATTGTCTTGTATTTATATACCATGTTTTAGCAAATAAATGAATTTGAAAGAACTTACCTCCTTTAGGATGATTCGGTAGAATAAACATACTTGGTGGCGTATAATTTGATGGTTTAGCCGTTGGTTGACGTAGTTGTGCGTTTAGTGGTTCACTGAATTGTGTACTTGTTGGTTCAGTGGGCGGTTTATTTGAAGATAGACCTGAAGCGTTCCCATCCGCCACAAATCTCGCCTCTGCTCGTTTTGCTCTTTTTGCTGCTTTTTTGCGTGCTGCTCTTGGCAGACTAAATTCACGACGTTCTTGAACATGTAACGCATTTCTTTGCCTTTTTAACGCACATCTTTCCTTATGATTCCTTTTTTCAAGTTCATATATAGGATCTGTAACATCTATAAAAAAAATGTACAACATGCTTTATAATAAGAAATATAAAATCGTTAAATGGCGGTCATCTAGTCACTGAAGTACAATATAAGTAGGAAAAAAGTTAGTACTACCTAAACCAGCATCCTTTTATTATTGCAGGAGTTCAGCAGACAGGCACACGGCCCACTTGATGGAAAGTGGTTACCATCGCCTATGGATGTTTGCAACACCAAAGGTGCTACTAACGCGCTGCCACCCTCTTAAGGGAGACTGGGACCTAGTCACTAATGCCGGAACACAAGGTTGTTATGGCGACATACTTTAGACCAGGGGTGGTAGCCATCCAGTCGGGCAAATGCCCTACCACCTGGCTGTGGGTTGTTTTGTCACCTCTTACGACAGGCCGCGCGGCCGCAGGAAATTGTATTCTTTCTTCGTTCCTGCACGGATAAATATTCTTACACATAATATATAAATATAATAATTCTTAAAGTAATTATTACATTTATTTAATAAATAATTAAAAAATAATATTGGTAAAGTAACTGCTTAACCGCCTGCCACACCTGCTTGCAAAGAATTAGAACTTCTCTAAAAATTAAGGAGAAGGGACATCATTAAAATAGACGAGATGAAAATGCTGGTCTTTCTTTTTATTCCGGGTACCTAACCTATTTAGACAAATTTATTCAGTACTATTAATACCAAATGACGTGTAATTCAATGACTTTGTGTAATGAGTTTATTTGTTTGAAACATGGATATTTTGCAGATATTATACTACAGGTGGTACATATTACAATTTGTATGCCTGTCAATTTGGCTTTGACAGGTATACAAATTTTTTGTAGTGTCGGTTATGAGCTGTTTATAAGTACTTATGGTTACAAGTCCTTGACCTCATACTCAAGTCTACACAAAGACACAGGCCACTTGCATTATCTAAGCATTCATTAAAAAAGTATCAGATGAAGTTTGATCGTTCACCTGAACTGGATATCACACATTTTATTACACAAAGTTTATTATCGATCAATGAAAAAATCATTTCACACATTTACCTACCTTAAATACACAATCACACATCGCACGTCTGTTTACACTGGATAAGTTGTTTCTCTGATTATTTAATCTATTAGTATAGATTATAAAGAGGTAAATTTTGTGAGTTTGTGACGTTGTAGGGGGTAGTCTCTGGATCTACTAAACCGATTCTGAAAATTCTTTCACTAGTGGAAAGCTACATTATTCCTGAGTAACATATGGTATATTTGATTGTGATTAATAATAAGTATTTTTTATTTTTTTGTGAACCCAGCGAAGTGGACACGGGTTGTATATATACCTAATTTTTTCCGGGGAGAGACTGGCATCAGTCACAAAGAATTTTTCGTCTACTGACAGCAGGCTTTCATTAATATTTAGTCATTACGAACATTTTCTAGCAGTTATTTGTTATATTGTTTTGTTCTGATAGCAAATAAATAAATATTATTGTTTATTATTTAAGCCGAAATTTCAAGCGTGGTTGGCAGGCTACACTTTCACACATTAAATAGTATACTCTTCTCTCTCTGACTATAGTAATGTGTATATATGTCTATCTCCCTCCTCCGACACCGAGTAAGCGCGAAATGCAGCGGCGTCTGCGCGGCTACAACACTTCTCTACGAACTATAGGACTCTAAACTTCGGAACAAACATACCTACATACAAAAACAATATCAAAGGCCAGCCCAGTGAACTATTAGACTTGTATTTATGTGATTGTGTAAAGTGCTAGCGGGACGTAAATGTTCTACGTGCTATTTAAGTTATATGTATTCATATTTATTACTGTTTGAATACACAACAACGGACGCGCAAAGTTGGACTATTTGCTAACCAGCTGAGACAGTAATGTCTCTCAAGGAGGCCGCAGAACACGATAGGGAGAGGAGTCCTGCAGCGCGTGCTAATGCGTCTACTCGAGGTCGCCGGCCTTCAGCTGGCACCCGGAGAGGCAGGTACGCGCATTACTTCCCTCCCTGAGTTAGGTTCCGTTACGGGGGGCCCTGAGCTAGCTAGGAAAGCAAGGGACCATCGACCCCCGTCTAACGGAGTGGGGTGTGTCCACCCAGGGCACACTCCAGGCACTTTGTTGCGCTGGATCGGCTGGGCGTAACTATGTTCTAAGTCTCAGCCTTTCCTTCACAAATCAAAGCGCAGGGTCGTCAGGGAGGAGGGGGTTTTTAGTGGGTATTGGGGTTGCTTGCCCGTTGCAGCTTCCTCTGAGTCTTTCCACACTAGCTGAGTCGATCGCGGGCGATTCACTGTCAAGAGCATACAATTGCTGCAGTGATACCTCCCCCGACCGACGTGTGTCGTTCCCTAGCAACGACCCAGTCTGTGCGTAAATCGGTACCATTTTCCCTCGCCTCTAAAAAAAAATTGCGGTTATTATTCGGATGCCCGGAAACATTCCTAAAGTATTCTTTGGAAATCTGGGCACATACAATTATTATTACTCTTCTACCCTGATGGTAATACTATACTATAAGCCGTAATGACTATAAGAATAAGAAGATTAAATGAGTATTGGGCTAGAAAGTTATTTGTTTACTGTAACCGTACGTAATGTGAATGACAAAACCTTAGATCATATTCAATGGACAAAACATAGAGAAAACTTTATATTATGTGTACTTGCGAATAGATTGATTTGATTTGAAAAGCTTGTTGCCTCCCAAGTATTAGTTGTAATTTTCAATAGTAACTCAGCTGAGATGTTCAGTGAATGGGATTCTAGTATTTCGGCAATTCGAATACTCTTTCCTGCCCGTCCATGTTTAACAACTAAACTAGCTAAGCGATCTCGAGGAGAAATTTTGCTGCACTATATGTTTACATAAACAGCACACAATAATGTCGCTGGACACAAGTAAAAATTTACAGCTCAGTACTCCCACTGCTGTACAAATTTTCTGTGAAGAAATGGCCTTAACACAATTTTAGTGGTATAGAGCTACAATTTGGTCCGAGTGTCGGTAACCGACAGATGCCCTGTGTAACGTCGGAGGTAGATGTTGGATGAAGGCGGAGGACAGAGATGTATGGCACAGATTTGGGGAGGCTTACGTCCAGTCGTCGTCGTCAGCCATTGGCAGTCTACTCTGCTGGACGTAGGTTTCCCTAAGACGACGCCACTCATCCCTGTCTTTTGACTTCCTCGTGTAGCGCCTACCGGCGACCTTGAACAGGTCGTCGATCCGTCGGGCTGGAGGACGTCCGACACTAAGTTTACCGAGACGCGGTCTCCACTCCAGAACTAGTCTGTTTCATCTTGCTAATTTTGCGAGCTATGTCGGTTACCTTGGTCCTCTTACGGATATACTCATTTCTAATTATATCCATAAGAAAAACACCCAACATAGCTCGCTCCATAGTCCGTTATTCCGTTAAGCGACTTTTGAACTTGTGGATCAATTCTGCCATCAGTATCCATGTCTCGGCCCCGTAGATCAGGACGGGGAGGACGCACTGCTTGAAGATGTTTGTCTTCAAGCATTGCTGAATAGTCGAAGAGAAGACTTGACGACGCTTACCGAGTGTTGCCCAACCCAACTGAATCCTCAGCGTGGGCGTAACTACGTTCTAAGTCTCAAGCTCTTCCTGCCATAAGCGCGGGGCACATGGGAGGAGGGTAGTTTTAGTGGAGTATTGAGTTGGGTTTTGTATTGGTAGGTTTGGTATTGAGTCTCCACACAAGCCGGTTGATTACTGTTTGGCAGCCCCATAGGGGATTGCCTCCATAATCAACTCTGGTCTAATCCCTAGCAAAGGACCCGGTATTGTGCGAAATGCATTTCCCCCGCCTTAAAAAAACCCAACTGAATCCTCCGATTGGTTTCCCTCTCCAAGTTGTGCCTGCCTACCGGTATTTTTACTATTTTCACAACTTCCAGAGGGGCGCCACCGATGTTTACCGGTCTCGGCATAAAGTGTTGCGTGATGCGTTAGCACATCGTATAAACCCAGCAGTTAAAAATTGATGTACCCAGTACTTCCTTCCCCAATTCTTTTTTATGCATCTTAACGCAAGCAAAAGTAGGACACATCTAAGGCGATGCACATTTCATTGCGAACTTAACTGATCGACAGTAGGGGTGTGCGAATCGTTCGAATCGAATCGAATATTAATATTCGATTCGAAAATCGATTCCAGTAATTCGAATTATTCGAAAACATCGAACATTTCGCGAATTATCGGAAAGTCACTGAATTTTCTATTGTTTACCATTTGCATTCCATTACTTCGTATATAACAAACTATGAATTCGAAATACTCGAAAATTTGCGAATAATATAATAATTCGGAAAATCCGGTTTTTTTTCTAATAATTCGAAAATTCGAATGATTCCATTCGAGTATCCGATCGAATATTAATATTCGATTCGGAACGAATATTGCGTAAGTTCGAATTATTCGCACACCCCTAATCGGCAGCGTTTACTCGCACGACACCGTATGGGATGAATTTTTTGCTGTGCCTCATCGCATTGCGTTGCGGTGTGACATCGCATTCGCGATTCATCGTGGCAACATAGATTTGTGGCTTTCGCACTAAGCGAGAATATTAACGAAGAACCCTTTTGATTCAACTCATTTTAACTTTTAAAACATATCTCCGTGTATAACATCAGTTTCATCGACGATATAAGCCAGATTTCTACATAATACTCATCCATTCTTTTACTTACTTAGCATGGGTAGAATAGTGACGTCACTCGTATGTGTGCTTTTTACAACGAATTAGAATTTAACATAAACTACATAGTTTATATCAAATTTTATGCAGTCATAACGCAAGGGAATGGATAGTACGATATGGACACCCGACTATCGTGTCGAAAAGTCATATCAGCTTGTGTTTCAAGAGCAACACGACCAGCTACCTTAGTTATACAGAACCACGATAATTAATGACTGACAGAAATTCGGTGCTGTTGTCGGTTTCGGTCGAAACTTTGAAAGCTCCGAAAATCAGCGTTCATGAATTGTTGAGATATTAAATTTACTCCAAGTGCGGTACACAAGATCTCAACGAAGAAATGATTTACCTAATTCAAATATTATTTTTATTTCATTTAAAATGAGGTTACTCTCTATATATGAGCGATAAGAACTATATCGTTATAATAAGGATAATATCAATATACTTTTCTCTTGTTATTTTATCTCCCACTCGTTTAAATTTCTATAAAAATGTTTAGAGCAAAGCATATTGCTGAAGAATTTCTTGCGCCGCTTCTTTTCTTCAAGCTTAAACAAGTTGCGAAGCAGTGGTAAATTAGATTAGGCTCCCATAAACTAAATAATAGCCAGAAATAAATTTAAAATAACTTTGACATTAATCATCAAGACTTATCATCTTTGGATTCGTGATCACGGCCAGTGAAAAATGACCGAACCGCCTGAATAACTACCAAATAAAGTACCGCGATTAAAACCAAGTTTTAACGAGTTCTAGTTCCTGTCGAAACAGAGTTTCGGTCGGAAACTATTAATAATTGACCTAAAGAAATGTATTTATACTATAACTAAAAATTATTAACAGTAATGTTACCTATATGCACCGTCGTCGGCGCTTCCTCCTTCTGCACTTGGGTAAGAATTATCTTGAAAAAGAAATGATCATTAGCCGCGACATGAATAGCTCTATATCTTTTTACAATCTCGTGACAGGGCATTTCTTGGTTATACGTAACTATATCAACTTTCCGGGCAATAGACTCTTTGAGGCGTGTCATCAGAAGTGTGCCCTCCTGAGCCTCACAACCCACGTTGCGCAACACCTGATCAGCTAAACTACATATCGCCTGGTGACGCCAACTACTCCCTTCCTTTGACATCTCTTGCCCAGGCATACGAGGTTGCGTAGGCATTGGCAACGCTTTTGGATTAGGTTTGGGAGCATCATTACCATATTTGTTGGAACGGCTTTGGGAATCAGAATCTAAGCGATTGTTGAAGGGATGATTAGAGTTTTCCCAAACTCGTATCTTGTTTCGATTTTGACCTTTATCGCGGGAGTTATTTTGATTTTGACCCCCGTAGAGCTCCGAAGACCTCGAAGGAGAGTCGTTCGAGGTCTCGGTGTTAAGTGGAGGCCAATGGAACTTATTGAAAGCCTGTGTAGATTCCTCGTCGTAATAAAACCTTTCGGCTTCATTAAGACTTCTTTCATTGCCATTATCGCGATCAAAATTTCCATCTCTCTCAGTAGATTGTCCGTAATTGTTCCCAGTTGAAAAATGGCGACCGAAATTGCCCGTGTTCTCGTCAGATGTAGGGAAGTCCCCTGTATTATCATCGGGCTGATCATATCCCCGATTATGTTCATTCGATCGATCAGAATAATACCCTTTTTCAACCGACTGGTAGAAAAAGCTGTTTGTATCGTTCGAACGATCATCGCCCTTCCTGTCATTATTTCTGTGATCATAATCGTAAGCATTATTAGAGCCACCTCGGTCGTCATCTCTACCTGAGACTTGCCAGCCCCTATCATCTGAACGAGACATTTCCTCATGTGTTGACTGCCCAGTTTTATATGAATCATCCCATCTTGATTTTTTAGCCAACTCGGAATAGTTATCGCCAGATCGATCGTCGAGCGACCGTTTTTCTGGCCTGCTATTAGAGTCGTCTTGCATAAAATAGTTTTTTTGATTCTTAGTTTGTTGATTCTGAGACCAAGGCATATTACTGAAACTCCCCTCGGGCCTGAAGCCCAAAGGAGCCTGACTCACTGAGCCTTGGCTTCGGTGCTGATATTGATTCGCTTGAAACATAGTTTGCTGCTGTTGACTGCCATATGCCACAGAAGACGTCTGTGAAAAATAAATTATAGTAAAAGCTTAGTAAGAAAATCACAGGTGACTTAGTTACTCACTGGCAACTCAGACCTATGACAACTGACATAATAAATCAATTGGAAATATAATAATGGCGCCCTGACATGTCCCAATGCTTGCACGCTTCTGGTAATAACAATGGCTACGAATTACACAAGAGATTCGTCCTGATTCAGCATCCCAAGCCAAACATTAGTTGGGAGAACTGAACCAGTGCTTTATACTCCTCGAGGGTATTTGACCAACCATCTTTTTACTGTACTAAGTTATATAACAAGCCTTCTTTATACAAAGTTTCATATTATATACTAAACAGATTCTGATCTAAATGAAGAAATAGAAAAGATGAAATAAAACGTGAGACTTTAATCTTCTTTTTTTATTAACGCACATTGATACTAATCGCAGTGCGATCGGGTGTCTGGCTAACTGCAATAGGCTGTTAACTGCGGATTATGGCAGCCGAAATTACAAACGCAACGTTAAGTACTGGGCGAACACTGAACCACATAGAGCGTATAGCAACGTCCAGCTGACTAAGGCGATGGGGCCCCAGCGATTCGAGCGAGGACACCGGTTCGACGGCAGCCGCAGCGTAGTTCGTATAGAAATCAGTATTACATACGTCTTCTTACCTGCATGAAGCAGGCAGTAGGACTGCGGCTAGCATCATAGTGCGAATGAGCGCTAAGAATCTAACTTTTTCATTCTAGATGCCAGTATCTCCTTGCAATACAACTAAACAAAATGTCTTTTAATTCATTTGCATGCCATAAAGTAGATTAAAAGGTTGCGACTTCACCGTTTAAAGCGTTAAAATCTTCTCATAAAATCTAACTTGGGTCGATAATTCAAAAACCAGATAAAAGGTATTTGTAGAATAAAGTACAACATGAGAAAATTAATATTGACTGTTGCATGCACAAAACAATCGAATTGTGTCACTCAGGTTGTAATGTATATCACTGATAACTCTTACCTCATGATTGAATATCGGTGCTTAGTGTAAGGAAAAAATAACTTCAATCAAATAATTTCTCACTGGCAATTTATTCTAGTTAATTGGTGAGGAATCTTTGTTCGTTTTATGCATTCTAAGTATTCAGAGCAGGAAAGTACAAATACATGGGGACAAGTTAGAGCACCATCACATTAATTGATTAAGCTTTCACATTATATCTTTTTTATCATCAAACCCTTTCTTTATAGGGCTACATAGACTATATTGAGAACACAGGTAGGAGCAGAAAATCAGAATTCTCATGCTTGTACTGACTTCAATCAATAATGACAACAGAAATTCAACATCAATAATGATAATATAATAGGTATATACAGTTATTACATAGCTATTCTGCACATAGAAAAGTTTATCTGCAGCAGTCTTTACTTAGTATTGTAAAATACCACTTGTGAGGAGTTATTGAGACTAAATTAATGAAATCAATAGTTAACAAAGATTTTAACTGTGATGACACAATCATGTCTGGTTTGCTTTAAGCCCTTACGAGCTTAAAACCAACTAAACTAGTTGCCTTCTGAGTGTCTTCAGTCTCATGTCAACATGTATTCCTTGAATTTCTTTGGTAATGAAAACTTCAGCTATTACCTGTCATCTACAACGAGGTTTTCGGGAAGGATCTTTGAGGAAGCTGATCTTCAATTGCAAAATATACTAGATACTTGCAGTCTAGCATTTGCCAGAATCGCAATGTAAATAAAGATGTTATTCTGTGCTCCACATTTATCATGGTGCACAGCTGCACGACAAACGCATGATGATACACAAGTGCGAGGTTGCCGCACCGTGTGCACAGTAAAGTCTGTCATGCAATTCTGGACTAACCGGAGACACGGCACCCTGACATTCCACCTGAGGACAGGTCCTCACCGGACCGAGCTGTTTTGTGGAGTACGTGTGTCGCATAGGGCGAGAACCATCGTCAGGGTGCCACCACTACAGTTACAATGTCGAAGACACGGTGCTGCACTCCAAGTGTGCTCGTTGCATCTATTGAAGTAGACTTGTCACTCCCGCACGTAGTTCATGCCTAATTCGGAGCATGCCTTAACTGTGATGTCGTCCCTTTCCTCCTCGCCATCTTTTGCGAGGCTGTTATGTCTACAAAGAAGGCGATGGAGCGGGACAGGGAGTGAGCAGCCGCACTTTTATCCCGCCGCAACAAAAAGACTCCTCGCCGAGCGGCTCGTGACCTCCCACCATAAGTGCGCCGCGGCAGCGGGTGACGGCTCGCGGAGATCTTCAACCATCACCTGCATTCAAGCCGCTGAGTAGTCTCAATCACAGATTGAAGCAGGAGAGACCTGCCCGTAAGGGTGAACCCACCCACCCAAAAGCTCGTGCATGTCCCGGGCGGCGACTTATGGCGTCAGGACATCAAGGGGTTTTAGATGGTATTCCGGCAGACACATTGCTTTGCCGTAGTTTCCGTGTGTCCGCAACCAGATTTCCCCTTGATAAGTCACAACTTCATTCATGGCTTAAGAAATTTTTAATGTATGTACTTTAATAAGTTTGAAAAAATACAATAATGAAAAATTGCCTGGCGACACACACGCTGTGTAATCCCAAGCTGATCAAATTATGCTTGTATTATAAGTAATATACAAAGATGGGGCCCAAACCATACAGTAAAAACTTTACGAAAATTATTCTGCCATGTACCATACTTGGAGATTTTGTGTTCTAGTGAACTAGTCTGGCCATTACTTAACGAGTAAACTGCAAAAGCCCACAATATGGTTTTTGATACTATCATAGAAAAAGAATAGTTTCTTCCATGATATGACTATATAGTGGTGACAAACCATATAGTAGGCCTGAGTCATAAGACTGGGACCTTATGGTTTGATCTTAGTCTTTTGACTCCCACTCAGTGCTGCCAGTATAGATCTACCACCTACCGTAGGTTTATTATTACGGTAGCAAAATACACCGTAATACCCATTGAAGATCGTATTTGTTTACATCTTGTAGAATGTATATAACTAAAATAATTTTAGCGAGTTTGAATAGAGTTTTATTGTCTGTACCTTAGGGTATTTTCGTTCTATTGTACCAACAACACTGTTTTATGCATCAGGAATTCCCTCAATAGCGAGATACCAGCTTGGAAATATTACGCGAACTAAGTCAGGGTGGTGCTTTATATATATGAATTTTTTTGAATACTTAGAACTTTTGAATTTACCTAGTTTATTTGACACGGAAAAAACTGTGTTGATTTTAATCCCACCGACGCTATGATTAAAAAACACGATGTAGATATGTATAAAAATATTGATACAATTATACCGTCTGATTCTGATTGAAAATATCTTTTTGTAATTATTCTGATCCTTAACATGCTACTAAATAAACAAGGTAATTCTACCATATTTAAAATATAAATTCCAACATAATTTTGGAAAATCTACCGTATTTTAAGAAGAATTCTACCATCCTCTAGAATTCAGAGTTGGCAACACTGCTCCCACTTACTATGTATATGATTATCATAAAGATGTATTCATGCAGATCGGTTTGCACAGATTTTCATCTGTATGCAAAATTATGTATACAGATATTCATATTTGAAAGAAATAAAGAAAGAGAACTGATTGATAATGATGTGGTTGAACACATTGCGAGACAACAGAATAGATAACACTTTATTGCTCATCAAATATACAATTATAAAAATGCACTATCACACATACACATACCATATCACAATATAGTCATGGTAAAAACAATAGGAGGCCTTATCACTTGAAGCAATCTCTTCCAGGCAACCCAACTTAAAGAATAACTTAACCTAATCTGGTGATGTAGTTGGTGAAGATTATTAGATAGAACTTAAACAGACATATTTATACATATACACTTATATTTAATAAAATACTACATATTTAAACTAGATACTGAGACAAATTACCTATTAAGGAGAAAAAAAAAGTAACACATGAAATACATAACACAATGTCTTGAGATGTTACCAAATGGTGATAGTTCAGCAAATTCCAGACACAAGTGTCTGACACTTGGTTTTCAGTTGCATTCTTGTTTGGGAACATCATGTGGCAGTTGTAATAATACACACATATAAATCCTTGCAGCTTATGTATGTCGCAGGATTGACACAATAAAGTGAAACACCTCATCATTTGATAGCTAAAATCAAACAAATTAATACTTACTTGCTGTGGCAAGGTGGAATATGGGCTCTGAGTAGGCATATTGTAGAATGGGGTTGACATCATCCACTGGTTCATGGGTGTGTTCTGCGATGTGGTACTGCTAGGTATAGTATAGCTAACTACTTTTGAAGATTCACCCATATCTGATGACGCCTTTTGGTAGGTCTGTTCTGTTGTCTTCTATAAAACAAATGTGTAATTGGATTTTACAATATTATTTCTTGACTAGGTTCTGCCCTCGACTTCAATCGCATGGAATAGTTTAAAAACAAATAAGTTTAAAAAACCCCGCGATTTTGAATTATTCTCCATTGGTGCTCCGCTCCTATTGGCGTGATGGTATATAGCCTATAACCTTCCTCAATAAATGGGCTATCTAATACTGAAAGAATTTTTCAAATCAGACCAGTAGTTCCTGAGATTAGCGCATTCAAGCAAATAAAAAAAATAATTATGTATTATATATATAAGATAAAACTCTCTCACCGACACCACACCCTGTCAAAATCTCCTCTTCTATTCTGTTATGTTGCAAAGAAATTAATTTCAGTCTGTTAAAAGCTGTTTGAGTAATTAAAGCTTTTTTAACTATCCCACAGGAACTCTTTAATTTTTTGGGATCAAAAGTATCCTATTATGTTGACCAGGGATATAAGCTACTACCATATCAAATTTCATGTAATTCGGTCCAGTCGTTTCGGAGACTAGCCGGTACAAACAGAGAAACAAAAAGTTTGAAAAATCTAAAACAGTTCTATTTAACTTGTTACATCCCCCTGACTCAGTTTTTAGCATTTATTTACCATGTACAGAAATTTGACCTCTGCAATTTTATTATATGTATAGCTATGGTAGTGCTATGCAGGAATTATTATTTTGATCACAGCAGTTAGGGCCAGCCCGGTCAATGTGATACCACTCTCAAAGAATATCAGTGTATATGACTGAAAGATCCGATGGCCCATTTCCTCTTCTCCCTACCCCACACCATTCCTTCTATCCTATTCTTCTTTATTCCATTTTTCCTGTCTAATTCCTCTATACCATCTTTATTTCAATGCCTCTATTCCATCCTAAAGGCAATTGCAATCAATAGCATTGTTTATGATGTTAATAGACTATGGTAATCACTTTCCATGAGAATAGGCCGTCTGCCTGTTTGCCAGCTTTGCAATATAAAATAATATGTAAAAAGCAAGTCTTAGTTTTAGTTGCCTTTCTTACCTGGTACCTGCCCAGGTGTCATAAGGCGAGCTCCACAAGCACACAGGTAAATTAAAAATATTATGTCTAGTAGCCTAAAAGGTAAATCAATAGATGTTTGATACATGAATTTTAAGTGGCGTGGTGGTGGAGTAGGAAGAGGAGGATTCATACTTACCCCTACTACAACCCCTATAGGGAGATCTTCAAATATTATTGAAGTGAAACTTCTATATAGAGGGCACGAAAAGGTGTCACGGTCACGTGGTCACCGTCACTAATTCTTACATTTTTAAACTCGTGATACTTTTCGAATGGAATGTCCAAATTGAATAATTCAAAAAGTTGTATAAAGGTATTGAAGCAGTCTTGAATATGAAGTAATTTATTTTGATAAGGATTAATACCAAGATACAAATAAAGAGCCTTTTCTAGCGGCGGCATTTTAATTAAAATTTTAAAATGAAAGAACACTTATTGTGGCATTATAATAGTTAGATACATAGTGTCACGACACTTTTTGTAAATAATGATGTGTTCTGCAAAGTCGTAGTACATTATTTTATTCTATCGTCAATAGTTTTCGCAGCGCACACTGTTGTGTATTGTTTTGTTAGTTGTCATAATATTAAATGTCAATGTAGGTATTTTGTAATAAACTCAGTTTGGCTTCCATCTTGAACCATGTAGTTTCTTTTAGTGGCGACGAGAATAAATTAAACTTATTATTATGAAAATGGCGTGTAATTTGACAAATATGGTATTTCCGGGACAGTTTAACCCCAAGACTGATAAATGGTGTGAATATAAGGAACGTTTGTTGTGTTCATTGGATGTTGCTGGTTACGAAAATCAAACCTTGGATAAAGTGCGGTCTATATTCTTATCACAATGTGGAAAAGACACTTATTCACTTATTGTGTCATTATTAGTGCCTAATAGACCTACTGAAGTTCCTTTTAAGGACATTCTTGCGGTGTTAGACCGATTTTATGAACCGGAAATAAATGAAATACTGCAAGCCGGAAAATTTCACATACGTAAACAAGCTGATAAGGAAAGTGTTCAAGATTTTGTTGCGGCAATCGGGTTGCTGGGTGCAAAGTGCAACTTCGTGGACTTAAAGCGTCAGTTGCGCGATCGACTGGTGCTGGGCGTGCGTGATGAACGTCTGCGTCGCGAATTGTTGCGAACAAAGAACCTGACATATGAAACAGCTGTACAGTTATGTTTAAATCATCAGACAATTATACAAGAAATGTACTCAGAGGTTGATCCGAATATGAAGCAAACTCATGGAAATATGGATGAGGCAATGGATATTGGAAAAATAGGTGCTATACTATGTAGCCGATGTAAAGGACGCCATGGAGAAGGCGGACGGTGTCCATTTCCGAAAGCAAGATGTTTTGCTTGCAGGCGCCTAGGTCACATTGCGTCAGCCTGTGATAGAAAGCTAAAGAAACAACATCAGGTTGTGGATGAAATAGCACAATACAATGATTCCAAGGAAAATATGATGGGAGTATACACTTGTTCAGAAGGATATGCAGCTCCAATAAAGGCTGAAGTGATAATAAATGGTTCTAAGACATTTATGGAGGTTGATTCAGGTGCTTCGCGGACTATTATGTCGGAAGCCACATACAATCATATGTGGAAATCACCTCCACCTCTGCGGCCTACCAATGTGAAGTTGGTTACATATTCACGTGAGACGTTACCAGTAATAGGAAGTGTTTCGGTACGAGTTCTGTTGGGAAACAAGGAAGCGCAGTGTGAATTGATTGTGGTGTCTGGCAATGGACCCAGTCTATTGGGGCGGAATTGGTTTAAGTCCTCAGGCTTGAAAATATTAGGGATTTGTTGGACATTGGATGAAGTGAAACAAGATTTGCTCAAAGATTTTCCTGACTTATTCAATAAAACTTCAATAAAATTCTAAACTATACTTTTCCTTTTGGTTTTAACGTCAAAACCAACAACGTAACGTAAAAACAAACAGGGCTAATTAATTTACCTTATTCTTCCTCACATCCTGAACGTAGAGCGAATTGCCTTTGTAATTATATCCGTGTATTTTTCGGGCCAGCAAGGCGGCGTCCTCTTCTTCAGCTAATCCAATAGTAACAATCTTGCATGTTCCGTCAGCAACCAGATTATCCAACACATAACCATCCACGAGACCGCATTGGCTTAGTAACAGAGCTTTTAAGTCCGTATACCGAGTCTGATGGTCAAAATGATTGAGGAATAAATGAAAAGCTTCAAATTATAATTACGCGACAGTATAGGATAGAATACTTACACTCGAGGGTAAATTATGTATCGTTACTAACATTTTAATTGATTTATGCTTTCATATACAAAATTACAAATTTGAAATTACGTTTGTGCACACAGACTAGTTAGAGATTTCTGAAATTGAACACTATAAAAAATTAAAAATGGTGAAGAAAAATGGAATCGGTTTTTTTTTTTAAATTTATTCATGACAATAGAATCAAAGTCTTTCAGTCGGAAACATGTTAATTAATAGGTCTTCGTATAGTAGCGTAGCGCAGTTGTACTGCAGGCTACAACCGACGCCATTCAATGGAGTTCTTGTGAAAACTCGAAAGATCACATCTGACTATACAGTTCACATTTCCCACAAAAACACATAATTTCTACTCCAAAACTATCAATATCCTGCAACTATTGTTAATTTTAGAGTAATTATACACATTTTTAGAAAATAAAACTGCACAGCACAACGTCTCCTTTCAGTTCCCGCCAAAAACTCCCGGAATCGGTTTATATAATGTTTAATTTATTCATGACCATAGAATAAAAGTCTTTCAGTCGGAAACATGTTAATTAATAGTTCTTCGTATAGTAGCGCAGTTGTATCGCAGGCTACAACCGACGCCATTCAATGGAGTTCTTGTGAAAACTCGAAAGATCACATCTGACTATACAGTTCACATTTCTCACAAAAACACATAATTTGTACTCAAAAACTATCAATATCCTGCAACTATTGTTCATTTTAGAGTAATTATACACATTTTTAGAAAATAAAACTGAACAGCACAACGTCTCCTTTCAGTTCCCGCCAAAAACTCCGGAATCGGTTTTTTTTTATTTTTATTTATTAATTTATTCATGACCATAGAATCAAAGTCTTTCAGTCGGAAACATGTTAATTAATAGGTCTTCGTATAGTAGCGCAGTTGTATTGCAGGCTACAACCGACGCCATTCAATGGAGTTCTTGTGAAAACTCGAAAGATCACATCTGACTATACAGTTCACATTTCTCACAAAAACACATAATTTGTACTCAAAAACTATCAATATCCTGCAACTATTGTTCATTTTAGAGTAATTATACACATTTTTAGAAAATAAAACTGAACAGCACAACGTCTCCTTTCAGTTCCCGCCAAAAACTCCGGAATCGGTTTTTTTTTATTTTTATTTATTAATTTATTCATGACCATAGAATCAAAGTCTTTCTGTCGGAAACATGTTACTTAATAGGTCTTCGTATAGTAGCGCAGTTGTATTGCAGGCTACAACCGACGCCATTCAATGGAGTTCTTGTGAAAACTCGAAAGATCACATCTGACTATACAGTTCACATTTCTCACAAAAACACATAATTTCTACTCGAAAACTATCAATATCCTGCAACTATTGTTCATTTTAGAGTAATTATACACATTTTTAGAAAATAAAACTGCACAGCACAACGTCTCCTTTCAGTTCCCGCCAAAAACTCCGGAATCGGTTTATTGAATACAGTGTTGCCAGATGACCATGTCAATTAATCCCCAAATTTTTGTCAAAAAACCCCAAATATAAGCTTTTTGAGAAAAAAACCCCAAAACAGTTTTTACTTATTTTAAAGGAGAAATAAAAAAGCAAGTGAGGTGTGTAAGAATAAGCCTAAATGGCGTTCTGTTGTTCGTGCCTACCCCGCAAGGGACCTGGCGTGAAGTTATGTATGTATGTATGTATGTATAAAAAAGCAAAACTACCGTCGTAGCGAAAACGTCACTAATGACGTCGTGTTAATAGGTGGGTTAAATAACCGTTCTACTTGAGTTTACGATTGTGACGCCAGCAAATAAGTGGAACGGGAAAAACCGCGGTTGTGAACGTAGTCGTTGTGAGTCTAACGGAAAGTAGCCATAAGGTAGGACGCATACGAGTAGAGACGGCATAATAAATAAAATTAATGATGTAAATGAACGAACGAATGAATTGAATTATTAAAATGAACTATTCAATTGAAGTATGATTTACTAGTAGAGTATAATTCTAAGATAAAGTAATAATACCGTATTATAACTTAGATATAATAATTGTAGTGATGATAATTGTGTTTGTAGATGAATTATTAATACTTAAAATATCGCCAAAAATTTCTGACAACAAAATATTTCCCCCCAAAGAATCTTTACCCCCAAAACTTACCGAATTTTCAGAGAATCCCCCCATCTGGTAACACTGATTGAATATGGTTATATTGGCTTTTTTTTTAATATTTATGGCTTGGCAACTTGGCCTTTAAGCCATGTTATATTGATTATGGATCGCAGTTCGCACTCTTTATATATATATTCAATGTCTTAGACTATATAGTCTAAGTTCAATGTACTCTTTGGATCGCACTGTTGCCAGATGACCATGTCAATTAATCCCCAAATTATTTTCAAAACAGTTTTTACTTATTTTAAAGGAGAATTAAAAAGCAAAACTACAGGATTCTCTGTCTACGAGTAGAATATAGTACTAGTAAACTAGTCTCGCAACAAAGTTTTTGGCCCCTATCTTTACCCGTCATTTAACGTCGACAAAACATACTACTTATGTATTTAGTACAAGTACTACGTACTACGTACTTGTACACTGTTATTCGGTACTTGCTCTCATCGATTTTCAACATTCCCTTTGATGACCGTACATGGACCCAAGCCTCCCTACTAATAAGGTATGGAGGTTTAGGTATACGCAAAATTTCTGCAGTTTCTTTACCCGCCTTTCTGTCCTCAGTGTACAGTACAAAGGACCTCATTGGTGAAATATTAAATCCGTCACTAGATGACTTTGAGGTCCTATATTTGACTGAGGCCAGAAATGCTTGGTCTATGGCCAGCCCATATCAAAATCCCTATTAATATTATAAATGCGAAAGTAACTCTGTCTGTCTGTCTGTTCCGTTTTCACGTAAAAACTACTGGACCGATTTGGCTGAAACTCACTATAAATATATTTTCGATACCGAGGATGAACATAGGATACTTTTTATCCCGAAAAATGGGATAGTTTCCGGGATAAAATGATATTTGTCTGTTTGTTTGTTATGCTTTTACGGAAAAACTACTGGACCGATTTGGCTGAAATTCGGCACGTATGTAAATTAAATACTGAGGATGGACAAGGGATAATTTTCACTTTGGCCGTTTTGGTAATTTTGGCCTATTTGGTCATTTTGGCCCTTTTGGTCATTTTGGCCTTTTTGGTCATTTTGGCCTATTTGGTAATTTTTCCTTTTTGGTCATTTTGGCCTATTTGGTCATTTTGGCCTTTAAGGTCATTTTGGCCTATTTGGTCATTTTGGCCTATTTGGTCATTTTGGCCTATTTGGTCATTTTGGCCTTTTTGGTCATTTTGGCCTATTTGGTCATTTTGGCCTATTTGGTCATTTTGGCCTATTTGGTCATTTTGGCCTTTTTAGTCATTTTGGCCTCTTTGGTCATTTTGACCATTTGGATTATTTTGGTCTTTTTGGTCGTTGTTCACGCTGTAAGAAGGAGTGGGGCATGCAGCGCGAAGAGACGACATGCGGGGGACGGCGCGCGCGCGGCGGGGACATTCGAGGCATAAGAAAAGAGCAGCGAACACGGTCGTCTTGCAACATTCATATTTATTGTATTTTAAAGTGAAGAATTTGCTTGTAATATACAAATTTCAAAGTATCAAGACTACCTCATTAACATCTGGTGACCCCGACGTGATAGTATAACATTGGTGACCTCTAAAACTGGACGGACACGGAGCCATATTGAGCAAACCTATATAGTCCATTCCGTTTCTGTAAGTCCTTTCCGTTTCAACATTACATTCCATATTCATTTTCAAATTAAGCTTTGCAAATTCATTTACTTTCAATTTCTTACTTTCTTACTATAGACGATCTCACTACCTTACTACCTTCTTACTTTCTTACAATTTCACATCTTCCTTTGTTATCTAAATTATAACAAAGACGAATTTATTACAAAATCTACCTGCTTCAATATAATTCTTCTTTTGCCATTTCTTGCTGCCTTTTCTTACTTTTTAGCTAATCACTTACTACCTACATATTTTTTACTATTTAATCTAAATTCGTACTATCTTGTTACCAATTATAATTGGTAATTACTTCTATTTTCATTACATACTTTCATTGAGTCCATCTTACTATTTCATATTTGCTAATTTCTACGCATATTTCATTTACGCATATATAGCCTTTCTTCTTTCGTGGCTATTATTGCTATTTCAACAGTTTATCTTACAATTGTTTTGCCGACTTATTCCAGCTTTCGACGTTCCGTTCGAACTCCGGTGGGACTGAGATCTGCGCGTGAGTACATCATACTTACCTGAGTCGCGTATGCAGTGACTCATCGACGCGACCGCACCGACTTGTACCGAATTCGAGCGCCAAATTAGACGGTATTTATTAATTCTTTCTTTAAGATTTGATACTTATTTAATTGTTATTTGCCACCTCAGGGTTCTCTTACATAAGTAAATATAATCATGTCAGACGATTTAAAAAAGCTTAAACAATCACGCAGTTCAATAAAGGCTAGAATTACCATCTTTAAAAAATATATTGACATGGTAAAGCTGCTAGAACCGTCAAACAAGACTAAATTGCAATTTGTTGAACTGCAGTTAAAACTTGACAGATTTCAAGCACTTTTTCGTCAATTTGACGAAGTACAAACGAAAATTGAGTGCTTGGAACCAGATGATGTAATCGAAATAGCCGAACGGGAGCAACTGGAAGAAACCTTTTGTGGGTTAATTTCGTTAGCACAATTAACAGTCGAAAATGTGTCGGAAGCTAACAGACACGAAACTTCTTTAAATGACACGAAGTGCAGCGACTCTTCCCATCATGCTAATTTTAATATTAAGTTACCAGCAATTGATCTTCCGAAATTTGATGGAAATTATTTAAAATGGTTGGAGTTTCGAGACTTATATGATTCGTTAGTCAATAAAAACAACTCCATCCCAGATATAAATAAATTCCATTACCTTCGCTCTTCTCTCGAACATAGTGCTGCACTCGTAATAAGGTCCATTGATTTTAGCGCTGAAAACTATCCACTGGCTTGGCAACTTGTAAGTTATTTAGTCTCACATATGGCAACTTTATATTGTGTAATATGCTGGTAACATTTGTACCTAAGTTATCTGTCTGTTCGCCATGTTGTTGTTACTAATTAATATGTAAGATTGCTAATAGTACCTAATAAAGAATATAAGATGGACATGTCTGTATAATTTTAAAAGAACCAAAGAAGATCCAAATCACCAATTTTGTACAGGTTATGGGCCCAGTTCACGCAAGAAGAAATGGAGGACGACAGAAAGAATCGTTTTGGAATCGTCCCCTTCGCTGGCACAGATTTTGGAAATTGGTTCTACCGCGTGAAAGTAGTTCTGGAAGAATACGACTTACTTCAAGAAATTAATGAAACAAAAACTAAAGAATCATCTACGGACACATCGAAAACAAGAAAATGCAAAAGCATCATTGTGCAGAGCATCGCAGACAGCCATCTTGAAATTATAAAAGATTTAGAATCTCCTCGAGAAATTATAGAAAAGTTGAAAGCAACATACTTGTCAACAGGAATTACATCACAACTTTTAGCAAGAAAGAAACTTCTAATCTTGAAGTACAACGAAAAAACGACGCTCAGTGACTTCTTTCTAGAATTTGATAAGCTAGCCCGTCAGCTACGAGAATCAGGTGCAGACCCGTCTAGAGATGAACTGATATGTTATATCCTGCTGGCTATGCCACTATCATATGGAAACATTGTCTCGGCAATAGAAACAATAAACAGTCAGACCTTGACAATGGAATTTGTTAGAAGAAGGTTGCTGGATGAAGAAACTAAAAAGAAAGGTTTGGTAGAAAATGAAGAAAGCATAGAAGTATTTCAAGCTAAGAAAGAAAAGCGTCTGATATCTAAGCCACCAGAATATAAGAAAAATACAAATTTTGACAGAAAACCATTCCCTTTTGAATGTTACAACTGTGGCAGAAAAGGTCATATGAAATCTGAATGCAAATTCAAGAAACCTTACAAAAATAGAAATTCAATGAATACTGAAACAGAAGAACAAAATCAGTCTGGCATTTCTTTTTTAGCTGTGGACAAAGAAATTTTGGTGTCTAAATCAGAAAACATAATAGAATTCATATGTGACTCTGGAGCTACAGACCACTTAGTGAACAGTGAAGATTTCCTTCAAGAAACAGAAGTATTACAAAATCCAATTGCAATAAACACAGCAAAACAAGACGACAAGATAGTTGCAACAAAGAAAGGAAAAATAAAAGAAAAGAACATTACAGTAAAGGATGTGCTGTATGTACCTAATAGCCGGTGCAACCTGTTGTCTGTAAGTAAAATGGAAAGTGCTGGATGTAAGATAGAATTTGATGACAGAAAAGTTAGAATATACCATAAAGGTGAACTGATTAAAGAAGGAAAACGTGAGAAAAATTTATATAAGATACAATTTAAGCCAGAAAATGAAAAACAAGCACAAAAAGCATATACTGTCAGTAATGAGGAATATGAATGGCATATAAAGTTAGGACATGCATCACAAGGAAAGCTACAGAAGTTAAAACAAAGAAAATTGATTTCATATGAAAATAGTAATTCAGAAGAACTATGTGAATCATGCTTAAAAGGAAGACAAACAAGGTTACCCTTTCAAGAAAAAGAAAGAAAGTACAGTAATAGAATACTAGAAGTAATACATACTGACTTATGTGGGCCAATAACACCCACTACATATGATAACAAGAAATACATATTGACATTCATTGATGACTACAGTCATTTTGCATATATATTTTTGATAGAAAACAAAGCAGAAGTTCTTAAATATTTTAAATATTATGTGAACATAGTAGAAGCGCAATTTGGCACAAAAATATCAAGACTGAGGAGTGATAATGGAACCGAGTACAAAAATAAAGAATTTAACACTTATTGTAATGAAAAAGGAATACAGAGAGAATTTACTATAAATTACACACCACAACAAAACGGAGTGTCAGAAAGATTCAATAGAACTGTAGTTGAAAAGGCGAGAAGTTTGTTAGCCGACTCAAAATTCAGCAAAGAACTTTGGGGTGAAGCGGCTTACACAGCAACATATATAATCAATCGATTACCAACTAGAAATGGAATTATTCCAGCAGAATTATGGTTTGGTAAGCCTCCCAACTATAACAAACTTCAATGTTTTGGAACAGAAGCCTATATGCATCTTCAATCACAATACCGACATAAAGGAAAGTTTGAAGAGAAATCAAAGAAGTACTATTTTGTTGGTTATTGTAACAACGGATACAGGCTATGGGATATTCAAGAGAAGAAAATCATAAGAGCTAGAGATGTGATATTTAATCAAGCAAAGGAGAAACAAAAATATTTTTCACATCCCTATTTTGAAGAAGAAAAAGAACTGTCAAAAATCCAAGAACAAAACCAAACAAAATATAATGAAAAATTAGAAAAACAACAAGAAATATTTGACAATGTGGAAAGTAAACAAGAAAGTGCACCTAGTGAAGAAAAACGAACAAGAAAGTTACCATCATATCTAAGTGATTATGAGGTATATCACTGTGCATTATTATGTATGGAAGAACCAAGTACTTTAGAAGAAGCCTTGGAAAGTGCAGAAAAACAACATTGGAAAGAAGCAATGAAAACAGAGCTACAATCACATGAAAAACATCAGACTTGGACAATAGTAGAAAGACCTAAAGATAAAAAGGTTATAGATAGTCGATGGGTATTTAAAAAGAAAGAACACATCTATAAAGCAAGGTTAGTCGCTAAGGGTTTTCAGACTCATGACTATGAAGAAACCTACTCACCAGTTGGACGATTAACTACACTTAGATGTCTGTTAGCAATTGCAAACAAAGATAGTTTACATATGGAACAAATGGATGTAAAGACAGCATTCCTCCATGGATATCTTCAGGAGGAGATATATATGAATCTACCAGGAGAAAAAGGCCCTCAAGTTTGTAAACTCAACCGCTCTATATATGGCTTAAAGCAGAGCCCTCGTTGTTGGAATCAGGCCTTCCACTCGTTTATGCTGAAGAATAAGTTTAAAGTATCAGAACGTGACAGTTGTCTGTATGTACAACATGAAGAAAATAGTGTAAAAGTGTATTTATTTCTATATGTAGATGATATCCTCCTAATTAGTGAAAGTGAATCAAAAATTAGTAAAATAAAGTGTGTGCTATCAAAAGAATTTGATATTGTTGAACTTGGACCTGTCAAAAAATTTCTAGGCATTGAAATAGAAAGAGACTTTATGAATAAGAAGTTAGTGTTACACCAGAAGTCTTATATTCAATGCTTACTAAATAAGTTTGACATGATTGACTGTAAAAGTGCATCAACCCCATGTGAAGTTGGACTAAAGTTAAAGAAATCTGAGACATTTTCATGTATTTATCCTTACCGTGAACTAATTGGTTGTCTAATCTATCTTGTTATATGTTCAAGACCTGATTTGTCTTATACTGTGAGCTATTTCAGTCAATTTCAGAATAATGCTAGTAATGAACATTTTATATACTTAAAAAGAATATTAAGATACTTAAAGTCAACAGCTAATTATGGTTTGCTATATGAATGTAGTGAAGATACTGAAAACATTGCTTTGGGGTACTGTGATGCAGATTGGGGATCCAATAATGTAGATAGAAAGTCTATATCAGGATATTGTTTTCTTTTATACAATAATATTGTTTCTTGGTGTACTCAAAAGCAAAAGACAGTATCTTTATCTTCTGCAGAGGCAGAGTACATGGCTCTCAGCCTTGCTTGTTGTGAAGCTGTATGGTTTAAAGGCCTTCTGTCTGATTTAGAAATTAACTGTAAAACTTTAACAATTTGTGAAGATAATTTGTCATGCATTCATATTGCTAAAAATAGGGAAAATAGTAGAAGAGTAAAACACATTGATATTAAACACCACTTTATTAGAAATTTAATTGAAGAAGGGCAAATTATACTAAAATATGTACAATCTTCGAAACAGCTCTCAGACATTTTTACAAAAGCTTTGTGTAAACCTAAATTTGAAAATATAAGGAACCTTTTAAATATTAAGAATATAGAAATGTACCTTGTCAAAGAATAAGTATATTCAGAAGGTCAAAATTATTTTTTTGTAGAATATAATACCTATCTCTAATAATTTTCTTTAGAAATAAGATATATGGAATATAAAGTTGAGGAGGAGTGTAAGTTATTTAGTCTCACATATGGCAACTTTATATTGTGTAATATGCTGGTAACATTTGTACCTAAGTTATCTGTCTGTTCGCCATGTTGTTGTTACTAATTAATATGTAAGATTGCTAATAGTACCTAATAAAGAATATAAGATGGACATGTCTGTATAATTTTAAAAGAACCAAAGAAGATCCAAATCACCAATTTTGTACACAACTTCTTTGCGACAGGTATGATAATAAAAGGCTTCTGATAAATAATCATTTAAAATCATTATTTAATTTCGAACCTATCGCAAGAGAATCACACAGATCATTACGTTTCATGATTGATTATTTTACAAAAAATTTAAGTTCTTTAAAATTATTAAATGAACCTACGGAACACTGGGATACAATTATAATTTATATGATGGTCACCAAATTAGACAGTACCACAGGTCGCAACTGGGAGGAACACAGGAATACATTATCAATTTCTCCAAATCTGGATGAATTTTATACCTTTCTCCGAAACAGAGCCGATGTTTTGGAAACAGTACAGTTTAGCAAAACTGAGGTAAGACCTCAACGCTCATCATTGCAATATTCAAAATCGTTTGTTACAGTAAATGACTATAATACCTCAAACAAACCATGTGTCATTTGTAAACAGTTGCATTTCGTTCATGATTGTGATAAATTCAAAAATCTAAGTATTGAGTCGAAGTGGAAAGAAGTTGCTAAGCACAAACTTTGTCCAAATTGCCTTCGCACTAACCATCACGTTAGTCGTTGTTTTCGCGGTCCCTGTAAAATATGCAAATCAAAACATAACACATTATTACACAAAAATAAAACAAATTATCAACAAAATGTAAATAGCAACAATTCGATCTCTTCTTCAGCGGATCAGACGGACGCTGCTGCTCCTGCCAGTTCTACGGTGTCGCTGTCTGCTGTAGTACCAAACCAGGTACTACTGTGTACTGCCATCATCCAAGTAATTGATCAATATAATAATACTTACCTTGCTAAGGCATTGCTCGACAATGGCAGTCAATCTTCATTTATAACTCAAAACCTGCAAAAAAGGGCAAATTTAATTATTAATAACAATACAAACTTAACAACTATTTCAGGTATAAATAATTCTAATATAAACATAAATCAATATTGCCATGTAAAAATAAAATCTCGAATTAGCCAATTTTCTATAAAGGTTTCATGCTTAATACTACCTCAAATTACAAGCCAATTACCAAATATAACCATTAATCCGACAAGTCTCAACTTACCAAACGATATTAAACGATATATATAACGATATATTCAATTAGCTGATCCAAATTTCTTCAGGCCTTCGGACATTGACATTTTGTTAGGAGCCGATGTGTTTTGGGACATTATAAATTTAAACCAAATCAAATTGGGGCATAATAAACCCACGTTGCAAGGTTCTCATTTAGGGTGGTTAATATCCGGTCCTTGCATTAATGACTGTAAACAAACAAATAAATTAGTATGTAATTTTTCTCAAAGTATAAATGAAACATTAAACAAATTTTGGGAAATAGAAGAATTGCCTTCTCTAAATAAAAAACTTTATTCAAACTCTGAGAAGTTATGCGAGATTCATTTTACTGAAAACACAAAACGTCTCACTGATGGTCGATTTTCGGTAAGAATGCCACTAACTGAGTCTCCAGAGGTCGCTCTAGGTGACTCATATACTATAGCGCATCGGAGATTTATGAATTTAGAACAAAAATTAAATAAAAACCCTCTTTTGAAAAAAGAATATAAATCTTTTATTCGCGAATACGAACAGCTAGGCCATTTAAAGCAAATCAATCGTCCCTCATTTGGATATTATTTACCACATCATGCTGTGATTCGTGCAAATAGTGAAACTACTCGTGTACGTGTCGTTTTCGATGCGTCTTGCAAAACAAAAAGCGGTAATTCTCTTAACGATATTCAACTGGTAGGTCCAGTTATACAGGACGATCTATTTTCAATACTGCTAAGATTTAGACAAAATGCTTATGTAGTGACAGCTGATATAGAAAAAATGTACCGACAAATAATGATAGACGAATCACAACGAAATTTGCAATTAATTTTATGGAGAGACGATGATACTAAGCCATTAAAAATACTGCAACTAAACACCGTTACGTATGGTACGGCTTCAGCTCCTTATTTAAGCACAAGATGTTTACTAGAACTATCTCGTGAATGTTATGATAATTCTGATGTGCAAAATGCTATCGAACATGACTTCTATGTAGATGACTTAAATACATCTTCTAATTCAAAATTAGAGTTAAAAAATACAATTCGGAGCGTAATTGAAAAGCTTTCAGAGGCTTGTTTTCCCTTACGAAAATTTAGAACAAATGTGCCAGATATTTTGGAAGATTTACCTATGACAAGCGATTGTCAATAATTTTACAAGGAATCTTCCGTACTAGGATTAAAATGGTGTCCACAAAAGGACATACTAAAATTTTCTACAGAACTCGAGACGCCACCTAAATTAACAAAACGAAGTATTTTATCAATATCTTCCAAAATATTTGACCCACTCGGTCTGTTAAGTGCTATAACTATAAGACAAAAAATTGTGTTACAAAAATTATGGTTACTAAAAATTGATTGGGACGACGAAGTTCCAGAAAATATTCAAATGACATGTAATGAATTTATTGAAAACTTAACTCACCTTTCAACTCTTGGGATCCCCAGGCACGCAGTGTGTAAAAATCCAATTAATGCAGAAATACATTGCTTTACCGATGCCTCACAAAACGCGTACGGTACATGCCTTTACATAAAATCTGAAAATAAACTTAATATAATACATACAAACCTTTTTTGTGCAAAGGCTAAGGTCGCTCCCTTGAAACCTGAATTAACTATACCGCGACTGGAATTGTTAGGCGCTTTATTGGGTGCACGACTACTTACAAAGGTGATACGATCTTTGAGTTATAAGGAATTTAAAATAACTCGTACTATTCTATGGAGTGATTCTACTATAGTTTTGGGATGGATCAATACACAACCTAAAACTTTAAAAACCTTTGTTTGTAATCGTATACAAGAAATTCGTGAACTTACCTCTCAATTCGAATGGCGTTATGTGCCGACTCTTGAAAATCCAGCAGATCTTGCATCAAGAGGAATAAAATTACAAGACATAAACAATAACACAATGTGGTGGCATGGTCCTCCGTTTTTAAACAAACCTGAAAGTGAGTGGCCTCAATACAATATTAATAATACTAATACAACATTACCTGAAACAAAGATTTGTCTAACTATAGAATGTCAACAATACAATAATTTATTTGATAAATTTTCAAAACTATCTAAATTACAAAGAGTTTTATGTTATATACTTCGTTTTATAAATAATTGCAAAAATAAACATAATAAATTAAAAGGAAAAATTACACTACATGAATTACAAACATCCTTAGAGAGATTAGCTAAATTATCACAATCCACTTCATTTGCTAAAGATATTTATGATCTTAAAACTACAGGATCGCTTAAGAATAAATCAAATATTTTGTCTTTGAGTCCATTTATTGATAAAAATGATATTTTACGTGTTGGGGGACGGATCGTTTGTGCTTCACAACCTTATAATAAAATATATCCAATTTTAATTCATTCTAACCATCCATTTACAAAACTTTTGTTTGAAAGCGAACATCTTCGTCTTTTTCATTGCGGTCCTCAGCTCTTACTGAGTTCAATACGTGATCGTTACTGGCCAATTGGTGGCAGAGTATTAGCATCACAAACTGTTAACAAATGCGTTCAATGTGTGAAAATGAAGGGTAAAACTATTCAAACCAAAATGGGTAACTTACCTCATCCTCGTGTAAACCCTTCTCCACCATTTGAGACCTGTGGCACAGATTTTGGAGGACCATATTATATCTCCAGTCGTAAAGGACGTGGCGCAAGCACTAGTAAATGCTATTTATGTTTATTTATATGTTTTTCCACAAAAGCTTTGCATCTTGAAATTGTTAGCGAACTAAGTACAAACGCATTCATTTTATGTTTACGTAGATTTATTTCAAGGCGAGGAAAACCCCGTGTTATTTATTGTGATAATGGCAAAAACTATGTGGGGGCAAATAACGAATTAAAAAGGATGTTAAAATCGGCTAATGAGTCAGTTTCTGAGTTCGGTATAAGTGAAGGTATCGAATTTAAATTTAGTCCACCGTACGCGCCCAACTTCGGCGGAATTTTTGAAGCTGGTATTAAGTCAGCTAAATTTCATTTAAAACGCATTACAGGCATAGACCTATATAATAGGGACGCGACATATTGTTCTATACGTACTATTGCTTATATAAATAGCATCCATTTTGAAGGCACACACATAAACATATATTTATCTCGTTCTTACTCAGCACTGTAACTCGCAGGAAAACAATATAACAGTGTTTCAGTGCGTACATAAAGTGAAACATATATATACGTATAAATATAAGCAAATACCTAATGAGGCCGAAATCCGCCATGTTTAGTCCTCCAAATGTCATTGTCAGTCAGTTCAGCCGGTACATGTCTTGTCAAAAAGTCGTGGTATAAATAAAAATAACGAATTATCTTTTAACATTTTGCTTGTAATTTAAAATAATTAAAGCCAAATATAAATAATTACATCGCAAATATGCCAGTGTGTAGTGTTATAGGGTGCGGCATAAGAAAAACACCAAATCAGCCACCTTTAACCATACACAGGTACGCTATAAATAACATTAAAAATATTGGTTATTGTTAATGTTTCCGGGAAAATAAAGGAATATTTACATTATAATTAGCAAGGTTCTTATGTGCAGTTATAGGTCATGTATGGATTTGACTTATTTAACTATATTTTTACGCTTAAATAATGTTAATTTATTAGCTAGGGTTGCACATTATTTATCGACTTTGATATCGATTTAATCTGATTGCTTATATAAAATTTCTTATTTTATCATGCTACCTCGCTTAAAACATACAAAAATAATAATTAAAACATATTTTATAGGATCCCAAGAAATGACAGTAAAAAGAAAAAGTGGCTGGAAGCCATTGGAATGGAAAATATAAAGCAAAATGTAAAATGTATTTTTATTTGCTCGCTACATTTTGATGACAAATGTTTCAACAAAACTTTGGATGTGACCCGACTACGAGATGATGCCGTGCCCTTCAAATTTGTAAGAGTAAGTTAATACTGTATATACTTTTATAGTTTGTATTGATATACTTTTTTTTAATTATATACTTACAACAAAACGTGCTATAAAACGATAAAAAATAATATACAAGTTTTTTATGGTGGGACGATGATCAGCAGGATAGTTGTTGGACTGTCGGCTTATTATATAATTTCTGCTCCGTCTTCGCAGTCGAAGGCCTTAATATGTCTACTCGTGCCTCTCACCCTCATGGAGACTGCTCGTATAATTGAAATTTGTACTTTTACTTTTAGCCTTTGATATACTTGTTGTTGCTACATTATTACTGATGCTACTTACGACTAGTTGTGGTCTATGTTATTCTCATTCTATTTATCTATTTTAGAAAAACTTATGGGTTTTGTGACTGCGATTCCATCCAAGAAATGTATTTGCTCAATTTGAATGATAATGTCATCATTTAAGCAAACTTTATGAAAAAAATACTGTGGGTACAATTATTCTAAACTAATAGTTCAATATCTTGCAGCAACATGCCAGCCAACATAAAACTGGCATATTAAAAGAAAACCAGTCGGAAACAATTCCTGTTTTGGCCGTTCCTGACTCCTCTACCTTGGTAAATGTTTATATAATTTATATTTGTTTACTAATACCATAAATGGAAATTTATCATCAATCATGTAAACTATTATTTTACACCACAATTTTATTTACAGGTCCCTCTAAAAGGTGCCATTGCCAGTATTGCCAGTACACATACTGCTCTTCATGCTGTTGCTGGTACTTCAAGAGTTGCAACTTTTATAGTAAGTTTGTTTTCCTGATGAGTCACTTATCTAGAATGTTAAGTATGAATGTGGATGGATATAGCAGTAGAGGAAGCCCAAAAAAAGTAAAGTAGTAAAGCCCAACAAAATGGCACCTACATACTTTAGTCAAATGTAAATAAACTTTATAAAAAAAACTTTTGAATTTTTATATAAAATGCGAAGAAACTTTTTCCCCGACCTAATTTATTTTTATGTATCAAATAAAAATAAATACTGCTATGTAAATTTAAAAAAAATGGTCTTTACCCAATACATTACAGAAACAGAAGTTTTTATTTCAGTTAACATAGGAAATGTTTAAAAATTGTTTACTACATGGAACCCTAGGGGCTCAAGTCCGATTCGCTTCTGGCAGCTTATTTATTTTAATTTTAACTTCTTTACAGCCTTGCAAGAAAGTCGCCACTACAGTTACTACTCCTGCTCATGGAACTTTAGATGTTGGAATTCCAATAGTAAGTTTTTTTAATACAGTGATTACTATTAGCCATGAATTATCTCAATTATATTTGTTCTACAGCAGTAGCGCCAAAACTACCGTGCTAATTTGAAAGCATTAAAGGAGCCGTGACAAGCCTACGTAATGGTGATATTACAAGAAAAAAAAGACTTCTTCCTGTTCTGTATAATCACACAAAATTATTTACATATGAATTGGTGTCGAGCCTTCTATATTTAACATTCTCGTTGCTCAATATGTTCAGTAACACGTTGTTACAATTTATTGTGTAAGTTTTATAATATATATATATATATATATATATATATGCAGGGTTCTAAATATGTCGCGTTTTAATTTTAGCTTCCCCGAAAGACTGGCCTTGCACTGAATCCTGCTCCTGCTCCTATTTCTGGAACTTCAGGAGCTGCAACATCAGCAGTAAGTAACTTATTTATCGATAGCTGGATAATTTAATAACTGCCAATTTTTGGACAATTATTTCAATACCTACCAGTTTTGCTCGCAACTTTATCTGCGTAGAATTAATAGGTACTTCAGTTAAAGGGCCCACAGATTATCAGTTCGCCCGACGATATCAGCCTGGCAAGTGTTCGGAGCTGCCAAATTTTGTGACACTGCTGACAGGTCGATATCTTCCGGCGAACTGGTAATCAGTGGGCGCCTTTAGTCTTAGTCTGGTTTTAAACACACCTTTTTTGTACACAGCTCCCCATGACGACGACCACCGCGTGTACTGCTTCTTTTGCTTTTGTCCCTGGCACCTCAGGAATGGATAATCTACCGGTACGTATACTATACCATGACCTACCTTAAGGAATCCTCTAACTGGAACCACTAATCGCCAGTTAGCAACGCTCATATTGAAAAACATTCGAATGCTTGCAGTCCAGTCCTAGTACTAATTGGAAAATTACTTAAAATTACCTCCAAATTTGTGATCGCCTACACATAAACATAGTGTATTCAATAATAATCATTTTTTATTTCAGAACCAAGCACAAAAAGTAAAAGAACTTGAAGATAAATGTGATTTCTTAAGGAAGAAAGTAAAAAAATTAAATGAAAAAGTGCGGCGGCAAAAGAAAAAAATTGCAGAGTTCCAGAACATTATAAAAGACCTACAGGAAAGGAACCTTGTCAACAACGAGAACTCTATAGTTTTAGAAGCCTGCGCAGGTCCTAAAGACTTTTTAAAGAGGCAAATTCTGAAAAGTGAAGGCTTGCCTTTGGAAAAACAATATTCGGAGGAGACTAGAAAATTTGCCCTTACGCTCCACTTCTTTTCGCCAAAGGCCTACAATTTTGTGCGTCGAACATACAATACATGCTTGCCTCACCCAAGGACTTTAACTAGGTGGTATCAAAAAATAAATGCGGAACCCGGCCTTTGTGAGGAAGCGTTTGAGGCCCTTCAAAACAATGTTCGAGCTAGCGACAAACCAATTGTGTGCTCGCTAATCTTTGATGAGATGGCAATAAGAAAGTCTTTATGCTGGGATCCCCAAAAAAAAATGTATTACGGGCGAGTTACTATAGGGTCAGAATGTGACAATGACGCATTGGAGGTGGCGAATCAATGCCTCGTATTTTTAGTTAATAACATCAATGGAAGTTGGAAACTTCCAATCGCATATTTTTTCATTACATCTTTGACAGCAGAGCAAAAATGTGAATTGTTAAAAATGTGCATTCAAAGATGCGAGGAAGTGGGCATCAATATTGTGAGTGTTACATGCGATGGGCCTGCAGCAAATTTTGCGATGTTACAAGAGCTTGGTTGCTATTTTACTAAAGGACAAACTGATAGCACATTCAAATGCGGCGAAAGCACATTGCATGCATTTTTTGATCCTTGTCATATGGTAAAATTAATCCGCAACACATTCGGCGACTTAAGAGTGTTGGAAGATGTGCATGGCCGAAAAATTGATTTTACCTATCTGGAGGCGCTTATTAATTTGCAAGAAAAAGAGGGACTGCACATGGCCACAAAAATAACTAAAGCTCACATATATTTTGCTAAGCAAAAGATGAAAGTCCGTTTAGCAACTCAACTTCTAAGTAACTCTGTGGCGGATGCCTTAGAGTTTTGTAACTCGGAATTAAAACTCAAAGCGTTTGAAAATTGCGAGGGCACCGTAAGTTTTATAAAACTTCTTAACGATGTGTTCGATATCCTGAACAGTCACTCGATTCGCCCGCCTGGATTAAAAAAAGCCATGTGTCCCCAAAACATCGGCCTTATCGAAGTGCTGTTTGAAGGTGCAATTGGCTACATACGCGGCCTGAGGCTGCCGTCAGGGCAGTTAGTAATTGAGTCGAAGAGAAAGACTGGCTTTGTGGGGCTAATCATTGATATGAAAAGTGCATTAGCTTTATATCGACATCTTGTCGAAAACACAAAAATATTAAAATATTTGCCACTGTACAAGATCAGCCAGGATCACGTCGAGCTATTTTTTTCGGCTATAAGAGCTCGAGGGGGTTTTAACAATAATCCAAATGCCGTTCAATTTAAAGCAGCCTTCAAGAGGCTTCTTATTCGATCCGAAATTCGCGACGAAGGGCTCGGCAATTGCGTTGCCTTGGAGCAAGTTAATATTTTAAATTGCACAAGCACTAGCCCACAAAAAGCCTTGAATGATTTAACCGAAAAAAAACAATTGGTTGAAGTGCCAGAAGATGACAGCACCTTATACGAGGAATACATAGATTGCTTAAATAGCACTCTTTCCGTATATGCTGACTCAGTTGTTACTTACATCGCAGGATTTGTATCGAGAAAATTATCCCGCAATATAAAATGTCAGACGTGTGCTTCGTTATTGTTTGGAGATCCGAACAGCAATTTGAAAACGCTGATTCATTTTAAAACAAGAGGTGGACTGAAATACCCATCGAAAGATGTTGAAGACATAACGAAAAAGACAGAAAAGATCATTAAACCTAACTTAGATAAGTCGATGCCCCAAAACTATTATCTATATATATTTAAATTCATTATGGAGCACTACTCCGAAAAATCGGACACCATTTTTCGGTCGGAATCAATTGATCATGACACTAATCATAAATACCTCTTAATAAAATGTGTCATCAAAACATATTTAGACATTCGGTTTAGATATTTCGGGAAAAAAGTTACCGACAAAATCTCTCTTCGGAACTATTTAAATAAAATAGTTTTATTCCGTAACGAGTAAAAAACTATTGTAAATTCGTTAAATTTGTAATGTATAAGTGATTTTAGAGCGGAAGTCATAAGGAATGACGTTTGTAATTAAATAAATGTTTTGATGTCCGCTATGGCATAATTTTTTACGGAATAAAACTATTTTATTTAAATAGTTCCGAAGAGAGATTTTGTCGGTAGCTTTTATCCCGAAATATCTAAACCGAATGTCTAAATATGTTTTGATGACACATTTTATTAAGAGGTATTTATGATTAGTGTCATGATCAATTGATTCCGACCGAAAAATGGTGTCCGATTTTTCGGAGTAGTGCTCCATAATGAATTTAAATATATATAGATAATAGTTTTGGGGCATCGACTTATCCAAGTTAGGTTTAATGATCTTTTCTGTCTTTTTCGTTATGTATTCAACATCTTTCGATGGGTATTTCAGTCCACCTCTTGTTTTAAAATGAATCAACGTTTTCAAATTGCTGTTCGGATCTCCAAACAATAACGAAGCATACGTCTGACATTTTATATTGCGGGATAATTTTCTCGATACAAATCCTGCGATGTAAGTAACAACTGAGTCAGCATATACGGAAAGAGTGCTATTTAAGCAATCTATGTATTCCTCGTATATTTATATGGAAAACTCTGCACTTGACATATTATTTTATGATTACTGTATAATTCTAGAAAAAAGTAAAATTAATGTCTGTGGATTGAGTGGATTACACTGTTATTTGTTAATTAGTTGATTTTCAACTTAATTACTATTTTCATGCCTGAAAGGGCAACAACATGTGAAACAAAATAATATATTGTCATCTAATATTTTTACTGACCATGTTTTTAAGCAAATAAATGATTTGATTTGAAGGTGTTTTGTTTTTTTTATATCACGCGATCCCTTGATAAATTTAAAATTTGAATCACTCTCACTTATGGTGCGGGGCACCTATCTTGAGGTGTGTTGTGGTAGTGTTACGGACTTTAGAGTCAACAACACAATTAAAATAGATTGTAATAGAGAGGTAAGTAGTCTAAGAAAAACACGTACTCTTATATATAAAAAAATATCCAAACAGCATAGCTCTAGCATGCTAACGTTTTATCGCCGACATAAAGCTTCCATCCCTTTCCGACATAAACGCAAGAGCGAATGAGATGGCAACATACGACACGACGATAAAATTTAGCATGCTAGAGATGGGCAGATGGCACTGTACTACGCCATATGTTTATGTTTTGCGGTCACTGAGTTGTCAAACGACAACTTTATAAAATCAGTGTAGCAACTTTTGTAAATCGTCATATAGTCATATCGTCGTCGTTTACTTGGCAAATTTGAAGTAAGAACTTGTCTTAGATTTCACACATCTAAATCAAAGTATCTTTGCACGAAACAATATACTTACTTCATATTAAAGTATAAATTCTACAAATAATTAATACTCAATAATATTTAAAATAAAATGAGCCAAGAACGTTTATCGATAAAACCTAATAACATTAATATCTTCTGGGCAGCACTAAAACCGCCATGTTTAGTCCCAAAATGACGTCACAGTGGCACGCATTTTTTGTTGACGTTTCATTTCCATAGGTTTCATACTTCAGTGATTACAGGTAATTCTAGTTTGACTTTTGAAGAACTTTTTTTTTTTTTTTGAAGAACTGACACCTATGTCGTCGGATCCATCTGACCTTAGTCCTTTAACCCCTGGGCACTTCCTCATTGGTCGACCCCTGACATCACTGCCATCACCTGTCGTTGCTCAAATATCCGTTAACCGATATAAACATCTGGAGCACCTAAGACAACACTTTTGGAGACGATGGTCGACGGAATATCTAACTGAATTACAACAACGCCATAAATGGAAGACAAGTGGTCCAAATGTATCCATCGATGATATGGTGGTCATCAAGGATGACCAACTGCCACCAACGAAGTGGATCACTGGCCGAATAAAAAGACTATATTTTGGAACAGACAACCTCTGCCGAGTCGCTGACATCACTACTCCAAGGGGAACAATACGCCGGCCATTAAACAAGATCTGCATCCTGCCGGTGAACAAGGATCAAGGTGCTTAAAAGCTCCGCTTCCAAGGAGGCGGAGGATGTTCACGCTGTAAGAAGGAGTGGGGCATGCAGCGCGAAGAGACGACATGCGGGGGACGGCGCGCGCGCGGCGGGGACATTCGAGGCATAAGAAAAGAGCAGCGAACACGGTCGTCTTGCAACATTCATATTTATTGTATTTTAAAGTGAAGAATTTGCTTGTAATATACAAATTTCAAAGTATCAAGACTACCTCATTAACAGTCGTTTTTGCCTACTCCGTCATTTTGGCCATGTCGGTCACTGTGGTCTTTTGGTCACTTAGACCATTTTGGCCTTTTTGGTCAAGTTTTGTAATTTATTTTGTTGACAGATAGACGGGGGATGGTATAATTAGCGATATAAAATGAAGTGAATGTTCCGTGGGCAAATACATAAAAATGTAATATAATATAACCTGGTATAACACTTGCTCTATAAACAAGAGACACGCACTAGAGGTTAACCCGCGGCGCAGCCGCGGGGGGGGGGGGGCGTAAACTCTAGTTTACCCATAAATCTAAAGTCACAGAAGCTATGGGACAGCCCGCTTTGCTCATTGGTGGATAAAAATCTTTTGGATACGTGTGCCAATGAGACGGAGCGTGCTCGTCTCCCAGCTGTCTCGCGTTGGGAGTCTGGCTTGTGGCTACAGGCACTCCCCTCGGCGAATTTAGGCACTTTTCTAGACGATAACACGTTTAGAATAAGTGCTTGCATTCGCCTAGGGGCGGCCTGCCACACCGCTGTCAGTGCGGAGATAAGGTCGAGCGCCTCGGTCACCATGGGTTATCGTGCATCAGGAGTGCCGGTAGAATTTCACGTCATGCAACACTTAATGACATAATCCGTCGGGCTCTTGTCACCACCGGGGTACCTGCCGTCCTAGAACCGAACGGCCTGTGCCGCGAGGATGGCAAGAGACCCGATGGTATGTCATTGGTGTCCTGGAAGATGGGTCGCCCCTTAGTATGGGACGCGTCTTGCGTTGATATTTTGGCAGCGTCCCATCTTCCAGCTACTAGCATGTCTGCCGGTACAGATGCTGCACAACAGGAGGCCCTAAAACGCCGCAAATACTCAGCCATCGGAAATGGCTATATATTTGCGGCTTTTGTGGTCGAGACCCTGGGACCATGGGGGCCTGAGGCTCACAGACTTTATCGAGACAGTCAAACGTCTGGTGGATGTCTCACGTGACTAAAAGACTGGCTTATACCTTGGACAACGCATCAGCATTGCCATTCAGCCAGACAATGTGGCCAGTCTTTTGGGCACGTTTCCGACTGACAGCGATCTGGAACTAGATTTTATGGTTTAATTTTAGTTTGTATATATAGCTTATTTTTAGTTTAATTTATTTATAATTTCGTTTATTTTTAATTAGGAGTTCAGGGTCAATTTTCTTATTTTAACTTGTACACTAAGTTGAATCCGCAATGAAATCTGTGGTTAAATCGATCGACGCTCCTAGCTCTGGCCTAGTTGCCAAGCCATAAATATTTAAAAAAAACGCACCGTCGACGCCATCTTTTTCAAATCGCTTTTGTTAATGTTGTGGTTTGTAATTGTACACTTTAAACTTTCTGGTTCTTCGATTTCTCAGAGAATGCTGTAGTAAAATAATTATCCAAACTAAGAACACGTTTTGATAAATATGTTTGTATCCATATTTGGGCTGCCATCAAACGTAAGTGGTTTTTGGTTATTTCAATCGTTCACTCTTTCAGCTTTTATTAAATGGATCAACCACATTGAATCAATTTGGTTTATAGGCACAGAAATGTATAGGATGCCATCCAGTCCTTTAAAATGGGAAGGCCAAAGCCTAGCAGTGGGACATGTGTCACTTAATTGCAGTAATCTATTTGTCAGCACTAATTACTCTTTATTTATAAATTTTCAGGTTAAATATCAAGATTTGAAGAGCTTAATCAAACAGCAATGTAACTTAATAGATATCATAATAGACAATATAGTCAGCACACCTGATGGGACGAAGAAAGTGCGAATAGGACTTGCTGACGATGGAGAGGCAATGAGACTTGTGAAAGGCCTGGATGGTTACCGTCTACAAGGCAATCATGTTATCAAAGTGGTTCCCGTTGCTAAAACCCAGGTACATTTACTTTTTCTTTATTCATTTAAAAGACTAAAGATTTCTATGATCCAAAGACTGCAAAATGTCATATTCGCACTCTCTCAGGAGTACCCTGGTATATAAGAAACAGTGAGATTCACAAACATATTTCCAAGTGAAAACAGCAAATGGAGAAATTCGGGAACTCTCAAAACTCTACCAATGTCAATTGGCTCTGCATGTAAATAAATTGGCAGCCAAATTAATGCAGCATACATATTCGTCTCGGCAGAAGAGCCATGATATCCTAATATTACAAGAGATTACTTCTCCATAAAACAAAGAGCAGTGTGTTCTCTGCAAAGATAAATAAATAAGCCATTCATTTAATAGGGTTGCGAGTGATTGTGGATATATAAGTAAACAAAAATAATAATTTAAAAGACTTAAATATTACATTAGACAGATAGACAATTGGTAATAGGTTTGATGCATGCGATTTTAAGTAGCGTTTAGTTAATCTTTATTTTGTTTACTATGTAATTATGTTATTTCGTTTTACATTAAGTTTTACCAAATTTCAGCAGCTTTAACTGAACTTCGGTATTCAGCTGAAATTTGGTTTAAATGCTGAACATTCAGTATGAGAAACAAGTAAAATACCTACTTGGACTATTTTGACTGAAGTTAACAGAATTCATATCTATCATAACCATAATATAAAAATTAGCAACTATATACGCATGGTTATTTATTTTAGTTAGGAACATGCAAACCTTAAGGTGCAATGTGATAAATAATAAATAAAATTATTTCTTGATTGAGTCTTCGCTTAATTAAATAGACATAAAATTAAAACAAAAATAAAGTAAAATTATTATTCCTCTAAGAAATATCAGTAAGTAGTGCAACTGCTTCATTATAATGGGTAAATGGTATAAAAAAACATGTCTAAGGGACATCAGCAAATACAACTTTAATTTTGATTGAAATTGCTTTTTATGAACTAAACATTATGAAATGGTGATTTTTTTTCTATCAAAGATCTAAAAATCTATTCTTTTGTCCACCTACTTATACTTAAAATCTACTGGAGGCTTAGGCTATGGTGAACAAAAGACCAGTTTGTCATGTTGTTATGACCAGTCTGTAAAGCTCTGTTAACAAAAATGTTAATATCAAGAACTACAAATCAAACAAAAAACAACATTTTAATGTAATATGGACTACCCACCCTTTTGTAATTAAACATTTTAAAGGTAAACTAAACAAAGTTATATAAACTTGGTTAAGATATTAAAATGTCTTCACTTACAATTTCAGCCAAACCCTTCCCAACAGGGATTTGATTCCCAGCAATACCCACCAAGGAATGAGTTTGCCAACCAAGGTGGTGATTATCGGGGTGCACAAAGGCCTCCTGTGGACTCAATGAATAGATCTCAGCCATGGGGTCCAAGTGGCCAAAATGTGTGGTCCCAAGAGTCTCCAATGGCTCAGGTGCCACAAAACAACTTTGGCTATCCACAAGGATATGCACAGCAGGTATAACTTCTCATATTATTTGTTTATATCAGGGATACCCAAACTTTTTTGGACTAGAGACCCCTTTTCCAAAATGAACTGATACCTCAGATCCTCATAGCGTTAATTATTTCAAAAATCCTATCTAGTTCTTGATAAATTGATAAGTATTTTGTATTGATATGAAAAGTCATATCAATACAAAATACTTATCAATTTAAAAACTTTGCATTTGGTTAAGTTAATAAACTTGACATAATTTTCTCATCATATACATTACATTTTTTTTTTTTTATTAACTAATCTACGGACTCTAGTTCCGTACCCTTTTTACAACTACTTATTGTTAGAGTGTTTTTAATTCATACACTCTTAATGTTTATGTGTTATTATGTGTGACATACATACATTACATTTACAGAGTATTTTAAAAGTTTTAAACAAGAACTTGAGTTAATTAGTAAGAGTCTATTTTTAGACATCTTTGACCCCCAAAATCAGTTTTTGTTTATGTCGACCCTTGGGAAACCGATTCCGAAGCCAGGGGGTCGATTGATATCAACCACTTTGGGAATCCCTGATCTATACTGATAAATTAAATTGTATTTTTTGTCTGCTTTTATTTATTTCTTTTTATTTGCGATGCTAGAAAATAGATGGATTATCTAATTCATTAACACCAGGGGTGCGTTTAGAATGGGGTAAAGGGGGACGAGATAGAGGATCAGACAAGAAGAATGGGATGTAAGGGATGAGATTTGGGATTGGAATAGGGGGATAGGATAGTGAAAATGGGACTGTCTGCTTTGTTTGTTAGAGCATCATATCATCAATGAAACTCAGCATAGAGCTAGCTTACATCACGGAGCGTATCTTAGAATACTTTTCCCATCGTTTTTGTGGGATAGACAGAAATAAAGAAAACAATGGTGTGAGTAGTGAATCATAAAATGCGACACAGTGCTAGCTTTTAACCCAAGTTAACATTTAGAATACTTTTTAGCCTAATTAAAAATTTCGTTTTCGTAGAATAAATATAATAAGAAAATAGATGGCGCTGCAATCGCTTTTTTCATTTCACTAACAAATACCTACATTGTCATAAACAACATCTCATTCATTGTATCAAGTTGGCTTCAAATCAGGTTGGCTTTGACTAACCTCTATGTGTAGTTGTGTGGACTATATGCCATTGATATATATATATCAATGCTATATGTATGTTATGGGGTATTAACAAAAGATTGTTTATATTGCAGCCTGCATTCCATCCTCAGCGGCCTGACGCGCCTTATGCGCAGGGAAGGCCTATGATCGACCAATACGGTGGTAAACCTAATATACCAGACAATAGGGTAAGTGTAAATAAAATAAATTATATCATAAAATTTAAATTTCTGTCTCTGATGTCACAACAAATGCAAAAATATAAATGAAACCATCTGTTGAACGATCACCTCTTGAGTAATTCTCAAAGTTCATCTCAGACAGGCTTGAAAACAGCAGGACAAGAAATAATATTAATTCATAATAATATTTTTTTATTTTTTTTCAAACAAATCCATAAAACAATTTATAGAACTAAATGTTAAAATGAGATGTCAGATCATAATTTACATATATATATAGATATACACATATATATATACATGTATATATATATAGATATACACATATATATACATGTATATATATATATATATATATATATATATATATATATATATATATATATATATATATATGTTTTCTACTAGCATCTCCTAGCGCAACATCCTTTGCGTTTCCATGACGACGACGGCAAATAAAAACTTTTGCTCAAACTCATATTTTTAACCGACTTCGAAAAAAGGAGGAGGTTCTCAATTCGTCGGGATCTTTTTTTTTTTTTTTTGCTTTTTTTTTATGTATGTTCGCCGATTACTCCGTCATTTATGATCCGATTTACGTGATTCTTTTTTTGTTCGACGCGGAATAGCTTCCAATTGGTCCCCTAAAAATTTTACATAGTTTGGCCCAGTAGTTTTCATTTTATGGACATTTTTCATGGAAATAATTTTCACTCCGTTCCATATGTTCGCCGATTACTCCGTCATTTATGATCCGATTTACGTGATTCTTTTTTTGTTCGACGCAGAATAGCTGCCATGTGGTCCCCTAAAAATTTGACATAGTTTGGCCCAGTAGTTTTCATTTTACGAACATTTTTTTGTTCCCGGTTCTTGGGACCTATATTTTTTAAGAAGCGCGGCACCATTCGTAGGTCCACCCATACATAGCTAGACACTAAAAAGTAACAAATAAAATTTAAAAACTTCGTTTAAAAAAACCGACTTCAAAAACTAAAATGTATAAAATAACTTATTTCTAAAGCTATTATTATTAATATATATTATCTAAAACATCTTGAAGTCGGTGCAAAGCAAAACATAAAAATTACTATATTTTGAAAATTACTAAGCTTTAGAAATAAGTTATTTTATACATTTTAGTTTTTTAGTTTTTGAAGTCGGTTTTTTTAAACGAAGTTTTTAAATTTTTTGTTCCGGCATTAGTGACCAGGTTCCAGTCTCCCTTAAGAGAGCAGCAGCGCATTTGTAGCACCTTTGGTGTTGCAAATGTCCATAGGCGATGGTAACCGCTTTCCATCAACTGGGCTGTCTGCCAGTCTGCTGAACTCCTGCAATAAAAAAATAAAAAAATTTAGCTACAGAAAGAAAGAAAAACTTTATTTGCAAAAATAGCGACGTAATTACATTCCTTATACATTTTTATACACAGAGCATATTTTGAAAATTTGTACGCTGCCTTTCCAGCAAACAAGGCTTGCACTCAGCATATTGCTGTGCCAGAATTATATCCGACACAACACTGATTTTCAGTGCAAATCTTCCGTTTGGCGTAATACCAAAACGACCCAATTTTGTTAATAAAATAATAATCATTAACAAAACTAATTCTACTTATGTAATACTACAGTACAGGCAGTCAAAACTTAAAACGCTATAGTGGGCCGATTAATGTGTCCGAGGTATAATAATAAATTTATAAATGGCACTTAGATAATGTTGATGATTAAAAAATCGGCCCATACATAAATGTAAGAGTTGGTAGGGATGAATGTTAATCACACGAAAACTTCTTAATATACTTTGATAAGACCTTATCTTATATATAAAATTCTCGTGTCACAGTGTTAGTTACCAAACTCCTCCGAAACGGCTTGACCGATTCTCACGAAATTTTGTGTGCATATTGGGTAGGTCTGAGAATCGGACAATATCTATTTTTCATCCCTCTAAATGTTAAGGGTAGTCCACCCCTAAATATTTGTTTTAATTTTATGATACAGAATTACCCTAAATTTTCAACCCTCTACAATCAATCCCTATTTTTTAATAGCGATATTAGTATTTTTATAATTTTCTACTGGGATGATTTAGATTTAAATTTGAACCAGGTAGATGGCGCTGCAATCGGGTACCAGACTTTAGATGTTCTTTTTGTTGTTGTATGAGTTGAAGTTTATCCTGGAATGGGTTAAATTAACGATTGGTGGCGTCGCGATAGTTTTTTTGTTTATTCAAGTGGATTTGAGAATAGTTTAGATTAACATTAAGGTCCCGTTAGAGGATGCTGGAATCGAGTTCTTAATTTTTATTTTTAAAGGCAGGACAACGTCTGTCGGATTCAGCTAGTAATGTATAATAATACCTTAATAATGTAATACACAGTGTTAGTGTAACAACACACCTGCCGAACGTACAGTGTTGAAAATTCGGCTAACTAGGCTAGCAGTGTTTTTTAACTAACCTATGACATCAGCTGAAATTAAGCGGCTTTCGAAGAGATCTTTCTGTCGCTGAACGTTCAGCGCCGTACATTTAGCAGGTGTGTCATTACACCTAAAGTCAGACCTAGTTAGTAACTATGTGTTTCAGCGTAACATCGAAGCGCGTTCCCACAATCTTCGCAGCATTGAAATAGTGGACTCACCTGTTGTCGACCAACCACCAACACAAGGCAGGTACCCACCAGGCCCGGGTTACCAGCAGCACGACAAACCGGTAAGTATATTTAACTTCAAAGAAACAAATGTTGATGTTGTACTACTTGATTAGATTCCTTTAGCATCGACTTGGTCGGTATGATATGATGCTCTCACAGAGAATAGGCTAGAAACAGTTATAGTGATGTTTTGTATGATGAATGCAAGATCTGATGACCCACTTCCCCCTTCCCATCTCATCTTCCCTACCTCATCATCATCCGAGCGCTAAATCCCTGTTGCGTTCGGGGCGATCGTTTCTACGCACAGGGTCCGCTTTCCTGCTTTTTCTTCTCCACTTCGCGCGAGGCATTCCTTGTATTGAGATCGTTTATACACATGTCATCCTTCACAACGTCAAGCCAGCATCTCCTGGGTCTACTCCTTCGACGGGTACCTGGCGGAGGCGGCATCGCTAGACCTTTATTCCCCACGTATTTAGCTGGTTTCCGTAAAACGTGATCGTACCAGCACAATAGGGGTATTTGACACTTAAATGTGGCCAAAATTATTTTACCATCTTTTATTACACCATTGGATAGATTAGGTCTATTGTCAACACAGTAAAACACAAAATTAATATAAATGAATACATTTATTATTATATTATTTATATTTGAAACGAGATAATTTATGTTTCAAAACACTCTTAATACATTTTCTTATTGACAAAAAAATCGACTATTTGGAAGACCATGTGGGTCTTCCAAATAGTCGATTTTTTTGTCGATTTGCTTATAAGGGCATTGGAATAATACGTCATACAAATCTTGTTTAGTGAATATCTTTTGATTTGATGCATCTGCAACACAGTTAACACTATTTAACTCAGAAATATATATTTGCTTAGGTCAATATTTTATTTATATATTTCACGAAATAGACTATATTACATATACTTTTTTTTTAAATATATATTCCATATATTCTAAAAAAAACTTAATTTTTTACTCTGTCTTTTCAAGGCTGTAAAATAAATAATAATAACTATAAACTTTATTACAATAACAAAACAACAAGTTATATTATTCAATATCCATCATTAAAACTTGTCACTAACAACTCACAAATATTTTTTAAGATCAAACAAACTACTGATTATTCTAATAGTCAAGAACTGCACGTGCAACTGGGACAATAGCTATGTTTCGACTGATCCTGTTGGCCACCCGCTGATCCCAATGTTCCAAGATGACCGTCATTGTATGCCTCTATTATTGTGCTATGCATTGAACTAATAAATTTGTTATAATTACAATCTTCAAAAAACTGAATTTTGACCACCAATTAGCATCAAATACCCCTATGTGCAGCGTAAGCGATTCTCCTGCAGTTTGTCTATATCTTCCCTACCTCATCTTCCTATATCATTCCTCCTGTCCGAATTCTTTATCTCTACCACCCCTTAATGCCATCCCTGTGCCCTGTCCCTACCTATCTCTTAACTGATCCTGAAGGTTGGCAAAGCATTGGCTTTGCTCCTGGTGTTGCAAAGGTCTATAGGCAACAGTAATTAGATGCCTTCCCATTAGATAGGCCATCGACCTATTTGCGAGCTTCGTTGTAAAAAGAGAAACTTTACAGTAAATATTTGTAAAAAAGTTGCTTTAGCAGATTGGTAACACAGGCCAAAAGTCAAAATTCAAATAGAATTCAATGCCGTATCTAACTCTTACATTATATTAATAGTCACATGTTCGATTCACTATAATATAATAATAATATGATATAATAATATGATAATTCTCCAAAAGCGGTCCTTTAGAAACTATATATTTTATCCATGCAGGGCCTGTCGTAAGAGGTGATAAAACAACCCACACCCAGATGGGGTAGGGTATTTGCCCGTCTGGATTGCTACCCCCCTGATCTGTACCGGCATTAGTGGCCAGGTTTCTCTTTAGAGGAGTGGCATTACATTTGGTAGCCCCTTTGGTGTTACAAGTGTCTATAGTCGATGGTAACCGCTTTCCATCAGGTGGGCCGTCTGCCTGTCTGCTAAACTTGTGCAATAAAGAAAGCTAATGTGTCTTCATTGTAGGGAGCCATGAAAGATCCTTTACGAGCACCAACAAGATGGGAGGGTATGGCCAACCAGCAAGGGCCCGGTCACTTCCAGGCTCATGGTGAGCCGCAGCCTTGGAATCATCAGGTAAGTGTATATTGTAAGAAGACAGACTAACAAAAGACAAAAAGCCTCGAAATGAAAACCTCTAGAAAAGCTTTAGACATATATATTGACTGTGAGCACATTAAGTAGTGGCATGGTAACAAACAGGAAGGCAAAGAACTTTAATAAGATTTGTTTTTAAACTCAGAGGAAACCATCACCTGGAAGAGAACCCGGACGAATGATGCAGGGGAGACCTATATCTCCGAGACATGGTCGACCTGTGTCCCCTTCAAGACCTGGGATGCATGAGAGGCTGTCCCCAGGACGAGCAATATCACCTAGACACAGGATGTCTCCAGAAAGACCAGGTAGAATGGGAAGACCTGGATCTCCTAGACAAGCTGGTCGCATGGAATCAGGTATACCTGGAAGACATACTGGAAGACCTGGATCACCGAAGAACTACCCGGATCTCGGTCGACCAACAGATGGCAGACCAGGGATAACAGGTGAGATTAAAATACTTGTTGACAGATGATCTGTTGAATTTGAATTTTACACACAGTAAGAAGATTATTTTTAAAAGTAAACATAATTATTTATATTATAAACATTTTCATTCAAAATTAGGTAGGCACGTGTCCCCTGGTAGGCAGCATGGGAGACCGGGGTCACCACCTAACAGGCAGCCAGGAGGAAGACCAATACCACCTGGGAAAGGGTCATCACCTGGGAGACATCATATGAGGCCAGGCTCACCCGGCATGAGACAAACTGGAAGACCAGGGTCGCCTGGAATGAGACCTGGAAGACCAGCTTCACCTGGTATGAGACCATCCGGTAGACCAGGTTCGCCTGGCATGAGACACTCTGGCAGACCGGGGTCGCCTGGAATGAGATCTGGTAGACCAATATCGCCTGGCATGAGGCTACCTGGCAGACCTGGTTCGCCTGGTATGAGACCATCTGGAAAGCCTGGGTCACCCGGCATGAGACCATCTGGAAGACCTGGGTCGCCTGGCATGAGACCATCTGGCAGACCTGGCTCGCCTGGTATGAGACCATCTGGAAGGCCTGGGTCACCTGGCATGAGACCATCTGGAAGACCCGGGTCGCCTGGCATGAGACCATCTGGCAGACCTGGCTCGCCTGGCTTGAGACCACCTGGAAGACCTGGCTCGCCTGGCATGAGACCACCTAGAAGACTCGGCTCGCCTGGAATGAGACCACGTGGCAGACCTATTTCTCCTGGACCCAGAACTATTCAGGAACAAAGACCTGGAATGGGAAGACCAGGCTCACCTGGTATGCGACTTGGAAGGCCGGGTTCACCTAGAAAACTGGACACCTTTTCGGGAAGAGCTATTTCTCCTGATGGCAGACCATTGCCAGATCAAAGACCTGGAATGGGAAGACCTGGATCGCCGGAGATGTATGGTCCTGGAAGGTCTGGGTCTCCGGGTAGACGGTCGTCTCCTCATCATAGACCAGGAAGACCTGGAAGTCCTGGTAGAAACTTGTCACCACATAGTCGAATCCCAGGAGCGCCTCGTAGACCTCTTTCGCCAAGTAAGTCTTATTTATTATATTTAACTGATAAAATATATAATACTAATGGAATAGAAATTTATTTTCATCACATCTATTCGAAAAGAGGCGGAAGGTTCCTCGATAAGTGCGTCCAAAATGGGTCATTCCGGCGCATATAATGACAGTGACGGAATGACTTTTAAATCTGGAATACTATTTTAATTAAAAAGTTTGAACGCAATTCGCTTCGATAAAGTTCTGGCCGGCTATAAAAAAAGCGCGCCTGCCAATGCGATATGGACAAAACAAAAAAAATACGCAGGAACTTCTTTTAGATTTTTTATTACTTTTTCACATTGAGTAAAAGATGAGTTCTAGCAGTGAAAGTAAAATATTAACACCAGAAAGTGTAAAAATAAACGCAGAAACTATAATAAAAAAATTACTACCAAACAAATCGAGAGAAACCGTATCTAATGTTGGTATAAATTCGTAATTTGATTATGTAAATATAAATTATTCGTTACTATTGAACTGTTATTTATTTTTCTTATAGAGGGGGATGAAAAGCAGATTGTGCCACACGGTACCAAAATTATTTAACCTCGAGCGACGTACTTTAGAATCCCTTGCTATGCTCAGGATTCTATGTTACAGTCCATCGCCTCGCTCTGGATTCAAACAATTCGCTCTCGCCCCCAATACATTATTTTGGTTCCTTATGACACAATCTACTGTTATTGCATAAACTGTCACGAAAATATATGATAGAAATGATGTTGTCTTCTTCATAAGAATGACAGTTAGTCCTTTCAGACGTGCAATGCAGTCTGGCCATTATAGTATAATATTAATCAATCAAATTAATAAATAATTTACTTAACGTACTTGCGTAGACACGTTGGCCGCATCCCATTTACCGAACACGTCTAGATCAGCCGGTTCGGCGGCGGAAACAGTTTAATCACAGCGGCGCAAATATGCTACCCTTCTTATATGCACCTGACATTTTACCACCTACTGTGACATTGGTGAAATCAATGCAAACTCCGTTGGAGCCATAATCCCTTAAAAATGAAGAAGAAATATGCTACCCTCAGTGAGAGTTATAATATGTTTGTGCCGTTTGCTGTCGAGACGCTTGGATTAGCGATGCGCAAACTAAATCACCAATGAGATCTGTGATTTATAAATCTTTTTCCTTGAAAGATTTAATTCACTCTTTTAAATCTTTGGTTTCGAATGACATAATTCATTCAGTTGACCGGTTTTAAGCTTTAAAATAACGCTAGAGAGTCTAATTTACTGTGTATCATCATTGTATTTCTTAGAGTGCGCATGTTATCTCATGTCAATTCACAATATCCTGTATCTACTGTCTCAAACTACATCCAAGTATCTGATTTGTTAGTTTTCATCATTCCATGTGACTAAAATCAATCTTAACGTAGTGAGTTAAAGATGTATTTTTAAAATCAAAGATTTAAAGAGTTATTTCGAATTTTGAAAGATTATACATCTTTTAAATCAATCACTCCTGAGTTACACATCTCTAGCTTGGATCGTAGGGTCCTGAGGCCATGAGCCTCTACCAAAATTTATCGAAACGATCTTCAGGTGATCAGAAGGCTGGTGCCTACCTCGGCCAACGGATCAGTATGGCGATCCAGCGAGGAAACGTAGCCAGCCTTCTGGGCACCTTACACATAGAAGACGGTGATCTGGGACTGGTGATCAGTATTCTACTTATAGTCTTGAGAGATTATGGGTAGAATACAATACAAATAAGTTAAGTTTTCTTAAATTGCATTCAATTGTATGTAATTTTATAATTTTTCTGTGATTATAATATAATGTAAAAAGTATGTACTTAATTAATAATAAAGTAATGCGGCACTAACCACTTTCCATCGGATGGATCATGTGCCCGTTTGTCTACGTCAGGATATAAATAAAGAAATTAACGTGTTGCCCCGCGGCGATTTCCATTTTGCAGACACTGCATGCTTAGAATTTTATAATATTATCGAATACGCGCCCTTGATCATAATTTTGAAGATTTTCTGTTTATCATTTTTAGATCAAAGACGTCTTGGAGATCGCGGCGATTCACCAAGGCGAATGTCCCCACATAGGTAATATTTACTGTTAGTACAAAGCAACAAAGTTATTTTATCTTTATCACATAAACAAAATTCAAATTCTTATCCCTTAAAAGGGGCCAAATTTAATATTATTTTTGTGCATAATCTGCCAGCTGCCATCAAAATTGCCGCGCCAAAACCATGAGAATTCGGTAGTTGACAGTATGAAAAATATAGGCTGAATATAATATATATCGTAGATTACGATCTAAAAATGACAAAAATAAATTGTTTTAACTAAAACATTAAATATTCATTGATATTTTGGAGAAAATAAATTGTTATATTGCAGCCATTATCCACGTGACAATGAACGCTCAGATCAGATCAGATCAGAGCGCGTGACGTCATTGTGTGCGAAACACAAGAAGTTATTGATAACTTCTCAGATAACACTTCAACGAAACAGATGTTTGTTTTGCACACTGTGACGTCATGCGAGACGCCATGACAGCTTGACTCGTTATTGTGACGAAATGTCAAAATATTTATAAAATTGCTAAATTAAATATGTTAATGTTGTTTTATTGCTGAAATATTAATATTTTGACTAAAATAAACCATAAGGCTCAAAATAAACCTGTTTCTCAAAAATTGACAACTACCGAATTATATCGTCTCTTTTACTCTAATACAATTTTTATGTAGGTAGAGGGAGAAAGCATCAGTTCAACGTTCATTTCAATTATCTTTATTTGACTACAAATTTGTGGTGCTTCCCAAATAGCCGTGTGTGTGTGTGTTCGGCAATAGATTTCCGTCTAAAAGGTTACCGTTGATATTGGTATAGTCATGAAAGTTGTTTTTATCCCAAAAATTAATATAGTTCTCTTTGGATGTATTTATTTATTTCATTCAATTATAATGTTAATACAATTGACTAATGGCCCGTTTCTGTATATTACCAACAATTCATTGGGCTTACTAGTGGTTCAAATTTGACATAAGCTCCAGACGGGTAATGTCAAAATGAACAAACTATATTGCAATCTAAGATCTGGCGTAAAGGTCTAGCTGCCAAGTCATAAACCTAAATAAGTAAATAACAATGATTTTTTTTTTAAATCAAAATCGGCCGATTAAATTCGTGACATGGGTAATTGATTTCTCAAAATTTTTATCTAACTTTAGTTTTCGTCAAAATCGAAGTGTTCTCGCTATTTCGTTTTGTTTAGGATATGGCTTTGAATTCCCACTTGTATACACGTGGAAATAGCCAAGTATAGATTCTCTTCGAAAATCTGTTTCAGTATCCTAAGATACATATGCGATGTATATCTTTGGGATGGCTCAGCCAAATACCCACTAGGGGCGCTAGAATCGATTGAGTAGAGAGCCAGGTAGTTCTTCTTTTTCTTTGTTCAATAATGGCTTGGCACGATTTGTGCAATCAGCCAGAGTCATGTTTTAATGGCTTTTCAATTTAGTTTTATAAAACGAGGGAAACGTAACGCGACAAAATAATTTTTTTTAACGAAAATTTTGAAAAAATTGTCAATATAATTACTAAATATGTACAAACTACTAAAATTAAAGTTTAATTTGATTATTTACAATAAATGAATTTAATATACTATATTCATCAAACAGCCTAGTAGTTGATAGGTAATATCAACGCAGGGTTGCGAGCTTACAGCGGATACATTTGGAAGATTGTTGCTCCCTTCCATGAAGGGACAACCAGACGCACTGGCATACAGCACCGATATATGGTGGACATAGCACCTATACGAACAAAGTGCTTTGAATCAACCTTCATTATGCACACTTAAGGAGTCTGTTTTTCCCGAAACCTACAACCTGGTGTCTTCAAGTCCCTTGTGAATAGGTACCTTCTAGGTAAGCGTGCTCGATCTTAGACCATATCTCCGCTCAAAATCGAGCGAGATAATGGTCAATCGCGAACCTATACAATAATTTTTAAAAATATGTATTTTATTATATTCCAAATTATATGGAAATCTACAATAATAATGCGTTAATCCTGTATTTGTCTTAAAAGGTATTCACCGGATCGACATCATCCAGACAAAGACGACCAATTTGATCCAAAATTTAAATTGTCCAGACCAGCATACGACAGCATGGTAAGTCCATTCATTAATACAGAGGTTAGGTAAAATATATAATATTACTAGGATACGCCAGCGACTTCGTCCACGCTTGACTTGAAATTCCCGCGGGATTCCCGGGGCACAAAGTATCGCAGCATCTGAAGAAGAATGTAAGCTATCATTTCAGTGAAAACTGTGTCAGAGTAATTTTGTATACAATTATAAACCGCTCAAGGGAAATTCCTGCGGAAAAAATATAATAAACATAAAAATATCATACCTAAAATTTGCTATCGATCAGTGCAAAAATCACACTGGATTTTTTTTAATCTGGTAACTTTAAATCATTCCCAATAAAATACCGCGGGATTCCCAGCGTAAAATGTAGCGCTGTCCAAGAACTTGCTGACGACCAGCGGAATCGACCTAGTTGGTTTTACGAGAATCCGAAACAAACGGATAAACAGACAAGAAATTTAAAAACAATTGCGTCCTGTCCTCCATATTTATATAGTCTATTCCAATTGGGATTTTTTAATAACTTCAATGTACAGACACAGCATGTTTAGAATTTTATAATATTACAGGTTTTAACACATTGCATATATTAAAACAAGTATCATTATTCAACAATCACATCTAATCAAAAATTTTAATGGCAACACATAATATTAAATTGGAACACTTGAAGCGATATGCAGGATTCAGTGAAACATAACACTGTAAGGGCTGAACTCTATATATACCAGGTTGGGAAATGTGTTCCTCAAAAAAATTGCTGTTATGTTTAAAATTTTGTATATAGGATGTCAAACTTCGAGCCAAGCATATATATATATATATATATATATATATATATATATATATATATATATATATATATAAAATTACGAAAACCTGATGTTACTTCTGACATATCTTATTAATCTTTGGGAAAATGTACAATGCTCAATCTCGAGACCCTGAGGTATATACACTGATACAGATTATATTCTGTAGAACTTCGGGATCGCCAGTGGTCGAATGTGTGAATTATAAATAATGAGCACTATGAAAAGTATAAAGGCCTTTGATAAGTTTAATGGTACACGATTGACGACAGACATGACGGGACAAAAGAATGAGAGATGACAACATGAGGGGAAACGTGGTGTCAAAAGTATTTAAATATAACTTGACATCTGAGGTGCTAGTTCCAAGTTACAGACCTCATTTTAACATATTGAAAACGATCTCATCATTCTGGTGTCAATTCCCGGTTGCGTTTGTAGTGTTGTTATATTTCCCTAACCTGAAGTGATTGTTAGTAAAATTATGATATAATTCTCTGCGGCATTGATGCTAAATATAGACTCATGTAAAGAGCAGAAGAAGTTTTAATGCCTGCGTTTGTACGATGTATTATTATTTTATTCTATTTTATGTAAGGCAAAAAGGATTTTGCTTTGTTATAATAATTTGCTGGGGTTTTTTTGGTGCAGTATAATGTGCTTTATATAGGTAGCAACATTACATCACAGAAGTAAATTCTATGAAATTAAGAGTAACACTGCCATCAAACTATCTGACAGAGTAAAATTTATGAAATTTGAAGCTAAACTACAAGAGATTAATATTATTAGCTTGATAGAGATATTATAGTTATATGAAATAGCTATGGGTTGATCACCACTATGTATAAAGTTGGATTTATACATTCCTTAATCAGGCCTGCTTTTAATGACTTGCAGTGTTAATATTATTTTTTCATATCTCCAAGCAGAGAGCGTTGTAATGAAACGCAAATAAATTCATAGTGAAAATGTTACTTAAATAGTCTTGACATGAGCGACGAATTTAATGGAAAAAAGAAATGTGGAACCGAGAAGAAGGATAACAGATATGAAATTATGAAATTTCTATTATTATAGACGACTAGTAGAAACGCCATTTGTGTATTATAATGGGTTTCAGACAAAACCAAAATGTACTACTTTTATGTATTTGGTATTTTGAGTTTCATCTTAACTAGAATGGCCGGATCGCGTCCTCCGCATCAGTCTAGCTGAAAATATTTAATTTTTCCTAGAGATATTGATTAATCGATATCATTTCGTTCATCCGATCTACACACTTTTATAACTAAGGTACACTATCGTGAAGTTTACTTTGCCAGATGCGTCGAGCTAGACTTGCTCACATGACCATTTGCTTCTTCATAGCTTTGCAACATATATGACAGAGGAAAAGCCATCGCTGAGATATAACAAGCAACCTAAGATAATAATAATCAATAAAGAAACTCTCTTATTGTATATCGCCAAGCTAAGGAAGTTACGCTTGGTTTATTTGGAATATACAACGGACTGCTTTGGAGCTCATCCCAATCACTAATACTATAATAAACAATAAAAAGTTTATTTTCGAACTTTACCATCCCCGGGGTTCAAATCCAGGACCTCTGCGTTCCTGAGAGCTTGGAGGCTTAGATCACTCAGACTGTCCGAGTGATTACTAACAAGTAGACATTTAAAGATGATAAAACTTGCTTTGGAATACTTACTTAATTACTTATTCCAGTAAGAAACATATATTAAATTCGTCCTTTGTTTCCAGTCTTTATAATTAACAATATATGGTAATACCAAGGCACCTTAAGCAATGTTAGATTACTGGTCTTAATCTGAAGCAAAAAAACCAGAAGAAGTCACCATCACCAATCTTCTGGCCTGAGCTTTAAGCTTTAAGATTTTAAGCTATAAGATAAATCATAGTATGTTTTTGACGAAAAATTTAAAATATGATTAAACCATTGGATGAAATGGAACAATAATCTTTTATTATATGAAGTCATTTCAAGTGGGGTGCTATAAGACGCTGTTTTTGTAATCAGAATGATCTCAGTTGAAGTGTTATCTTTATGCTTTTAGCATAATGCACAAGTGACATTCTTGAAATTGAAAACAATTTGCTGATCTGTAGAAAGCGTAGGTCTCGCGATGGAGCGTGAACAGTACCAACGCGTAATGTGTCTATACAGATACCACAATGGCGTCCAGTGACTACCTGTCATTGCCATTTCCAAAACTTTCAAGACTAGACATAACATGCAATGGCTACTTGACAGTCTGAAAACTAGAGCTGCCTATAATAGCCTATTTTATTCAGAAAATGTAATAGAAGCAAGTTTCACAGTGACGGAATAGCAAGTGGAAAATATTATCTTAAAATCTAAATTGATTCCTGAATTGATGCATATCGATAATTGCAATTATATTTTAAATTTTATTGACATAAGTTAATGTATTGCTTATTAGATTAATAATACAATTGGTTCTACGATGGTTTGTTTAGCTTAAAAGCAAATTATACTTTTAAGGATATTGTTGCATAAGACCAATTTTAAGATATGGCTGTGAAGCCTGGTACTTACTCTTAAAGAGAACCAACCGTTGGTTGCAAAGAGGAACAGGAAATTTTTGCCCCTTCAAAAAGAGGAGATGATTGCTGGAGGATCTAAACCAACACCGAAATAGAAAACTTCGTGGCCGGACTCAACATAATTGGAGAGTAAAAGCTCACCATCTCCGTTAGCCCGTTTACGTAAAACAGATGGAGGAGGATCGGAGTGTGAGAAAAGCATACTTAGGGCGACCAGTTGGTCAAAAACGGGTTGGTCGTTCTAAGTATCGTTGAATAGGTGGAAGCTTACTTAACCGAGCTTTAAGCCTGATATTGACAAGGTTCTGTACAGGATAGAATATAATGGCATACTTTCGTTCCGGAGGCTAAACTCATTTTGGGTCGCTGAGCTAACGGAGATAGTGAAAGATGTCGTTGAAGCCAAATATAAGAATTAAGTGATAAAAAAAAATACACAATACACACAATTAAGTACCTATTGGCTAGGCTCTTAAAATCTCACATTTTATAGCTTGGATAAGAATTTTAGAAGAGTAGCGGGCATAATTAGTCATATAAGACATCAGTACTGCTACCTACTATTACTACATAAAGATAACTTGTAAAAACCAAAGACCAAGCTAAACGTAGCCTGTATTAATAGTCAAATCTGACTATAAAGTAGAAGTATTTTGTATGGTAATACTAATTAATATTGTTCGTTAAATGGACCCCATTATCCATTACAATTACAACTTTACACGTGCAAAGCATTAATGACAAGACGGGACTTACAATGTTCAAGAAACCTAAGATTGTCCTGTAAATCTTGTATGAGGCTGGGTACATCATCAATGGTCGATAGAAGAAATTTAGAGTAAAGCGAAGCGCCAATCAATCTTATATAACATAATTGTATCTATAAGTATAACGGTAATTTCAGCACAGGTTTTTGAAGGATATATTTAAAATGAACTCCAATTTTATCATAAATGTTGTCTAAACTTAATTATCTTTTTTGTGTTTGCAAAACAACATTTCAATTTACAGGCATCAAGTAAGGGAATGTATTCAAGTGGTTTTCGTCCAAATGTATCTTGGCAAAAAGATGACAAATACCCCAAGATAGATGATGACCGGCGCGAAGGCAGAATACCTCCAAGAGCTATTGAAGCGGATAAAAGAATTCTTTCTACGGAACGAAAATCTCGATCTCCAGGACGCAGAGATAGATCTCCATTGAAGGATCGCTTCAAACGTCATTCACCGTCACCGCGATCTCCCAGGCGCTCGTGGGCATTAGAAAAACGGCGTAGTCCTGAAATACGTGAAGCCCCACCACCCCCAGTGTGGCCGGGACAGAAACGTAACGATGACCAATTTGGCAGACGCAACATCCCCGACAGAATGGAACAAGAAGAAAAGGGCAAACATGTACCTGTATGGGAACTCCATTCTGACAGTAAAGATATTGACCGCAGGCGAGAAAGCAGACTAGAACAGAACGATAGAAGATTTGAAGAAAAGGGTGATCGTCGTGACATCTTAAACCGAGAACTACGTAATGAGAGATTTGCACTGCAAAATGAGCAGCCAGACACGTACAGTCCAAAGTTCAGTCCGCGAGAAATTGATGATAGGCGCGAGTTCCGTTTGAATGATGAAAAAAGATTCAGTGAAAGGCAGGGACGTCGTGATTTTCAACGGAGATCTGATGACCGAGAGGATCGGCACAGAGATGAATTGCCACGACAAAGGAATGCTTCACCACAACATGTGGACGAGCAAAGCATCCGCAGGAATTTTGATAAAGAATTAGAAGATGTCTACAAGAGATCTGTTGAGTTCAGGAAGAAAACACAAGAGTTGCGGCGTTCCGGAGAACGTAGGAGAGATGGTTATACTGAAGAAGAAAACTCAGTGATGGTATATGAACGTCCCCGTCGTCCTAAGTCTTCAGACCAACGTGATTACAAAAAGAGTCCTTTGCATGAGCGCCGCCCGCGGTCAAGAGAAAAAGTTAAAGTTGAGTGGAAAGTGGAACAAAAACCACATTTACCTGAGCATGTCAAAGCTAAAAGAGAAAAAGCTTTAAAGGAAATCGTGAAAAGGTTACTTGAAAGACAGACCGTATGTGACTATCTAGAAGGGGAATTCGAGACGCGAGTGAGAGAGGAACTAAAGTTAGAGGTATCGAAGATTATACAAACACTTTTTGGCAATGAAGATGTGTCGTTCATAGAGATTATAATTAAATACCAAGCAAAATTCACTCTCAAAGACGAAGAACTGATGTTGCAAGCAGTGTTGAACAGTTTGCCGAAACCTAATTTGAAGAGAAGTGGACCAGGTGAGATACTAATTTGCTTTACAGACAGTGACACATATGAGTTTCAATTTTGAAATTCGATGCCTATTTCTTAATTTTCTTTTAACTTATTTAATTAAATGCGGTAATTTGTATCATCCAATACTCAGTAAAGTAATATGTAACAAAGTTTTGTTTGTTAACAGAAATGTCAGAAGTTGCCGCTAAGACGGCCAGGCGATCATCACCAACTGCCTTAAAAGGTAAAAGTTTACCTTCGTAATATAATGGATAACTACTATTCGAAATCCTCATGGGATGAACTTTGCTAAAAAAACACATTTTTGACTTTCTTTACGTTATTTAATGAGAACTTGTTATTTGAAGTCATAATATTTCCCATTTATGTAACTCGAAGAATATTTAAGGGAAAACTTGGAAGGTCTAGTGACTATTACTCAAAAAATTTAGTTCCATTTATTTAAGTTGACTTAGAATGTTTTACATGTGATATACCGATCTTCATATTAGTATTTACACATCTATTTTAGCCCTTACAATAAATGTTCGATTTCTACGTGGCCTATGTAAAATGCACTTGGGTAGTTTTAATTGTATGTTTTGGGTTTAAGTCAAGTCCAGAGACAAGTGTTACGTATCGTTGTTTTATGGTTTGCAATAATGTACAGGACATATGAGGCAGTTTTATTAGCCATCAAAATAAGTTTTTCATCTTTTCAGAAACTGTACGAGCGAAACTCAGCGATGCAACCAGTAAGTATGGAAAAAATAAGTAAATTCATGAATTAAATGGCATCCTTAGTGTATTGCTTTTTTATGAATTTACTCAAAACCCTTGAGTTTGTTTTTCAGCTGTAAATTGGACGGCGAATATCGAACCGCCGAAGCTTGCGTCAGTTTCCGCATTATCAACTCCAGTGCCTAACAATCAAATAGAGATGGTTAATCCCGTAGGTATGTCCCAGTTCGGAGTTGTGCCCCAACTTATGTTTGTAGGCGACCACCACCCAGCTATGGCTATGAACCACCATTTGTTGGCATCACAAATGGCAATACATATAGGTGAGCAAATGAAATTAAGTCACCCGGCAATGGTTCCGGCCCCTTTTGATCCATCTGTCGAAAATAACTCTGAACAAAATGATCAGAAGGGTCAATACAATTTATATATTTGTCACGAAGACTTTCAACCGTTCACTTCGAGTCAGGCTGACAAACTTAAGCAGTTTTTGTTCTTGAAGATAGTCGAAGTCACTGAGTCATCCAGAGGATGGGCGCCAGACATCACGATCAAAGGTCTTCAGAGCTTGTTCCGTTATGAATTGCAGACTAAAGATTTCCGTTCTAGAGATTGGCTACTAAATTTAGATTTCAGTGGATTTAACTTTTTCAACGTGGTAATCTACACGAAGGAAGAGTTGTGGTATGAACGCGCCGCGATTTGGTTGCCGGGTCATTCCAAAAGCAACATTGAGCCGTTGGAAAAACTGAAATTGCAGAATAAACAGTTAAATGACATCAATATAGGTAAGTGGAAAATCGTGAAAAAGATAGTGAACGACAAAGGAACGCGATTGTTTGTGGACATGCCACCAGCGTCTGCAAGGGCGCTCGACAAATACAAAATGATGCTCAGCTACGAATTGCAGAAAGTTAACGTTTTCTTCAGAGCCGCTGCTGTTGACAAAGATGCCTTTGACTTTTGCATGAGAGAATATTCCATTTCTGACAAGACTGTGACGTATAAAGCTGCTCAAAATGCCCCGTTCCCTGTTATCAATAACGATCCTGCATTGGTGAAAATCACTTTAAAAGATTCCCAAACTTTGTCAATTGAAGAGACACTTAAAATAAAGGAAGTTGTAATTTACCACATATTCAGATATCACCAGATGAATGGTACTTCGCGTACCGACTTTGTTAAACATGGATTCTGCAAACCCAATTATTTTGGGGTCGTTCCCGAGAATATCGAATCTAAAAAGTGGTTGTTGAGCCGTAATTTTGGTAAATTGAAAAATAGTGAAATAATAGTTGTTGGTGGTGATGAAGATGAATCGAAAATGTTTTCCATGAAGATCATTGTTGATAGCGGTTACTCAATACATACCTCTAAAATATTTGAGAGACTGAAGAGTAGCAATCAAGGGGTAAGAGGAATCAATTTTAACAGGTGGAAAGTTGACCAGATCGCGCGACTTATAGATGACAGCAAGATAGCCGTCGAGCTTAAAATAGACATTGATTCCTTAGAAGCACTTAAACGTATGAAATATCAATTGGATTATGTAACCGATAGAAATAAAACAGAAGTGGTTACGTTTAAGAGTACCATGCCTTTTAACAAACTTGAAGAAGATTTAAAGAAATATAAAGCTGAAGCAGCGGATAGTTATGATGTCGCTAACATGGAGCTGGATTCAGATGATGAAAATGTCATTTTTCTCGATTGATTTTACTTATGTATGAAGGCTTAGTTAATGTAATTATCTAATAAAGGTCTTAATTTTAAAATAAATCTATTATGGGTCACCGTTGCGCGTGTTATTTAATTATTTTTTTACATTTGTAATCAAGATCAGTTATACTGTGTAACATTATAATTAAAATATCCCGTGTATTTACTTTGTTAAAATATTATAAAAAGCTCACTTCTATACTCTATATGACACGTAGCCGCAAAGGCATTTCAAAATAAATATAGTGAAGCTAAACTACAATAAAATTATTCAAAGATAGACGATCCTTCAATATGTCTTGTAACAAGTAAATATATATACATTTATTTACCACAATAAAATAAACCACAAACTTTCTTAGATTTTATTTAGTTAAATAGGGTTACTTACTACAAGAGAAGAGATAACTTATATTAAAAACACGTTAAATCATTAATCCATCGATTGTTCCTGAATCGTCAATTATTTTAGTGCATCTTTAAAATTCAAAGGTAAATATTTCTTTAAATGATATGATAATAGATAAATTTAGTTCTCTTATTCTAATTTGATCTATATTGAATTTTGTGTTTCAGTTTCCACGGATTATCGTTTGATTACGTGAAATTTTCAGAAGAAACTCAATCCAGTTTTCAGCCAATTTGTGTTGAATTTCACGGCTATGGTTGAAGCAGTTTTCTGAATCGATGACGAGCTATCATAAATATAATAGGTAAGATAATAGGAACGCTTTTTACATTTCAGTATCACGACTGTTTCTTTTTAGCTGAATTGCCTGGTGACAAGGACATTTTTGCTGAATTTCACTTTATACCTCAAAATTAACAACGCAGAAGAAGTTTCTACGAGTAACAAGCTACAACTGTTATGTGTCATCATTGTGTCCAATGACCTTTCAAAATGAAGGGAATATGGTGTCGCTTAACATTTACCACGTTAAGTAAAACAAGATACAATCATCAAAAGGAGGTATATTTTTTCTTGTATTTTTAGCTGTCGGAGAAGTGCGAAATCACCACGAAGTAGCTTCGAAACTGTTATTTAAAGACTATATTGGTCATTAAAGCTTAAGGTGTAACAAATCACTCAATTACATATGACGGAACGCCGTCATGATTGTGTTTTTCGCTGCCTGATTAACTTTTATAATATAAATATAAGAATTAGGAATAGCTAATCATCCATTTAGTAGAGGCATGCTGAGGCAGTGCCCTCTGATCTCATGATCTAATACGATTTATAAATTATAATCGTATTAAGCTATTTAGCTCACTGGAGTTAAACAAAGAACATTCCAGTTAAATAACAGTAACAAAAACCAAAGGTTGGAGTGTATGGACTTCTTAATTTTAGGTAATTTAAGGTAAGGTCTTTTAAAATGCTTTTACTTGGTGCTGTCTTAAGAGAGGTGTATATAATTCCTTACACCTTTTTTCTTCCATCTAAGGCTGCCAGCGCTTTATTAACAACTTTAGTGTTAAAATTGGTCATGGGCGACCGATGCATTCGAGCAATAAATTATTATTTTTTTAATTAAGATCTGTACGGCTTTAAAAGATTTCATAATTTCGTATCTACTATGAAGTGTTCAGTGGAGTTTTTAGGTGCATTAGAATAAAATGCCAGTCGCAATTTAAGATAGTTTTTATAAATTGTATAATATAGTTCCATTTGCCATCGTACTACTGATATATCCATGTCACATTCGTAGCATTCGCTTCAGAGCTTGTTACTCAGTTTCCTACTTTTTCGTTTCGACGTTATGCAGTCTTCAGCATCTAATCGCGTAAAGGAGAGAGTCTAGCCTCAGGCGTGGTGTACTTAACCGTCCCATTTAGTGCTTTACCCCTCGGCAACTACTTGCATTTTATGAAACGCAAATTAGGCCGCATCTGGAGCGCTGCTGACGTATGTGAGCCGGAGCCGCGTACAAAGACAAACACCTTGACACCACCATTGCGCTGATCGTTTAATTGACGATCCCAAACTAACGGGTAATCCAGAAACGCTTTAAAGACTGTCGGTCTTATTCATATTGAGTTATAGAAAATTTGTAGGCTTCCTTAAGAACCTTAACGAAGCCTACAAACTCACTATCACTCAATATAAATGAGACCGTTTCTCTACGTATTCTAGCGTCTGTTAAACGGGGACTAAACAAACCACGGGGTCAAACACCTACCTACATCTCACTTCATCGGACGGGATGTTTACTTTTATTACCTGAAGTTATCACGATCAACTATGCAAATATTCTCTGGAATATGCATTCTGGGTACAAAAACGAATCGAAGGAAACGTTTCGCCGTAGTTTTTTATTCTGCTACGACATTTGTTTACAAAAGGGCGTTATTTAACTTCTACATGGGCCGCAAGCAGTTGACGACGCTTCTGATGTCGTAAACATCTGGACTATCCTTCAGGCGAGTGAAGCAGGAAAACAGGTAAATGCCTTCAGGCATTATAAGAATTCTTCGAGCAATGCATCCACCCCGTACATACATTACGTACAGCGTGTACACTTACGACCGGGCCGGTTCACAAATTTGCTAGGTATAGTAGGTTTTCCTTTCATGAGAAAAATCCGCGACAAGGATATTAGCAAGAATCTTGGTTTCCTACATAGTTCTCAGAATTTGCAAGCAGAAGCGGCAGTGGATGAGTCGCATCAATTTCGGGACCGACGTCGTATGGATCTGATGAGTCCTGGAGTAAAGACTGCGTCTCGGTAAATTGAGTGTAGAACACTCTCCAGCCCAGTAGACCGACGACTAGATTAAGGTCGTTGTTAGGGGGCTGAATAATTAAAGTGGAGTACTGAGTTACGTGCATAGTAAATCACCTATCGCCCCCATATTCTTTGGAGCTCTTCATTATTTGTTTAGTGGTTCCTTACTGTTTGAGTAATTACTTCACCACTTTCTACCATCAAAATTTTAGTCACCAATTCATGGCTATTCCAGTTTTTCCAGGTGTCTACTGCGGCGATGTATTCACTTCGTATAGCATTTCACCCAGTACATCGAAATGTTGAAGAAAATACTACTGTAAAAATTTTAGATACTTCTCTATAAGTGACTCCAACTATAGTTAAAATGTGTCCTTTTCTGTTATATTGTGTTATCCTTATTCTAAATACTTTAATCAAATCCATCGAAGATTTGTAACGATTTCAGTAAATTGAAAATCAAGGTTTATTTCTTTTTAACAGGAAATAGATTCAACCATGCGACGATAAAACGCAAGCCGGTTTTAGTGGGGCAGAAGAACTTGCAAACTGTGAAACGGCTCAAACCATCACAACCGTTGGCGAAACCACCAAAACAAGTTCAGAAGGCAGAAGACAATGTTGTGAAAGGTATTTATTCATAGCGATGTGACTTTTTAAATTGTCTTTAAATTATAAAGAGACTAGCGGTCCCGGCAGGACTTGTCCTGTCTTAAAAAACTGCAGCGCCACTTACCATGTGTAATATAAACCATCTAGGAATTCACTCAAACACAAAAAAATGACGAAATCCTTGAATCCGATTCTCACGCCACCAACGCGTTGCCTTACTTTAGGATTAGGATGGGATAGAAGGATCAGACAAGAGGAATGACATCGAGGAGATGGGACAGGGAAGTTACTATCTAAGGAGGAGGAAGTGATCCATAGGAACTCTGATTCATCGCAAGAAACACAATAAGCTGAAAGCTAACCCTTTCACGCCGATAATCTGTGAGACTATCACATCGATCAAGATTCCAGCCTGGCTATGCTGGAATATTATAATTAGGGCCAGCTCGACCTTTATAATGTGGCTGGCTATCTTGGAATCTATTTATAGCGCGGTACTAATAATAATGAATCCTTTATTTATATTAACATTATTTACAACATTTTTAACTATTTTAAAAACTATACTGCACTAACTGTTTTTTCTTTTATTATAATTTTTCCTCTCAATTATGCTCTTATCAAAGTTGGTCATTGACTGAAATAGGCCTCCGAAAATTTTTCCATATTTGTCTATTATTTGCTTTTCGCAACCATAATTTCCCTGCTTTCGTTGTTATATCATTCTTCCCATCGTTTAATTTTTCTGCTTCTTCCTCGATGACCCTCTTGGGTACTACTTTGTTATAGATTTTATCCATTATGGCAAAATGATTACATGGTATGGGTGTTCCTTTACAGTTCCATCTCCGCAGAAGAAACCCATTACACGCCAACCTTCGTTGGAGAAATCAAGTGGACATTACGAGCTCAGCCCTCTCATGAATCAAATGCTCGAAAAAGAACTCCAAGATATTATGATAAATGTAAGTCTGGAAAAAAATCACCACGCCCATGTCAACCTATTCACAATGTTCAGTCAATTAATGGTCCACTGTTTTCGTTATATGTTACGGCATTATAAAAAAAGTATTTAATCTGAAATAAGCGCCTAAGGCAAAAACTAATCAAGGGATATTGTTCAAAATAGTTTTTTTAAAGTATTATTAAGCTCTACTAGTTGATTTCACCTTGATTTGTGTCAAGCAGTTGCCCCATAGTTTAAAAGTTGGATGGGGAGACAATTTTCATCACTTTGAGATAGTCGTTGTAGTTCATAAACGATGAACTATTAGGAACCGTGATTCGATTGTTAACAAAGTAGATCGAAAAGTTCTAATGCCGAATAGAAGTACTAGACAATTTAAAATTTCGTAAACATGCTTTACGTTTTTTAATATGGTCTGAGTGTCTAGGATCGGTCCCAGGTGGTCTGTTTGTATATTACCCATAATTTGCTTAGGTTGATGATATACCATATGTGTGTATTTCTTCTAGTTATTGTTTAAATTGTTATGTATTTTTATTAGGTATGGCAAGAGCTGCCCGATGATCCACAACAAAAGCCAGAGAAAATGGTTGTAGACACATTTCGGAATGAAGCTGGTGACGAGCTGCGGAATGTGAGCATTTTTATATTTATTTTCATACTCGAGCTTTCTATGTGGTGCCTGGTGGTATATTACATTACTATAATATATTTTCTCTTTACAGGTAGTAGGCCTGAATGTCGCGAAGAGAATACTAAATGTCTACAATCCACTCTACGTAAAGGTATATAATATTCATTTCAGATTTAACATTTCTTACTACTAGGCCTGCTTCTGTTTATGTCATTTCTCATAAATATTATCTAATTTTCAATGATTAATATAATTTGTTTATTCTTAGTATCGAAAGAAATAAACAATTTAATTATCCGGAAAAGACAGCAAAAATGAAATACATTACATTTTTTTATATTATCTTGAAAGATTCTACACCACAACAATGAGGTGGTTGACAACTTAGTAATATGTTATATTAATTTTCAATGCCAACCCCTCAATCATAAATCTGTCATTCTTTTTTTTCTCTCACCATCTCGGAATCATTTGGAGTCAGCACAATGTCTTTTGCTTCAAAACTCCACTATACTGGCATACGTGTCACGCTACAAATCATCATGCCATTCTTCACACAGTCCATCCATCTGTTTTTAGTCTAATAACGTTGAAAGTATTGAAATTTAACTGTAAGATGCATTGCTTGAAAATTATGGTCTTGGCATTGCGCTATGGTCAACAAGAAGGTACTTTAGTGTAGAACTATTTATTATTATTATAACAGGTACAATTCACGAAGAGACCGGAACGCGATCATCTTAAAGCTTTCCTAATGAAATACAGATGTATCAAGTTTGAGCGAGTCGATGCGGCGGCGAAGACGTTCACGGCACTCATGAAGAACATTCAGGATTTCGACAAAATATGTTCTGTCAAATCTATAAGAATTGGTGAGTTTATCTCCACTCTCACTATCCACTGCATAATACTTTGTTTAAACCTTCAGACCCTAATATATCACGAGGAATTATTTTCTTACTTGCATTCAAATATACCATGTATATTAACTAATAATAATTATTATTCATTGCTTTCAGGTAAATTAAAAGTGTACATAAGCCCGGATTATGAATTTCTAAAATGTCCGCCAAACCTTAAGACCAATTTCGGTAATATTCATGTCAAAGATGACAAGGAATCTCTTACGAAACTAAATATCACAAATACAGTCAATGAAGATAAAAATATAAATAATGCACCAAACCTGAACGAAAAAAATAATATTGAAGTGAAGAAAGAGGTTAAATCAGAAACAATAGCATCACCAGAAGTTAAAGATGAAATAACAGAGTCACAAAAACCTACAGAAATTAAAGCAACGCCCAAAGCAACTGTCAAACCAGCAACAGTAGCAAATAAACCGCTTGAAACTAAACCAGCAATAGTTGAACCTACTAAGCCAGCTGTTAAAGTACCAGATACCGAAACTCCAAAGAAAACCATCGTTATGAAATCAGCAGAAGCCAAGACAACTAACGAAATTGCTAAACCTAAAGTACAACAAATTAAAACAAATGAAGAGGACATTACAAAACCAAATATACCTGTTAATACAAATTCTATCAAAATAGAAGATGCCAAAATTACTAAACCAGTAGATAAAACTCCAAATAAAATCGAAGAAAAGCCTGATACCAAACCTGCAGCACAAACTCCTGTGATAACAGAAACCAAAACAACAAAAGTATCTGGAAATGCAAACAAAGTCGAAGAAATAAAAGTAACTAAACCACAACAAGAAACACAAAAGAAAGTTATTCAAAAACAAGTAACTGCTCCAAAGAAAGCAGTTCCAAATCCATCAAAAGTTGTGAACAAACCAAAAGCTTCTATTCAAAAAGGCTTAGCAAAAGTTGACAAAAGTAAAATTAAAAGTAAACGTGAAACTATGAGAATATTGGAGGAAGGTGATGATTATGATGTTTTAGATGATGATGATATACTCGCTTTGATTTCTGAAGGAGTTATTTTGGACGAATGTAGTGGGTCTGATACTGATTAGTACCATCTTGCACAAACCTTAAGTCAAGTAGAAAGTTTATGTGGACGAGAACTTGAATTCTATTATGTATGTACAGTTGTGATTTGTTTGGATAAGAATTTGCTTAATAACTGAATAAGATTTCCAGAATATATATATGATTTTTAAACAAGTATTGCATTGGTACGAATAATTTCACCTTTTAATGCAATTAATAATTTTTATACTATGGTAATCCTATTTGGTGAATTTTAACGTGTGTAGTGTTCATGTCTCATATAAAACTTTACCTAAAAGTCTTTGTTCCTAAGCCATAAAGTCTTTTAGAAAAGATCAATATTTGTGCACTCAAGAATTATTTGGATAAATACATCATTGAACAAATTACATACTATTGAATACAATGTAAGAAAACTTAACTTATTTGTATTGTATTCTACCCATAGTCCCTCAAGACTATAAGTAGAATACTGAGCCCAGATCACCGTCTTCTATGGGTAAGGTGCCCAGAAGGCTGGCTACGTTTCCTCGCTGGATCGCCATACTGATCCGTTGGCCGAGGTAGGCACCAGCCCTCTGATCATTGAACAATAATATTAAAATTCACCAGCAAACTTGTATAATGTAACATGGAGGAATTGCAGGAATGTTTGTGTTTATTTCTTTTACCGGGATCTTCTAAGTCCAGGAATTCAAGTGAATAATGCAGTACAATTACACCATACATGTCATTAATTTGCTAAAGTATTTTATTAGGAGAAAATTAATATTTCAAGTAGAACAGCAATAAGATCAGGTGTTGTATGTAAAAAGTTGGTATGTTTTTTCCATAAAATATAAAATTTAGTTAATTTAGTTTTACGCTAAATACTATTTCGTTTGAAAAAAAATATGTTACAATGTAGATTTAATAGGTACTTAGTTCAGTTTTAATTCCAACTGTTTATTCATAACAGCAATATGAAAAGAATGATTAAACAATAATTATAAAAATCACTTGTTTTATTTGAATTGAAAATCTTCTAAATTAATAGAGACCAAACTAAATAATCTTTTTCATTGCTCTAATCTAAAATGATACATACAATCTCTGCATTAGATGAATTCAACTTTAACATAAGAATGATGTGTTGTTTTCTTTTTATTTTGGCGGTTCCGGTGTATCCGTGATTTCATCTTCCACCTGTTAAGAAAAAATATAATGAAAACAATACATTATTATCAGAATAAAGGAGTGTGGAAGGAAAAGCCACACTGTGCCGACCCCAAATAATTGGGATATGGTGAAAGAAAAGAGAGGAAGCAAATCATTTATTGTATTACTTTGAATCAGGTTTAGCCTATATGGACTTAAGTTTCTTTGTTATTGTAGTGAATTGAAGAAACTTAATTTAGTTTTTATGTAAGTAACATGAGTTACAAACAACGTAGACTCAGTGTTTTTGACGTGGTGAAGCCGCGGGGAAAACTAACATATAATATAAGAAAGTGACTACGGAACCCTGAAAACAACAATTTGGATTTAAACATAACAGGAAGGGAAAGGGGCAAGGTACCAAGGATATCTATGTTCCACGCAAAAGGTCAGAAGCACGTTTCTTTTTCGGAGCAGCAGCTTCTGCTCTTTTCCTTTCTTCTTCCATTTTATCAGCTATTTTATAAACTTCTTTGGGCGCCACCTAAATGAAAAGTTTTATTAACTACTATAAATATCATGAACAATTATATAATGAGTCTTTCTTATTACTCGAGAACCGAAAACAGTAACCCATTGTAGTAGCTTGCTTGAAACTTATTCTTCTAAAACACAAAAATGTGGATAGCTTAGTCCATTGAAATTTTACATGAGCTTTGCATTTCTTAGAGGACGCAATTTTATTTTTGGGACATGTGCGGAGGGTCAATAGAAGCATAACCTCAAGTTTGTGGGGTCGCCACCCTTGTCCCCCGGCCGCCATCTTGGAAAAAGGGGTGAAAACACTTTTTTCGCGATATCTCGGAAACTATGCGTCTTACAAAAAATTTGTAGTCATAATTTGTAGCAAATTGTGTTGCCTACAAATATGTTTATATAACTTTTTGCCCTAAATTAAAAATTAAAGAAGCTATAAGAAAAACATTGAGAAATTTTTTATTCATTCCTAACTCTTTTCTTTACCATAGAATTTACCAAATTTAACTTATCAAATGTTAAGCAGGTAGAAAAAGTCCCCAGTTTTCCCCACCACCTATGAGATAGAGTCCGTAGGCGCGTTTTTCTAAAAAATGCAATATTCGGTCCTTAATTTGTAAGATTTCAATGGATTAAGTATAAAAATATATATAAAATGTATAAATAAAAAAATTATACACAGTTTTCAATGTTGTCAGATTGTTACTATATAATATAATAGAATTGAAACTGTACAAAGAATGTAACTTTCTATTCGAACTCTCGTGGCAGTGGTAGCCCACAGAGTACATTGTATGTACCATAGATATTTGTAATCTTCTACTTATATATAAGACTGACGAGTTTGTTTGTTTGCTTGAACGCGCTAATCTCAGACTCTACTGGTCTGAAATTCTTTCAGTGTTAGATAGCTCATTTATCGAGGAAGGCTAGGCTATATATCATCACGCGAATACCAATAGGAGCGGAGGAAGAATGTTTAAAAATCAGGGAGGTTTTTAATTTCATTTTTTTTACTATTCCACGCGGGCAGAAGCTAGTTAGTTTAAAAATATAATGGCAAACTTACCAAAATTTTAGGACTGGAAGAAGTCGATAGAGATTACGTATACGATTCTTTTCTAAAAGATCGATTTATAAATTGATTCGAAAAGTAACCTGATGAATCGATTCACACAAAAATCGAGGTCTAAACGATCAAATTTTTTTTTGTCTGCATTTACATTGTAAATGAGAAACAATAAATATTATACCATTGAACGATCTCTTATTAGTAAAATCATGGAAGTTTTAGTTCAGGCAATTCAATAATTATTTTTATAACCATATCAAAGTATCAGCTATAAAAGAAGACATTTATTTTCTAAATGAAATTGTTACATTAATAAATTTAATTTAAAAAAACATGTGTGCGTGTACTATTGTACACACGTAAGAAGTGAAACTTTTTTATGACCTTATTTTTCGAAAAATGATCAACTTTATGCAACTTTACAGAAATTGGTTAAATAAAGTTAAATTATGATTTAACTGATCAACGAGTTGTTGATAGATGGATTGTGGAAAAATGTGACGTGATGCGTAACCGAAAAATGTGACGGTAAATTTTTTTCCAACGCCGATAATGAACTTTCACTTCAAAACACGACTTCAAATTGTAACTCTAAAACTAATGAATAGATTTTAATGTAATTTGAACACATGGGAAGTACCAGTTTTCAAACAAAAAAGAATTTTCCTAATTTTCGAGTATCCAGGTAACATACATACAAAAAAAACACAGTGTCATAGATAAGACAGCTTATAGTTCCCACTGCTTAATATATAAGCTTTTTAAAAACAACAGTCTGTCTAGTTTACTAGTATCCAAGCGGTTCCACTCATCACTCACAAGATCGCTTTCTCACACATACATACATACATAACTTCACGCCAGGTCCCTTGCGGGGTAGGCACGAACAACAGAGCGCAACAAGGAAGATATCCCACAATACTCATATACATCATGGCTATTGAGTAACGTGATGATAAATAGTGTGTTTTTGTTCTCGTCAGTAAAAAATTGCACAATAATTATCACCAAAGATAACAAAAATTCTAAGACTAACAACGTAACCCTGTTTATTTATTAAAGAGAGGCGAAGGAAACTAAGCACACAGCAATCTCACGAGGTTTTGAATACAAATTAGGTGAACAACTGTTTTTTTCGTTACATGTTTTGACTACCATTTAGTAGTAGCGAGTTCATATATTTGTTTGCTAATTCTTCACGTTTCATCTTCTTGAAATTTCTCACACACTTAGTTCGGTGTGCTGGGAAAGACATACCTTTCATCCCAGAAAAAAGTACTGTTTTCGTAAGTGAGCGAAGGAGTAAAAAGCTAGTTAATAAATACGACACAATGATACGCCCGCCTTTCATGTGCCGTTATATATATAATTCCAAATAGATATTTTAATTAACATTTCGTAGTATTAAGACAACAGATATTGGCAGTACAAAGATTTGATGTCTCTGACTTTCTTAAACTCACTAAAACGGACTCTTAAATTTTATTTATTAGTATAAATTAATTTGAAATTGGGGATTGACTAATACACAAAACTGCAGTACCTTTCTATTCTGTTCTATTTTTGTTCCAAATGGGTGCAGTGCCTTTAAAAACCCGCTGTTTATCTGTCGGTAGTCGTCAGCTGTCACAATTTGTAACTGTTATTTGATTATCATTTTGTAATATCAATATCAGCCGGTCAGGTCAGCCGATAAAATTATGGAGAATAGAGTAGCTGCATAATAACGAACGACATCAACGGGGTACTTGTTATTAATTATTCGTCATAAGCTTCATAGAAAAGTATGTAAGGCTAACCTCTTGAGTTCATCTTATGATTAATTGAATGTCGATTTTCTAGAGTGAAATATCGATTCACTGAGTCGATTCAGTGCTACATATCGATTTTATCAATCGATTTTTTATCCCAAAAAAATCTATTCTTTCATTAATCGATTTCCGATCGCATCCCTAATCGAGGTTCTTTTCGGCTGTCTAATCGTTTTCTCGTCGTGGTTTACTTTTGTTAATTTAACATTTTGTAAAAGAATTGTTTGATTCACCATAATTATTTCAATTTTAACCTAACAAAAACATGATGTACGGTGCTCGCGGCGGAGGACGTGGAAACTATAATGGTGGGAGAAACTCCGAAGCACCCGGGCCCTTGATGACGGAACATATTAGAGTAAGTAACAAATATTCATAAAAGGATCCGTCTTTCAAGTAGAGGATCTATTTGTTATTGTTACAATCTTTCCGACGGTGAACATGTATGAACGGCGGTCCTAAAGAATTCGAACGCTATACGATGAGTCCTAACACAACCTCTCATCTAAAGTCCTAGACCGTTATGTTAGTCAAGAAGATGGATGAACTTAGTTTTGTTAAACTGGTAAATGATTCACATTTGTTATAATAATTTCTAACATTGGACGAATAGTGACTATAAACTGTAATATTTATATACCTATTTATTTTGTTATTACTTTAAGTTTCCACAAAGCCTCACTCGCATCTACTTTGGATCAGTCAGCCTTGCAAACTATAACATTTTCAATTATTAAGCTACATTTTTACCTAATTTGTGGAGGTTTGGTTAATTAACCAAACAAATGTCTAAACCAAATCACTATCATTTATGTATTAGTACCAAAGCATTTTATGAAGCCTAGATCACATAAACTTTAATCTGGAGTTATGTAAAGCCTACTTTTTCATCACAGAAAAAATATTGCTCATGGAGTTATGTAATTTTTTTATGGTTAATAAATTTAACTTTATTATAATAAATTGGTTTGGTGCAATCACACATATAATATGTCATAGTGGCCGGGTCTGTACAGTAGATACACGAGTAGCAAAGAACCTTCAGGGAAGTTGTGTGCCGTCACCTCACACCAATATTGAGAGCATTACTCAGGGCTATAATGTGAATATGATCAGACTCCTTGTTGACTCCACTGTCTACAAAACTTTGTAACAGTTCTAGAGCCCTCAATAAAGTTCTGGTAGAATACCTGCTCATTTTATTTTTTTTCAATTCTCAGTACCACCTCTAATTAGTGGTGGGCAATTATTGAATATTCTAAAAACTTAGACATCCAGTCAATAGTTGGTCATCATTTAGCTAGTTAAAAAACCAGATAATGGTTTTTTGGCTGATTGGTGTGTGACTTGCTAACTGGTCATCAACTGCTGACTGCTAAATGATCAACGTGTCGGTTTTCAGTTTATTTTACAGCCATTAGCCCGTTGGTAAAATGGTTGACAACTTAGCTGTGGCTAATTTGAACAACCACTAATTAGCTGAATTTTAAAATAGCTAACCACCACTACCTTTATGTTGATGTTATTGTGATTACACTGTAATATTGTATAACAGTATATTAATGTTAAAATTTCATTAATGTAGACCACAATATTTTCTGAAAAAAATTCTGTGACAAAGACAGAATGGGTTAACATGTTGGTTTCATAAGGTCTCTCTTTTGCCGAAACTTTTATCCATGCAGGAATGGAGAAAGAATACAATTTTCTGCGGCCGGTTGGCCTGTCGTAAGAGGCAACAAAACAACAACCCAACCCACAGCCAGGTGGTAGGGCATTTGCCCGACTGGATGGCCACCACCCCTGGTCTAAAGTATGTCGCCATAACAACCTTGAGCTGTATTCCGGCATTAGTGACTAGGTTCCAATCTCCCTTATGAGAGCAGCAGCGCATTTGTGGCATTTTTGGTGCTACAAATGTCCATAAGCGACGGTAACCACTTTCAATCAAGTGGGCCATCTGCCTGTCTGCTGAACTCCTGCAATAAAAAAAAAATAAAAAAAAGAGTTACAGAATACAGTAGATATATAAAAAATATAAATTTTTCATAGAATCTAGACATGGAGCTTGAGCTACTAAAACGTAAAAGGGACATGATTGAAGAACAGCAGCATCTTTTGACCAGGCAGATAAACTATGACAACCAGGTATGTATTGTTGTGGTCATTACTACCTTGTGATAAAAAGTCAGGGCTGGATTTAGGAGAAGGCCATATATAGCGCGAAGGGTGCTCAAGCCCCCAAAGACAATGGTGTAGCTACTCCTAGCAAGCTGGCCAATGGGTATCAGAACTAGTTGAAGTAGAAGAAGGAAGTTTGCATTTCACCTTCTATATTTCACTACTTCACTATCATGGTCCGAAGCCCAAAATAGATGATAGTGATAGTTCATTTTATATAAAGATAAAGAAAGCAAGACAAATTAAATCTATTGTATAGTATAAAACTTTTAAGAGTAAAACCTAATGCAATAGTGCAATAAACATTTTTCTTAGTTATTATTTTGTGCTTTAATACTGTATAACTTGTAAATGATGATGAATTTAGTTGTTTGCTTACACAATCAGGAGCCCTCCCATTGATAATGAGAATCCATTACCCTGTCTAAAGCTTGTCTTTCTAAAATTCTAAATCAATATATTAACATAAGAGTCACAATACTATCATACTTACTAAGAAGCAATTTATTATAGTGATACTGCAGATGCATAATAAAATGCACATGTATATTAGTACACATGTAAGTTATGTATACGACATGTTTGTACACATGTAATTCTTAGACCCAGCCAAAATCTCCAAAACAATCTATCTTCAAGTTACATTATCTGAAAGACATCCTATTGAACAATAAGGCCTATTGTTCTGTCAAAGTTAGACTAATTTTATATTTTTGTAATTCTGATTCTTTAATGTTCATGATCAAAAGAGCATTATCTATGTTTATTTTGCATTTGAAGGAAATATGCTGGCTTGAAGGCCTAGTTGCCAAGCTATAAATATTTTTAAAAAAAGAAGGAAATATGCAGTACAAATTGAAAAAAACAGTTGATTTTATGTTCCACTTTCAAATCTTTTGTTGCCCATATCCCTTAAATCCGGCCTTGACATTATATTTAAATAATTCACTATATTACAATGCCATATTATTTAATATGTTATAGTCCGTATAACCCTTAAGCCTTTATAGCCCTTCATTTTTACTGAGATATAAAATTCTTTATTGTACACCATTATTATTTATTCTACTTGTGTATAAAAATGTGGTTTTATAGCTAAAAAGTGCTCTTCTAGACAACCCATGACAGGTTTATTGCTGATCCGGAGTGGCGATGGTGGTATACATAATTATTGTATGATTGCTTATATGAATAATATAATAATACATATATAAGCATAGCTGGGCATTAACTCGTTAATCCGTTAATCGTTAATTAACGTAGTTAACATTTCGAGTAATTGATTAACTTTTTAGTTAACTTAAAAATATGTTAACGAACACGTTAACTTCCGCTAAATTTCCCAAAGTCCGTTAATCGTTAATCCAGCACAGATACCGCACGCCGCATAAAAAACGTTCTGACATGTACGCAGCGTGACCAGATTTAGTAGATTTTTCCTTTTTTGGTAGATTTTGAGGTACTGGCAACAAAATTTAGTATGTAAAAATTATTTGGTAGATTTTAGTAGAATTCACGCATTTCAGTTATTCTAGTGCTTTTTTGGCGTATCTAGGGATGCAACATCGCTCATAAAAAACATCGATGTTAGGATATCTATGTTTTCAAAAGTGAAACATCGATGTTGAAAATATCGATGTTTATGAAAGATATATCGATGTTTATGAACGATGTTTTTAACCGACTCGTCGAGAACTTTTTTTTTATGTATGTTCACCGATTACTCCGAGATTTATGATCCGATTTACGTGATTCTTTTTTGTTCCACGCGGAATAGCTTCCAATTGGTCCCCTAAAAATTTGACATAGTTTGGAACAGTAGTTTTCATTTTATGAATATTTTTTATGAAAAAAAAATATTCCGTTCCATATGTACACCGATTACGCTAAGATTTATGATCCGATTTACGTGATTCTTATTTAGTTTGATGCGGAATAGTTGCCATTTGGTCCCCTAAAAATTTAACATAGTTTGGCTCAGTAGTATTCATTTTACGAACATTTTTTGTTCCCGTTTCTTGGGACCTATATTTTTTAAGGAGCGCTGCACCTTTCGTATGTCTACCCATACATATACATATCTAGACACTAAAGAGTAACAATTAAAATAAAAAAACTTCGTTTAAAAAAACCGACTTCAAGATGTTTTAGATATTATATATTAATAATAATAGCTTTAGAAATAAGTTATTTTATACTTTTTAGTTTTTGAAGTCGGTTTTGTTAAACATAGTTTTTTTTATCACCATTTACATACACTTTTGACGTTTGTTCCTGCGATGCAAATGAAACATCGTTTTTTTTAACATCAATGTATCGCCCAAACTACTTTGACTTTAGCAAACCTTTCTTAATTCTTGCTTTCACTAGCATCACCTGTTACACCACTGTTACTCCATCTTTCAAAAAAATACCAAACACACTTCTCAGGTATGCAAGTTACTAACGTTAAAATGTGGAATGTAATGTAATTTTTAATTATATTTTTATCTAAATAATTAAAGAAACCAAAGTTTTTTAAAAAATTAAATTGTAAAATTTAATTTTAAAAACCATTGGTTTCTTTAATTAATGGTAGTTTCTTTGTTGTTTTTATTATTGTATCGTTTAATCAAGAAAACATTCATGTTTTACGTTGTAACACGACAGCAAAAAAATCTAGTAGATTTTTAGTATTTTCTTGTTCTGTTTTGGTAGAATTCAGTAGTTTTTAAGCTCCACAAGCAGTAGATTCGTCAAATAAAATCTGGTCACACTGCATGTACGTCCAAGTCCGTCGACTAGTGCGGCGCGGCGCGAACCGTGAGTGAAATGACACTATTTTGCCGGCGGTGTGAGTAAAGAACATATGCAAAGGATTCACATGATTCGTTTCATTCCTAAGCGCGGGCACATAGAGTGACGAGTGTTTTGTTTGTTTTTTTGTGGTCTATGTAGCAATTCGTCTAATCAGCAACTGGCCATTATATTGCTATTAAATCGTCTTAAAATTAGTTCGTCTTATCACTGTTTCGTCCAGAACGCAACTAATCTATCTTAATAAATTCTAATAATAAATTAATAAATTCTTATCCTTAATTGTAATTAATGAAAAAATATTGTTTGTCAACATGCCTGCAATTCTTATCTCTGATCTTCTGCAATTTATATCACGGTTAACGGATTAATGATTAGCGTTAACTTGTGTTAAATTTTCTGAATTGTAACACTTTAATTTTTAGCAAAGTTAACTTTTTCAGTAACGGATTATCGATTAACAAAGTTAACTATTTGATTAATTAGTAAAAAAAATGTTTTTGTTATATACTGAAAAGACGGTAGTTTGGAGAGAAGTTAGTCTGTAATGGCTATTGCGCGAGACCTACATTTATTGCGTAAATTCGTGAGTATTTGACCGTTTTAAAACAGGTAAATAAAATATATGAGCAGTATTCAGGTTACCTGCATTATAGGGAAATAATAAAAATGTAATTACTGGCCACAAGCCTCTAAGAAATATACAGAATATCAGACAATAAGGATTAGTCACACTCATGTTATGATTCTCACTCTTAACTAACCCCTGTTAATTGTGTCTTATTTATACACTACTTGAAGGAACTGTCAAGTGGTGCATACTGTCGGCTTCAATTCAAACCCACATTATCTATACATATAATTAAACTGCAGAGGTCGATTTTTTGTACAATGAAATAAATGCTAAAAACCGAGTCAGGGGGGTGTAAGAAGTGAAATGGAACTAATTTAGTTTTATTTCCATTTCACTTCTTACATCCCCCTGACTCGACTAATTTAATTTTCATTTCTCTATTTGTCTCTTTGTACGGGCTTATCTCCGAAACGACTGGACCGATTTAAATGAAATTTTGTAGCTTATATCTCTGGTCAACATATACGATACTTTTGGTCCCGAAAAATTAAAGAGTTCCCGTGGGATAGTTTAACAAACTTTAATTTAAATTTGTTTTTATTTGTTTTATTTTTTGCAAATAAAGTTTCTTTCTTTCTTTCAAGATTACGCGGATGAAGTCGCGAGCATCAGCTAGTTGGAATATATAAATAAGTTTCTGTTTAAATTAATTATTTTTTAGATAAAAATATTCACTTTAGGGATACATAGAATTTTAATGGTGATCTATGATCTAGGGCTCTATCAACTATAAAGCGTAATATATAGTATGTATTAGTTCTGTAAACAATATAAATAAAACACAATTACATTAAGGCTATGATTGATTTCTAATAAGTAGTTAATGAAATGCCAAAATATTCTCCTGCAACATGATTATTTTGAATTAACAAATTATTATCATTGAAATATTTCAATTATTAGCAAAATAACAAATATCTTTCAAAGTATAGAAAGATACAATTTATTGTCTGTCTTTAGATTTTTTTAAAGAAGGCTTTTGCCACATCCGTAACATTAATGAATTGTTGACCCTATCATCGCTGCAACACATTATCACCCATTTTTGGACAATACCTGCTAATTTACATCAATATGGGCCGGTGTCATAAGATTCCTAATCATGCAACAATGTGATGATTGAATCGAGCAAATGGTACAAGTGTGCACGCAGCATAATATGACTGACATTCATATGAAGTGCTCATTGGTGATTTGAGCCGTGTCGTGAACAGGCTTAAGCAACCTATAAATATTTTCATTTCAGAGGCAGTATAACCCTCCTATGTTCGGGTCGAACAGTCGGGACAATTCAAATCGCAATTTCTCCCTTATGTACGACGACCACCAAACACCCGACTACATTCCGCTTAGCGGCGGCTCAAGGAAACGCCCATCTGAATCGACTTGGTGCGATAATCCGCAGCCGAAACGGTTCTATGGTCCCAAAAGGGGTAACGCGAAAAAGTCAGTCGGCCCATGGATGAAGTCCGGAGCGAACTCCGCGTCCACCTCGAGTGGCCAAACGCGGTACTTCGAGCCATCGTCTATGGCGGTTAAATCCAAGCCTTCCGGCCAAAAGCCCAGAATCACTTCAGCACAGCCGTTTAAGCCCAAACCCAAACCTCAAAGCAAAGCTCCTAAGGTCAACAAGGAGGCGATGATCTTGCGCCCGGACCGTACGCCATCGCTGCAGCTGAATGGGCGTTTGGAGTTGGGGCTCGGCCACTTGCTCAAAGATATCAAGAATAAATACGGCTCCGTTCAGCCGTATTCGCTGAACTTCGTTAATCAATTTTCTATGAAAGCTATGAAGACGCTAATTCGCGAGCGTATAAGGGAAGTGATGATGGGCAAACAGGTTGGGACTCTTGAGGATATAATGACGGTATACCGTCAGCGATATCCGCTCGAAAGCGATGTGGACATCGTGAACGAGGGATTAGCTCATCAAGTTCTTAGCGACGTTAAGCACATCACGAAATCGTTTGATGCAGGTAGCGTTTCTTTTCATTTTTACTAAACCAGCATAGTTCTCGCACAAGTTTCTGTCACGAGTATTTGTGCGAGATCGTGTTATCTTCTGCCAAAGCCCGTTTCTTTATAGGCTAGCTTACATTGGCCTGTAACAGTCACGTCGTATTATTTGAATCTGCCTAACACTATTTACAGTGAAGTATTTATCTACTTCAATAAAAAATCTAGTCCTTTGTTCGACGCCCAAGGTTGATGGAGTACTGAAAAGCTTTTAGCTTTTTCATACTTCTATCAATTTGGCTGATAGATATTTTTCTCTTAAACTTCATCTGTAATCAAGTGTTTTCAAATTTATTTGATGGCATGTATTCAGCAAGACTACATTTTTAGTACTTGCATCATGCTGAGACATACAAACCAATAAAGTACCTACTATAAGGTGTCTCTTTTGAGAAGAGACTTCATTCAATTCTAATTCACTGAACAAAGATTTTTAGTGATGTTTTAAAAATTTAACACTTAAAACCTTCCATCCTAATTATGTTTATTGGCAATGCTTAGCAGTCTAAAGAGATAACAACAAAATCACTGTATAATGAATGTGACAAATAAAATTGATACTAAAAGTATGTTTTCATTTAGCTAGTCTACAGAGTCGACCTTAATTTGGATCTTTCAAAACCGGTTCTTTCTGGCGGCACTTCACTTGACATGAATGTATAAATAAAGCAAATAGAAAATTCAAATCATTCTATACTAATTTATTTCATGTGTAGATGTCATGTTTATGATATTTAGCTATACCGCTGCATAAATACACTAAGCCAAGTGAAGAGCTGTCATTATAGATAAGGACAGTCTAAGGCACAGACACTTTTGGATAATTGTGACAGGATATTGATAGAATGAATTATGTAAGTATTGTCCTTGTAAAACCCCCTTTTGATTTAATCTTTCCTTGGTTTGTTTTTAGAAAACCCAAAAGAGTATTTCAAAGAGAACATTTCTCTTATGGTTGAGCTGAAGCTTCATCAAATGTTTTTGAAGGTAAGTTATTTCAAGCAATAATAGGAAGCTCGTCTGTAACAGTACGGATTTCGCTACTAACATTTTGTGACATAGTCGTCTATATAAGCAAGATGGTACTGTGGTACCAGATGGTATATTTCCGTGTTGCATTATAGAATTTTCAAATTCCAGTAAGATAATTTTAATATTACTTTAGCTGTGAAATCCCAAATCAAATCCCACATTTTTATCTGGTCTGGTTTGTGTACATCAATTGGTTAAATATATGGTTTACTGTCCTTAATCTTTATGTTATATGTTATAGAATTTTAACACATAAATTTTATTAAATGACATTTTTATTTCATAGCTTTCGGAAATCTACTCAAAAGATGCACCTGTTGAAGATACCACAGTGGAACTGACACCAGTCCAAAAATTGGATGACACTGATTTCTCTGAAGATGTAACTACTGAGTCTGAATCAAATCAAACTAAGAATAAGAAAACTGTTTCCGAGGAAAATGAAGGTAAGATTCAAGAAGAACAGGAAAACATTTCCAAGGAACAAGAAGATGCAGACACCAAGGATCAGGATGATGCTGCCAAGGAACAAGAAGATGTAATTCCAGATCAAGAAGGTGCTTCAAAGGAAAAGGAAGATAAAGTTCTCAAGAATGAAGAAAATGTCCCAAAGAAAAAGAAAAAAGCAGCTACTATGGAAATAGATGAAAATATTACTGCCAACATAGAAGAGACACCTACTGTACAAAATGTTGTCCTGGATAGACTGATTGAACAGAAACTACCAGGAATATTGAAAAAGCATATAAAGGTTAGTTGATATGTACTGTTCAATACTATAGACAAGTTCCCACCTAACTCTTCCATGGGCCTCAATTAAAGGGGCATACATTATAGCAAAGGTAACGAGAATGATGGTGGCTGAGCTCTTAACACTTGACCCAAGCCATACTCTTTTAACCTTCTTTACATCCACACTGTCATAGGTCTCAAGTCGCACTTGACTGTGTCGAACCATGGGTCAAGTACAATGTTTCTGGTCAATATGGTCTATGTTCCTGAGATATTTTTGATATTTTATTACTTGGAGCATTTGTATGCTCAAAAGTTTATACACTTAATTACACACATGGAGATCCTACTGGTGCAAGATCGCCCTTGCGTCAGAACTGTCTCAAGAAAGCAAAGGTACGACATATGTGATATACACTAGACCTATGGTCCAGCAATGGACATTGCTTAGACAAAAAAGATGCACTTGATATGAAACACTATCCATACTAATTTTGAAAATATTACTTACATTTTTGTTGAAATTTTACTCTTCGAATTGCACGAAACGATAACTCAATGGTTAATTTATGTGTACACCCCCTACTTATAGTACTAGATCCTAAGATAATTATCTGCGATACTTGATAAACAATGAATGGGGTTATAAGATTACAAATACACTATGCGGCCAATGTAGCGATCAAAAAAATCTGTTGATAATATGCATTGTTTTCAAATGGATATTGAGGGTTATTTGAAGAAGCTGCTCGCTTAGTATGTTTGTAACCGACCTAAAAAAAGGAAGAGGTTCTCAATTCAATAAATAATTTTTAATTTATATTCAGCCATAACTTTGTTGTTTTTGAACCGAAATTGATGATTTTTGCGTTGGATTCAGTAAAGCTACGAAATTGTCCCATACAAATTTTATTGGGTTTCGAACATATAACAGAAATTGACTCAAAATCTAATAAAAAACGTACAGAAAAATTATTGTTAGGTTTATGACAGTCCTAACATGAGTTGATAAAGCATCATCTAGCATTTAGATAATGTTTATCTGCAACATCTTGTTAACGATCGTAAAAAGGTGAAAAGAGTTAGATGACGCTAAACGAAGGTAAATCAGCATCAAAGGTGGATAATCTGACAGCGACGCCATTACAACATTCTCATTCGCAATACGTATTCACAGCCACATAATAATATTAACAACCTTTTTTATATTAAATTTAAATAAAACAGATAATATCAATTATCAGATAATATTGTTTGTCGTTTCCATTCATTATATCAGGGCACTCTGTCCCACACCAATACGCCAACGGGGGCTCATGCTGATACACGATTAGGTATTTAATTATGATCAATGACGTGCTGTACTAGACTACTAGTACTAGGAAGGTGTAAAATGTAAATCCGTAACAATAAAAAGCACGACCCCGTAGATCGGAGTTGAGATTTAAACAAAAACGTTGCCTGTTAAAACCATACAACAAGTATAATCATTCTATGAAATAATTTTCGTCATGTACTCACACCAGGTGGTAGGACAGTCTCCGACTGGATGGCTACCACCCCTGGTCTAAATTATGTATACATAAGAGTTGTGTTCCGGTATTAGTGACCAGGTTCCAGTCTCCTTTAAGAGAGCAGCAGCGCATTTGTAGCACCTTTGCTATTGCAAATGTCCATAGGCGATAGTAACAGCTTTCCGTCAAGTGGGCTGTCTGCTGAACACCTGCAATAAAAAAGAAAACACCAATCCGCGTAAAAACGGATATCGGCATCTAACACACACACACACACACATATATATATGTACTAGCTGATACCCGTCCGCTTCGCGTGCGGTAAAATTAAAAAAAACCGCTACTTGGCAAAAGGAAGGTCCATGCCAAATTTCAAGTCTATAGTATTACAGTTTATGAAATATCGTGATGAATAGTGACTATCTACGTATATAGTGATATACGTGGATATCAAATATTTATATCTTAAGAGTTAATACGCTTAAAAATATATTTAGTTTCTGAAATATTTTACTTTTTTCAGTTCATAACATCTTTATTGAACTTGGATCAAATGTATGAGGCCTTGAACAAAAAGACTTTTCGGTGTAACTTGGATAAACAACGCTCTGTTGAGCGCATGGAGTCCAAGAAACAGAAAAAAGCAGAAGCACCGCCAAAGTACTTTGTTAAGGTATGATTTTTTTAATCTAAATACAGGTCATGGGAAATGAAATATATACGAGGGTGAATCAATATTTAAAAAATGTAAAAATTTAAACAATACTATTTTTTTCTACATAGTCAACAATGCAATGCATTTAGAATAACGTTTTTCTAACTTCCTTATTCCTTGCGAAAAGAATTGTTTTTCTCGAGTCTCGAAAAATCGTCTACAGCAGCTATATAACCGCGTCATTATCTTGAAATTTAGTTCCACGAATTTCCTAATTTTGGAAATAAGTGAAAATCACTCAGGGGGTTAAGTCCGGAGAATATGGTGGTCAAGGAGACTGAAGCCAGTACAGCGGAATGCGTTGAGCGCAACTTCCGATCGATGAGAGGCAGGGAACGTTTTTGTGAACAAACAACATCCCCAACGAGAGTTTTCCACAAGGTTTTTCTTTAATCGCTTAAACCACTTTTCGAATTAAATTAGCATAATAGACTCCAGTAATTGCCTGGCCTTTTGGCATGTAATCAATAAGGAGGATAAGGATTCCTTCACTATCACAAAACACGGGCCATAACTGTCAGCGGTAAGAGCAAATCGAAATTTCTAAATGGATTAAGAGAATGGTCGTTTACAAGACGTGCTTTGTCTCTTAGTTTCAAGATCAAAGTGGTGGACCCACGTTTCATCGGTGGCGGCAAAAATTTCGAGATTAAGTTTAGACATTTCCAAAAATTCCTTTTTTTTCGTCAGTTAACATTCGTGCCACATATCTTGCAGACACTTTTTTGAACCTCAATGAATCAATTAAACTGGATTAACGCTACCAAAAGAGATTTTTAGGATCTCAGCTATATGTTTTGTAGTTTGTCATCCAAAAACAGATTCTCACCCTTTTTTACATTTTCTTCCGTAATGACGACATGTTCTTTACACTTTGATCTACATATTTTAAATTCAGCCACCAAGGACGCAACCGCAGCATAGGGTACAGTATCATCACTTAATGTCTGAAAAAATTTCATTCACTGACATTTTCTTTGAGCTGAGATATTTTATCACCGCACGGAACTAAGTTTTATCCATAGTTCTGCGTTTTTAGCAACTCGTTGCACAAAACAATTTATTACTTGCAAACGAACTCACAGAAACAAGTGACAGTTGGCAGAAGTATTGTGTGATTGTCACTCTTTAATTTAGATATCGAACTTTTCCCAAAAAGGTTTTATATATTATATGCACTTCTAAGAACTTTTTGATTCAGTTAGATATTTTTTTACACGCTTTATATTAGCTTCACTTGTATGTCAGTCAGTATGTCTGTAACTTGAGCTCGATTTTGTCCTACTTTGAACGATCAGATTTAATTCATACTTTGCACACCTGTCAAAGGTCGATGACAATGCAATAATATAGTATCATGGAGCTGATCTGATGATGGAGTGGGAAGGTGGCCATAGGAACTCCTGTACTAAACAAGATAGACCCTTCGTGTTTGGGCCCGTATGTTTATATCGCGTGACAATGCAATAATATGGTACCATGGAGCTGATCTGATGATGGAGACGGAAGGTGGCCATAGGAACTCCTGTACTAAACAAGATAGACCCGTCGTGTTTGGGCCCGTATGTTTATATCGCGTGACAATGCAATAATATGGTACCATGGAGCTGATCTGATGATGGAGTCGGAAGGTGGCCATAGGAACTCCTGTACTAAACAAGATAGACCCTTCGTGTTTGGGCCCGTATGTTTATATCGCGTGACAATGCAATAATATGGTACCATGGAGCTGATCTGATGATGGAGTCGGAAGGTGGCCATAGGAACTCCTGTACTAAACAAGATAGACCCTTCGTGTTTGGGCCCGTATGTTTATATCGCGTGACAATGCAATAATATGGTACCATGGAGCTGATCTGATGATGGAGTCGGAAGGTGGCCATAGGAAGTCCTGTACTAAACAAGATAGACCCTTCGTGTTTGGGCCCGTATGTTTATATCGCGTGACAATGCAATAATATGGTACCATGGAGCTGATCTGATGATGGAGTCGGAAGGTGGCCATAGGAACTCCTGTACTAAACAAGATAGACCCGTCGTGTTTGGGCTCGTATGTTTATATCGCGTCAAAATGCAATAATATGGTACAATGGAGCTGATCTGATGATGGAGTCGGAAGGTGGCCATAGGAACTCCTGTACTAAACAAGATAGACCCTTCGTGTTTGGGCTCGTATGTTTATATCGCGTGACAATGCAATAATATGGTACCATGGAGCTGATCTGATGATGGAGTCGGAAGGTGGCCATAGGAACTCCTGTACTAAACAAGATAGACCCGTCGTGTTTGGGCTCGTTTTACTTGTCTTGGCTAGCACTCTGCTGCTACATGATATGCAGGATCTCAAAAGCTTGTATTTAAAAACATTTAAACAAAAATCAACTAAAAAATGAAAAATAAATAATAGTTTAAAAAAACTAAAAAAAACACGCTTTTATAAAAAATCCAACTAAAAAAACAAAAAATAAAATTTAATATAATATAAAAAAGCGAAATTAATTAAATCTAGCATAGAGAGAAAGAGAAAAGCCTGGCTGGATTATATTGCATCTTTGCATCAGAATGACAGTATGAAAGAGATGAAGAAAGAAATTTATCGCCTCTGCAAGAATGAAACCAAAGCTTTAGTGAAAGAGAAGCGTGAAAGAATAAAATTGAAAGAAGAAGAGAAGCTGACGGAGAACTTCGAGGCGAATACCAAACTCTTTTGGAGAGAGGTTAAGAAGTCTCGAGGTTGTTCGTCAGCTTCCAGAATGGAAAGAATAAAATCTAAAGCAGGGGACATTCTTGCTAACCCACAAGAGGTCTTAGCGCGATGGAGTGAATATTTTAGAGAAATGTATGATAATATCTCGGATGCTGGCACAACGACTGAGTCTGTGACCGACTTCGAGGAGTCAGCATCCGAGATCACTTTGGAAGAGATCGAATGGTCGATAAGAAGTCTGAAAAATGGAAAGGCAGCAGGAATCGATAGTGTGTCTGCTGAGATGATCAAATATGGTGGAACCTGCGTCCGGAACGCTTTCCTGTCCTTATGCAACTGGTGCTGGAGGACGGGAAAGGTTCCCAAGGACTGGAGGCGCGCTGTCATCGTGCCCTTGTATAAAGGCAAGGGGTCACGTATGGAGTGCGCCAGCTACAGGGCCATCAGTTTGATCAGCACAGCATCTAAAGTGTATGCGAAGATTATTGAAAGGAGAATGAGAGTGGTATCCGATGGATTACTGTGGGATGCACAAGGGGGCTTCAGAAATGAAAGGGGATGTATGGATCAAGTTTTCTCGCTCCGCAATATCGTGGAGAAGCAGCTGGCTATGGGCCGGAAGGTTTTCTGCGGTTTTGTGGATCTAGAGAAAGCATTTGACAGGGTTGTGCGGAAGGACCTCTGGGACATATTGCCCGGATATGGGATCAATGGCCAATTGCTGCGTGCTGTGCAGTCCACTTACGAGGACTGTATGGCATGCGTGCGGGTGGATGGCAGCCTGTCGCCCTGGTTTGACGTCAATATTGGCGTCCGGCAGGGCTGCGTGCTGTCGGCTTTGCTGTTCATCCTATATCTGGACAACTGTCTCCAGAGATTAAGATTGATGGATGTTGAGGGGGGGGATGGGTGATCTAGTTGTTAGCACTTTGCTTTATGCGGATGATGCCGTGCTTTTAGCCGAATCGCCATCAGAACTGCAAACACTAGTCACGATGATGAAAGATGACTGTCAGGCGAGAGGCTTACATTTGAATTCGAAGAAAACAAAGGTTATGGTGTTTGAAAGAGAAGAAACCAGAACGAATGCAAGGATAATGGTCGATGATGTTATGCTGGAACAAGTGAATGAGTTTGTATATCTTGGATGTGCTTTTAGCAGGGATGGAAGGTACACCGCTGACATAGAAAGAAGAGTAAATTTGGGGAATAGTGTGAATGGAGCGTTAGGTAAACTTCTAGGCGCTAAGAACCTCAGCCAGAAAGCCCAGCTTGCCATACACAACGCGGTGCTGGTACCTACGCTCACGTATGGAAGCGAGAGTTGGGTATGGAACAGAGAGCATGAAAGTAGAGTAAACGCGGTCGAGATGCGAGCACTGCGAAAAATCTGCGGAGTGACGCTCGCGGACCGCGTTCGTAATACCGAAGTAAGAAAGAGAGTTGGTCTGAAAGAGAGTGTCGGGGTGAAGGTAAGGAAAGGAATGCTCCGGTGGTTCGGGCATGTGGAAAGAATGTATGATGAAAGAATGACTAAACAGATATACAATGCAAAAGTGGATGGATGCAGAAGTCGCGGAAGGCCACGACACACCTTCCATGATCAAATTGATCGTGTATTAGCAGAAGGTGATGTCAGGAGCCTTAAGAACAGACGAGCGTGCATGACAAGAGCTATGAATGTCAAAGAAGCAAGTGAGGTGTGTAAGAATAAGCCTGTATGGCGCTCTGTTGTACGTGCCTACCCCGCAAGGGACCTGGCGTGAAGTTATGTATGTATGTATGTATGTATAAAAAAGCGTGGGGTGTATTCAAAGCGCTTTTTAAGATATTATATTATTAATTGAATACACCCCACGCTTTTTTATATTATATTAAATTTTATTTTTTGTTTTTTTAGTTGGATTTTTTATAAAAGCGTGTTTTTTTTAGTTTTTTTAAACTATTATTTATAACATATTACGTGCATAAATTAAGATTTGGTATATGTAGTTAAAGTTTATATGAAGAAAAAGTGCATAGATCTAAAAATATTTAATATACATTGAAATATTTTTAGATAAAACACTCGTTGTTCCACTTCATGATGACAATGTCAAAGTTTTTGACATTTCAATGTCAAAGTTTTTGACATTTCAATGTCTAGAAAAGCATGTTTTCTTTCAATATGATTTTGCCAGAGTAATTTTTCTTACCTTACATAGCCAAACAAATGCGAGGATGCTCTAAAATTAATCGATACATTTGTATTTCAGCTATATGGCAGGAAAGGTTTACCAAAGAAAAATGCTATGCAAGAGTTCCTTGGCCAGTTCAATCCAAAATGTGTTAAGAAACTCAAGTCTAAGCATGACTTGCTTTTTGTTGGATTTGATGATAAAGACGACTTTGACAAGATTTTGGCGTATAACGGCGAAACTGTAGGCAAGTATATATTTTCATACTGGTAAAATACCCTAAAAAAATTGCCTATTATAAAGGTAATTAAAGAAATCCTAAATTTTGCATTTCTATTGTTGAATAAAGCAGTCTTAGACAAGTACGATTCATTATTCTCCCCATTTTTGATACAGAAAGACACTATTAAAACTGTAACCGTTTTATAGTTAAATACTGATATTTATAAGAAACTTCAATACAGAACTGAATTGATAAGTTTTCACAGATGATGAGAGATTGATTTTATTCATAAATCAAATTCACAATATTATTGTTACAGATATATTCCCTCTTGAAATTACTGTTAGTGAGAATAAAAAGAAAGAAGCTGATGAAAACAAAAATGATGATATTATAATTGTTGAAAATGAAAGCGCTGATTCCATCAATATCAGTAGTGATGACAAAATACTATCAGCAGAGATAGATAATCAAATCACTGATTTATTGACATCTATAAACCAAAGTGAACAATCTCCAAATGTTTCAACTGTTATTGAAGATGATAATAACTCACAAGAAGATGAAGAAGCTATGCAAATTGATGAGGGAAAAATGCAAGATGCAGACAAGACGCACATTGAAGAAGATGTTGTAGAGGACAGTGTAAAAACAGACATTAAGACAGATTCAGACAATATTGAGAAAACAGACGAGCCAGTTGACAACAAAGTTGTACAACAAAATGGAAACAATGATAATAATATTAAAACTGAAGCAGAATTGATTCAAGAGAATGTTAAAGCTGAGCCGAAAACTCCCACTAAGAACTTAGAAGTGATAGATGAAAGTGAAGAAAACCTAGATGGTGATAAGAAAGGAGTCGAAGCAGTTAAGAATGAAGCAAGTGGTAAAGCTACACCTACAAGAGCTTCGACCCGCATAGCTGCTGCTACTCCAAGTACTATTAGGACCAGACGGGCAAGTCGCTTAGCTCAAAATAACTAGTAGATTATTACATTTTAAAATACTTATAAACATGAAAGTGATTGATTGTATATTTGTTTGTTCCCTCAAGGAATGAACAATTTTTACTGGAATTTGACTTACATGCACTTATGATGATTTCTAACTTATATAAATCTGAAGTTTTGCCAGCAAAGCTGATTAATGGATGATATTGGTCCCTAAATATCTCAATGATGGGTGTCAAGCATTTTTTTTTAGGGGAATGGGTATTATAGCCGCCATACTTATCCAAAATTAGCTGTTGGTTGCGGCTCCGGCCGCGTAAATTACAAATAGACTTAATCAAGCAAACTCTCACCCCCATTTTGCCTCCTTAGGGGTCGAATTCACAAAAACGCCGATACACGTAAGCAGTTATGTACAATTTCGTGCTTTTTCCTTTGAGGGATTTTCATACAAAATTTCATATTCTTTTTACCTCCAGGACTGTGGGGGTTGAATTTTCAAAACCCTTTCTCAATGCGCATCTACAGTGTAGAAAAACCCGCATACAAATTTTCACGATCCTTACCCCATTAGTTTGGGATATGTGGTGATGTCAGTCAGTCAGTGAGACCAAGTAATTATATATGTACTAGCTGTACCCGGCAGACGTTGTCCTGCCTTTAAAAAATAAAAATCTAGAACCCGATTCCAGCGTCATCTACCGGGACCAAATGTTAACCTTAACTATTCTTAAATCCACTCGAACAAACAAAAAATTTCATCAAAATCAAACCCAGCGCTTAGGAGGAGTATTCTGGCGCCACCTACTGGGTCCAATCGTTTATTTAAACCATTCCGGGACAAACTTCAACACATACAACAACAAAAAGAACACCTAAATTCTGGTACCCGATTGCAGCCCCATCTATCTACCTGGTTCAAATTAAAATCTAAATCATCCCAGTAGAAAATTATAAAAATACTAATATCGCTATTAAAAAATAGGGGTTGATCGTAGAGGGTAGAAAATAGGGTTGTATGTATTTTTTAATGCTGTATCATAAAAAAATAATCTAAAAATTAAAAAAAATATTTAGGGGTTGGACACCCCTTATCACTTTGGGTTTGAAAAATAGATAGTAGCCGATTCTCAGACTTACTGAATATGCATAAAAAATTTCATGAGAATCGGTCAAGCCGTTTCAGAGGAGTATGGGAACGAACATTGTGACACGAAAATTTTATATATAAGATATCTATCCACATTCTGTGCAAAAAGTATCCTAATTTATCCTTGTTATTGAAAATGTATGTGTGGTAATGGTAATATACATAATATAAGACAGATCAACCAAATTGAATCGATTTGGTTAAAAAGCACAGAACAGAAAACAGACGACGGTATGCAATGATTTCTGAATTATTCAAGTTATGAGTTCATGGATCACTTTTATTTGTGCAAATTGAATGATAGAAATGAACTGTCTTTACCAAACTTTGTAATAATTAATTAGTTCTTTGATATTTGTGAATAAGTCACAATGAGACATGCAATCAGTTACTTTCAGTTTTATAATTAATTTGGGCTAAGGATTATTAGTTTTATTATATACATATTATGATGACTTTAAAATGAAAAAATATTGTGTTAGGTTAGATCTGCTTGACAAATTATATGGTATGTATTTGAGTGAATGAAAAACTATTTTAACCACATATACCTTTGGAGAATAGAATAAAGAGGACCATCTTTTTGAGAGTTAATGAATTGTCCAGGTGTGAGAATAGATATTAATTCAAAAATCAGTTTTTATTTTATTTTTTATTGCAAGAGTATAGCAGAAAGGCAGACGGCCCACTTGATGGAATGCGGTTATCATCACCTATTGACATTTGTAACACCAAAGGTGCTACAAATGCGCTGCTGCTCTCTTAAGGGAGACTGGAACCTGGTCACTAATGCCGGAACAACTCAAGGCTGTTATGGCGACATACTTTAGACCAGGGGTGGTAGCCATCCAGTCGGGAAAATGCCCTACCACCTGGCTGTGGTTTGTTTTGTCGCCTCTTACGACAGGCAGCCCGGCCGCAGGAAATTGTATTCTTTCTGCGTTCCAGCACGGATAGAATGTTGCTAGTATAGGTAAAGCATGTCTATCTGCTAAGTTCACCGAAGGCCGGTTCTTATATCTTACTATTCATTCACTTGCCTTAACATTGGTTAAATTGAATTGAATTGGTTGAACATTACTTCTATGGAGCGAATATAAAATGTCAGCAAATCGTAAGGTAAATGACAGTCGATAAGGGGCCGTCCAAAAATTACGTCACAAATTTCATGATTTTTTGACCCCTCCTCCGTCTTTTTCACAGCTGATCACATGACACTCCTCCCTCCATAGTGTGACATCACATCACACAACATGAAATATCAAGTTCTTAATTTTTATACCATATTTTTTATGTATTAGATATCAAAATCTAATCAGTAAAAATTTTAATTTAGGTCCGTATAATAATTTTAAGGGTGCGACATTATGTAGTAATTTTACATCGAGAAATTATTAAACAGTGGAACTGCTGTTTAATATTTAGTTTTACTTGAATTTAAATTATTTTTTAAAAATTAAACACTAATGATACAGATAAGAGTTTGAAATAGTTTGAAGATTTTCCTTAATATTTTTAAATTCGTGTTTTAAAGCTTAAATATATTAGATTTTGAAAGGTGACGTCACATGAAACCTTTAACATGACATTTTATAGAGGGAACCGGCCATCATTCTGTAATCATTAAGTGAATGAATGTAGTGTGCTGAGTTGCACCCTTCAGCTTTTGTAATGCCACTAATCTGGTGATGCATTTTTCTATCCTCCATACATAAAGTAGTTTTTGATTAGTGTTCCGCATTAAACTTTATGTTCACACTTTTTTTTCAACATGGCAACACAATAAGTGTTTTTATACTAAAATCAGTTACAGCGCGGCATTCTGCCCATAATCTAGACAGGACACGAAAGTTTGGTGTACCAACAACTTTATTGTATCCTTCAGTAAGTAGCACATTGGGTAGGTTTAGTTTATATATTAATTATAATATAAAATATCCTTATTCTTAAGTAACTTTAAAATAAAATTTAGATTTAAATATTATAGTAATTTTAGTACGTTCTATGTTACATGTTTTATAACAAAATGTAATGGACATCAAGAAATTGAGTATAATACGCGGCACGCAACTTGGCCACGTTTTGGCGTAGTGGGGGTAGTTCGCGCATTGCACGTTCAACACACGTATACACGTTGTGCTTGTGTAGTATGTGTGAATAACCGCGTGGTGTGACGTCGCACTGCATTCGCATCATGAAAAGTCTGTCCGTCACTTTCGCGAGCGGACTAGCTTACGAGTGTGAAGGAGACAGTTGCGTAGACCCCCCCGCGTCCTGCTTGACAACCAAACAGACCTAAAAAACGACTTTGGCCAAGTTGCGTGCCGGGGATTATACGTGCTGTAATTTATGGACGTTGTGCGTCTAGACATTTTAAATCAAGAGATGTCATATTAAATTTATTTATTGATTTAAAAATGGTAACATTTTAGTTTCTTTTGTCATCGTATCAACTTGTGACATTTCAAAGTATCAATAAAAATAGATTATTATTCTAAAGCTTTTTTATTTGTTCAAGTGAAACTTCTCCATCGATATAAATACAGTATTTAAAAAAAACGAAACTTAAATCAGCTGTAAACTAAGATGTATATTTTTTTTTATTGCATGAGTTCTGCAGACAGGCAGACGGCCCGCTTGATGGAAAGTCGTTACCATAGCCTATGGACATTTGGACCACACAAATGCGCTACTGCTCTCTTAATGAAGACTAGAACCTGGTCACTAATGCCGGAACACAACTCAAGGTTGTTATGGCGACATACTCTAGATCAGGGGTGGTAGCCATCCAGTCGGGCAAATACCCTACCACCTGTGAAAATTAAGTACATTTCAATTTTATAAAATTTACATACTCGAGTCATACTCCATTCGGCTTAGGTCCGATGCACATGTTGTAATAGCCAGCGTAGGCTAATTATTGTGCAATAATCATAACCCATAGTTTATTTGATCGATATTTTAGAGATGGGTAACGAAATGAAATTCCGAGAAGCTATATACGTGGGCTATAATCGATTCGATTTTTTTTCGGTTTCTAAGTCATGATTTCATGCTTATCAAAATGACTATCCTAAAAAGCGATATCAACTTTACATGTATGATACTTGCCATCAGTTGGTTGATATAATATTCGTATATGATAGTGTTGGTCACTGGATCCAAGGCAGTTTGCATCATTTCATCGAATTCTTCCTACGGAATGAAATTATTGTAGTTTCCTGGCATTGAATGGTTGAAGTGAAACTGTTATCAACGTAAGTGGTCGTCAGGCAATCGCAGTTCACTGCTGGACGTAGGCTTTCCCAAGTCTATCAAGTTAGTGATATCAAAAGACATTGTCAAATTGACCTCGGCCTGGGAAACCGTGTTCTCCGTCGGTCTTCTCAAGTGCATGATGGCATTAAAAATGAAATGCTCAAACTTAAAATTACGTTTTTTTTTCTAATATTCACATGCAGATATCACAGCTCGAATATTACTCGTAGCTTAAGAGCCCAGACCTGCCAGATCTTCGTCATTTTATAAAACCTGAAAGTCTGTGCATCTCCCCTATTTGTCTGGCAAGATGTAAAAACCATTAAAACTGTCCGGCTATTGAGGAAACATTTTTTTATGGGTCCCAAATTAACATATATAAAATTCAGCTTTTATACTATAACAAAAGTATAATTTATTGAAGTTTAGGGGTGTCTGGCAGGGGGTAGCAACTGCCATAAGTGTCCTGCAATGGATGAAGAGATTTCTAAACTTATCCCCAAGGAAATAAATAAAAATGAGCTCTATACCTTAACGAATTTAAGGCACTATTTTATACACCTTTACTACGTATTACCTGCCCAAGTAACCACAACCCAAACTATAGTCGTTGGTCTTTTTTATTTGTATAGGAGACATGCACAGAAATTTTCAGGTTTTATAAAATGACGAAGCTCTGGCAGTCCTGGGCTCTTACTATATTAGGCAAAAATTAAACCAATAGAATAACCAAAATAGCACTACGGAATTACATTGAAATTATTAGTGGCCGCTGAAAACAAAAATGTCGCAACAAAGTTACCCAGACCCCTTTCGAAATCAAAAAGGAGGGCTTAAATACCTGAGTGAACGGTTCGCCCTCTTCGAGCATCATCTGCGTGAACCTCTCTTTAGTGAGGTAACCTCGGCCCTCTTTGTCAAAGTGGCGGAACGCTGCCAGCAACATTTCCGCGCTTGCTGGATAGAATCTAGGACAAAGGTCGAATTTTAATACCAGAGTTGGGTAGTTCAGACATACGTCCTTATTTAAAGATGAACATTCATGTTCCGTGGCCCTAAGACCCATTAATATGAGTCCGGTTGACACCTTATGTAGCGCACTTCGCATTCCGGCGAAAGCGAATAGGGAGCCACTTGAGTTTTATAAGAAATTCAGAAACATGCTCATATTTTCGTAAACAATTAATAATTATGTGATTTTAACTTGGTCCTTCTTTAAAACATCTGTGATTTGATCATGGTTAGCACGCCGCGGTCTACCAGCACCTAGACTTGTTTTGTCTGTCTCTTTCTCTTGTCATCCATTCTCTAGAATATAATAGAATACTAGTAGAACTATATAAATTACTCGCCTATGCTCCATCATAACTTTGCACATAAAAGGCAAGAAATTGGACAGCGGCACGTTGCCAGTTGCTTCTTTGTTCTCTGTGGCTAAAATTACCTCTTGAATTTCCGCTTCAGTTGGACAACACCCTGAAACCAAAGTACTAAGTCAATGCATATATTTTTTTTCATTTACACAAAGTTTAAAAACTGCATGGGTCCCCTAAGTCTGCGCGATAACATTCAATATTATATCCCGTGAATTTTTATCATTTTGGATCAACTATAATTTACTTGTGCAATACAAAACATCGACCAGTATTATCCCCGCAAATGGGTAATGCGCCTGGCCGCCATTTTGGTGACGTAACCGTAGCCGAACACTGTACCGTAAGCATCACTGGCCGGCGAGTACGCATACATATTGAGTTCCTGATGACGTCACGTGAATGATAATTTGACAAGGTTCCAGCGCATTAGCAATTTGCAGGGATAATAACTGTTCTAGTTATTCACGATCCAGTACTCGCTGCTGGCATTAATTCGCTTGGCCTTGAGAGATTTCGCGTCTCCGCGTATTCTACTGTCTGTATGATAGGAGTTATAAGGAAACATTTTATTGGCCTTACACTAATGAGCCGATATGATAACTGGAATAACTGTTCAGAAAGGTGCCTTCGTTTTCTTTCTACGACCTCAGCGCTCGCCATCGGCTGGGTGTTCAACCCCAGTGAGCCTCTACGCTAATGTACGCAGTTGTTCTCTTGTACACAGTGGAAATTTGGAAGAAGCTCTCAACTGAAGTTTTCCAACCGCCCTAGATATAGGGTCTGTCAAAATATTGTCATAAAATTCTCTCGAGGTGGCAGTGCATTAGTTTGGTGTTGCAAATGTACATAGTCCCCGGTAACCCCTATCCATTAAGTAAACCGTTTTCAGCCTGTCTGCTGTAATTTTGCAATAGAAAACATTCTATAGACATTAAAAAACAAACCTAAAGAACGCAGTATGGTCCCAATTTCTCTAACATCGACCACTTGCTTTCCTGAATGATCGAACACTTCAAATGCCTCCATAATTTTCTTCTCTAGATCGTTATTGGGTTGTACTGAAAATATAAAGTTGTTAATAAAGAGATTTTTTTATATATTATTAATGAGTGAATCTTCTCAACCACATTTAAGTCCTATATCTTATGATTGTCCAAGTTCAACTGCCGTTTTGATAACAAAAATGAGCATTAACCAGTGATATTTTAGCCAGCAGTGAAATAATACAACACGAGTTTTTAAAATACTTTGATTTCGGGCAATGATGCGCTTATGAGCTTCAATGGTTTGCAAGTATCCAAACAGGTAGATACTCCACCTGTTTACAAATGTTTATCGTCCATCATGGAACTCTACAACATCTAGGGAGTCTGCATACTTCTGAAACTTTAATAATCTGTTTTAATAGCCTCATAGCTCTAGGAACTCAGTAGGCGATAGCTCATTAAAATACATACATATACGTACATGAGATGAATAACTATTACAAGTGTCAAGAAAGAGTAGAATTGTGTCGAAGATACTAACTACTATTAGCTCAAGTAATTTTTTTATGTACGAGCAGCAAGTAGTTTGAAAAACAATAAATAGGCTTTATTGTTCAATATGCATCATCATCTGCATTATAGAATGGTCGCACTGTATGAAATTATAAACTTAATTACGCTAGGCCGGGTATGGCGTTATAAGGGGAGTGTGGAGTAGTTGAGCTTCAGTCTTCACACAGATTACTATAGGATCCCCAAGCTAAGCAAGTTACGCTTGTCTTTGGTACTAAACAACGGACTACTCTAGGGCCAACCCAGAGATCCAGACCATAGTAAACCTGACCAGAGTAAGACTTGGTAAATTTCGTAAACGAATTTTCCACGTTTACGGAATACCGTGGTAAATATACCACGAATCGAACCCGGAGCTTCTGCATTGCAATGAGGTAGACCAGCAAAGGCTTGCCCATTCAACCATAGAGGCCTTTAATCGGTAATCTATAGGTGCCTTCTCCTATTATATTAATGTTCTACTCTGTGGTTTCTATTTACGGCGCTCTCGACCCTACATCGAGGGTTTTATTTGAGAGAAAGAAGGAAATACAAGTATCAACCTACTTTTAGGTTCTTCCTTCCGTGCCATTCTTGTAAAACAAATGATACTCCAAATTTTAATACAAAAATAAATTTAATTTAGAAAACTAGCCACGAGTCAAAAATGTAAATATTAGACGTATTTGATAATACTTTTTGGACGTATTAACAAACGAGACGTATCCAAGCAACCAGTACAACCAATAATAAAACTCAAAATTCGCGCCAAAATGCAAAGATATTTTTTTATATAATATTTATGGCTTGGCAACTAGGCCTTTAAGCCAGAATGCAAAGATAATGTAGCTACTTTTAAAAGTGATGCATTTTTATGTACTCGTTAAATACTTTTTTAATCTTATTTTTTTACTTTTATTATGAATAGACTTTTATGTTCACAGTTTCTCAGTACAAACATATTAGCACAAACTAATGTAGATTCGTGAAAAAATTAACTTTTTTTTTGTGAAATTGTATCTATTGCCTTTATGAAAAGGAACGACTTCCTATTTTTTATTATAGTAATATTATAATATATCGATTTTAATTCAAATTCGTCTTTAGTAGATTTTTAGATTTTTTTGTTCTTATTATATATATGACCTTGCACAGTTTATGTAACTAGCCAGAGCCAAATATTCTCTATTTATTTTTGAATATTATTGACAGTCAATTCACTCTCTTGAGTACCTCAATACTTTATTATAAATAAAGTAATGCTAGGAAATTGTTTCGTTATTGATATTTTTGTTGATATATTGCATGAATATTAATCATGTTTAGAGCATAAATAGAATTATTTCATGGTGGAACGACCAAGTTTCCTGACATTTTAAGACATTATTGCTGGACGACGATCTTTATTCTCGACTCAATATTTTAACATCAACTTTTTGTTATTAACGAATCGATTACATTAAAACACAACACTATTCTGCTTACTGCGCCCGGCACCGGCGGCACCGCCATTTTGATTTCGTTGGCTTGGCGCTTTACTTTAGTGAAAAATTGTGATGTTTAATTACACATAATTTATGGAAAACTTGTGAATGCTGTGATTATAACTGATTTATTTGTGTTGTGGACTGTTTAAATTCTTTAAAAATGGACCCGGCTAAGATGAAGGTCGTGGACTTGCGGTCAGAGCTTGGCGCCCTGGGTTTGGACACGAAAGGAAATAAGGCCTCATTAGTAGAAAGATTGAAGAAAGCTCTAGAATCTAAAACAGGCAAACGTAAGTATCATCTAATAATAAAGACAACCAGTTACTAGTCACCAATCCCTTTAAACAAGCTCAAATTATCTTGCTGAATAATGGTCGTTTATGCACGTGTACGATATGCTTGATAGCTTATTTCGAGTATCGAACATTTTCTCAAATCTTGTTGATATGACGTCATACTTAGAAGTAAATTATTAATGAATACTAGTTTTAATGTCTCTAAATGTCTTATGTATTTATTGGATTTTAGTGAGCTATTTTAGCAACTAATAACAGAAAAGCGTTTGGCGGTTCTTGTACACTCTGCCTTAAATTCTTGTTTTAAGGTTATGATTTTACTTTTTATTGTTTAAATATCAACTAAACGTTTATAAATAGGTTTTATCCACTGTTTAACTCGCAGTAGTTACAAGTATTAGTAAAACAAATGCTATCAATCACTACATGTAATGAGTCCTGGTGATGTCCTTGATCATTTAATACCATTTTAAGGGGTGTATCCAGTGGTAAAATAGGGTTGGGTTTACATATATGTCCCCGGATGATTTCCTGGATGATTTAAATGGTTAATGTGTTTAGGAATATATTTAAGACTTATTTATAACAACTGAAATTGGTTTTGAGTGGAAAAAATACATATTCAATTAATTATCGAGGTTTGAAATTCACAACAATGATCTGGTAATTTTGTCGCCGAGACGTTTTTTTACGTTTTTTGATGGGATTGATCGAAATAGGAGACTGTATGTATCCGAAAATTTAAATATGTGGAGTTTTAAACAGTTGATTAGGTTAGGTTTTGTGTAGACCAAAGAGCACGAGCCGAGCGAGCGAAGCGAGCGTGCCGCGGTAGCGGCCGGCGAGGGCCAGAACCGACTGGTAACCATTCACTATTTATTTTATATATTAGTGAAAAACAGAAGTGAGGTTAGATTGACAAAAACATTAATAACTCAGGAACTATACATTTCCGCCACATGGGAGTTGCAGAAGGGGTAAGTTTTCCTCCCTCCCCCTCCCCCTCCCCCCTTCCCCCTCATTACTTATGATTCCAGGGACATATATGTAAACAACACCCGCAAAATATAACATTAAAATTTTCACAATGTTATATTTTGTTGTTATTGATGGGAACTTCAGATAAAATTTTAAATATGTAGACAAACACATATTCCTGAAACTAGACATAGACAACACTTTATTGTTCACCAAAACAAAAATTACAAGAAAATGCACAACAAGGCAATAGTTACTTGGTAAAACAAAAGGTGACCTTATCGCTAAAAGCAATCTCTTCCAGGCAACCTGACTTAAATAAAATTCTTAAATTATCTATAATTATTATTATAATGCAACAAAGGAAAAATAAATAAAAATGATATACATGGACAGCAGATTACAATAATTATTAACTAAAATAGGCAATATGTGTTTTATATGATTGAACAACTAGCCTAGACACCCAGACCAGAGTAAATAAAGGATAGTCATGGCTTTTATAGCCATGACTATCCATTATTGCTGATATTAGAAGGTACATTTTATCTTTCAATTTGGATGTAGTGATCTAGTGATCCATATAAACAGCTGTGAATCATTCAAAGTTATTGAATACCATCATGTCTTTGCATTGTCTGCCAATGAAGTCTATATTCATATAGATTTAGTTCAAAATCCAACATCCTAACATAGGCTAAAAAGATAATTAATGGTTGTCAACCTTAAATTAGGAAACACTTATGTAAAGGTGGTTTAAATCCATATTCATTCTTTTTTAGTTTTGTAGGCAATGGGATCTTTTATTTGTTTGACAACCATTACTGCCAGTGTCACAGGCATAGAAAAGACAAAGTACTGCAATAAATATAGGGCGTGTTCCTCTTGTAGCTCACAACATTCAAAATGCATTCAGCTGTTCCACATAGAGACCAGGGTTGTTATGGTTGCCATGAAAGCATCACTAATGACTCGTGTCAAGAGGTGTGTTGAAGTTAGCATTGATCACAAAATATTAGTTCTTGCTATGGATATGTTGATAAAGGAGCGATTTTGAAATCAACGATACTAGAACAAATTACATCAAACACAATTAATGATATCAACACTCCATAATCAAGCAAATTAAATAGAAAAGAACTGGTCATGAAGATTGTCCTTGTGAGCTTTAACGTAGAATGAAGCCATTACAATTTCTTTTTATTATTATTATCTTGTTCACATAGTAGTATCTTATTTTATTACTAGTATACATAATTAAAACTACATGTTTTAGTAGTTTTGAGCATGTTCAGGGCTTCTGAAATAAAAATCAAATAAAATGTCACACTTGAATTCATTAAAATGTAGTTTTAATTTTTGTTCATATAACTTAAGTATAATAATAAAACTACCTAGAAGGACATAGACATAATTTACTTGAAGATAAGAAATGTAAGACACATAAATATAGGAGTAAATTCAACATTACAAGGTAAAAATTGTTTACGCACACATCAATTTTTATCTGTGCAGGAAAGGAAAATGAATACAATTTTCCAGGTGGCCTGTTGTAATAGCAGATAAAACAACCCGCAGCTATGTGGTAGGGTATCTGCTCTTTGCAATAGCTACCACCCTTAGTCTAGATTATGTCACCATAACAACCTTGAGTTGTGGTGTGGTGATAGTGGTTGGGTTCCAGTCTCACCTTAGAGCAGTGGTTTCCAAAGTGGGCGATAACACCCCCTTGTGGGCGCTGCAGGCCTAAAAGGGGGCGGTAAGAGTCCCAGAAAAAAAATAGGCATTGGCAGGTGTAGCCCATAAGAGTTAACTTGAGACCTCAGCGCCGTTGTGTACTATCTACTGCGCTTAGGTCTCAAGTTAACTCTTGCGGGCTATAGTAAAAGTCTCGTTTAGAATTAATGTTTCTCCGCTAATGTAGCTCTTAATAATCAGTTAATTTAATTTGACGTTATAGTGTTTTTTAAGTAGGTGAAAAAATGGGGGCGCTAAAAAATAATTTATTCTCAAAGTGGGCGGTATACAAAATAAGTTTGGGAGCCACTGCCTTAGAGCATGGCAGCACATTGGTAGTAACTTTGGTTTTGTAAATCTCCAAAGGGATGGTAAAGACTTACCATCAGGTGGGTTGTCTGCCTGTCTGCTGAACTCATGCAATAAAAAAAAAACTGGTTGGGCTCAAAACCTGAAATAACATAAGACATCATTGATACTTCTAGCTTCTATACATCATCGGGCAATAGCTTGGCTAACATCACAGCCCTGTCAAGTTCTTAGGTCTCTCTTTTATTAGTTGAGTACAGTACACAGGGTGACTGTCTACCTAATGGATTAATGTTAATTCACAATTGTACATGTTTTTTATTACTATTAACAAGCTGGAATTATAAGAAGTACATTATATTAGGAAAACTGAATCTGCACATATTGAGAAATTCTTGTTTAATGAAAAAGTCAGATTCTGCAAGTTTTTTTAAGAATTTATTAAGAATAAGACAGTCAAAACTAAGTTATGTCTGGAAAGTTTAGATTTATATGTAATATTTAAGATTTTGGCCACTCCTGCTTCTTAAGAAGCTAGGAAAATGTACAGGATTATGATAATTTATAGGAGGAAGGAACTCTCACAAACATTCTCACATAAACATTAAGTACTAATTTAAGAATGTAGTATATCTGATTTTAGTACAAATATATAATTAATATTAGGTTCTAAGAATCTTTACAAATAAAAGAAAAACTTTACAGTAATGCAACATTATACATGTTTATGGAAACTCACAATAAGTGCATTGAAGTGTATTAATGTAATAAGCTAAAGATAAGTTGCCTACATTGTCACTTTTGTTATAAGACTTATAACATTGTAATAAATGAAATAAATAAATAAAATACTTGTTTTGTCAGGTTTGCCAGATACATCGATATTGGACACCACCAATGAAGATGGGGATGATCCAGGAACGCCGAGACGCCCTGCCCCCAGGACGACGCGGCGGTCTTCATCCTCACGTTTGACAACGTCAACACCGGCCAGGGTTTGTAATCTATTTCTGTTAACAAGGTATAGGTATATAAGGCAAGGTAGCAGCATTTACAATTCAATATATATTTCAAGTTCAATAAAAACATGGATAATGATGTTCTCAAGTAGGTTGGAATGGAGGTGGTTAATAAAATAAAATGTGCTTTGAAAAGTTGATAAAGTGACTAGTGACAATATAAGATGTGGTGAAAAAAGTCCACAATCATTGTGATGCCATTCTGACTTGTCCAAAATGTGATCATCATGTTCTTACATAGTATTTTGTTATAAATGTAAAAGTTACAAGGTATTTGTATATAATCCACCTGCCACATCTGGGTCAAGGCGAGGTGATGTGTATAAATGTGAATCGAAATCACACAGCTAATAATTAACTATATTAGTATGTATACATGGGTTATCTGTCAATGTTTAACAACATTAAACACTACCATATCTGCATCACTCAATCACTAACAGATCTACTAGGGCTATTAAAACAAAACAATGTTTCTTTCGTTTTTCTGTTAATTATAGTGCAGCCATTTTATAAAGCCAAATTTAGCATTTATCAAACTGGCTTTATAATGACTTGTTCGACAATACACATGATATCTACACACAAACACACACACCCACATTTTCAGTCATAAAATGAAAGTCGTACTTAACTCTTTCAATTTCATATACATGAATATCAAGAAATTAAAAAATGAAGACTGTCAACTGGAAAATTGTAGAGGAGTGTGCGATTCGCTGTGTTAAGGTGGCAGAATCACCTCCAGACAAATGCTGTCCTGGCTTTGGGGATAGTCACAAAAATCGCTTGGTATTACTCGCCTTGTGCCAAGGCCACGAGTGAATGTGTGGCGGGTAACACATTGTTAGAGATGATAAAACAATACACAGTCAGGTGTTACGGTCAAGACCTTGAAACCAGTACAAAAAGTTGAAATGGTTACAGCCTAAGTAAGGATCTTTTCGGTTTTTTTCTCACTTAAACTCAATCAATCAGTTTTTGGTAACAACAGTTTGTTAAAAAGGTTTTGTTGAATAAACCGGTTAATATCGGTTTTTGTCAATTGAGGTTTATATAACACTTTTTAAAGTTAACATTCTCAATGAAATAGTTAAGTAAAAACAGTTAATTTTAAATTGGTTCCAAGCTATGGTTAGGGCATTTGTCCATCTATTTGTTGATAAGTGTCAAATATGAAACAATGTTTCGAAACAGCCCAGTCGAGAAGAGAAACCAGATCCGATAGAGGAAGAGCCCAAGACTGACCGCGGCGATGAGAGGTATTCTCCAGAATTGGACTCTGAGTCGGAGAGCAAAGATGGACAACAACAACAGAAGGAACCTGAGGAGGATGAAGAAAAGTTAGTTCATTTGTTTTTTCTCATAATAAATAATTATTATTACAACAATGAATTAAGTTATAGGAATTTTTTGGTATCTCTTGTTCTACTTCTACATGTGTCTGAGATAGACATCTTGCTCGTGAGTTTTTTGCCACTTCTCCTTAATCAGCAATAACAACATGTTGCGAACTGGTGTACATAGAATAGCAGGTAAACTTAACTTACATGTATGTATGACCTTCAAAAATTGTTCTCCAAATCAATTGTTTTACATAAAACTTACGTATTTGAAATGCTCACATTAAACTGAGCGTATGGTAATTTCCTAGGATATAATTCATTACATTTTTTGTTTTAGGGAAGAACCTGAACAACAGGCGAATGAAGAAGGTAATAATTGCAAATATTTACAAAATTAAAAATAGAATTGTTATATATTCAATACTGGTAATGACGAACCATTAAAATTTTGTAGCTGTTTTGACACAAAGGTACAAGTGGGTATATATAGATAGATAAAGTTGAAGTTCTATTCTATATGGTGCTATATAATGGTGTAGTAAAACCAGGAAACTACTAAATATTAAGGTCATGTGTAACTGAGTGAGCAAGAATAAGCCTGAGTGGCGCTCTGTTGTTCGTGCCTACCCCGCAAGGGACCTGGCGTGAAGTTACGTATGTATGTGTAACTGGGGGTAGATTTTTTTCTCATTGTACATAATAAAAATCATTATCTTTAATGACTATATGTAATCCTGCAGGTAGGAGTCAATATATTCAAAACTTGAGAGATTAAATACAAAAAAGTGTGTGTCTCGGAACGCCCGACAGAAGTGATAACTTGCGTAAGAGAAAGGGAAGCCAGACAGACTGGCGCCGTAACGCGTTACGTAACGAAGCGTTATCCTCCCATAAGAAGTTTATAACATCAAAAACATTTTTTTTCTTAAATGTTTTTCCATTTTCGTGTCATCATAATTCACATCATTTATTTATCATCTTGATTGAACAGGCTAACAAATGTGCAGTTGTAGGTCTAAAGGAACTGGTACTAACTCGCTTACAAATAATAAACATTATAAATTAGAAAAAAAATGTTATACATACACCTTCAAAACAATAAAACGAAGATTGGTTTGATAAATAAGTAGTGGGTATTATTAATTAATGGTTTTTATCGTACCATAACTAGAATACAAAAAACAATGTGTTACCTCTAGGAAAATTTTAACTGTGTCTGGACTGCCATTGTACTTGCCTAATTTAAAAAAAAAAATTTTTCTTCTAAATCTTAGAGCGGATGGACACTCAGGATGCTGAGAAGAAAGATGAGGACAAAGAGGAAGGCAAAGATGAATCTGTAGATAAAGACACAAAGAAGGAACCTGAAAAGATGGATGCAGATGGAGAAGAAGCAAAAAAAGAAGAAGTAGAGAAGAAGAAAGAGAGGGTATGTGACATTATTTTTGTTATTACACTTTATAACTATTGATTCTTTATATTAATTTTTTTAATTTTGTAACTTACCGAATTACTCACATAAATCACCGTTTTGTTGTTTCTTTCTTGCGGTATTTTGATTGTTTTATAATGATTATAGAAACGAATTCCAACCGAGGAAGAGGAATGGGAGGAGTTGAACGAGAGACTCAAGATCCGGGAGAAAGAGAGAATTGAGAGGGAGAAGAAACAGGCCGAAGATGACGCCAAGAGATTAGAAGAACTTGCTGATGTGAGTGTTTAACGTTTTCTATTGCAAAATATTATAGATGGACCTTGTAAATATATAGACTATTAAATATAGTTGATTATGTCTTGATTTAGGGTGATACCACAATGACAATGCAGAAATCTGTTATGTAACACTACTCATTCTGGAATTTTCCAATGCATACCTATATTACTTTGCATATATATATGCGTCCAGTATTTTCCTCTTTTGTCTCTCTATATTATTTATTATGAAGCTGGTAAATAGGCAGGCGGCCCACCTATAATGGACAGCGCTTACCGTCGCCTATAGGCCGTTGCAGCACCAGAGGCGAAACCGACGCGTTTAGAATGAGATTGACGGATTGGTGGATTGGAATAGGAGGAATGAGACAAAGGGGAAGGAATAGCTGAATCAGACAGGAAGAGATGGGTTGGCATCGGAATAGAAAATTCTCAAAAATGCCTGATGTAATGGGGGCGTCCATTAATAGAATAATGAGCCTAGCTGACTTTCCAGAATGAATGATGGTAATTTAATGCATTGTTGTAGGATCCCATAAGGTTGCAGCGTTTGAAGCGCAAACATGAGAAGAAGGCGCGCTGGAGCAACTTCTACAGGGCTGTCGAGGTCACCAACCAAGTGTTAACGCTGCCCACCCAAGTAATATTTTAATTTTAACAATTAATATAATATATGCCATTAGTATTTATTATATTTATCTTAAAAATGTGTGTATTTTAAAAATTTTGAATCGTCTGAATTTATACAACACCTACATCGTCTGTTTAGCTTAGAATCCCTATTAATATTATAAATGTGAAAGTAATTCTGTCTGTCTGTGTTCCATTTTCACAGAAAAACTTTTGAACCGATTTGGCTGAAACTCAATATATATATTTATTCAATGTCAAGTTTTTATCCCGAGAAATGGGAGTGTCCAGGAAAAAATATATATTTGTCTCTCTGTTTATTATACTTTTAGGAATAATTATTGGACTGATTTGGCTGAAATTCAATATGTATGTAATATTAAAACAGAGGTGGACAAGGGATACTTTCCATCCTGGATAATGGGACAGATGTAAAGGTTATCCCAGAAAGTGTGGTCTTGATTTTAAGGGATTTGCCATTTTCATCTTTTTTGTCACTTTGGACACTTGGTTTGGACAACTTGCAGTGTGGTTGTGAAAGCCTAGGTAGACTGGTATGTTCACTAAAACACCTTTGGGTTACTTCTTTGGTCATGGGCTAAGTTATTAAAGGCTTCATAACAGAGGCGTATATGCAAAAATGTCATTGTTTTGTTGTTTACTGAAAACTATGCAAATTACAATCTAGAATGTCTTACCAGTATGCAAGTTGTACCTAAACAGGTTAATTCCAACTTCAGCCTTTAACAATCAACTGATTTTGTGTAAAACTGCACTTTTGTCTGTATGAGATGAGATGCGCATCTCATCTCATTTGCGAGTTAGTTATGACTCAGGAGGCCGCCGAGAGAGACGGAGAGGACTGCACATGTGACCTCTTGACGCCGTCGTCAGACTGGTCTCCGGAAACTATACTATAGCCCATGTCATTCCAATTCAAGTGCGGATAAGGGGCGCAAGGTTTAGGTTTAGTGAGGTAATTGGGATCTCTACCAGACTCCTCATTCAGGTCTGTTGCAGTCTTTCACTCCGCTGGTTCCTTTAGGGCTTTAGGGGGAGGACTGAATGCACTCAGTCCTCCCCCTAAAGGAACCAGCTGAGTAATAATAAAAAAATGTACTTGCCTTGTATATATATTTAACATTGTATTTTATTTCCACAGACTGGGCCCCAGCAAAGCAATAAAAGCAAGAAAGAAGCAGGTGAACCCAAAGGACCACCGGAGCCAGAAATTGATGATAGCAAAGTCACTCTGTCGTGGTGTAAGTCGTATCGTATTGTTTTTATTACACCTGAACAGGCTCATTGCTTTCTTTTTCTATTTGAAGTTTTGCTTAGCCGTGAGCTGGCAACAACTTGATTTATTTGTTTTTTTTTGTTAAGAACAGATATTACAGTGCAAGTGGTGTTCACATTCAAATAGTTTGTGAGCAAGGAATAATTAATTAATTCACTTCACTTTTTGTTTTTTGGCAAAAGGCTTGTTCTCTTTCGAACGACCATTACTGCCAACGTCAGGCGTGGAAAAGACAAGATGTAAGATGGCAATGACTAGGTAGATAAGAAAACACAAAGAATTGGAAAACAATTAAAAACTTATTCCAAATTTATTAATTAAATTTAAATAAAACTGCAATATATTGATGAAAAGCAATGACAATTATTTATTAATATCGGCTAAGTGACCAGCACCACAAGTTTTTACATTGCAATGTTAAGCTTTAGTTGAGCTCATTATGTAAATGTACTTAACTTAAAACTGTTGGTGATCCTTAAATCAATAAATATTGTATACTCATTATTGATTTTAGTTTTTAAATACTGCACGCGCAGAACTTAATGTACTGTGCTGTGTGCTGTTACATAGCAGCTCGCTCCAACCTCTTATATTTTGTATAATGTTTTTATCTTGCCAAGCTTGTAAGGAATTTATGGAGATATGTTGCAGCAAAACAAATTGAAAAAAAAGTAGTACATCATGACTTTTATAACTATAGTAAATTTTTCTTTACTTTCATTGTGTCTCTGTCTTATTGAATATGCACTGTTTGCTACAACTCCATTAATTCTTCAAAAGTCATTCTGTAACATACTTCTGTATAAAACTTTAAAAAAAAGAACTTGAGATATAAATAGAATAAGAGAAATATAAAGAAAAACAATTTTTAGCTAGACGTGTTGCTGGGGAGTTTCTTGCCGCTTCTTCTCCTTAACAGCAATAGCACGTTGCGAAGCGGTGTACATAGACTAGGAAGTAAAATTAAATTGTAACCTATATGTTTGTACCTTCAAAAAGTGTTCTCGAGCAGAACTTATTTTGAATAAAAACTTTTGAATTTGAATAATGCACGAGAAGAAGCAGCATGAAACTCCCCGGTAACACGTCTTGCTAAAAAATGTTTTTCTTTATATTTCGTATTCTATTTATATCTCAAGTTCTTTTTATTATATAAGTTTTATTCAGAAGTATCTTACAGAATGACTTTTGAAGAATTTACGGACTTGTGCAGTGCATATTTAATAATACACGAGACACAACAAAAGTTAAGGGCTTATTCGAGGAGGGTCTGGATGAGTTTATCTAATTAATGTATTTGTTTATTATAATTGGACAAACGTTCTCACAACAACTGAATGCTACAGAATTATGCTATGAGCTTCAGCGGCTTTGTGTGTATACTGAATAACCGAGGATTTTTGCTTTTGGATTCCGCACATACAAGTAATGTGTTGTTAATTTCTAAAGTTATTGTAGTACTTGTTAATAAATAATGGTTATGTTTTGTGTAGATGACAGCGACCTTAACCAGTACCTGGAGGTGCCGGAGTTGAACGGCGTGGTCCCGCTGAGCGAGGGGGCCTTCGCCCACGCGTGGGCCGGCGCGAGGGCCACGCACGGCGTCGACTCGGGCCGGGTCTGCTTCGAGGTGTGTGTATATATATATATATATATATATATAAAACTACGATATGCACGTGATTTTTGTCCACGCTTGACTTACAACTCCCGCGGCTTTCCCGGGACTCAAAAGTACAGCAGCATTTAAAAAAGAATGTAAGCTATTGTTTAAGTGAAAACGGTGTTGGTGTAAGTTAATTTTTCTGCACCCAAAAAACTTAAAATGGCTCCCGGGAAAATTCCTGCAGAATTCCCGAGTAAAAAAATATCACACAAAAAATCTCGAAGGATTTCCATGATAATAGTAACGCATATGTTCAGTCTAAGAATTTGCTGTCGATAAGCGAAAACCGCATTGAAATCGGCCCAGTAGTTTTTACGTGAATCCCGAACAAACAGATAAACGTACAAGAAATCTAAAAAAATTTGCTTTCCATCATTTATATAGTATATTCAAGTTATATTTTTTTTTATATTTTCAATGTACAGACTTGGCATGTTTAGGTTTTTATAATATTGTTACGTACGAGCGGGGGTACGCACTTATAGATTGGAAGAAAACACCAGTTTTTAATTTAGAAGCTTTAATTGACTAACACAGCCGTGCGGCTGTGTTAGTCAATTAAAGTACAGCAGCAGTACCTTTCTGCAGGGTTGCCCCTATACGCACGACCAACGATGCACAGTCCCGACGATAAGTTGTCACACCCTCAATACCGTCGCCGATATTGCGCGGACCACCTCCGATATTATCGCGTGTAGCTCGCTTCTGGTTCCTCTCGAACTACGCTGCACACCTCCTTCGCGTATCTGTCCACCAAACTTGTCACTAAATTCACCACCTAGTTCGTCTCTGTCCTCTATTAACCTTCTCTAATAACTCTTTAGTATCGCACTTGTCGTTTCACCGTCTTGTACTGAACTCAACTTTAAACTGCCCGGTAGGCGCGCCTTACGCTGTTTATATACCCGGTAGAATTTTCTAGAACCCCTCTATCTATCTCTGTCTCTTCCTTCCCGAACCTTCTGTTCGAGAACTTTCGTTTATACATCTATCCCTTTCTAACATCTATCTATCTCTTTCTTTCGTTTATCGTCTATCTCTTTCTAAATATATCCGTCCTTGTCTTTTCCTTCCAGAAATTTCTAGTTCTTTCTAAAAGTTCTAAAACTGATTTATGCTGCTGGGCAGTCCCACCCTCGGTCGCCACAATATTATAGATTTGTTATTCAAATACCTGTAAGTTTTGCTTTTGCATACGGTGCGTACAAGTGGAAGCTAAGAAGGTGCGCCTTCTGGGAGCTGATGGAGAACGAATGATAGACACATCTATCTTTATTTGAAGAAACATTTTATTTCTTTTCAACGCACTATCAGATGTAGGAAAATCTGGGAATATCCATCCTGTGTAATTTTTTTAAAATATATTTTGAAGTAATTTTAATTTCACTTTTTTTTTCTAAGAACAAGTCATAGTTTAAAATTTTTAGAAGTGAAACATTATAATTTTCGTTAGATTTACTGTTTTTAACACATTATTTATTATGTATCTCTTTGTTCCTTTTTCTCGGTTTCCAAAAAAAGGTTTACTCGAGTCAAAAATATTTCTATGGTCAAACGTTAACTCATTGTCCAACAGCTCTTTGTCCAATTTTATGCAGAAATGAATGTAGATAACAAATTACATTTTAATCAAGATTTAATGGTATAATTATAATATCAGGTAAGAATGGGTGCTATTGTGGCCACAACCGAGACTACTGAGAAGGAGGTGGTGGCTTCAGGTCTCCGCATTGGCTGGTCCACTGACGATATGTCTTTGCATCTTGGTAAGTATTATGTTGGGAGTTTTCTTTGTCTAGAGTTTACAGCCATAGACATAAACAGAGATTTTGTGTAATATTTTCTTAAGTTTTCGTGACTTGTTTACATAAGAAATCTATGTTTTAACGGTTTTAAGCGCGGTAATTTAATTTGACTTGATTGATAGTTTCTTTTATATTTCCTTCCACACATTTTAATATTTTATAAAACTATTAGAGCTTGCCATGTTTGGTGAAGAGTTTCTTGTGCCGCTTTTTGCTCTTTAAGCCACATGTTGCGAAGTCGTGGTAAATTAGATTAGGCTCCCATAGAGTAAATAATAACCATAAACAAAATGAAAACTAAATCATTAAAATGAACAAGTTGGCGGTAAGATAAATAAAACTGTAACAATACTCATTGACACTTGACATATTTGTCTTCCGTGATCACGAGCACTGAAAAGTGGCCTAAACATCGCAATAATAAAAATCAAATTAAATTACCGCACCTAAAAACGTATATTAGAGATTTTGTGGTTTCAACATTTACTAAAATTCAGAGGTCCAGAGTTCCATTCCCGGCATACATGCGATTCTATCCCATGTAAGATATAAGCTGAGTCATGCTAAGGATTTTCCCTGCTACTTAGCTTGCATTAATGTACATTTTGACAAACAATTGCAAATAAATAACTTTACAACAATTTTTAATTTTTATACCTTGTGAACAGTTTTTTTTGGATGAAAATAAGTCTATGCCTATTCCTGACAACATGTATGCAAAATTAAAAACATAACAAATATACTCTCACATTTGCATGCATAACCACATACCTGAGTAAATAAACTATAATAAATGTTTTAACGCTGTGTTTTCTGTGGTCACGAAAAGTTGACGATACGTCGGAATAAAATTCAAATTAAGTACTAAGGAAGTCAAACCTGAAACCTTTGAGCGGATGCCAAATGAAGTGAATGTTGTTTGACAGGCGACGGCGAGCTGAGCTGGGGCTACGAGAGCACCGGCCGAGCGGTGACCAAGGGCGAGTTCAAGGAGTACGGGAAAGCTGTCACCGAGAAGGATGTCATCGGTGCATATGTGGTTAGTATATACAGAATACACAACTGGCAGCTCATTGGTCTTTCACTTGTTTATGAATGAATGAAAACCCTTTATTGTTCACCATAAACTTAAATCTTGACAGTTGATATGGATACATTTGTATTAGAACAATGGGCGGCCTTATTATCGCTTATAGAGATCTCTTCCAGGCAACCCAATAAAATAAAATACAGATATACATACACACACACACACACACACACACACACACACACACACACACACACACACACACACACACACACACACACACACACACACACACATATATATATATATATATATATATATATATATAATTAGATATATGATGATATTATAAATATATATATACATTCAAACAATAGGTACATTGTTTATTTTGATTATTTATTAATTTCTCTTTGCGTGTCTCGACTTTTCCTATTAAAGAGGCCATAATAATGCCTATATTTAAGAACTCACTCAGAAACCATTAATTTTGTTTAATTCATTATGCCTAGCTATTATACTATGAACAAACAAATAAATATGTTTTTATGTATTTAATTTATAAAGTAGTTTAAGTATGTGTATTTTGGTCCTATCTATTGCTTTGCATTACATACAAAGCCAGATTAGTTTAAAATATTCTTTAAGTTAGGTTGCCTGAAAGGGATTAGCTTGAGCGATAAGACTGCCTATTTACATTTGCTATCAACTTAGTTGAACACAGGGATCCTCATCCAACCTCATTTACTACAAGAATAAATCCCTGAAAGCAATGAGGTGTATTTTCTGTGCCCTACTACAAGAAAACACCAGCACTCCAACTACTGCCAGCTTCCACCACTACAAGCAAGAGCAAGTGTACAAAGTGTATACCCCTATCCGCTCCCATTTATCCCTAAAGGCTAGCAAGGCGTTGGCATCGCCCTGGTATTGCAAGCGTCTATAGGCGATGATACCCACTTTCCAAGAGCTGGGCCGTCTGTCTGTTTGCCAGCTTCGCAATAAGAAGGACATGATATTCATACCCCAACAGGATCTGGAGTCGAACCCGTGCAAGATATCGTACACGTTGAACGGCGTCGAATTGGGCACAGCGTTCGAGTTTGACAAGGCTGTTCTCGGGGGCAAGGCCATATTCCCTCATGTGCTCACCAAGAACATCTGCTACAAGATCAACTTGGGATACGACAGGTATTGGTTCATATTCGTTTATTTTGTCAAATTTATTTGTCTCATGGCAGATCAATAAGACACATTTCACTAAACATAATTGGCCTTACTTGGAATCGTTTGTTAAATTTTAAGAAACTGCTCAGCAATTGATTAACGAAAATCTTACCCACAAACTCCTCTTAAGGATAAGAAGTGGTGGTATAGTAACTCATAAATAGCGGACAAAAATAACCAACATTGAGAAGTAGTTTAAGTGACTCTTGAGAGGTAGCAGTCACTTAAACTACAAAATGGCAAGTTTTATTTGAAACATAGGGGCCTAAGAGTCTCTTATTTAAGAGATGGCTAATCCTTTCTTAACGAGATTATTATAAGTAAGGCCCTTCAAATACACATACAACTAGGTTAGGAACGGTCATACAACTAGTGTTCACATTAACCAATGGTTTAATTTTGTTGAAATTAAACTGCACAGCAAGACATTAAAAATTATTTAGAGCATTTTTAAATTTTTTGATTGGAAAATGTGTTTCACATAACAAAACACTTAAAATAAGTAGAGACCTGTTTCATGCAGGATTTAAGTGTTTTAATAAACTAAGTACATGTTATGACATATGAACAAAGTGCCTTCGCCTTAATGGCTATTGTATAAAAATAAGTGTGAATAGAAGAGTTTTGAATATAATACGCTAATTTTAATACGACATTACCTTGAAGTACACCATTTAAAAATATTATTCTTATAAGACACTGCAGTTGTCATGTTTTATTTTGTTGATTCTATGCTAGGTGTTAGAGGGCATTTTCCCGTTTGCATAGTTATCACCCCTGGTCTATAGAGTATGCCGCTATAATAAAGGACCATCCACAAGTTATGTTTTCCTAAATTTCGTGATGTCACATTTCAAAATCTAATATATTTAAGTTGACTAGTGGTCGCCCAGTAGTCGAAATTCGACCATAATTAATTAAAATTATTAGTTTGAACATTATTAAGGTTCCATTGTTAAAGACTATACTTCTATAATCACAGATTTCGCCAAGGCTACAACTGTTGATTTGACTTTAACAATAAACAATAGGGTATATGTGTGTGTCAAATACATGGTAGTGTGTGTAATGGTTTTTTTATGCATAATCAAAAAAAAAATCATTCTGCACTCCTCTATTATAAACCATAAGTGTCCAAAATTTCGTACTTCTGCATCCGCGCGATTTTCGTAGAAAGAGGCACAAAGTTTATGCTTTATGTATTAATATAATGATTACGGAACTGCTTGTTTAATTTAATAATTTCTTGATATAAAATTTCAAATTATCTATCGTCAAACTTGGGAAGGAGTCTCACGACTGTGACTAAGATGGGGGAGGGGTTAAACATCATGAAAGTCGTGTGATGTAACTTGTGGATGTATTCCGTCATCGGTACCCAGGTTCCAGTTCCCTTGTCGAGGCCGGTATCATATTGATACTGACACTTTCCATCAGATGCTTGTCTGCTATTCTCTAAGCCAGTGTTACGCAAAGTATGTACCGCGGCACACTAGCGTACCGTGGTCATTAATTGGTGTGGTGTGCCTTGGAAAAATAAGGTTATGCTGCAATTTAAACTTTAGTTTTGTTTAATATTTTCTTAAGTTTTCGCGACTTGTATACATAATACACTGAAAGCAGCCGAAACGTCGGATAAACCAAAATCCAATAAATTACCGCGCTTAAAACCGTTAAAACGTAGTTTTATTATTTAGCTTTGTTGATTAATAATAAAATTGTTTCGATGTTTAATAAATAAAACTTGATTAATATTACTTAAAAAATGATTTTTATTTGTGGTCTAACTCCAAAAATTTTCGTTTTCCTTCATGTACCTTGAACACAAAAAGTTTGCAGAACAATGCTCTAGGCTATATAAAAAAATCGAAAATAGTTGTTCGTTTAGCAGCGATTAAAATGAGCACAACCCGGAGCATTAAAAGTCAATAGTAGGTTCAATCCTGACCACCTGTGAGGTTTTAATTATTTCACACGACAAAACATGTTGTATGGATGTTACTTTACAGGGACATATAATTGTTTCCGACTTTACTCTTGTTCATTGTGTAATGTACGAGATCGCAAGCGGAAATACATTTTTAAATTAATAGATGTCTAATTTATTTTTTATCAGATACGACTCGCAAGCCAGTATTAAGTAATCATGAATATATTTTAGGCCTTCAAACAAAAGCACTAAAAACAATGAGCTTTCTCATATTTAACTAAATTTTTTATGCGATTTTATTGGCCTCTGTGGCCAAATCCAGAACTATAAGATATAGGGAAAAAATTTCAAACTGATTTTGTAGTAATTTAAGATGTATTAGATTTTTGAAAAGTCAATTGCTATGGTCAGAAATCGAATTGCCTGATATTAAAAAACACCCCGTTTTATTGCACAAAATTATAATGCATTTTGTAAGGATCTGTAAATTCAAAAAATTGACAAACTAGGGGAAAGAATTCGGGTATTTTGGTATTACGCCCAAAGAAAAATTTGCAATTCAGTATTGTGTCCGATATTATACCGGTACATACCGATAAATCCTCTACGTAAGCAGATGGATAGTTGAATAGACGTTTTATAAATATCTTGACTGTTGAATTTATTTATTTTCAAACATAATCCATAGATCAATAAAAACATTTTGAACTAATTAAAATTAATGGTAGTCAACTAGTTCTTAATTTTAACATTTGTTTACATATGCATACAATATACATGCATTTTACATTAATTCATTGTTCTATGTTAGCTATTTGCAGCCAGTTCCAATATATATTTGTAGATAATATTTCACAAAGAGTTTGTCTTTTTTGTAAGCATTTTTAAATTAACCTCAATTTGTTCGTAGGTACAACATGTTGACCAAGACGAAGCTCGTTCGTAAACGTCTGGAGATACCGGTAGAGCAAGTGTTGGAGGAGAAGAGGAAGATCGAAGAGGAACTGCAACGTCAGAAGGACGAAGCTCAGCGGAAGGAGAAAGAGAAGCGGGATAAAGAAAAGAAAGAGCGCGAGGAGAGACAACGTAAGAAGAAAGAGGTTAGTTGCTCTGTTTGAAAAAAAATGTGTTTTCGTATGTTTGTAATGAATAAACGTAAAAACGACTGGACCTATTTCAAAAATTCTTTCAGCATTATAATTCTACATTATCTCTGAGTGACATAGGCTATAATTATCTATGTCTATCCTAAAATTGAAAATAAATTAATGTTCACCCGAGATAACGTGGGATGGAACTGCTAGTAATCAATAAAGAAATAACTTATAGTTTGGTGAAATACAAACCCATAAACTAGATTAAATTGTAAATTTTACTTTTTATAATTCTATTTAATGTAAATATCAACCATTTTGCAAAAAAAAATATTTCTTATAGTTTAGTTTAAATATGATATCACTCCCAGGGAGTTATAATAAATAGTTTTGAAATAATACTATGTTTAACATTTGTACTCTGCTGCAAAAATTGTAAACAACTAGCTATTGATTTTTCACAGCAGAATAGGTCTCTAAGCCCTTTCACTTTATGTATTTGTACACAGTAGTAGTTTAAAAAAAAAACACAACTTAGACAAACTTACGTAGAAGACAAAACAATACAGTTGTTAATACATAAAAATCTGTAAGTGGAATACAATTGTTAATCCATTATTTTTATGAAAACATTCAGGAACGAGAGAAAGCTGAGCGGGAGAAGAAAGAGAAAGAATTGCAAGAGAAACGTGACAAGGGTGAAAATGTGGATGAGGAAATGACGGAGGCGCAGAAGGAAAAGAAACAGGACGCAACCACTGAAGACAAAGATGGGGATGGTGACAAGAAGGAGGCAGAAGAACCTAAGGTAGCCATATTGTTTGTTTGTACAGATAATATAAAAAAAAACTACTTTAAATTTGTAAAATGTTTGTTATTTATTGTTAGGGTAAATGATTTTATAATTTGTTAAAGTTAAGAAAACAGACAGTTCAAAAAATGACTATAGTTATAGTGAAAGTATTAATTTAAAAACTTTATATTCCTCCCCTGGCATATTCGATTTTTTGAGTTAATATCCAATCCATTTAGATGTAGATCAGAGATATTTAAATCTAAACCCATACCTTTTACATTGGTAAACAGGAGAATGGTGCAAAGGAAGATGCTCCAGTCGAGGTTAAGGTTGAACCTATGGACACTGACCAGCCAGAGAAAGTACCACCACCAGTTGACGGAGAAGCAAATAAAGTCAAGGAGGAATCTGGCCAAGGTTAGCTAACACTATAAAAATTTTCTTTATTTAGTGTCTCAAAAAGTATTTGGAGTTTCTAAATCATTTTAGTAAAAATCTGTTAGCAATTTTGTCTTAAGCAGAGTAAAAACGTACAACTTTATCTTGTTATAACAACATATGTTTAAACTCCTAACAATTTTATATAATTCAATGAAAATACATCCTTTAAATTTAACTTATTTATTTGACATAATCTTCTTTGTAGACGACGACGTGCAGGAAGTGACTGAGGATCAAGTCATGAAGGGCCACGTTCTTGACAAGAGAATCAAATTTGTCATCAGGTATGTAATATTTTAAAATGATAACTTTTTATGGGAGGGTAAACCAACCGCTTCGTTACGTAACGCGTTACGGCGCCAGTCTGTGTGGCTTCCCTTTCTCTCACGCATACGGCAGCGGTAGGTTGGCTCCTCCTCTCTCGCTCTAATCCAGCGCTAGCCTTATTTCTTCTAATATACATATTCAAGAATTGTAACTAAGAATAAAATATATTTTATAATCAATAAAAGATTTTTCTTATGCCAAAAGCTAGCATAGTGGCAAAGGGCCCATCTTACGGGAAATGACCACCGCCTCTTATGGACCTTTGCCACCGCGTAGCCTACTTTTAAGAAATTTATAAGTATTATTTTTTGTGTAGATATATAGCTGAAGAAGAGCTGGATGGCACCGAGGCGTGCCTGGTGCCGGGTTACATCTTCATCTCCTTGGGAGACGTCGTCAGTGGGCCAAGGATGCCACCCACCAAGGCCGAATGTGAGGTATGGACAACTGTACACAATAGCGAAACATACATGTGATGCAGGCCTTGGAATCTAGTAGATAGAGATTTGGTTTGTTAAATATAGGTTTCCAACTGCAAACAAACACATGCCTATATTAGAAACAATTGTCATATAGAGAAAGTAATTCTAGCAGAATTAAATGATTAGTGCTGGTTTACACCAAACAAAACAGTTGATTAAAACTGGTTAATTTTAAGCTGGGTTCAAACCTTGCATACATTTACTAGTGATCATCTGCGACTTGGTCTACATTCGTCCTGAAAATTCGCGATATGGTCCACCGTCAACGATGTCTGCCCGCCTTCGGGTTGCGCACACATGCAGGCGACATGATACCATCACTCATTTCCACTTGACAAATATCCTTACGTTTTAACCAATTCAAATGACATCTACATTTATTTATACTGGAGATTGCGCCGCGTGTCAGTCCCTAGCCAGTAGCTTTGTTTTTCTTACACAAAAAGTAGAGCAGATTTTAAGTCTTAAGTATTGAGCTGTCGATCACCGAAAACCGCATTAAAATCGTCCCAGTAGTTTTTACGTGAATCCCAAACAAACATCGTGTTCTCCATCGTTTATACTGTCGTTATTTTCCATTTGTTTTTTTTTTAAATAGCTTCTATGTGCAGACACGCCATGTTTACAATTTATAACATTATAGATGGACTAGCTTCTGGATTTCGTACGCGTGGAAAGTTTTTTAACTATCCCACGGGAACTCTTTAATTTTTCGGGATCAAAAGTATCCTATATCGTATGTTATTGTATCAGGGATACAAGCTACCAGGCTACCACCATACAAAATTTCATTTAAATCGGTCCAGTCGTTTGGGAGACTGACCCGTACAAACAGAGAAACTAAAATTTGAACAAAATCTAAATTAGGTCTATTTCACTTCTTAACCTTTAGCATTTTTTTTAATTGTACAGAAATTCGTCCTCTTCAGTATTATTATATGTATAGATTGAGTTTGTGAAATATGTCAGAATAGAAAAGTGTGGAAGGAAAAGACATATTGTGCCGACCCCAATTAATTGGGATATGGTGAAAGAAAAAGAGAGATATATAGATCGAGAGTAACGTTTGTGATAATTAACATTCATATTGATGATATCAAACATAAGTTTATGGTCAAAAAGACATTACAGTCAAAGAGTTTTTTAAATGTAACCAATAAGTACATAATTATTATAGAGGTAAGTATATGTACTACTTGATAAATGAATTTCAATAATGTTCGAATTAATAATAAAAGGTTTTTAAATACAAACTTTTGAGATCCTGAATATCATGTAGCAGCAGAGTGCTAGCCAAGTAAAACGAGCCTAAACACGACGGGTCTATCTTGTTTAGTACAGGAGTTCCTATGGCCACCTTCCGACTCCATCATCAGATCAGCTCGACGGTACCATATTATTGCATTGTTACGCGATATACATATGCGTGCAAAATTTCAGCTCAATCGGAAACCGGGAAGTTGTCAAATTTAACTTGCAAGATTCCACCCGAACTTACAAACCTTGGTACATTTATTGCAAGTTAAATAAAAGCTTGTAAAATAGAATGAGATTACGGGTGCCGCAATATCTACATGAAACTAAGAATTGAAAACATTTTTGTTTTCAGTGTGTGTTAGTTAGATATTAAAAAATCATAATGATTAAATTCAATGACTTATATCTAAGTTCATAGGACGCGGGTTTTTTGCGTCCATAAATTATGTCATCCTCATCTAATTTTTGAAGTCTATAGTGGAAAACTCGGGAAAAATCATCAATGTAGTAGAGTTTAATTAGGTTCCACGTAATAAAAATTGATATATGACAGCAATGTGAGTCGGTGCCGGTCGATGATCGTCAATGATCAAAATGAAGATATTTTGAAGAAAGGTCACGTGAAAAGCTCTTTAAATAAGCGTTTATGTAAGAAGAGATTAATAACAGTTGATGAAGCGAAAAGTGTTTGTCAGGATCGTGGAGCTGGTGGAAATCCATCGTCTCTGCTTACCCTTACCTACCCCAAAGGGAAATAGGCGTGACAATATGTAAATTATAAAAACTGCTTCGAACAACATTCTTTATTGTCTTCACTGCCACTGTGGTCTTAATTGTTTCCTTAGTTTATGGGATTGCCTGGAAGAGATCGCTTTAAGCGATAAGGCCGCCCTTTGTTCAACATTTACTGTACTTAGTTTTAAGAACGTAGTTTTAATTTTTGTCTGATCCTGCTATCCCTTGCTAGAGGCTTGCAACACCTCGGCTCTGCACCTGGTGTTGCAAACGTCTATGGGCCACCACCATTTTCCTTTAGCTTAAGTGTCTGATGAATAGAACTAGTTCAGAGAGTCGAGTCAGTTGGGTCTTGATCGCAATAAGAAGCATTACGTAGTGAACTCGGAACGAGAATTAACATATATATATCGATTGATTGCTAACGATTTGGACTTACAAAGTTTGACTTGTAGGCAACCTGGCCGACGAGTGCACTTGACAGCAAGTGGTCACCGTCGACCATGGACATCTGTAATAGTAAGCGGAGCCCATAGCATAGCCAACCACGTTGAGACTTTTCTCTGTTTATGGCCTTTTTTGAAGAGCCCTATATTTTTTTTTATGCTGGAGTTCAGCAGACAGACAGGCGGCCCACTTGATGGAATGCCATCGCCATCGCAATTACCATCGCCTATGGACATTTGCAACACCAAAAGTGTCACAAATGCGCTGCTGCTCTCTTAAGGGAGACTGGAACCTGGTCACTAATGCCAGAACACAAATCAAGGTTGTTATGGCGACATACTTTAGACCAGGAGTGGTAGCCATCCAGTCAGGCAAATGCCCTACCATCTGGCAAAACCTGGCAAAATTGCCGTTGCCTTGCTCACATATGGCATAAAGGAGCATTTGATAGAACCGTCGCTATACGTAACAATACATGTATATTTATATGAGTAATGTGTTTAGGTGATACTCATGGTTGGCATGCCTGGCTCTGGCAAAACCTACTGGGCCAAGCAACGTACGCAGGAGTTCCCCGAAAAGAGGTACAACATCCTCTCGACGGGCGCCCTCTTTGACAAGATGAAGGTATGTGCACACCATTCCCATATTCATCACACTATACAGTACACGAAACACTTACTTTCCACGTTGTTAAAACAGGCATTTTTTATTTGTTTTCTAGTTCAGAAACTCCCTCGCATATTAGTCACAATTAACAGAACATGTAAAATGTTGCTTTGTAATTTAGAAATGTAGATTATAAAAGTATTTGTTTTTAAGATTTAATTTTTATTTATGTCAAAACATTTTAACAGTTTTTTTTAGTCTTTTAAATGTGGCATTGTTATGCATCAGGTTGATGGGATAGATAGGTAAATATTTAGTTTTAAATTTTGTTATGTATATATTTTGAAAAATATAACAGTTGCAAAATAATTAAGGTTTGGTAAGGTTTTTTCATTTGATGTATTTGTAAAAAAATTGTATAGTAAATAGGTAGATGAGCTTATGTTCAACTGGAAATGATTTTGGTCGATTGGTCGACCACTCCAATGTGCTCCAGATTAAAGAAGTTTCAAGAAAAGAAAAAAAATGGTTGAACAAGGTATTCAATATCCATCGAAAGTGTAACATTTTATTACAATCTGTTAATTTTTAAGGTCGTAATGGAGAAACAGACATTTAAACAACCTGAATTTCACATTTGTATAGTGTACTGGCATTTGAATTTGTAACCAAGATTTCAGTTATTTTTGGCCAATACTTAAAATCAAAATTTCTAGCAGGGTAATGGATTTTTATGATAAAAATACATGAATTGTGAATATTACCGCAAAACCCGGGATAAGTAATGCCCAATATATAAAGTAACACAGATTTTTTGTCAGAGAATTTGCTAACGATCAGTGGTAATATCACAATGGACTCAGAATTTTTTCAACTTGGTTTCACTTTAAACCACTCCTAAAAAAAATCCTGCGGGATCTCCGAGATTTTAAGTCCGGGAATTTGCTAAGGATCAGGGAAATCGACTCAGTAGTCTTTACGTGAATCCTGAACAAACAGAGAATAACAAAAAAAAAACAAAAGACTACACATTTACAATTTCATTATATTATAGATGACCATCAAATATAGCCTATGTCATTCAGGGATAATGTAGCTTTCCACTGGGGAAAAATTTTCAAAAACGGTTCAGTAATTCAAGAGATTAGTTCCTACAAACAAATTCACAAAATTTACTTTACTAATATTAGGATATATTTGAGTACGTTTAAAATATATGACAGCCGAAAATTTTGCAACCAGAAAAACATTTTGGGTTGCCTATTTTTTTTTGTGCCTACTACTATTGTACTCTTTTAATAAATTAATCAACACGTTATATATGGATTACAAGTGAAAATTTAGGATGGCTTATTTTTTTATTTTAACCGTATAATAACATTATAACGCGTAATTAGCTTTAGAATTAAGCCAGAAAATAATACATGACCGAAGTAGACCGGAGCTGAAACTGCGATCTCGGAGTTAATACTAATAATAATTGTCTTACATTTTTTATTATTTTGATAAGTGTTTTGAATGTGATGCAACAAGTGAGATTTGTTGGTGGATGAATGAGGTTCGTATGTTATGTGTTTTTGTTGTGTGGCCTTCCCTTACATATAATAATCGCACGATACTCAGCGCGTCGTAGCTACTACCGGCGACGAAGATGCGCAAGCGCATCTCTCTCGGTTATCGCCTGCGGTGTGAGTGGACACGCACCGTTCGATTGGCAGTGCGGCTGAATGACCTTCCTAAGTGTCAAGCGTGCATACCGTCTCGATAAATAAAACATATTCTTCATCTTAATATTTGCTCTTTATTCTTCAACAGTGTGATATCGTGAACTCTAATAAAAAAAAACTACTTCAATATTTTTGAGTGTCATGGTGTTCGAGGGCTAAGCCGCCGACGCCGCACCACCCATCACTCTACAGTTGTACTAATAACATTGCTATATTTCAAAGAATTTTACCGTTTAAAAAGAGAGTAACATTAAACAACACAGAAACACTACACACTGTATAATGAAAACTTCTTTTTCAGCTTGAGGTTTGGTCCTAAAGGAGTCTACAAATGTAATAGCATGTTGACACATACTAATTCCTACCTCTGTATTTTTAACAGGAAAGCGCATATATACGCACCATTTATAAAAAAAATACCAAAAAAATTATAGAAATATCTGACCTTTAGCGGTCGAGCGAGTAGTTAAAAAAATGATACCAGTGGATCGTTAGAAGATTGAAGTGCCAATACCAAGTCGAGGCTTGAATTGTGTATTCGCTGTGCCGAAGAGGACGCGACTCAACATGGATTTGCTATCCCTGGTATCAAAAATGATTTTTGTCATTTAGTACTTTAAGTTAGGTGTTAAGTTCGCGGACAGGTGTCGTGGGCGCCCGTAACTGTATGAGTGTGTACGTGTCGATCCAGGTGGACTGTAAACCGTTCCGTTCTACGTACGACGGCCGGTGGGACGCAATGGTCTCCAAGTGCGCTAAGTGCGTGCTTAAGTTGTTGGAAACGGCCACCGGACGCCGGAGGAATTTCATCCTCGATCAGGTGAGACTCTTTCCAATATTCTACCACATATGTTAGATATCCCCCCCATTTGAAACAATTTTTAGTTCATTTTTTATTTCTTGGCCGGCAACACTTATATCAGGAACAATCGAGATCGCCTCCGAATTTCGACGGATGTTTGGCGAAGTTTCGCATTCATTTCTATTACTGGCATGCACCGGTACATTTATAATTATGTATGCTCCGATACTAACGTATCACGCTATATATGTCATCTATATATCACCATACACAAGGTACGTCCTATGTATTAAGTTAATTTTTAAGCCACACACGACCGGCCCGCCCCCGCGGTAAGGCTAGGCTTAAACTGAGATCACTTTTTATTGCAGCCAGGTGGGTAGTTAGAAGCGGGGTCGGCTTCCGGTAACTTTGCCAAACGGTCTTACGAATGTGCGAACAATGTTAACGCGTTTGGGATCTCAATTGAGCTTGTTCTAGGTGTGGTATCGGCGGCGTGTGCCAATCGAAACCGATGTACATGCGAGCCGAATGCGCGTGCGCACGGCCGCCATGTGTCATTTGTCTATAACGAGAATGTTTTGCTCCACATCTGAACAACGTTAACTGCGCCGCGGGACACGACACGCGACGGAACACATGACGAACTCGCAACGGATTGTTGTGCGATTTCGATATCGCCTGGGGGGTGGGCAATGCCAATTGGTCGGGGGCGATCGGCGTACACAGACGAACGTGTACCCGTCGGCTCAGAGGCGCAAGTTGAGGGAATTCGACGGTTACCGGCGCGTCGCCGTCGTGATCGTCACCGACGACGAAACGTACCGCGACAGGCAGAAAAAGCGGGAGGAGGCCGACGGCAAGGAAGTCCCCGACGGGGCGATCGTGGACATGAAAGGTTCGTACCCTACCACGAGTCGCCTAACTACAAAAACGAAATCTCAGTTCCCCCCAACATCCGCCGGCGTTCGCCTTCGCCGCGGCCCCGTCTCTAATCTCGATCTTCCTGCCCCGCAGCTAACTTCAGCCTGCCGGAGAAGTGCGCCTGGATAGACGAAGTGCTGTACCCGGAACTGAACGAGGAGGAGGCCCGCAAGGTGGTCGAAGCCTTCCACAAGGAGGCCAAGGCTGCCGGCGTGACCAAGGAGAAGGAGAAAGAGAAGAGGGAGAGGTCAGCCGGCCGCGATGCGCCGCCTCCGAAGCGGGCCAAGTCCAATGACAAACGGCACGGTAGAGAGGAGCGACCCAGGCCCAGGGAATTTGGAAGGGATCGTGGTGAGTCTAATTTCAGCATCATTCATCTCAATTTCAATTGTTGAAATGACTGCTCTTATAGTTGCGCAAAGCAATGTCTCTGGACATTTAACAAGAACACTGTCTGCAACAATTATAGTATGAGGTGCAGATATCTGTTCCTCGTGGTCATTCACTCCATATATAAGTATATTAACAGAGTGAGGTTTTAGAAACAGCCCAAGGCTAAGGCCTCTCACTGTTGGACTCGGGCTTATCATTTTTTTAGGAAACAGTATACTCGCCAAGGTTTGTTGGCTGGTTTAACACATTGGGTATTTCTGATAAATATCCAAACACTAGCTTACTACATACTGATATTTAAATAAGATTCACGGATACATAAATAAAACAAACTGTTCGCACACATATTTATTACCGGACTAAAATTCAGATAAGAGAATTGTAACTACCTTATATTATATGGTATAAAAAGAGACACATACATTACAATTTCTATTACATTTTCCTTCACTGCTCAATATTACCTTAACGATATGCACATGTGCATCCGACCAAAGTCAGGGTGGGAATCTGAATTTGATCAAATTTCAGTCAGTCAGACATTCTCGTCGCTCCGCCCACACGATTTTATATTCGAGAGATGACAGAGCGAACCAAATAGTGGGGTAATTAATACAATACTACCCTCTAATATTAATATACTTAGCAATATAACTCACCAACAATACAAGAAAGAAAAAGATTTTATTTGAAGAAATAGCGACATACTACACTACTTATAAATCATAGTAAAAAGAAACAAGTTTTAAGAATATGTACGCCGCAACAATTATACAATAATTTATAATCTGATTTTTAATTACTTGGACCAAGATGACAGCTGAAATCTTCCTTTTTTTATGTTGCAAGAATGGAGCACTTTTGTTGTATGGCTCATTCACAAGTGAGTTATTGATTCAACTCACCACCGTGAGTTAAATCATAAGATAACGAACTACATTCCAACAAGAATAGAAACAGCCTTTATTTCTTTTTTCATTTTTTTAATATAATTTTTAACACATTGACAGCTGTCAAATTAGGTTGCCTCCTTGGCACATGCCTTCGCCAGAATATACCATTTAGTGGCAGTCTTTAGCTAACCTTCTCCAATATATTTGGGTGATCATTTTCCCATCATATAATGATATAACAAGAAGTGTTTTAATATCTTTTATTGTGTACAGAAGATCGTTGGGGCAGCGGTGGTGGTGGTGGTGGTGGGGGCGGCGGCGGTGGCCGCTGGGGCCCCATGGGCAGGGGCGGCGGCGGCGGCGGCGGGGGCGGCGGCAGTCGCTGGGGCGGCGGCGGCCGGGAGCGGGGCCCCGTGGGACCCCCGCCGGGCAGGTTCGACAGGCCCTGGGGCCCACCGCCTCCTCAGCCTGGACGGTAAGTCACCATGGATTTCCATTATACACCTAGTTTTAAAGTAAAATACGAAACTGCCGTAACTAATGTTCAACCGACGAATCATTACATTTTTTTTTCCATTTATTATATTTTTTTTTAATTAAACACATTATTTTAAAATATACCTCATTAATATTACCACCTTATCTTATAAAAAAAAAAAAATATTTTCTTAATTAATAGCTAACAGTATTCATACTATAAAGTGTCCACTAGAACTTTTCTTATTGTCTCTGTTAAGGCGAAGACGCTTTGTTCATGTGTTCTTTATGTTTATTCATCATCATCCGAGCGTTAAATCCCGGTTGCGTCCGGAGCGTTCACTCTGACGTTGTTCTTTATGTTTATTATAATGATCAAATTATTCGTTCACAAATTTTCACAATATGAGAAAAAATTTAAATGTTACTTTACCTTAAAAAGGTTAACAAATGACAACTGGTTATGTTATTCCTCAGTGATTTTGGACGGGACCGCGATGGATTCCGCGGTGGTCGCGGCGGCGGTGGAGGCGGTCCGGGAGGTCCCGGGGGCCCCGGACTTAGGGGAGACAGGGGAGGACCCAGAGGTGGAGGCCCGCCCCCCGACCAGAGCCGGTTCAACAACCGAGACAGGCCCCCCAGACCCAACGACAGGCCGGACAAGCCTAGGAGTCAACAAAGTATGTCGTTAAACCTGTTTCTTATATTTTTATTTTTAACCTCCAAGACGGAAGCACCACAAATTTGTGGTCAAATACAGATGATTGAAACGAACGTTGAACTGATGCTTTCTCCCTTTAACTACATAGAATTTGTATTAGAATAAAATAGGTAATAGCTTAGGAGCCAATGATCGGCTACCTGTATGTATTTGACCAGAGCTGAGCTTTTGTACATTGAAGCGCCTATACCTACCATACATGGTACGGGGACTCACTAAGCTCTAAGTGGTGGACGCGACGAGCGCTGAGGTAAGACAGTAGCGATTTTTGACGAATTTTAAATCCATTTGACCAGGACTGACGTTTTGATATTTGAAAATATAGGCTTATTATCATCGGAAAATAAGAATGCCACACCATTATCGCGCGTTTTTACTTTATGGCAGACAATTTTGAATATACTAAAAAAATTTGAAAGTAATTGACCAGATCTGCCATTGATGTTTTGTTTATTATAGTCTTAAAAACTTATATTGATCGCGGCAGACGTCTACTTTGCGTCTACACATCAATAAATAATAAAATCTCAGCTACTACTTAGTCAGATGTATATGTTTTCCGTTCGCTGTTTTACATCAATATAATTTACTTGCGATTTACTTTATCACTGTATTTACAGAAATTAATATTTTTTATACTCTATATACTAAACTTCATTAGTTAGATAAGGAATAATCTTCTAGAACCCATAATTTCGATTTCCTTTTCGTTATTCTTTTATTTACTATTTGTCCCTTTCTAAACATCTATCTCTGTCTTTTACTTTCCGAACTTTTATTCTAGAACTTTCGTTCATCGTCTATCCCTTTCTAAAATGTATCCGTCCTTTTCCTTCCAGAGTTTGCTACCTTTTTCTAAAAATCTTGAACCAACTAGATCGTTCCACCATCACTCACCACAATAACATTAAATTTGGCCCCTTGAAAGCTTGAAGCAGTAAGCCGGTGTCGAGTGTTTGTGTATGTTCAAGTTTTTAAATATAATCCTGAAGTGTAATAAGACATAGGCAAATGATTTGAAGCACTGAATTGAGGCTGTTGTCGCAGTCGGTATGGGCGGAGGCGCCGGCGGCCCCGCGGGCGGCGGCGGGGGAGGCGCGGGCGGCGGCGGCGCCGGCTCGTGGCAGAGGGGCGGCCAGATGAACCAGGGCAGCATGGGCAAGGGCAGTGCCATGGTGCCCGCCAGGCAGAACCCACCCGCGAACCCTCAACGGGGAGGACCGCCCAACCAGAAGGTAAACTAAACTTCTAATCACTTATAGAGCCTGGAAAAGGGCGGAAATAATATATGTATGGCAATATCAAAATTACTACGAAAAACTATTTTGATACTTGGTAGTTAATTAATTATATATGTTGTGTATGTGTGAAAACTAATAAATCAGTATTCACTTTTTAATAATCCATACTAATATATAAAGCGGAAGAGTTTGTTTGTTTGCTTGAACGCGCGAATCTCAGTAGTTACTAGTCTGATTTGAAAAATTCTTTAAGTGTTAGATAGTCCATTAATCGAGGAAGGCTATATACCATCACGCTAAGACCGGTAGGAGCGGAGCGAAAAATGTTTCAAAATCGGTGAATATTTTTTCCTTTTGAGAGCTTCGGCTGCGTATATGGTTAAAGTTTTGCAAAAAGCATGTGTGACCAAATTCTTACCCTATAAAAAATTAAAAAAGAAATGTATCTTTTAAGGTTGGCTCGCTATAACCTTTTTTATGCACCTTAAGGCGCTTAAATTTCATCAGCTTTTTAAACTGTTCAGGATGGGCCGGGCGGCGGAGGCGGTGGTGGCGGCGGCGCGAACGCCAACTCGGGCCAAAACCAGCAGAATCAGCAAGGCTGGAACCAGTGGGCCGGTGGATGGGGAGGCTGGGGCAACTGGAACCAGAACCAGCAAGCACAAGCACAGGCACAGGCACAAGGTAAATAAAAACAAGCAAATTATTATAAAATATGTTAGCAGTCTGCTCAGAGAATGCTGTTGTCTCGCTCCGCTCACCCTCATACCACAATTAATGTTAGTTCTATTAACAACAATGAGTAAATTTATAATATTACAAAACGCTAAACATGTCATATGTGTACTAAAGTAGTCAAGCCATTATAAAAAAATATGTGCTGAGGACACAGTACAAGTGAAACTTCAACGGAATAGTGAAAAAACGAAAGGCAACAGACAGAAGTGGCAATGAATCACAACAAAATTTCAACTTGATGTTTTATGGGCAGGTTTTCAAATTGAACAAGTATATTAACAATCTGCCCATCTATATAGAAGTTACACTTAAAAAAAACAACAACAAATAGACTATATGACTAAATGATGGAGAACACAATGCGTTTTTTTTAGATTCCTTGTTTGTTGTTTGGGTTTCATGTAAAAACTACTGGGCCGTTTTGGCTGATCAACACCAAATTGTTATGACTTAACATCTGCGATACTTTTTATCTTGAGTATCCCGCGGGAATTTCAAGTCGAGGCGTGGACGAAATCGCGGGCATATGTTAGTTTAATAAAAATATTATTATTATTATACATCGATCGGTGAAATGGTATAATGATTATTTATTTATTTATAAAAAATATAAAAATCTAGTACCCGATCCCAGGGCCATCTACTGGTGTCAACCATTCGGGAACCCACTCAAAGACACAAACAAAATCACCAAAATCGGTCCAGGTGATTAGGAGGATTCTAGAACCCGATCTCAGCGCCACCTATCGGTTCCAACGGGATAAAAAGTATCCTATATCCGTCTCCTGGTTCTAAGCTACCTCCCTACCAATTTTCAGCCAAATTGGTACAGCCGTTCTTGAGTTATAAATAGTGTAACACGACTTTCGCTTATATATATAGATTTATGCTACGTGTGCAAATACATAATTAATGTGCGCTGGTCCCCCTTACTATCGACAATACAAATGCGTACATACTACATATCCTTTAAATAATTTTTTTTATTTTTATTTTTTATTGCTTGAGTTCAGCAGACAAGCAGACGGCCCATTGATGGAAAGCGGTTACCATCGCCTATGGACATTTGCAACACCAAAGGTGCTACAAATGCGCTGCTGCTCTCTTAAGGGAGACTGGAACCTGGTCATTAATGCTGAACACAAATCAAATTTGTTATGGCGGCATACTCTAAACCAGTCTGGCGGGCGCTACCACCTGGCTGTGGGTAGTTTTGTCGCCTCTTACAAGAGGTCGCCCGGCCGCAGGAAGTTGTATTCTTTCTCTGTGCCTGCACGGATAAAGAAAACGGAAATTTTTTTATTACATAAAATATTTTTTTTTGTACAAACTACTCTTACATAGTACAACTGTATGTATATGTTTCAGGTTGGGGCAACTGGGGTAACTGGGGCAATTGGGGTGCGGGCGGCGCCGGCGGTGGCGCGGCGGGCGCGGGCGGCGCCGGCGCCGCGGCGGGCGCGCAGGGCAAGCAGCAGTGGCCCTCCAACTACACGCCGCAGCAGTGGTACCAGTGGCAGCAGTGGCAGCAGCAGCAGCAGGCGTGGCCCGGGGTCGGTACACTTCCAAGCATTCATCTTACTTTTCACAGCTCGATGACGGATCGATTAGTAATGTCATAATGTGTTACCGATTCGATTCCTTATATAAATCGACTTCGTCTTCTTATAATATATAAAAATGAATGTGTTTGTCTGTATTATTCCCGCAAATTGCTATTATGGCTGGTCGCCATTTTTGGCGTACATATCGAGTTGCGGATGACGTCACGTGAGTGTTAATTTGACTAGGTTCCAGCGCATTAGCAATTTGCGGGGATAATATGTCCTATATAGAATCGTAAACTATACATTTGATCATGTGATAATCTATAGCAAAGTTGGAATGCTTTGGAATTATTATAGAGTTTATTAGAACTATACAAACACGTATAATACAGGTACAAATATAACCGAACACAACAAATGCAAACGTAATGCAGAAGGTCGTAATTCAATAAAATGCGCAAAGTCCGTCACTAATAGATTACAGAATGTACACACGTCTCGCCTTGATCGTGGTTCTCGCTCGACTGCCCCTCCCTCGATCAAGCCATTGTTTTATACTACACAAATGCAATGTGCCCGTATCGTAATCCGAAGCACCTGGCTAATGAATCAGCCATAAATGAGTACAATAAAACAATGGTCTGTTCGCTAGAAACGTATGCCAATAAATAAGTAAACAAAAGAAGACGACTATAAAAGAATTACAATTAGTTCAAATGCCGACAGCTAATAAAATGTGTTTTAATTTTGAGATATGCAGGTGGATTTTGTTTTTGTCGGGACCTGAGTTGTAACATTATTGACATATCGATTCATAAATGTTAATCACAATGATATCTCTACACAGAGTTAGCAAAACAATAAAATATCTGTTATTTATGTAGCCTTAAGGCTTAAAATCAGTTTTAGTGGTTTTATATATACACATTACATATACATTAGTACATTTCTAAAGTTAAATCACACTTTGTTACTATCAAAATTACCAGATCATTGTCGTGAAAGTGCCATTATTAAGTAAAAACCTTTTTTCTACAATCAATAACAGTTTTAGTTATTATTATAAGTCATCAATATTATATTCTTAAACACATCACGATTATAGTCATAATAACAAAAGTGCCATGTATCTATACTTGGGTACAGATGATGACAACTTCCATCTTTTTCGAATCGTTATATCTCAAAAACAGTGGCTCTTAGGAAAAAAGTATTAGATTTTTTTTATAGATAATTATCTGATCTACAATTTTTGTCTGGGCTAATTTTATGATAAAACTTGCGATTGCCGAAAATCGCAAAAAACCCGTTTTTGTGAACTTTGACCCTAAGTAAAAATTATTTTGAACAATAATAATTCTACTAATTTTTAGCTGTGTGCGAATTTTTGTACCCTCCCGATGTCTAAATTCACCAGGCTATTATGCATTTTGTTTTAATTTCAGTATCAACAAAGTGGTCAGTCGGCGGGCAATACACAACAGGATGCCCAGGCGTGGGCCCAGTATTACCAGGTCAGTAATAATAACTATTTACATACTGGTTTTCGTCCTTACAAACCTGCAACGAAAGTATGCGTGCCCAAAATATTGCCATTGATCGCGATAGTCTGGTTATTTTTTGGCCCCTGCTTGGACATATTAATGTCCTTTGGTTCCGGCATTATTGACCAGGTTCCAGTCTTAAGAGAGCAGCAGCGCATTTGTAGCACCTTTGGTGTTGCAAATGTCCATAGGCGATGGTAACCGCTTTCCATCAAGTGAGCCGTCTGCCTGTCTGCTGAACTCCTGCAATAAAAAAAATAAGAAAAGATTTAAATTTCATTAAAATAATTCAATATTCTTGTCTTTTCCAGTTTTTAGCATTTCAATATTTGACGAAAACAGCTTTATTTATGAGTAAATAAGTATTGTGTTTAGTCTATAACCAGTTGTAGTAAAATGCCACATCAAAACAATACTTGAGGTGTGTAAGAATAAGCCCGAATGGCGCTCTGTTGTTCGTGCCTACCCCGCAAGGGACCTGGCGTGAAGTTATGTATGTATGTAAAACAATACTTTATGTTGCCAAAAATTAATGATCAACAAAATTAAAGGTGGTTTATTTATTTTAGGTAGTAATAGCTTGTTAAGATTTGCTGATCATTAACTAAGTCTATTTCGTATTAAATACAATTTTGAAGGACAAAAAAAGACTAAAACAGCTAGAACCATTGTAATTTTACTCCCTTTGGTGTGATTCGTTTTCTTTGTGTTTAGTATATGTTTATTTTATTTTATTAAGGATCACCAACAGTTTTGTACATTTGATCAGTTACTAGACTAATGACTAAGGTTTACAATACGATGTAAAAACTAATTATAGCTTGCGTTTATGGTGTTCAAAGTATGGTTGAATGAAGTATGAATTTTTTTAAATATATTTTTTTTCAGTTCAGCAGGCAGGCATACGGCCCACTTGATGGAAAGTGGTTACCATGGCCTATAGACATTTGCAACACCAAAAGTGCTACAAATGCGCTGCTGTCCTCTCAATGGAGACTGCGCTAATGCCGGAACACAACTCAAACTTGTTATGGTGACATACTTTAGACCAGGGGTGGTGGCCATCCATTCGGGCAAATGGCACCTGGCAAAAATATTATTTGTTGCTTTCAAATAAATGTTGTTGAAAAAAAGAAATGAGATTATCACTTTCGATGAATGCATGTTTATACATATATTCGAATTTTGTTAACTCTTTCAGAACTACGGCGGCGGCAACACCGGTAGCACTGCGGTTGAGAAGAAGTGACATAAGGACGACGCCCGCTCAAAATGAAAGCCTAGTTCGTAGGAAAGTGCATCGGAACTATGGTTGATTAATTTTAAGTTATCCAATTAAGTTTTATTTTAACACACTATGTCACCGCAGATTTAAGTCAAATACGAACTACGAGGAAGATAAGGTTTCAGTGTAATTTGTATTTTTGAATACCCTTTTTGTTAACAATTTTTAATTTGACACTTCTCTTCAGTTAGCTACAGTTTTACACAACATATAATTCCCTGCAGTTTTCGTTTGCGCAGTTAAGGCAGAGTGTTGCTTGCTGTGCATTGTTAGCTCTGTTCCGCTTACACGATTCGTACACTGTCGCGCGCTATTAATATTGGTCTACTATGCAGATACATGAGGAATTATTTTTTGTGTCAAACTGTACAAATATGTGATTTTTTTAAGTCATTAAATTTCTTCCGCGGTCTGAGGAATTGTCCATAGGCGACGTGTAACCACTTTCCATCAGGTGGGTTTATTCGACTGTCTGTTGTGTTTCAGCAATAAAAGAGTATGGTGAATTAATTTAAGATCCTGTGTGGTATTTATTAAAAACAATATTAAATATATGCATTGAAACAAGTCGAGGGTGGATGGAAAAAACTTGGGACACTGATTTACCTAAGGGTTGGAAGCCTGCTATATCTTTCTATTTATTCTCTCGCTTTATCATTGGTAGAAATTTGAAATGACAATATGGAGTTTATCAAACTTAAACCAGTTGTAAGGCAAACGAACGATTAGTGAGATATGGAATGAAATCAACTACTAGAATAGTTTTTAAATATAAAAAAAATATTATACACAGAACTAAGTTATCGAATATATAATATTGACCATCAAAAGTTAATAGGTTAAACCAAAAGATTTTGTTTTTGTTGTCACACACTATACTGGGAACATTTTTTTTAATGAAAATGTCGGTTGAATTAGTTTATTAATATTATCGTATAATATAAGCGGGTAATTAGTATTTCATATATAGGATTGGATTGACAAAGTTACATTTTGTAACAGTGTGATTGAGTGAATATAAAGTTAGGTGTACAAAGTGTAGTTAAGTGCTGTGGTTCAGAATGTCTACTGATGATTATTTTTAATTATAATGAAATTTATTAATTAAGGAGTGATATTGTTTTATTTCTTTCCCTATCCTTTGCTATAGGTGAGTAATAGCAATCTTATATTACTAGATGGCTCCACTGGTATTCTCAGTTTTAATTCTTTTTTAAATAAACAATCAAATTGGTTACAAATTGTAATAGTTATTTTGCCAGTTCGGTAATATTATCGAACAGAGTTTATGACAAAATTGAGGTAATAAAAATATTAGTCCACAATTTATACGACTGGAAATAATTTCACACATTGCTAGTAGTTTTCCTTCATTGTCAACAGATGGAAATTGTAATAAAAAAATATAGTAAATAAATAAAACAAAGTATACATGTAGGGCGGCTCTATAACCCACGCGTGGGCATGCCACTGGGGATTATTCTGGTTTTTTATATATATTGGAGCGATGATTTACGTACCTTATACGAAGCAAGCATCGGAAAATGCAGTCTCTTCTAGAATTCAAACCCATTCTGTTTAAACAAATGCTAGTTTAGGTACTAATAACAATAATAATTATTTATTTAGTTAAGTAAATTACAATATTTTTACTCTAGGTACTTGAGACTATAAGTTGTCGGTTTGTCCCAAAACTAGGAAAGGCCTGTATTTTGTGAGGCACATTCGGCCATTACAATGTTCTCATTTTATTTTTATTGTATTGATTGGGTGAGTTGAGCTTATTAATTCATATAATAATAAACTGTTTTTTAATAGTTTAAGGGTGACAATAAAAACAACTTATTGAAAACTTTTTACACAGTTTATTCTTTTCGAAAACTTATATAACCATTGCCAAATATATTCTCTGACAACATGAAAAAACCGTTTTATACCACCGCGACGGATTCGCAACCATAAGGAATCTATTACATTAGTCGTATTAACAGTGTTTATAATATTTAATACCTACATTACTTCGTTACTTTACCTTGTTATGATAAAAATAGAGATTTCATCGTCTCACACCCGACATTGACACTTTCAAGGAATATGCAATGTGCAAGGCTTTTATCCTACTCAAAAATTAAGTTACTAAAAAATTGGTTCAACACATTTCGGAAAGAACCTTATTTGTAAAACCAAATATTTCCAAACTAGGGATGGCTCTGTCTTGCTCTATGGTTGGTTTATAAGAACTGTAGAAACCAGTAAATGTTTAATCATGAAAAATTTATTTCAAAGTAAATAGAGGTACGGCAAGTAATATACAAGGGAGAAGTATCCCAGCCTATTTAATAAACGAAATTCTTAATTTTCCTACCATCTACATTTCATGTGTGCATGTACACACGTAAACGACGGTTACGGCAAAATAATCGCTGTCTAGGCATATAGTTTTAGATCTTAACCAAGTTTTCAGCGGGAACTGAAAGGAGATGTTGTGCTGTGCGGTTTTATTTTCTAAAAATGTATAAAATTACTCTAAAATGAACAGTAGTTTTAGAATATTAATAATTTTTGAGCAGTAATTATGTGTGTTAGTGAGAAATGTGAACTGTACCAAATGTCAAATGTGGTCTTTCGAGTTGTCACAATTGATGCCATGCAACGGAGTTCTTCCGTTGAATGGCATCAATTTATAAACTACAGTTCAGCTGAGCTATACATAGGCTTAAGAAAATGAAGAAACTATATTGTAATCCAAGATCTGGCTTAAAGGCCTAGCTGCCAAGCTATAAACCTAAATATATAATAATAAATTTGACCTTAACCATCGGTTAAATGTCTATGCATAGCAGCTTTTAACATAGTTTTTATTTGAATAGTAGGCAAGTGTACTTATTAGATAAATAATTAATCTGTCATTTTACCACAGATGTTTTTGGAATCTAGATATCAAAAACATGTTGGTTTACGACAGACAGAAAAGCCTTGCACATCAAACCGCGGACATACGATTCAAAAGTATACAAATCGATATTTAAATCTAAAATACATAGCAAAATATATCTGAAATAGTACATAAAACACCCATACACAAAACATTCTTATTACTATTAAATAAATGCAAACCTTACATTTTTATAAAAACTACAATAAAATTTGACTTTGGTAATTAAAGGTTACATAAATAAATTAACACCAAAATTTTATTTAAAATCTTATACAAAAACTTTTAGTCTGTTGCAAGTTTTATACAACTTTATCATACAGGCTAAGTTTACGCCCTAGAAGCTGGGTGATTGATGATGAAAAATAACATAGCTTAATTTATTGAAGAAAACTTGGAACAAACTTTACTTATCTAAATTGCTTATTTTACACAAAAATATTTTTTTTTAATAGGGCTGACACGTGACCCGAGTTTATTTTACCGTCGAAAATAACACTTCAATAATGGCAGTATTTTATAAACCTGTGAATTCTTAATATACCAGTTAATAAATATAAAACTTAAATTTTAAAGACGTCAATTTGATTTTCGTGTTAAACTAACGATTCAGTCATTTTATCAATCGTAGTGTATTTTCAATTATGTCTACTGTACATGAAAACACTACAAAACATTAATAAAAAAAAGACTTTACAGCTATGAAACTTGGAGGATTGGTTACAGTTTGTCATAATTAGATATGCTAACGCATAATATACTTGGTGCGCTTTTATTAAGTTGATAAAGAAGATCTCAATTTGTTTTGACTATCAAATACCCATTCTTTCATTCAACATTGTTTAGTAAAGACTTTTTGCTCATATTTTGGCTTAAAGACCTGGTTACCAAGCCATGAACATATAAAAAAAGTGACTGATGTCCGTGTCAGCCCTAATAGAAAATGGCGCTGTCATTATTCAAGAAAACTATCGAAAATAGGAATGCTGAGAAGCTGCTGAATTATGTTATTGTCATGTTAGAGCGAGAGACTTAAATTACTTTAGGTTACATTATTGTTATTTAATGCCGAATTTACACTCCATATGTAAATAAAATGAAGTTATACTTGAATTATCTGGCAGATTCGTACTAGTATCATAGCTGTTAAACCCTCAAAGTTCATCCAATCATCAACTGACTTATGTCTAATTTACCTATTTACAATACTTTCGCATTTAATCTGCCAAAATTTTGTGGAGAAAGAAATATTGAAACTGTCCATATATTCACTAATGACAATAACCACCGTTCATTTGCCTTACTATCGGTTAAAATTTAACATAAGCTCCATACAAGTAACGTCGAAATTCACCGATGGCAACGCAAGTGAATGAATAAATATCAGAGGAACCGGAATAAATATTGCACTCAATTCCTTAAAATACTTTAAAACTTCAATTGAAGTGTAAATTGGCATCATAATGTATAATTATGTTTCGCCAGTTAACTATCAAGACATAACATTTTTTGACCAACTGTTATTTGTGACCGATTTTCCAGAGGTTGGAAACCGGTAAAAAAAATTGAACCGATTACAACCTAAGTACATTCAAACTATTCGGTCGGAACCGAACCGGTATTCGGAGATTTAACATCAATTAAACGGTTTTGGCAACAAAAGTTCGTTAAACAGGTTCTGTTGAATTAACCGGTTTTGAACGGTTTTTGCCGTACACCTTATACGCACCCCGTGTTACAGCAAGTTCATTCGCACACAGACACATGTTTATATTAGAAACAGTCGTCATAGAGTGTTGCCTCATTGGTGTAAAACCTATTTTTCTTATACAGGGTGGCGCAATAGAACGTGCATATTGCATCATCTTTTTTCGCGGGGTAGAAAGTGCGCGGGCGGGGGGAGCCTGCATCGTTGAGTAGGCGAGCTCATGGAGTTTTAGTCACTATGAGTCACTTCGACGGGAAGCGTCGCGCATTTTGCGTGCGCGCATTTTACGAGAACTCTCGTTCATACATCGTTACTAGGCGTTTATATTGTTCTGAATATGGACTACGACAAATTAGTGAAGCTCCGAGTGCTAATTTAATTAAAATATGGGTACAGCGTTTTGAAGAGACTGGTTCAACGTTTAAACCACAAGCAAAAGGTCGTCCAAGAACATCTAGGACCGACGACAATATTGAGAGAGTTATGTAGTCTGTACGAGGAGATCCACAAATGTCTACTCGCAAGAGATCGTCTGTCTTACACTTATCGCAACGAAGTTTGCAACGAATTTTAAACTTGGATCTTAAACTGCATCCTTACAAGCTGCAGTTAACACAAGAATTGAAAGAGTCTGACTTCGGAGCAAGGCTCGCATTTGCTAATGAAATGCTTAATCCATTTTCCAATTTTGACAATATCCTTTTCTCAGATGAGGCCCACTTCCATATCAATGGGTTCGTAAACCGTCAAAATTGTCGTTACTGGAACAGTGAGAATCCCAAACTCAAGCACCAGAAACCACTGCATAGTCCTAAAGTGACAGTATGGGCAGCAATCTCTGGTAGAGGAATAATTGGACCGTTTTTCTTTGAAAATGCGCGGGGGCAAAACGTCACTGTTAATACCGAACGCTATGTTGCGATGTTGGAAAGTTTTTTGGCTCCAGAGCTTGAAAATTCAAGAATAGTGAATTCTAGGACTTGGTTTCAACAAGACGGAGCTACCTGTCACACATCAAATGACTCCATGGCGGTTGTGAAACAGATGTTCCCTGGCAGACTGATTTCGAAAAGAGGTGATATCCCATGGCCCCCACGTAGTCCAGACGTGACGCCTCTTGACTTTTTTTTGTGGGGATACCTCAAGAACAAAGTCTACAGCAATAATCCGAAAAACATCGATCAGCTCAAGGAGAATATCCGTGGTGAAATGGCAGCAATTACACCAGCATTACTGAAGAAAGTTTTCAATAACTTCCGTTTGCGATTAGAGGAGTGTCGTCGTAGAGAGGGTCATCACTTAGACGATGTTATTTTTAAAAAATAAACTTCAGTTATTTCTTAATAATACCTCAGTTTTATTTTAACTATACCTTTTGTATTTATTTTTTAATAAATATTTTAAATATGCACGTTCTATTGCGCCACCCTGTAGAATTGAATTTTGAATGTGATTTTTATTTTTTATGTCAAACTGTTTTTTGTCGAGCGAAAATTATTGACAGATACACACGTATTAAATATACATTATTGTTTATTACGAATTAACTATTGGAATAAGACGAATCGCAGGATATTTCTATTAAAAATTCAACGACCACAACAAAGAGAAAGTAATTCTTGCGGAATGAAGCGGTTAATGTATCTATCTTTACATAACACTCTTTTAACGTTTACTCTCCGAACCAAATAGTTGAATAAAACCGGTTATAACCGATTATAAGCGGTTAATTGTAAACCGGTTCCAAGCCTAGGATCTCCACATAAAATTCTAGCTCAGATAATAGAAAATTTAATCATGTTTTTGTACGCCCCATATTTGAGTTAGGTTTTGATACTTAACCATTGATTTGCTATTTATCATTAATAGTGTACCGTACATTTTATAGGTAGATAAGAGTAAAGAAGATAATTTTAGAGAGGCAATTAAAATGAGTACGAAATATAGCGTTAGAGAAAAGATAGATAAAGAAATAATAATATTTAATTTAAAAATACATAGTTTTCCATTAAATCAAAAATGGCAAATTTTCATATGGCTTTAAAATTTTCACATAATTTTGATAATAGAAAATTGTTAAGAATTATTATAACGTTTACTTTGAATAAATAATGCCCCCTGCTTCGCCTGCGTTTATGTCGGTTTAATTGTCTTCACAGAATGAAACTTACTTATGGTATTCAATTAATTACCGATACTAGGAGTCCCGACAGGCATTGTCCTGCCCTAAAAAAGTAAAAATCTAGAACCCGATTGTACTGCCACCTACCGGGTCTAATTATGAATCTAAACCGTCCAGGTCCGTCCAACTCACACACAAAAATAAAATCATCAAAATCGGTCCAGGAGGAGATTAGGAGGATTCTAGAACCCGATCCCAGCGCCACCTACCGATTCCAATTGTGAAAGAAAGGGTGGTACTTAAAGTAGGCCTCATCTATTTGATGCTTTTGTAACTTAGTTGACAGTAGAACCCATACTTACCGACTTATCGATTAAAAAAAAGATTATAAATTAAAATGAAACCTAACTTAAGATGGAACAAGTGCAGGAAAATTTTAAATAATCATCAAAATCGGTTGAGTAGTTTCGAAGTGCATCGCGGTCAAACAGCGTGACAGAGAATTATCTTAATATATATAAATTACGTGTCACGTTGTTTGTCCGCGATGGACTCCTAAACTACTTAACCGATTTTAATCAAATTTGCACACCGTATGCAGTTTGACCCAACTTGAAAGTTTTTATCTCACAATTAGATCCAGTAGGGCTCTGCAATCGGGTTCTAATTTTGGTTTTTAAGGCAGGACAACGTCTGCCGGGACATCTAGTTATATATATAGATTTATCCTATGTGTAATAATATTGTCTAACGTAATTAAAAAGCTCGCATCTCAAATAACGGGTTAAATCCTTGGCTACATCTACGTCACACAGTCACTAAGAATGACATAATATCCCAAGTGTAGCAGAGACATAACGCTGACGGAGAGGAAGATATGTTGGTTGTTTCTTTGTAGATTGGATAATCCTTAATAATCGAATTGTTTTTTTTTTACAAAGAAACTGTCGCTCTTTTTGTAAACTTTTCATGTTATTCTTGATCGATTTCAAAAGATAGGATTACAATTATATTTAAAATAAACAGAAATCTAGATATTAAAACATTATAAGTAATATATATTCTTTACAATACGTAAACTACATTAAACTGTAATAGTATTTTATAATCCTAATCAACGATTAAACTCTCCATTTTACATAATTATATGCCAGATAAATCTAATTCGGTTATTGTATTGTGTCAAGCAAAAATTCACAATAATATAAAAATAATTCATATGAAAAAAAAGACTCAAAGAAGACTGAAATGATAACATACAATATTTTTTACTTCTCGGGTTATAAAATATTATAATAAGTTTGCACAATACAATAACCTTTCAATAATAGTAGGTAAATCTCAGAACAATAACTAAATTAAAAAACTGGCTAAAACAAAAACTGAGTAACAGCTCTTTTATTGATATAAAGTAATACATAAGTTAGAGTGAAACAGAATTACGTCTTGTTTCTATTGTTTCGAATGAGTCACAGTTATAAAATGACTCGTTCTAAATTGTCCATGATCTTTGTTTCTAAAATAAAACACCTTAATATGGTAAAATAATAATGTCGTATCACTGTCTCTTTTTACACAAGCGACAACCCTATAAACGACGAATGTAGAACCGTATACCCATCTCTTTCCAACACACTTGTAATACCATACGTGAAAACAGTTCGCATATATGTATCTTGTAACTATTTTAATACGGTTTCTATTGTTTTAGTCATTATTCTGAGAGGTAAATCTACACTTAAATTTACAAGTAAAAACGTCATTATAATTTGAAACACTGAGGTGAAGAGTGGCACATTATTGTGGGTAGTTTCATACTTAATTAAAGAAAGACGTGTATTTCAATAAGTTTTGACCGAAAGTCGTTTTTCTAACTAATAATCGTTTTCAATGACTCGCAACTGTTTATCCTTCAACCCATGTGCAGTCCGTAATTTCGATCACACACATTTTGGTCCTTCGAGCCGGATCTAAACCACCTACTTATGCGTGGATATTTTTAAAGAATTTGGAGTCTGTATTTATTCTCGATACAGGCTCGCGCCAAGTCTATTCACAGCCGTCTTACAAATATCTTACGAGAGTATGAGAGGGGATACAGAACAGATAATTGTTAAGAAACATGTACGTACTGCGGCCATCGTTTGCCACATGATCTTATTAACTGTAATTAAAGAATATAATCGACATTAAACATTACCGGTTTTATTCATAGAGTTCGAGTAAGTTTAAATGCTTCTTTATGGTTCTTAAAGAAGCTTACAAACTTATTCTAACTCTCTATGAATAAGACCGTAATTTCCAAGTCTTGACCGATACAATGTCTAGTTAAATTTAATAACGGGTAAGCCCCTAATGCAGTAACATTAAACATTCGTACTTAAAATACATAGAGCTCGAGTAATGATAACGATTATCAATGAGTAATTTAAAGTTCTATGAAAGTAAAACGGCCATTACAGAATCGTTTTACGTGACTGTCAAATGTTAAAGTGACAGAACTCTATGCCATACTTCGCGTCTATCAATCATCTAGACACACGTCATACTGGCAATAATGGCCGTTTTAAAGCTAGACACCGTGCCGTAAAACAAGTCCCACGGATAACCAAGGAACTAAAAATGGCTGCTCCGCAGGTTGGTTAATTATAGTTGGGGAGCCCAAGATGCTAAATGTGGAGTTACACAAGCGTCGCGGGGACCTTTTGGAATGTGAAGATTAGATGCTAAAAAGAAAAAGGTTATATGAAAAAGGCATACACCTTTTCACTGATGGGGGGAGCGAGTACAGGTTAAAAAAATAAATAGTCGCACAGAAATACTCAAGCGCCTCACATGTTGTTGAATGTTCAGTAAACCCTAAAGGAACCTAATAACTATTCAAAAGTTAATAAGCTATTCAAAAGACTGACGATTTGGAAGCGACCAAAAGTCATGGCTGATTTTTTTAAACGCATAAAAAAGTAACATTGAAATACTCGAGGGCGTCAGATTAATATACAGACGGTTCTTGATGTCCTTGTCGTACTGACCCATAATCTTTACGTGGAGATATATCCTTAATCTGACGGTTAAAAAAAAATAGAATCAAAATACCCCCTTCCTATATGAATGGTTCAGATATGGTGAGGTTACATAGTAGGGTGCAAGGTTTCTCCCCTATGTTATTCTGCCACGCTCGAACAAATCCCAAAATCCCCGCTTGGCCTCCCCTACTATTACCTATATTGATTTTCGGATCAGCGGATAACTACTCTGGCAGAATATATATGGCGATTGCAGCGCGGCGTCTGCGTGACTTTTTTGTGGCATCTAGTATATCGCTGTTATGAATACACAAGTCACGTTTGTAAACTATATTTCTAAGAAACCTAAATTTATCAAATTCAAACATTTTGTTACACATTTGCCTTTTGAAATACGTCTTTTTAGACTTTTTGGCGCATTGTCAAAAAAAAGGAAAACAACATAAGCGATGTTGTTTTGTACTCTTACGAACGTTCTAAAAGCCTGTACATTATTTTATATGTAGAATAAGGATTAATCTGTGCTAAGTATATTCTAAAAGTTAAATTTTGATTATATATAGTCCTAAATTTAAACTTTAATTTTGACAAGTAAATAACCAATGGCACTTTATGAATAGATTAATAGGGTTGTAGTATAGAAGAAGAGAAAATGACAATCGCCTAGTTCAAAAAAAATCTATATTTTCAAAGATGCGCCACAAGGCTGGCTTCTTTTGCGTGTTGATATACAAAAACACCGCTAGTCTCAGCCAACATTATATTATTTAAAAAAATATACCGTCTACACAATTTCAGTGAAAAAATTGTACTTAATTTTACAATTTCTGTGTTGACCGACTTGTTTAAAAAATATGTTTTAAATAATATATTGTTTGAAAATTTAGTAATGTTTGAAGATTTATGGCTTTTGGAAAATCACATTTTACACTAGTCAAATTGTCATTTAGTGTTTTTCTTCCTTGCGTTTACGTGTAAATAAACTTACGTTAAAACTGGCGTATTTACGGTAAATTTGACTACAACCCTTGAAAACACCTTAAGTTTAGACAAAACATTCACGCGATAATATTATAGTTCAATAAATAAGATCACGTTTGGAACTTTTAACAGCTTTAATGGCAGTTAGAAAAATCTCTAATCCTACGCATTTTATGACCAATTACATGTGATTTAAAAAAATTAAGATAATATGTCAGTTTTGCATAATAAATCATGTCGATTATATATTTTTTAATTGTAATGATATATATACATTATATTACGTGTCAAGAAATGCCAAAAAATTCTTAGACAAATTTAGATTTGCTATTATCCAAAAAATATAAAATAATAGGATAGGATAATAGCTCGTCTAGGTTTATCTTAACCTATTTCTTTTTGTGGCTTTGACTAAGTTGTCTTAAGAAATGATTATTAATTCTCACACTTAACACCATTTACTATGTAAACCGACAACGTTTAAAACCTTATACTATACTGATTTAAGGACTACATAGCATGGGCGTGGCGTATGTATAGCTTCTGATTATTTTTAATACACGAGCCTGACTTAAGAGTATATCCCTAAACCAGCTTAGTGTAGTAACTAGTATTAACCGCTTCAGCCTTAAGCATTTAACCCACGCCTATATAGTTAATATAATAAAGCCTCGTATTCATGGTAAACATTTGTTCAGCAACATGGTTGCATAAACATGTTGCCGAGTTGCTGTCAACATATTGCGGCCAACATTTGTGTTGCGGAGTTGATCACGCCATGTTGACAGAGTTGACGCCCGGCGAGCGAAAACATCAGTTTATCAACAAAGGTTGACGTGTGTGGACGTGTTTGCAACTGTTTATAAACATGGCGGTAGTATGAAGCAACGATAAAATTATGCAATTAATAGAATTATTTCAATCAAAAGCGATACTATGGGATTCTTGACGGACCAATAATTTCTAGAAGATGTTCGAAATTACTTTTCGACATTCTCGTAAATTTACTAAATGATCCATCTGACATTCGGAGGTCACTCATCAAATTTTCTCTTTGCAGGAGATAGTTTCGCACGCACCATCTTTTTCTCTTTTTTTTATTAGAAATCTTGTACATCAGATACAGAGAACACAACAACACTACTTACTCGGGCGACATTTTAACGCAGACTGGCGTTTGTGGACAACCCATATTGATTTAAACAAAGTTTCCAGCAGCATTCTCGCTGTTCATCAACAACGTTGATCAAATGTTGCTAAACAAATGTTTACCATGAATACGAGGCTTAATTCATTATTTAATTAATAAAAATTGAAAATAAATTCAAACAATTTTATATAATTTAAGTCAAGCTTTTCAAAGTTAATACCACAAACGCGATAAACAACATCATCTAATATGAAAACTCAAACGGACGGACTACTGTTACTACGTATATTTATATTAACACGATTAACATGCTATTAACGATTTGCTTACATTTTGAACCGATTTCATATTTCAGGTCTCTTCACGTATCGTTTTTAGCAAACGGTGCTGTAAATTTTGGTCATCTGGTACAAATGCGAGTGTAAATGTTTAAAACTCGATCAGTTAAAATATGGCTGGGTTCGACAGTGTTTATTATCCACGTTAAAGCTGCGATCATTGTGGTTATAATTCGATCAGTCAATTTACGGTTGGTATCAGTCAAAGCATAGGTGGGTTCAGTGATCGAGTTCAATCAGTCAAATTACAAATCAGTATGATCAGCCATGTTACAAATCAGACCAATTAAAACACAAGTTAAATTAATTATGTTATCAAATTTCGACAGTCGTGTTATGTATCCAATCAGTCATGTTACAGGTGGGTTCAGTGATCGACTCCAATCAGTCAAATTACAAATCAGTAAGATCAGCCATGTTACAAATCAGACCAATTAAAACACAAGTTAAATTAATTATGTTATCAAATTGCGACAGTCATGTTATGTATCCAATCAGTCATGTTAGGGGCGGGTTCAGTGATCGAGTTCAATCAGTCAAATTACAAATCAGTATGATCAGCCATGTTACAAATCAGACCAATTAAAACACAAGTTAAATTAATTATGTTATCAAATTTCGACAGTCGTGTTATGTATCCAATCAGTCATGTTACAGGTGGGTTCAGTGATCGACTCCAATCAGTCAAATTACAAATCAGTAAGATCAGCCATGTTACAAATCAGACCAATTAAAACACAAGTTAAATTAATTATGTTATCAAATTGCGACAGTCATGTTATGTATCCAATCAGTCATGTTAGGGGCGGGTTCAGTGATCGAGTTCAATCAGTCAAATTACAAATCAGTATGATCAGCCATGTTACAAATCAGACCAATTAAAACACAAGTTAAATTAATTATGTTATCAAATTTCGACAGTCGTGTTATGTATCCAATCAGTCATGTAACAGGTTTTATTAGTCGTGTTACAAACGAGATCAGTCAAAGCACAGGTGGGTTGAGTGATATTACAAGTCCAGTCAGTCAGGCTACAAATCAGATCAGATAAAATCGTGTGAGATCATTTATTTTATCAAATTTAAAGAGTCAAGTTCAAGATAAGTTACAAACTAGACCAATGAAAAAAAAGGTAGGAAATATATTATCAAATTTTAACACTCATGTTAAACAATTTACATACGGGTGAGATCAGTCATCTTATCAAGTTTCAACATGACTATGTTACGCTTTCAATCAGTTATGTTACAAATCAGAACAATTTAAAAAACGGGTGAGATCAGTCATTTTATCAAATTTCAACAGTCATGTTACGATTCCAATCAGTCATGTTTCGAATCCGAACAATGTAAAAACGGGTGAGATCAGTCATTTTATCAAGTTTCAATAGTCATGTTACGATTCCAATCAGTCAGGTTACGAATCAGAACTATTTAAAAACGGGTGAGATCAGTCATTTTATCAAGTTTCAATAGTCATGTTACGATTCCAATCAGTCAGGTTACGAATCAGAACTATTTAAAAACGGGTGAGATCAGTCATTTTATCAAGTTTCAATAGTCATGTTACGATTCCAATCAGTCAGGTTACGAATCAGAACTATTTAAAAACGGGTGAGATCAGTCTTTTTATCAAGTTTCAACAGTCATGTTACGATTCCAATCAGTCATGTTACGAATCCGAACAATGTAAAAACGGGGAGATCAGTCATCTTACAAATTAAAGCAGTCAATTTGTTCTAGTGATTTATTGATCTAGTCATAATGATGACTACATTTATTACAATTGGAGGTTAGAGACCTAAATATACGAACGTTAAGTAGTCACCAATCGTTGCCATTTTCATTTTCGAAAATTCATTCAGAATATATTTAATTATATAAGACACTTCGGGGGGATTATTATACAGAAGTTTTATTATATAAAATATTTTAAAAATATTATTAACATTTTAATAAACATCGAAAACAGAAATTGAGTCGTTGAGTTTATTGCTTATGATTTTCGTTTTTTCTAGACCTTATAATATACTATACTTTTTATTTTCGAAATGATATTTTTTTTAATTTTATTAGGTCTTAATATTTTACAGACTCGTTGATCTCATATTTTTAAATAATTTATTTACATGACTTACATATGTTATTTATATATTTGAAAATTTTCCATTTTTTTAATTAAAACAGACTTCATGTTGGTAAACAAAAAAAAACTAATTAAGACACTTTTTTAAGAGGTAAATGATATTTTTTTAAAACAAGTTATTATTATAAAAAGTTAACAACATGGCCACTATCGCTATTTTTAGCATTAATAGATTTTAGAGAAGACTTTTCACGTTATTTTAAGATTTTTCTAATTATAAAATTTATTATAGGCCGTGATCGGTTGTACGGTTTTTTATAATTTTTGTAATTCTACGTTTTTCAACTTTACATTATATATCTTCAGGTTGTTTAGTTACTTTACTTATGAATATTCATTGAAAGAATAATAATTACCCGTATTAGATTTGTTTCATTAATTTCATTGTATTATAATCGGTAGACAAACACACATATTGTATATCCTCAAATTAAGCAAGTTACGCTTGTGTTATATAATGGACTACTCTGGGGTCGATCCCAAACACCCAGACCATAGTAAATAACGAGAAATTCGTTTCGGAAATAAGTTAATGTTTCAAACATATCAAATGGACTATAATGTTATAAGTATGATTGCATTTTGAATCATGAGTAAAAGAACTGTTTTTAAAGCACAAGAATGAACGTTAGTAAATAACTACTTTAATTATGTCTTATTTCCAGGGGTCCTGACCGCAGTGGGCAACGGGGTGCTAAAATCATTCCGCACCCCTCTTGCAAATGATACGAATAAAATTTAACTTTTTTTATGGTTTCGTATTCGTAGCTATTTGGCCAGAATGGGATCCTCGTGATTGTTCGTCTGTCCGTGACATATGTGTATAGGTAATAGGTAAGCTGTTAGGCGACCGGTTTGCGCTCCTAGGCCCTTGCGCCCCCGGGTAAAGACGGCCCTGGTTACTTTAACAACTGTACCGTTTTAAACAGATTTATAATATCAAATTAATGGACAAGATATAGAAACACGGCACATGTCGTAACTGCGACCATGCCTTATGTATTATGTTCGACAATGCGCCAAACCAAACATTATCTATTGATAATTTTCATTACTTTATATATTAGTTCGCACAACACTTTTGACACCTTGTCTGCCTTAGCGCAGTATGTCTCCTGTAATAAGAGAAAATAATTAATATTAGAATTTAATATAAATTATTAATTAACTAAATTACGTATGAATAACTTATAATAATGTCAGCCCATAAATGTCCCACTGCTGGGCTCGGGCCTCCCATTATAAGGGGAACGGACAGTATACCCGCCACGCTTGTCCAAGGCGGCTTGGCAGGTTTGACACATCGGTGATCTCGATGTGCAGGTTGCATCACGATGTTTTCCTTCACCGTTGTTAGCACGTGGTAATTGTAACAATATACACGTTAGATCAGAAAACTGACTAAGAGGTGCATGCGTTCCGGTCAGGATCGAACCCGCGCCCTTCAATTTAGGGGCGCGTGCGCTAACCATTACGCTACCACAACTTATAATATCTATAATAAATATTAATAATATTATACTATATAAATTATATAATTAACCAGGTCAACAAATTTTATCCGTGCAGGAATAGAGAAAGAATACTATTTCCTGCGTTGGTGCGGCCTGTCGTAAGTGACAACAAAACAACCCACAGCCAGATGGTAGGGTATTTGCCCGTCTGGATGGCTACCACCCCTAGTCTATAGTATGCTGCCATAACAACCTTGAATTGTGTTTCGGCCTTAGTGACCAAGTGCCAGTCTCACTTAAGAGAGCAGCAGCGCTTTGTAGCGGCTTTGGTGTTGCAAATGTCTATAGTCGACGGTAACCGCTTTCCGGTGGGCTGTCTGCTGAATTCGTGCAATAAAAAAAGTTATCAGTCAAATAAATCATAACCTAAGTGAATTCAGAAGTGAACCATTCAACTGTTTTATTCATGCAACTGACATATTGATTTTCCCAATGTTATACCATAAACTCCGGGTCTTAAAAGATCATGGACCTAATAATCCTTACCTCAAAAAATATTGCAAGGTTTTTTTTTCTAATAAATTTCCATTGATTCAAAGTGCCAATTACCTTTAATTCTTTCGGAATTTCCCAGCCAATAAGATCAAAAGTTATAAGAAGCCACTTTGGAAGCAAAATATTTCATAAACATAAATAAAAATGTCACTAAGAAAAGCATAGGGAGTTTGCCATTAAGGTAATTTCTTCGTTTCATAAAACCTTATTACATTATTATGAATCATACACGTCACTCGCCTTACATGCGTCTTAACGCCAATACCTAATAATGAAATGCGTATATTTTAATATTGTTACGAGTTACGCAGGACTCGAATTAAAAATGCCGTCGGAATTTCTATAGAGTTTATTAGAATTATACAAACACGTATAAAACAGGTATAAATGTACTGGATACAACCAGTAACACTGCACGATTCAATAACACGCACAAAGTCGGTCACTATATCGCTCTTCGAATGTACTACACACGTCTTACTCGTATCGTAGTCGTCGCGTGACTGCCCTCCCCTCCGTTCGGGCATTCTTTTATACTGAACTGTATAATACCGACAGAGGGCCGCGTTCCCTGAGTTAATCCGCACATCTGGCAAGCTTCAACGCAATGCAATAACAACAAAGATTAGTTCGACACTAATGACGACCATAAAACAAGTACGATAACAATAGGATGTGTTTTTTCTTAAACACGAAGTAAACAAAAGAACTCCGAATGCAGGAAAGGTAATAAACTGCGTTTTACGACCGACAGGTGTGCGCATTTCTTTGTCGGTATGTAACAATATTATGCAATTTAAAATAATTTTTGTTGCGGGTACAATTGTTCGTCTGTTCCGTAGTGAATTTTCGAATATTGGCGGTTGGCCGTAGACTTATGACTATGTTTGTCATCGTCAATTTTGATATTGCATGAACACACCGACGCGAGCGTACTAATTTCATAATCGGCTGGACCGGTGTGTACTTTCCTTTGGTAAATCGTGCCGCAACGACTGGTCTGTTTTTAAAAATTCTTTCAGTGTTAGATAGCCCATTTATCGAGGAAGGCTATATGTCATCACGCTAAGACCAACAGGAGCGGAGCACCAAGAAGATAAATTCCACGCGGACGACGTCGCGGGCAAAGCTAGTACATAAATACAAATCGAAAGCAAGTTTCATTAAATAGAAAAAATACCAAATCATGGGGGCTATAAATATAAAACATATTTGGCTTGCGAAAATATGACCATGTTTCTGAATTTCGCGAAAAACTCAAGTGGCTCCCTATTCGCTTTCGCCGGAATACTCACATTCTCACATTACTTTATAACATATTATTTACTCCTAGTAGTCCTCCCTACCTTAAGGAACATTTTGAATTCCTTCGCCATTCTACTTCCCACAATTTGCGCACTCATGCATATCGTAAACTCACACCTGCACACACACTTCATCCTTTTATGATAACTCTTTGGAATGTGCTGCCTCTTACTGTCAGAGAGGCCAAAACATCGCCTAATTTTAAGAACGCACTCAGAAAACACTACTTTTCCTACTTAATACACTATTTAATACATATATATGTATAATGTATGTATGTATTTTAATTTATAAAGTAGTTTAAGTATAATAAAACTACGTTTTAACGGTTTTAAGCGCGGTAATTTATTTGATTTTGGCTAATCCGACGTTTCGGCCGCTTTTCAGTGGCCGTCGCACTAAATTAGTTTAAGTATGTTTATTAATGATATATTTAATAATCAGCACCACCTACATCGCCAGATTAGATTAAATTATTCCTTAAGTTAGGCTGCCTGGAAGAGATTGCTTTCAGCGATAAGGCCGCCTTTTGTTTCCACCATGACAATATTGTAATTGTGTATTGTGAAATTGTATGTTTGGTGAGCAATAAAGTGTTATCTATCTACCTATAATGTTAAAGTACTTACGGTGCTATTGAGGTGTGGCGGGCGAAGAGGACCGCGAGTGTACCGCCAACGACTGCTGCAGCGCCGCCGGCGTCAACCACTCCCTACACACGACCAACATGCACTCAGAGAAAGCCACACGTGTACGGTTCAACCGCACAAACATACCTTGACGGTTGCGGTTCAACCATTCGTACACATCCCCACGTGTACGGTTCAACCGTACAAATACACCTTGATATTTGCGGTTTAACCACTCAAATACATCATAACGGTTACGGTTCATCCACTCAAGTGCATAGTGAGGATTACGGTTTATTCCCTGAAGTACAACTTGGCGTTGGCGATTGAAACCTTCAAGTAAATCTAAACGTTTACGTTCCACGTCCTGGTAGAAATCTTCACGTTTGTACTTCAGAGCTTCCAAGAAATCGTGCGGTGTATTCAGCGACCAACTGAAAGGTACACCAGTCGTTGAAAGAATGTAATAACTGGTAACCTCGATACCCAAAGCATTACACGCCCCGTACGAAACCATATGAATTCCGATCATGCTTGTAACAAACACACCGTGTTCCTAGATATGAAGATTGTGTGAATCTTAAGCCTCTGCTATATCTTATACTAATATATAAAGCTGAACAGTTTGTTTGTTTGTTTAAACGCACTAATATCAGGAACTACTGGTCTGATTTGAAAAATGCTTTCAGTGTTGGATAGCACATTTATCGGGGAAGGTTATAGGGTATCATCACGCTGACTAATAGGAGCGGAGCAGCAATGAAAAATGTTTCAAAATCAAGGGGCTTTGTAAACAAATTCCAAGCGGACGGCGTCGCGGGCACAGCTAGTATAGGATATTAGTGTTAGTGACTATATCACGGAGATGTAGTCTGTAGCAGCATAGAGGTAGAAATTAAATGATACTTCAGATGGCAGAGATTGGTACTAACTCTCGAGTGCTGGAGAGATAGGTATTCACTCTCGACTGCTGATGTGAACCGATTTATTTTTAAGTACAAATATTAATAAATCGTACAGCTAGTACAGTGTGTGAGCGGGACGAATGATGTGCGAGCGAGATAGAGCAACTATTAAAATGTGCGCTTCCGCGTTGCGCTAGCCAGGAGTGCGTTGTCCGCTGCGATGACAGGACGTACGCAGCTTCCATAAACCAAAAGGTTGTTGCGTTATTTTGTAACGCTATAAGTAAGTAGCATTTGAACAGTCATTAATATTAACCTAGTTGTAGTAGGGGCACTGACTTTTATTACGGATCGGCAAATTCGGACATGAAACTCCCAAAAATGTCTATTATCTTCTTGCTTTCTACAGTTCATTATAGAAATAATCTTTACTATAGGTTGAAAGTTATTGAAAATATTATTATTCTCATACAAAATCAGGGATAAAAAGTGTCAGTTGATTTGACTAAATACCCAATTTGACTAAAATATTCTTTATAGAATCGCCAATTCAACCTGGGAGACCATCAGTCTATATAATGTTACAGTCATTTTTATCAAAAGCTACTGGATCTATATAGATTTTTGGTAAGAAGGTCTTATTCTGTATTATGCCACTACACATCCTTTCCCAAAGTGGGCGGTAAGAGACCCAGAAGAAAAATGGGGGCGTTGTGTAGAGGCTTGGGGGGCGATTTGGAATTTCATTTAGGTAGGAGGACTCTTACACTCTCTTGCACTTCTATTCCCATCGTCATATTTGTGTTAACGTGGATTTAGTGCTGTGGCAACACTGCTTACTAAAAAGAGAAATCATTTGCATGTTACCAAACGTGGCGACTTGCGGCTGTTCTTGAGTAAATTGGAACCTGATATCAACAAACTTATTAAACAGCATCAGATTCATCCTTCACATTAGTTTTTATATAAGAATCGATTATGTTTGTTTTATTTTGAATAAATACTGAATACTATAAAGTTGCGTTTCAATAATTCTCATTGGCTGGTGTAGCCCGTAAGAGTTAACTTGAGACCTCAGCGCCATTGTGTATAATACCTACTGCGCTTAGGTCTCAAGTTAACTCTTGCGGGCTATAATAAAAGTTGTTTAGAATGAATATTTAATCTCAGCTAATATAGCTCACAATAATCAATTAATTTAATTTGACGTTTTAGTTTTTAAGTAGGTGAAAAAAAGGGGGCGCTAAAAAATAATTTATTCTCAAAGTGGGCAGTATCCAAAATAAGTTTGGGAACCACTGCACTACATAAAGATAATATCATTAAAGAAACAGCATAAGTAGTGGGTGCCCGCCCATCACACAAGAAATTGATGAATTCACATTGTCGTATGGAGTATGGTGTGTGTAAGTATATGGCGATCGAATTGCGTCCCCAAAGTCCCTGCACCCGAGTGGCACGTACCCCTTGCAACCCCGGGTAAAGACGGCCCTGGGCTCAGAGTTAGTTAGAGACTCACAGCAATTGAACCTGTATGAAGGAATGCTTGCTGGCGAAATGAACAAGGGCTATGTACTAGCCTACTAAACTAGTTTTATACCGAGTGTCCCAAAGCTACGCCAGATGGAGACGAAGTAGTTTAAATATTGCAGATGAGATATTTTGTTAAATGGAAACATTATTTTATTTTTTAAAGGAAATATAGTTGCATTAAAAGATTTTGAAAACATAGCTTGCTTTATCGTGGAATCGAACCGACCAAATTTAAAAAAACTAATTGGAGTGTATTTTTATAATGCCGGTCAGTAAAAAGTATCAATTCCTTCTAAGCTAGTTAATATTTTAAATTAAGGAAACACTTAAACTTTGTAATTGAATACAAAAAAAATTAAACACATTTTTTCCCAAGTCAATTAAAACGAAATCAATCCAAAAACAAACACTAGTTTAAAAGTGTTGCATTTTCAAATTCAATAGCGACAATGTCGAGCTCATTGAGACAAAATGATATGCATTCCAATACATAAATTTTCAACTTTATGTTGGAGTTGTTACACGGGTATTTATTTTAATTAAGTATTTAATTTATTGTTAGATTTATTTTTTTCAATTCATTTATTTGATTTACTAATTAAATATTAAATAAGTAGAATTAGTTTTATTAATTATTATTTCAAATGTATATTTAGTCGTTCTTTTTTTATAATATAATTAATAAATAAATAAAGACATATTAAAAAAAATATAAAAAGATTATTAATTATTGAACAAAATTAGGTCGTTTTAGACTTACGCCGAAAGAAAGGTTTTTACATAGAAATAATTAATCTTTATTACGGACACTTACGATCGGCATCAGAAAAATAAGCTGTTTTTTTAATATTTGTTCTTTTCGACTTCCGTATGAGGCAAGCAACTTTTTCCAAATCTTTGACAACAGTTTTATTTCCTATCTACAATATTTGAAGTACTTCTACTTCGTGTGACGTAGGTTTGGGACACCCGGTATAAAAAAAAAATCTGAAGTAAAAAAAATCGTATGAAGTTCTGTGTTTAAAATTAGAATTAAAGACAAAGCTTTTTCAAAGTTATGTTTTTATTGTTATTCTTAGGACAAATGGTTTGCAATGAATACTTCCACCTTAATAAAACCGCAACCGTTATAGAAGGTCCACAACTGTATTATATTATCGTTCGATTATAAGAGTTGTACGTACTTTGGCAAGCACCGTTGTAGGAAGGGCACGCACGAACTGACGTACGCGAGCCGATTCACCCAAGCGGGTATATCCCGGGAGCATAACGCCTGCAAAAATAATTCACAATAAACAATACAATAATTAAAATCTATAATACTGTTACGAGTTGCAGGACTCGAATTGAAATGCCGTTTCAATTATTATAGTTTATTAGAACTATAAAAACCCGTACAACACAGGTACAAATATAACTGAACGTAATAAATCCAAACGTAATGCAGAAGATCGTAATTCAAATACACGCGCAAAGTCTGTCACTGATATATAAGTCTGGCTTCGCTTGTGGTTATCGCTCGACCGCCTCCTCTCTCAATTGGGGCATTGTTTTATATTACACAGATGCAATATGTCTGCCCGACCGCGTGGACCGAATTTCTTAGAATCAGTTGTTTTTTTAAATCCGAAACACCTGGCTACTAATCACAATACAACAATTTACTGAATGTACACAAGTCTTGCTTCGCTTGTGGTTATCGCTCGACCGCCTCCTCTCTCAATTGGAGCATTGTTTTATATAACACAGATGCAATATGTCTGCTCGACCGCGTGGACCGAATTTCTTAGAATCAGTTTGTTTTTTTTTTAATCCGAGACACCTGGTCACCTGAGATCAGTAGGATCACGATACAACAATAGGCCGTAAAAGATTAAAATACACAATGGGCGGTTTTTTTTTAAATCACAAATTTTAAACAAGTAAACGAAAGAAGTCCAAATGCCGAAAGGTAATAAAATGCAGGTGTGAATTTGTCTTTGTCGGGCGTACCAATATCATAAAGTTCTAAACATGACGTGTCTGTACATTGAAGCTATCAAAAAATGGAGAAGACGTTGCAAGTTTTTTCAGAGATTTCTTGTCATTTGTTCGGGATTTACGTAAAAATTCAAGCAAATTCTTAGACTTAAGATGCACAACTTTTTATCCTGGGAATTTTTCTGGCAGACTTAAATAGCCAGATTGAAAAAAAACCAATTCCAATACTATTTTTTCACTGATCGATAGCAAATTTTATGTAATAAAATGTGATATTTTTTATACCGGGAATCCCGCGAGAGTTGTCCCGGGAGCGGTTTAAAGTTGTTATGGTGCACAAAAATTAGCTAATTCCGACACAGTTTTCACTAAAACGATAGCTTGCATTCTTTTTTAAATGCTGCGTTACTTTGTGTCCTGGGAATCCCGCGGGCATTTCAAGTCAAGCGTGGACGAAATCGCGGGCATATCCTAGTACTCAATACAATACTCTTTACTATACAGCAACATAATAAGAAAAAATATACATAATTATCCGTGCAGGAACGGAGATAGAATACAATCTCTTGCGGCCGGCGGCCTGTCGTAAGAGGTGACAAAACAACCCACGGCCAGGTGGTAGGGTATTTATTCGTCTGGATTCCTACCACCCCTGGTCTAGGGTATGCCGCCATAACAACCTTCAGTTGTATTCAGGTAAGTGGTCAGGTTCCAGTCTCTCTTTAGAGACCAGCCGGGCATTGACAACAACTTTGGTACTACAAATGTCCATAGTGTTAGCTTGTATCCAACAACAGTCTACATTTTCTTTTATCAGTAAATGGCCTGTTTTGACTGGCTGGTAACCCTGTTTTTATTTTTAATTGAGGGTAGCAAAAAATATATTTCAATCGATACCGTCAGTTACATTTTGTCATTGGTGTTTTGACTTCAAAACCTAAAAGAGCCATTATCCTGTTCGGAACGCTGAAGTACACATAAGTGCCCTGATAATTACGAGTCAGACAAATTGGATAAGGAGGAATTATAATAGAGAATAGTTAAAGAGTCCAGGACTAAGTTGTAGGAATTAGATTGTGAACCGCTTATTAAAATGTAAGTAAAAGCCATGCTAATTAAGTGTTTAACTGGAACCGAGATTAACAATAGTAGTATAGGCTACCGCCAACTTGTTCGTGTTAATATTACTTCAGTTCTAATTTTTGTTTATGGTTATTATTTACTCTATGGGAGCCTAATCTAATTTACCACCGCTTCGCAGCACGTTGTGGCTTCAAGAGAAGAAGCGGCGCAAGTAGGTTAAATAAAAAATTTAACATTACTCATTGACACTTGATATCATTGTCTTTCGTGATCACGGCTACTGAAAAGCGGCCGAAACGTCGGAATAAAAACCAACTAATATACAGCGCTTAAAACCGTTAAAACATAGTTTTCTTACGTAATAAACTTACCATACAAAACGCTGACGTGAAGTGGTTACAGTTGTTGTTCATTAAATGATACCTGAAAACAATATACTTTTTAACTAAGGGAATGGCGTGCCATTGCCCGGTGAAAAACAATACAAAACTATTTATAAGTGACACAATTTTCCGATACGCCTTAAGTGCTAAATCAGCACCAAAGTTATGGGCTTTCTTAATTACCAAACGGACTATATATAATATACGGGTATATATATAAATATACGGGTGAGTTTTTCAAATCAAACCATTTTTATTGCGAACTAAGTGTTACATAAGTCTTATACAATATAACTTAGAACTTATTACTTATAATGGCCTTTAATAGCATCGCAATATTAATCTTACTTAATCTATCTCTGTGAAATGTAATATTTAATTTAGTGCCTTAGAATATAATAGAATAGAAAAGACTTTATTGTTCACCAAAATAAACAATTACAGAATAAATAATTACAATAATTAAAAGCAAAACGAAAGGCGGCCTTATCGCTTAAAGCGGTCTCTTCCAGGCAACCTGACTGAGAGGACACTTTTAACAACTTATGTCTAGGTATAAATAAATTAAAAACAAGTAAAAATGGAAGAACAGAACAATGTGGACAGTAAACAGCTAATTTAAGAAAGAACTGATCAGAAACTGCCTCATACATACTTTATTTTATTTAAACAACAAAACACAATAATCTTCTTAATTGTTACCTCTCTCACTCAGGACCAAATCTAAATCCAGGTCGGGTTAGATGAAAACTAAAGTGGTATTACTAGACTTTTGAAAAATCAATTACCCAAGGAATTTAATCGGTTGATTTAAAAATAAAAAAAATATTACACCAGTAGATAGAGCAGCCCATAACGATCAATTTCTGTGAAGGAGTATCAAACGGCAAACTAAAGGAAAGAAATGATTTTTTCAAAAATCTAATGATATCACTTCAATTTTCATCCAAATCGGCCTCGAAAGTCCTTCAAGTATTTTTCGCCTTCAAGATTTTTTTACGAGGGTCGGTCATTACAGAATAAAATAAAGAATCTTTTGTTTGTTGTTGTTCTTTTCGTTTGTTTGACACTGGCAAGTTATACAACATGATCTTGCTTCCGGCTAATTAAAAAAACATAAAAGCAGGTGTTATTTGTTAAGAAATTTAAAAACGGAACACTTCTTAAATTAAATTATACTTTTTATAAGTGTGCATTGGTGCACTTTCCAAGAGTTTTACACGAATATTTTTTTTGTATTTGTCTATGGTGAGTACATTGAAAAAATCGATACTTATCATAAAAATTAAAATTATTTTTACAGGCAATTATGTATTTATTAGTTTTCTATATTGAATCGTTCATATAAATTTTGAAACCGAAATGTCAAACCCATCCTCCGGGAATTAGAGCATTCTATAATATGGAAGTTCTTTACCGAAATACTAACTCTTCAGTTTTATTATTTTAGTTAAAGTATGTTATTAAATAAATATTACCTGTCACCTCTGAACTGTTTTCCTAGCTCGGAAACTAAACGCCGTACCTCGTCTGCACTGAAATCTGTATAACCTATGTGAACACTTTGCCTGAAAATTATAAAAAACAAACATGATTAAAGCCAAACAATTGTGTACCCAGGACGTTAAAAAGGGAAACTTCGCCATTAGGGGCGTTGGGTTAACGCGGCGTCCAATCAGCGCGCATTATTTGAAATTAGAATTTAACATGTTTGCATTCTCATGCCAAAAATAATTACGTAATTCACATTAAAATTTCCATAACAGATAATTAGTGGTCTTAATGTAAAAAATATATTAAAAAAAGAATACAAGCCGAGACAGATTACCCAAGTTGCAATAATCTTTAAATACACACTATATACAACAAAATGATAATGACAGCCTATGGCTCCTCTGCCGGACTCCGGCCATCACAAATCAGAACAAAAGCCAGTATAAATGAAATGTAACAAACTATTATTAACCTTTTATCACCTTATAAATCAATTACGTCAATGAATCTGTAGAAATCTATTGCTTTGGTTTATATCACACGTAAATAACAGGATATAATACATTGTCACCAAGCAATCCAACTCAATAACTGTCACCTTAGGAGCTTCGCGAGGTTCCATCTTTAAACTTTATCCATGCTTTAAACACTTAATATTGTTACGAGTTGCAGGACTCGAATTAAAATGCCGTTAGAATTACTATAGAATTTATTAGAACTATACAAACACGTATAACACAGGTACAAATATAACCGGACGCAATAAGTCCAAAAGTAATGCACAATTCAATAACACGCGCAAAGTCCGTCGCTAAATGTACACACGTCGTGCCTCGCTTGTGTTTATCGCTTGACTGCCTCATCTCTCCCTTGGGGCATTGCTTTATACTGTACAAATACAATATGTTTGTTGAGTGAATTTCTAAGAATCACACCTGGCTGCTGACTTCCATAAAGATTACAGTACACAGTGGGCTATTTTTCCAATCACAAATTTTAAACACAAAGCAAAGAAAAGAAGACAGCCATAAAAGCGCTTCAATGTTACCAGCTGAAACACCGACAGGTAATAAATGTGCTTTGTTTACAAATATGCAGGTGACCCAAATTGTAATATTTTTACTTTATAGAGATGTCACAATTATGACAACATATTTTGCTTTTAAATCAAAAATGTAGAGTACAGTTAAAAACAGTCAATATTTATTTGAAAACTAGTCTAGCAATACGCATATCGAGGACTAACGCCACCAAGAATAAGAAATCGTTTAATCAGGCTATTTTTTAAATTTGTATTTGGCTTAAAGGCTGAATCTTTGTTTGTCCTAAATAAAATATTTTTTCTATTTAAATCAAAAAGTTAATATATGGGCAACATAGCTACAAGTAGAGTTAACTTGTTACTAGACCACGTCTAATTTAAATTTAAATGTACTATTATTTGTTGATTCAAGATAGTAAAAAATAAACTACAATGGGGTCGTTAACTTTTACGGTAAAAACTGGCAGTAGAGTAGCATACTGATGTGACTATATGCGACTCACATTTATTATTGAGCAGGGGGTCAAAAGCGGCAACTTTCACAGATTCATACGACGAAAATAACAAAACTAAGCATACACACAACACGTAACGGTGTTAATTACGCTAAGCGATTCTCCGAATTATTCAATATTATTCATATTATAATATATATATATATATATATATATATATATATATATATGTCGGAGGGAAGCTATGACTATGACGATGTATTGTTGAATGGATGTATACCGCACAATATCATTTGTTTACATTTTAATTACTTCTAAAATTCTTAATTTAATTTAATTTGATTTGTTAAACGTTTCTATAACTTAAAGATCGTTCTAACCTAATAAAAGGTATGAATATTGTAATTTAATAAACGACCAATCAGAGCAGAGCTTATGGCGGAGCGGGGTCAGACGCCCTCTATACTTTGAGTAGTATCTACTTCGGTAGACTGAGGAGTTTTTGTGGCACATTTGGTTGTTGGCAACAGGTCGAGTTGGACCATGGAGTATTTTAAAGAAAGTATTGAAGCTGGAAGTATGAGCGGGTGCCTTGAACCCGCTGCTCGGTCTAAACTATGTCATAATGTTGATCAAATCTAAATTAAAAGTGTATAAACCGTGACTATTGTGTTTTATGCTCGCTATCCTGATGACGCCCACTAAACCTGCAATAACTAAAGACGATGTCGTGAGAACGAGGCCGTTCTGCGACATATATATATATATATATATATATATATATATATATATATATATATATATATACTGAATATATATATTATGATATGAATATATTATTTTATTTTATTTATTTAAACCTACAATAATTATAATTCTTACAATATAAACCACATAAATTAATACACATATAAACTAAGTTTCCACAAAAAAAAAAATTCATGATACAAATTTGGCTCATAAAACTATATAAGAAAATTATAATATATTTAATACAATATTGGAAAATTAGATAAAAAAAACGAATTAAATAATACAATACCACACAAATTCTATATATTATTCAATATTATTCATACCATAATATATATTCAATATTTACTTATCCACTGATACAAGAGTTAATAAGTTTAGAATAGAAGTGGTGAGCCATGTTTACTCTAAACTTTTTCCTGACAGAAGAAATCCTAATACCCCCTATATAGAAGTTTCTCTTCAAAAACAGCGAGCCGAACACCCACACGCTCCGCTTTCAGTGGCCTGGATGCGGACGGTTCCTTGTGGGAGTCACTCGCGGCTCTGTGTTTAAACTGAGGGAATTTGATCCATACCTGAAACGGAACTGTTCGCCGAGCTCTCTCTCGTCCCTCGGCGTGATCTCGAAGACGCCCGTGAAAGCGTACGGGTGGCCACCGTACGCCCATTCGCAACCGTGCACCTGCACCCCGCTGTGGAACACACCTACGCCAGCGCCCGCCGTATACCTGCACACGGGCAAAGATGACGCAGTAGAGCCATGTTGGAATCATTTTTGAACTGATAACTTCTTATGGGAGGGTAAAGCGCTTCGTTGCGTAACGCGTTACGGCGCCAGTCTGGCTTCCTTTTCTCTCTCGCTTACGGCAGCGGTAGGCAGGCCCCTCCTCTCTCACTCTAACCCACAGCGATAGCCGTATTTCGGTAATTATATTAAATAATAATACTAAAAATGTAAAACACTAAATTCTAACACATATATTCAAGAATTGCAACTAAGAATAAAATATTTTTTATCAACAATGAAATATTTTATTAATAAATAACCTTTCCTTGCATTATCATATTAATATACATAAAATTTGACTAATAACCTAAGCTTTTCACAAGTTAAATAATTTAAATATTAAATAGTTCTACTTAGATTAGATTAAGTTATCACTTCTGTCGGGCGTCCCGAGACGCACACGTTTTTTTTTATTGCAGGAGTTCAGCAGAGAGGCAGCCGGCCCACTTGATGGAAAGCGGTACCATCGCCTATGGACACTTGCAACAGCATAAGTGCTACGAATGAGCTGCTGCTCTCTTAAGGGAGACTGGAACCTGGTCACTAATGCCGGAACACAATACAAAGTTGTTGTGGCGACATGCTTTAGACCAGGGATGGTAGCCATGCAGTTGGGCAAATACGCTACTACCTAGCTATGGGTTGTTTAATCACCTCTTACGAGAGGCTACCCTGCCGCAGGAAATTGTATACTTTCTTCGTTCCTGCACGGATAAAAAATATCATTTTCAATCATTATCATGATTACAGAGTTCGGCAGACAGGCAGTACGGCCCACCTGATGGAAAGTGGTTACCTTCGCCGATAGTATAATTAATACCCGCCACGCTTGTCCAAGGCCTTTTGGCAGGTGTTTAACATGAGTTATCTCGATATGCAGGTTTCATCACCATGTTTTCCTTCACCGTTGTTAGATAGCACGTAGTAATTGTAACAATACAACACAACCAAACAAACACAATATCGACTTGAAACGCTTAACGTTGAGCTAATCGTGTTGCATACGAGTGAGAGTTCCGATGACAGAATTCTCCATCATCTCTCTATCCCCCATCCCCACTATCTCAATTCTCTTGTCTGATGCCTGTATCCCATCATCTCCTTTATTCAAAGGCATGCAACGCGGTGTCTTTGAATAACGTTTGCAACACGAGGAATGCCTCGTGTTGCAAACGTCTAGAGGCGAAGGTAACCTCTTTCCATTAGTTAAGCCGTCTGCCTCTTTGCACGCCTCGTAATAAAACTAACCCCCTTTCACAACGCGCGATAAGGAACTTCGTTCCAAAAAATCAAAAAAGGTCAAGTATATAGTACTAGCAGTTCCCGCGACGTCGTCCGCGTGGAATTTGTTTTTAAAACCCCCCCCCCCCATTTTGAAACATTCTTCATTGGTGCTCCGCTCTTATTGGTCTTAGCGTGATGATATATAGCCTTCCTCGATAAATGGGCTATCTAACACTGAAATATTTTGCAAATCAAACCAGTAGTTCCCGAGATTAGCGAGTTCAATCAAACAAACAAACTCCTCAGCTTTATATATTATAGTATAAGATATATAGTACACTGTATTTAAGCTGCGAAAATCGAAGTATAATAAATGAATCTCACCAGTTGGTCCAGTACATGTCGTAGACATTGAGCACGACGGCCGCCTGTCCCGGGCGCGGCGCTCGCTCCTCCCCACGTCGCGACAGTAGCGACATGCACGACGGGAACATGCCGCAGATGCCGCACGACTGTCAACGGTTTAAATTCATTCAATAAAAAACTCTTAGCAATTTAAATGAAAACTTGCAAACTAGTACTGTTTTAATTGTGCATTGTGCAAGCAGCTGTGCGACAGTTGCAAACACAGCAATAATATAAAGTACTATAGTAGAATTATTTTCTCCGTGCAGTTTGGGTCATAAATCAAAATCGGCCTCAGCCCGCCTAGGGCGGTGAGCATGTTGCGCGGGCACAACGCCATTAACGATAAAAACTCATTCTTATCAAAGAAAGATTACCATTCTTATAAAAATCATTATTATCTTTTTTGCTGTTAATTTTAAACTTAGATATAAGTATTTATATTTATTTTAAATATAACTTGTTACATTCTAAACTTTTGTACTTATAGTTTTTTAATACATAGATACCTAATTAATAATTTATTTTAAATAATTATTATTCTTATTTTAATAAATTACGTTGTTTTATCTATTTTTTTCTTTCATTTATATCACTAACCCACAAAATGACAAAACTAAATCCACTATCGATAACGCTTATCGACAACCTTATTATGCCTGCCCATAAGGCCCATGAGTGGAAGAGAGAGCGAAATACTCGCTTTACTGCTCCGATTATTTATGACCCAAACTGCACGGAGAAAATAATTCTACTATAGGAATAGTCAAACTCTAGCCATTGGCCTCTCATTTTGCTCTCAGTTCAGGGGACTTAAAGCGGCCGCTCGTGGAGTATCACTTATGACCGGTTCCTAAAACTTACTATTCATTCACTTGCCTCAGCATCGGTTGAATTTTCACATTTCTTATACGGAGCTATGTCAAATTTTGACTGACAGTAAGATAAAGTCAAATGAACGGTCGGTAAGATATAGAAGACATAGCATATAAGTACAGATAGATATCTATTTTAGAAACCAGACAAATAGCGGTAACAGTTGATGGAGAATAAACTCGCCAACGGGCTAAAACCAACAACTGACAAGTTTAGCCGTTAGCCCTTGGCTGTCTGTTGGCGAGTCATTTAGCCATTATCCAAATAGCCATCATCTTGTTTTTCAGCCGGCCATTTAACCACCCGTAGGCGGCTAAAATTTCAGTCAGTTACTCATCGCTAAGCATAAAGATTTTATTTTGATACTTGTTACTTAAGTTCGTAATACGAACTTGCGAAAGGGCCCGCTTTAGCATCCTAATTGTGCACAAAGGGCGGTCTTGTCGATAAAGAGCTGCCTCTTTCGGAAGACCCCATAGCAAGGATAATTATACATGAGCAATGACAATGGTGATATACAAGTTGTACGTTTACAAGCATTCGTTAATTTTTACCTAGATATATTCATGGAAAAATATAAGAATGGCAATCGGCAAACAATGTTATTCTACAAAGCTAATGAATTAATGAAATCAAATAAAATATATTTACATAACAAGTACAGGGTTTGGTTGGAACAATATTGAAGCCGAACGGTATTGCACGGAACGATAGCAGGCGTCCCGATTCCCTGGCAGCTTGGCAAGCCATTGGTGTGGAATGCGACCTGCGTAGACACGTTGGCCGCATTCCATTTAACCAAACATGCCTAGATCAGCCGGTTCGGCGGCGGAAACAGTTGAATCACACAAGTGGCGCAAATATGCAACCCTCAGTGAGAGTTATATGTTTGCTGTCCAGACGCTTGGATCGTGGGGTCCTGAGACCATAATCCTCTACCAAAATTTATCAAAACCACTCATTGACTCTTCAGGTGATCAGAAGGCTGGTGCTTACCTCGGGCATCGGATCAGTATGGCGATCCAGCGATGAAGCGTAGCCAGCCTTCTGGGCACCTTATCCATAGAAGACGGTGATCTAGGCCCAGTATTCTACTTATAGTCTTGAGGGACTATGGGTAGAATACAATACAAATAAGTTTTCTTTTATTTTATTCCATTATTTATGATTTTTTTCATTTTACTAGCTTATAATTTAAGTACTGGGTACATAAGATTATTTAACAATACGAGGATAATGTTATATAGGAGCTTTGAATGTTAACTCTGGTACCCGCACTAGAAGAGCCTGTGGGGGGGGGGGGGGCTAGTGGAGTTCGTTTCGGTTATAATCGTCTCTCTATCTTTGCGTAGTATTATCATATTAATAACTAAATACTATACTAATAATAACCTGTCGGAATAAGGAAGAATTAAAGTATAGAGAAGGATTTAAGGAGAAGAATAAATGTAGCATGGCTTAAGTGGACACAGGTAATTGGTGTCACATGCAACAAACTAATGCCACTGAAACTAAAAGTTCAAATATATCTGTCATACGACCAGTCATGCTATACGGGTCCGAATGTTGGGCCGCTAAATTGATAAACCACAAACGTCTCAACTCAGCTGAAATGAGAATGTTGAGATGGATGTGTGGTGTTACAAGAATGGATAAAGTAGGAAATGACTACATCAGGGGATCTTTATAAGTTGCACCCGTGACTGAAAAATTGAGAGGAAGAAGATTAAGGTGGTAAAGGCATGTGATGAGGATGGATAAAAGTCAAAGTAAAAAAAAGAATGTTGAACTACAACATGGATAGGTACAAATGTAAAAGTAGACCGAAAAAGAGATGGATGGATTGGATTGTGTGAAAGATGATATTGTTACGAGTTGCAGGACTGGAATTGAAATGCCGTTGGAATTATTATCGAGTTTATTAGAACTATACAAACACGTATATCACAGGTATTAATATAACCGAACACAACAAGTCCAAACGTAATGCAGAAGATCGTAATTGAATAACACGCGCAAAGTCCGTCACTAAATAGATTACCGAATGTACACAAATCTTGCTTCGCTCGTGGTTATCGCTCGACAGCCTCATCTCTCAATTGTGACATTGCTTTATACTGCACAGATGCAAGATGTCTGCCCGGCCGCGTGGACCGAATTTCCAAGAATCAGTTTGTATTTTAAATCCGAGACACCTGGCAGTAACCACAATACAACAATAGGCCGTAAAAGATTACAATACACAATGGGCTATTTTTTAATCACAAATTTTAAACACAAAGTAAACAAAAGAAGTCCAAATGCCGAAAGGTAATAAAATGTGTTTCTGCAGGTCTGCATGTGTGAATTTGTCTTTATCGGCGTCTAGGTCGTAACAATATGATGATTTGTGATGTGAGAGGAGAGTGGAAGGAAAAGACATATTGTGCCGACCCCAAATAATAGGGAGAAGTGAAAGAAAAGATAAGTAAGAATTAAAGTGACGTATATGGGAGTGTGATTAAACATTATGGCGCTAAAAATCATTCGTTACTTCTTGAAATGTTATTATGTCAAACATATTTTCTAGTTTAAATTATTCTAAAATTTAAATTAAATAAAAAATTGAAAAAGAAACTATGTGGTAGGTATTGTAAGACTCCCAAGTTTTTACTTCTTTTTCATTTTTCGGAAGGAATTTAACTATAAAAAATGCATGGCCTGTAGTTTAATAAGCCAGATTCATTGCAGTTTCCTGTAACATTTTGATAAAGTAAACGCACGACTGATAACACAATGGCTATGACGCGAATGCTTTAAATTCATGTGCCATGAATCCAGCTGGAATTAGTCCACAGATTAGAAGACAACTGATAACGTGAGAGCCATTCGCGTTATCGCAAAATATTTGCAAATTTGGACACGCTCTTGACTATGGAAATATCAAAAACGGAAAATACATTTGGCCGTATCCATCCGTCTATATATAATTATGTCTCAGTTACTTTTCTCGAAGACGATGTGGATATATTTTGGTAGAGAAGTGTCTTTATCTGTGGAAGAACGTAGAAAGAATTTAATTTTCTGTGGCCCAGCGGCCTCTCGTAATAGGCGAGAAAATAACCCACAGCCAGGTGGTAGGTTGTTTGCACGTCTGAATGGCGACCAATCCCTGGTCTGTAATATTGTCCCGTGCTGTGGGTACCGGGATTGGAAGGAAACACCGATCTAAGAGAATATGTCTTTATTTAAGACAATGCAAGTATAACTCACACTGAACAGTCAGTCCGATACGTTGTCGAAGTTCGAAATAAAACTCCTACACTGCTTCCACGACGATAAGTCTTATTCCATCGCATGCGCGACTCCACCTTGCGGATGGCCACTTCAGCGCTCCCTCACCGATGCGACACTCTGAGGATGCCCGATGCTCTCCAACGAGTCACCCTGCCGCATCGCCTTCTTTGCAGCTCCCGATAACCTCATGCGTAGCCTCGGCGCGCCCAAGGTGCTCTGCTCCAAGACTCGTCGAGGTCCACCCGCCTTCCTTCCGCGTGATTCTACCCACACGCGTGCCATCTCCGGCACATCCCAATGTCGCCCGCAAGCTGCCCACAACGCCTTTCTGCAACCTAACGCCGTAATCCGCACAGCTCCACCTCCACCGATTCTACCGCAGCTTCAGCGCACTTACCGGTACTCGCTGCCGAAATTCGTACCAGGGTCCTCTTCATCTGCCCATCGAACTGCCTACAACCCGCTGCAGGCCCAACGCATAGCCGGTTCTTGCCTCCGAAGCTCCCCTTCCACTCAGCTGGGCCGTCCTCTTCTTCTAGTGCAAATTCCCCTCCGTAACTCCTTTCACTTCGGAAGTTCGTGCGAGTCTCGCTCCTACTGCGAGACTCGCTTGCTTCGTGACTCCTTTCGAGACTGACTCCTTACGCAGATTGTCGCGCTTATATATCCGATCGACATTCTAGAATGAGCTATTACGTCATTCAACTGTATGTCTATCCTTGTTGGACAAGTATAGACATACAGTTGAAATCTATACTTGTTGGACACTTTACACAGTACAACTTACTACGAGTTTATTCCAGTTTCTTCCCAGGTATATCTATCTCGCTTTAATATTTGCTTGGCACTATATTTCTATCCTGCTCCTTTTAAAGGTAGCTTTAAATATGCTGCTTCAAAATGTTGGAACAACATTCCCCCGCCAATAAGGAACCTGCAGTCAGTTCAAGGGTTTAGGGTTAAACTCAAGAAGTTTCTTGTTGACCATCAAAAATCACAGGCGGGCCAAAGACACGACACCAGCATTATATAATTCTGGTATTGTTTTAAGGCTGTTTTTATGTTATTTATTTACCTTGTTTACCATATAATATGTTGTGTATATTTATTATATGTATATGTGTTGTATATGAATTTTATGCTATAAATATTTGTAATTTTATTGAACTCAGTACTAATATTCTCTTTATTACAACAATTATATGATTATTTATTAATAATATAATGTGTAGTTTGCCGTGACGTCGCTCTAGGGTCAAGCGGAAGATCAGCGTTGGTCTGAAAGATCAACATTTTTGCTGAGCTTGATCCAATTTTTAGGACTTAATTTATGTATATCCTCAGTAACTTTGTGGTTGTATTGTCTTTTTTTTATTGTGCTTTATTTATTAATTTTAATGTTTCACTTGTATATATCCTAAAAATAAACCTGTTTCTTTCTTTCTTTCTTTCTCCTTCGTGTTACTTTGTATATGGAACATTCTATTGTGTTATTGTTAAAGCGAAGAGTACGCACTATTTTCTTAAGGGGAAGAAATTCTGCAACGCGTATCCGTCACATTACGCTGACATAACAACCTTGAGTTGTGTTCCGGCATTCATCGGAAAAAATCCTAGTAAGCTGAATTTTTGTCTTAAGAAGTAGGTGGTAATAATGGAAATTTCACAGCTGTGCCTTGTCTTGTTAGTTTAACAAAGCTACAGTATCTGTAATTAACTATCGAATGTTCTGATTTTGGAGCACCGTACACTGCTAGAACGAAACATCTGCCAGTGGACGTCGTTTGTATAATATATTATTCAACACACTTGCTCATAAAGTGGCTCTATGGTCACCGCAATAAGGCACAGAATGACACCCATAATCAAACTGTGACTAAAAAAAATTATAACTCACTAGTGAGTTATAGATTTTTTTTTTAATTTTATTGCTTGAGTTGCTTTGTTCTTAAAAAAGTTTTTATTCAAAAAAAAAGATCGTGTTCTATAGAACAAATAAATTAATGTTCCTATTGCTTGCTCATTTCATGCAACTTCTTATTCAAATAGATAATTTTAACTCGTACCTGCTTAATAAATAAAACTTTCACTCATATGTAACTTTTTTTTTCTCTGTAATAAAAGAGAACTTTAAATTCCCCATTTTGTACGTGGCAGAATAGGCGCAAACCCTATGCGCGGAAAAAAAAACCTCATCCCTTTAGTCTGTGGCCGATCGCAATGCGCGCGCATAGGAAAACTGTTATCTACTAAATAAAATGAGTTTTTGTTGTTATTTTATCCACAAGTGTGTTGAAAAACGTCGTATGATACACGTGTGTATTGATGATTACCGTCCTCGGCTCTCTTAAGACCCTCACCTACGGCTCGAGTCTCAATGGTGATGATGATGATTTTCTTGACCTTTTGACCTTTATAACTTTTTTAGCCGGCACGATATCAAAGTCGATTTTTCACACCTTTATGACATCGCCATAATAAAGGTATATACAAAAATTCAGCTCACTAGGATTTTTTCCGCAGATAAAACCTAAAATGACTGGACTATAGTAGAATTATTTTGTCCGTGCAGTTTGGGTCATAAATCAAGCTCGGCCTCAGCCCGGCTAAGGCGGTGAGCGTGTTGCGCGGGCGCAACGCCATTATCGATAAAAACTTATTCTTATCAAAGAAAGATTATCAATCTTATAAAAATCATTATTATCTTTTTGGCTGTTAATTTTAAACTTAGATATTAGTATTTATATTTATTTTTAATATAACTTGTTACATTCTAAACTTTTGTACTTATAGTTTTTTTAACATAGATACCTAATTAATAATTTATAATAAGTCATTATTATTCTTATTTTAATAAATACGTTGTTGTATCTAATTTTTTTTTCATTTTTATAACTAACCCACAAAATGACAAAACTAAATACACTATCGATAACGCTTATCGACAACAATAATGCGCATCACTATGCCCGCCCATAAGGCCCGTGAGTGGAAGAGAGAGCGAAATACTCGCTTTATTTTATGACCTAAACTGCACGGACAAAATAATTCTACTATAGTAGGAAACTAGCGTAGGAATAATGGCATACTCGCTGCTCACTGCCCTCGCCAGTTTTCTGCTCGATGCCATGGAAATGGTTCTAATGCTTCCTGCATAGACGTATACTAGGAATGACATCATCATGATCATCATTCTAAAATTTAATCCCGGTTGCCTTTGAGGCATCTGCCTCGAAGCCCGGGCGGGGTCCGCTTTCATACTTTACCTTCTCCACTTCGCGCGTTCTTCGGCATGCCTATTTTTGAGACCATTGTCCGTTTTATACAAATATCAAACTAATTTAAAAAAAATGAAATTTTATTGTCGTTAATTTAAATTTTATCGCCCCTAGAATGACACCGCCCTAAGCTCCGGCCTCGCGGGGCCTATACGTAAATCCAGTACTTGGAAAAAATATGTGAACAATGACCAGCTCTATGAATATTATAAACGCGAGTTTGTAAGAATGTATTGATGTGTAGGAATGCATGTTTGTTACTCTTTCACGCAAAAACTACTGAATGGATTTTGATGAAACTTTACAATAATATAGCTTACACATCAGAATAACACATAGGCGGTAATTTATAAGGATATAGTGTGAATTATTCAAAATATGACTATTTTCATTCACCATGCGTATGAAACCGCGGACGCAACTATTATTATACACGAACAAAACAAGAAAAATAAACTAAAACATGTAGAGACTATTCAAATATAAGTGCTTAATATTATTCTAAAATTATTACAAACAATTCTATTCAAAGCATTCAAAGTCACGCAACGAATAGCGTTATAACACACAAGTTGGCATTTAAAGAAAATTATGGAGAACGCTCTTCCGTAAAGGCAAACTGTTTAACAAATCTCATGAATAATTAGTATTTGAGGCATGAGAAAACGACACATGTCCCGGCATGGTTGTTACTGGACGGCCGTGACTGTCGAAGGTCAAGAATTTTTGTAAGGTCAGCCAAGAAGTGGTGTATCGGATTTAACAATACTCTTTGAACTTTTATTATAAAGCTAAGCCCGGTCACGGTTCGCTGTGATTGTATGATAATAATTATTAGATAACTGAATCCATCGAATAGTTTTCGTGTTTTTACGAGACAAACATACTGATCCTGAATTTTTATCTATATATAAATCGCTTCTTTGCTTCAATAACGTGTTAGGTATATTGAACATTAAAATTATAGAAGAGATTTTTTATAATCTTCAAAAAATAATTGTATCGAAACAAACATTTTAATTCGAGTCCCGCACTCGTAACAATAATTAATATATTTCCCTATCGCAAAAAAGTACGACTAATAATGTATACAAACTAACATTAGTTTGAAGATGCTTCAATGACGCAAGTGCAACTCAAGAAGATAAAATCGTAATTACGTTCATAAATGGACACTAAGACTTCATAACTCATACGTATGTGAACATACATAGGATAAGAAGAATAAATCACTCTACACATTTTCCTCATGCCCTTGCTCCATCTGGGATAACATTAGTGTTAGTTAGTAGCTGCGGCCAAATGCGTCTTGTTTATAGCATTACACTGGTCTACAGTGGTTTTGTTGCCCTAGATATGAAAATGATTTTGGGTCCATTTATGAACACAATTCATGAAACTGTCAATGATCCTGTTAGATTTGCTCTGTTTTTTTTTAAATCTTTATTAACATTTTACATTACAAAAATAAAAAAACGAGAAATAAAATAACAGATATATTTATAATGTCAGTAATATTTTGAGAAATTAGGATACATCGAAGTAAAAAAAGAGAAAAATGTCGAAAATATATTTTATATTTCCATAAAACGCCTTTTATGAGCTTTTCTTTTATAATCTTTCAGGGGACAATCTCGTTTCAAAGACTAGCAGTAAATTGCTCAAAATATAAGATATGCAAAAATCATGAAAATACGAGCACATTGAGAACTTTCATGAATATATTCGTAATTGGGCACTTGAAAACGTAAAAATTTGCGATGATATCTAGACAACAAAACAACTTTTTTTTTGTAGAGCTGTGTTATGTAAAATCGGTTCTTATGTAGTAATCTCTTAAAATATTGGCATGACGAATTATGAACCTCCTATAATACTTGCAACAACTGTGGTTTATGGTAATAAAAGATATGCAACTGGTCACAATACTTATAAAATCAGAGAACCTTACGGCTTACATACATGTCATCCACTGTCACTTCACACTCGACAAGCATTTTTAGAACACCTCGCCATCGCCATCCCTCTAATAATTTTACAGTATAAGAAACTTAGCAAATTGGCACAACCGTTAGCGGATTGAAGTCAATGATAAACTATTTTAATTAAAGGGTTATGAATGACAAGTTTAATACATTATTGTTTGGAAATTTTTAGATAACATTTTATATTAGATATTATACTTAAATTTTTATATGTAATAAAATAAACCGAACACAGTATAAATCTACCGCGTCTGCCAACATGAAAATAAAATGTGAATACCGTCTCGTGAGAGATTTTGAAATATATTATCCCTGCAAATTGCTAATGCGCCTGGCCGCCATTTTGGTGACGTAACCTAACCGTAGCCGAACACTCAGTACTGTTAGCATCACTGGCCGGCGAGTACGCGTACATATCGAGTTGTGGATGACGTCACGAGAATGTTAATTTGACAAGGTTCCAGCGCATTACTAATTTGCGGGGATAATAATGTGTACACAATTACCACATATTAGAGATAAATATTAATACATAAAATTATGTTATTATAGAGAAGTAATTACTCTATACAAAACATGCGCTAATCAAGAAATAAATAAGAATATAATATTATTATTCAATTAAAGAAATGGCAGAATGTACATAGCCAAATTAATTATTATCTTTAAAAAGAGACATGACAAGAATAACTACGCTACTTAATAACTATAACACTCCTCCTTTTTTTGAGTCGGTTAAAAAGCAAACTACACGTTATACATAAACGGCACATTAGTATGCTGATTTTTACGACATTGGACAACGTAAAACAATAAACAACATTACAAAGACCAAAATATGTACAAGCATACATTAACATAACGTTAGTAGAGATGGTGCTATACACGTTTTACTGTTATTTATTATTCTTTGAGTTTTATAATGACTGAGTTCTGGTCGGTTTTATTTTTCACCATTACCTTGTAGTGCCTATGAATTGGATCAATGGAATTACATATAAATAATTCCACGCCTATCCCATTGGGGTAGGCAGAGACGATGTACCTCCACCTACGATTTCGACTCCGATAAACACTTGCCGCTTCATCTACTTTCAGTAATCTCTTCATCATACATACACATTTATTTAAGATGCATGTTACTTGTATATTTTTTACTTGTTTATTTACTTGCCAAATTCACACCTGCGTTCCTGTAGACATTTTATTACCTTTTCTACATTTGGACTTATTTTGTTTACTTTGTGTTTAAAATTTGTAATTAGAAAAACAGCCCGTTGTGTATTGTAATCTTTTATGGTAATCATTAGCCAGGTGTGATTCTAAGAAATTCAGTACGCGCTACGCGGACGAGAGACATTGTATTTATGCAGTATAAAGCAATACCCCAATGGAGAGATGGTCAGACGAGCGATAAGCACAAGCGAAGCAAGACGTGTACTACATTCGGTAATCTATTTAGTGACGGGCTTTGCGCGTGTTATTATATTTGTATCTGTGTTATACGTGTTTTTATAGTATATAGTAGTTTATAGTAACAATATCTTTAGACGGCCTCTGTGGTTGAACGGGTTAAGCCTTTGACGGCCTACCTCACTGCAACCCAGAGGTTCCGGGTTCGATTCCCGGTATAGTAAATTTCGGAAACGTATTTTCTCCGTTATTTACCATGGTCTGGGTGTCTGGGATCGGCCCCAGAGTGGTCCGTTGTATGTTACCCATAACACAAGCGTAACTTGCTTAATTTGGGGATATACAATGTGTGTGTTTGTCTGCCGATTATTATATCTAATTTAATTATGTTTGTTTATGGTATATTTCTGCGATGAACAGAACCTCCTCATTCATTCATTACAACCTCATTTCATTGCTACATAATATTGTTAAAAATCACTCGTGTCACTCGCCCTACATACGTCTAAACATCATCACAATAATTTATATATAAAATCTAAAACTACATATAAAGCCTGTAAAAACATAAATATATATCTAAAATCTCAAAAGACTTTAAATTCAATATATCATCAAAACAGTATACTTAATAATCTGCACCACCTACATCGCCAGATTAGGTTAAACTATTCCTTTTGTTAGGTTGCCTAGAAGAGATTGTTTTGAGCGATAAGGCCGCCTATTGTTTCTACCATGACAATATCGTAATTGTGTATTTTTGAAATTGTATATTTGGTGAACAATAAAGTGTTATCTATCTAGCTATCAACCCATGGTGTGCATTTGGCTATCTGGATATTTACGATCTTTAGTCGAGAATAAAGCTATAATAATTTCGAGTTGTGTCCTCAGTGGCTCATTTGTAGCACCTTTGCTATGGCACGTACATTGGTCTTCGGACCACACGGCGCTCTGGTCTACGCCATCGTTTTACGGTGGAAACGCTACCAGTGCGTACTAAACATTTCGTCTCCACGTTCCTTCTACGTACGGCAGAATTGTGGAACGCACTACCAGAGTCCGTGTTTCCCGAAAAGTACAATCCGGGTATCTTCAAGTCTCGTGTGAATAATTACAATCTAGGGAAGCGTGCTCCATCTTCGACCGCATCATCGTCCGGCATTGGACGTGATTGTGGTCAAACGATACTTAATAAAAAAAATTAAACGTATCCATAGGCGACCATAAGCACTTTTCCTCAGGTGGACTAGCCTTTCTGCTATACGCCAACAATAAAAAAAACTTCAAAGTTAACAGCAATAAGCCTATGTTTGTGTGTGCGGAGAGCAAATCAAGCCTTTACCGCCATTTTATCGCGACATTTGGACCTTTGTATATTTTTTGTTCCAAAAAGAGTTTCAAACTATTATTTTGTTTTAAAACTTTCAGTTTTAGTTAGTTTAGACCCTACTGAATCTAAAATTGAAAGTCTTAAAACAAAAATTAAATAATAGTTGAAAATACTGTTACGTACGAGCGGGGGTACGCACTTATGGATTGGAAGAAAACACCAATTTTTAACTAAGAGCTTTTATTGACTTCAAAGCCGCGCGCAGTACCTCCCTGTAGGGTTGCTGTGCTTAAACACACGACCAACGATGCTCAGTCCCGACGATAAGTTGTCACACCCTCAATACCGTCGCCGATATTGCGCGGACCACCTCCAATATTATCGCGTGTAGCTCGCCTCTGGTTCCTCTCTCGGACTACGCTACACACTTCCTTCACGTATCTGTCCACCAAACTTGTCACTAAATTCACCACTTGATTCGTCTCTGCCCTCTATTAATCTTCTCTAACAACTCTTTAGATCGCACTTGTTGCTTCACCGTCTTGGACTGAACTCAAGTTTAAACTGCAACTTTCAACTCTAAACTGCCCGGTAGGCGCCGCGCCTTACGCTGTTTATATACCCGGAAGAATTTTCTAGAAACCATATATCTATCTCTGTCTTTTCTTTCCCGAACCTTCTGTTCGGGAACTTTCGTTTATACATCTATCCCTTTCTAACATCTATCTATCTCTTTCTTTCTTTCGTCGTCTATCTCTTTTTAACATCTATCTATCTCTTTCTTTCGTTTATCGTCTATCCTTTTCTGAATATATCCGTCCTTGTCTTTTCCTTCCAGAAATTTCTAGTTCTTTCTAAAAGTTCTAAAACTGATTTACGCTGCAGGGCAGTTCCACTCTCGGTCGCCACAATACGTTTCCCAACAAAAAATATACAAAGGTCCAAATGTAGCTTACGATAAATTGATTTGTATAGGAGTTATTTCGAAGAAACCCTCGAGTATATACGTCAGAACTACTTCGAAGACTTGTAATTTATCTTATCAACCTTCCCGTATAGATAGATAAATAAGTTTCCTCCTAACTTAGCGTATTATAGGGAAAACTCGTTCTATATTTCAACAAGTTTCAAAAGTTTGCTGTTACGATCATGCTGTAGGTTCTTTATTACTAATATGTAAATAATTAATAGCCTAGAGTTACAACTTAGGCCCCGACAAAGACAAATTTCACGTACAGATCTGTAAAACCACATTTTATTACCTGTCGGCATTTGAACTAATTGTAATCCTTTTGTGATCGTCTTCTTTTGTTCCCTTATTTATTGGGATACGTTTTTAGTTATTGTGGAGAACAGCCTATTGTCCTATTGCACTCGCTGAGGAGCATCATGTGTTGCGGATTACAATTACAAGCTAATTCTAGGAAATTGTGTCGACGTTGCCGGGCGGGCATTTGCATTTGTGAAGTATGAAACGACGGCCTGATTGAGAGGGGGTCAGTTTAGCTACAACTACGATACAGACGTGACCTGTGTACATTCGGGAACGGACTTTACGCGTTTCATTAAATTACGACCTTCTGCATTATGTTTGGATTTGTTGCATTCGTTCGGTTATAATTATACCAGTGTTATACGTGTTTGTATAGTTCTAATAAACTCCATAATAATTCTAACAGCATTTTAATTCGATTCCCGCAACTCGTAACATTATTCTGTAAAGCAACTAAAATATATACTATAATAAACCCAATAAACAATAGAGAGGGACGAATTCAGACCAGAAAATTACCAATTTTTTTTATTAAATAAAAAAACCATCATTTATTCATAACCACAAAAGATAACAATGGAAAATATTAAAAAAAAAAAATGTGCAGTCCGTCAGCTATCAAAGTCCCGAACTACGATTCTACTTGTAAATTACAGTTGAATTTAACAACTTTCGGTTACAAAATACAATAAAGCCTAAAGTAAACATTGCAAAATTTTGAAATTCTCAACCCTATACTAGATTGCTGTACTAATGGGGTTCAGATGAATAACGAATTAATATACTTCTTGATTACGTGTAAACTAATGAATGAACTTAAAGAAACTCGACACTAAGCTTGACAAGGTAAGCTGGACACAAAGCTTATATCCCTTGTAACTCTTAGGGTATTTTTCATCCCGAGAAATGACATTGTTTCAGTGGGATAGACGAGTATAGATGGCGCTGAGGTCGCGCTGTTTTGGAGTCGCCGTTGTATTTCATTAAGAAAAATTCGTCGTTATGACAACGCGAACGCAGTTTTAGGGCATAATGTCAGTATGACTTCTAAATATATACAAATGAATCATAGAAATGAATGTACGCATTAACTTGAGTACGACTTTACCGATTTTGATGAAATTTTTTGTTTGTATTTGAATGGTTCGCATAATTAATTAGCTTCAGATTTGGAATCGGTAGATAAGACTGGGATAGGATTCAAGGATCCTCCTAACCTCCTGGACCTATTATAATGAATTTTTTGTATGTTTGAGTGGGTACCCCGATGGTTTGAATTCAAAATTGGAACCGGTAGGTAGGTTCTACATTTGTTTTTGGCCAAGGCAGGACAACGTCTGCCGTGACCTCTAGTATATAATATTTTATTACATACTTGCTTAGGTTGTATTGTAATCTTAATTTTTTTCTTCATCTCCAAAAAGAACACTTGATATCACTACAGAATAGCATCACTACGCGTTATTTGTTTTTTAATTCATGCAGAAATTACGAGAATTTCACACCACTTGTTCATTTAAAGTCACGCTACATACTGACAACACGATTGTTTAAGTATCATAATGGTGTTTAGCAATACGACCAACGTAACAAGAGCTCTTTAATTAAAATTAATCTATGTTACATTGTACATGTTAGTTAACATTCTATTGCGTTGACGATAATACCCGTTTTTGGTGATAATTTGAAGAATGACGTATTGCTGTGCAGTTTTGTTTTCAAAAAATGTGTATAACGCAGAAAAATGACGAATACCGAGATTTCATCAAATCTCTAAGGGAGATGATCGATTCATGCGAGATGTTACAATCACAACTCTGAGGTAGTTTACCTAAAGAAAGTCGGTAATTTGATCAAATCTCTGAACTGTTCAAGTGAATAAATTATGAAATAATTTAGTATCGCATCACAACAGTGGTGTAAACTCACAAAAATGTAAAAAATTTAATACTTTTTCTAAATTAATATCGAATTTTCGATGTTCCTTAAGTTGAATAAGGGCCGATTTTTCAATTACCAGATAAAAGTCATTCATAGGATAAAATACAACATGAATAAATTAAACATTACGAGTTGCCCAAATAAAATAGTAGTAGAGTAATTGATTGCAAAAAATTTATATGTTGTACCAAAATAATTTACTAAAGAAAAACAACATTTTTTTATGCAGGAGTTCAGCAGACGGCCCACTAGCTGGATAGCGGTTACCATCGCCTATGGACATTTGCATCACCAAATGTGCCCTAAATGCATTGCTGCTCTCTTAAGGGAGACTGGAACTTGGTCACTAATGCCGGAACACAACTCAAGGTTGTTATGACGACATACTTTAGACCAGGGGTGGTAGCCATCCAGTCGGGCGTATGCCCTACCACCTGGCCGTGGGTTGTTTTGTCGCCTCTTACGACAGGCCTCCCGGCCGCAGAAAATTGTATTCTTTCTCCGTTCCTGCACGGATATAACGTATAAAGTATATCGGAAATATGACAGTTGGCAGCTAGCTAGAGACGTTTCTGGCATTATTTACCAAACATCATAGCTCATTATAAACTGGTCTCTTCTCCCAATATTTAACACTCTGTAATCTGTTAAGAGTCTTTATCTGAGCCTAGTTAATGACCTACGGATATCTGTTGTTTGCTTGATTTAAACAAAAATTAGCGACTGACAGCTGAAAGACGATTTGTTAACTTTTAGCTTAGTTCTCATCGTTTCCTAATAGACCTTAATCAAAATACTAAAAACAGCAACTAACTACTCTAACAAACTATTACAAAGCGTTTATGCCTTTCGTACTTGTGGTAATGTTGAAAACACTCGATTCAGTGAATTTTCAAATACATGTATGGATGACATATGAAAGAGCTTTATAGTATGCTACAAAGTTGAGTCTTCTTAATTTATTATTTGCGATACACAATACTTTGTAATGTTTTCTCGCAGTTATAAGTGTAAAGGTATGCTTGTATTACTAATAACTAAGAAGGCTACCGTTTTGAAAATAAAGACCCTAATTAAAATTAAGACTCAGATTGCAAGTAACTCATAGCCATAACTTTTAATGTTAAAAATACTCAAAGCGGTGTGTACGAAGCTAGTACGTACATTTGCCGACTCAGCAATTTAGGTGAAGACACGAGAATATTTCTTTTAACACTAGTACAAATGTCGCTCATCAAGGTCGCGGTCGCTCGTGCTCATTGGTGCATAACAAGGCATGTCCATGCATGCAGGGAAGAAATAAATCAAGTAAGACAAAGTGTGTAGATTAAATCAAAAATCTTACACAGTGAAATATATTTAAAGATATTGAAGGGGGTGCCCCGTATAGGGTGGAGGAGCGAGATGGAGATGGAATACTCCTCCGTCTCAAAGGAAGATCTTCCAGCGAGGCCATTGTTGTTCCTCGCAGGTCTAGGCCCATCTGTTATTGTTGAAAATTTGTATATATTTTTTGTACGTTTCGGAAAATATTTACATCAATTATTGCACAGCGCCATCTATTGGCTTGCAAGTGTTCCACTACAATATCGCTGATACGCGGAGGACCTTTATATGCTACATGATTGAGTTTACTTCGTTTACTGCCTATGATATGCAATACTTTAAATGTTTTCCTGCAGCTAGACGTATAAAGGAAATTTTCATCGCTAAAAATGCTACCATTTTGAAAATAAAGAACGTAATTATAATTAAGACTCGGATTATAAGTAACTTACCCAACAAATTGTTACAAAGCATTAATGCCCTTTATACTTTTTGTAATGTTGAAAATGCTCGATGCAATAAAGCATTCAAATATATCGTTGACATGTGAAGGACTTTCATATGCTACAAGGTTATGTTTACTTCATTTACTGCCTGTGATATGTAATAATATTTGAAATATTTTCCCACAGCTAAAAGTGTAAAGGAAAGTATCCAACAACGAATCTATCATTAAAAAAGAAAACATTTTGAAACAAGCCCTCGAAAGGGCACATTGTTGAGGGCATTCGTCGCGGAGAGAGATATAGGTTTAGCATAGACGCGGGAGGACGCAAGTATGTGTATAGTGGTGCGTCCAATTTCTGCGAGACAGTGATGTCTCAAAATGAGGCCGCAGAACGAGAAAGGGAGAAAGGTGCGCTGCGTCTCGCGGGTACCGACGTCAGTCGGCGTCCCAGAGGCGCAGATATGCGCAAGATCTCCTCCCGTAATACCGCTGCAGGGGCCCTCTAGCATCTAGGGAGCAGAGGAGTCTTCACCACTGTTAACGAAGTTAGTTTGCCTTTCTCGGGGCATCCTCAAGCACTGATGCGCTAGGATCAAAGTGGGCGTAACTACGTTCTAAGTCTCACGCTCTTCCTGCCATAAGCGCGGGGCACATGGGAGGAGTGTCTTGTGGATGTCTTAGTGGAGTATTGAGCAGTTGAGTCTCCACACAAGCCGGCGATTTAACTCTGGTGCCCATTCGTGGTCTCACCTCTCAACGTTGTGGTTTAATCCCTAGTAAAGGACCCAGTAGTGTGCGAAATGGATTTCTAAAAAAATATATGTGTATAGTGGGTAGTCTGGCGGTCAGCATCTCACAACTCTTTCAGCAGGAAAGGTATGTTTGTGTAGAGCCGGCCAATATACCCGTCATTGCCCAGCCCGGGTGATGGGGTAACACATTCTTCTAGTCACAAAAAAGTGGTTAAAATTTGCCATAAACTCCATAAAAGAAATATCATTCTTTTACGAGTTTTTTTTTATTGCATGAGTTCAGCGGACAGGCTGACGGCCCACTTGATGGAAAGCGGTTATCACCGCCTATAGACATTTGCAACACCAAAGGTGCTACAAATGTGCTGCTGTTCTTTTAAGAGAGACTGGAACTTGATCACTAATGCCGGAACACAACTCAAGGTCGTTATGGCGGCATACTCTAGACCAGGGGTGGTAGCCATCCAGTCGGGCAAATGCCCTACCACCTGGCTGTGGGTTCTTTTGTCGCCTCTTATGACAAGCCGCCCGACCTCAGGAAATATTCTTTCTCCGTTCCTGCACGGATAAAATAATAGGGTAAAGAAGTACATATAAGATGAACCAATTAATATTTTATATCTTTAACTAAGACGCTTTACAGCCAATACCCATTAAGTAACCAAGTTGAAAAGGTAGGCGTGATAATTCACTATAGTAGGCTCTTATTTCTCTTGGGCGTTATACTATATTTTGATGAAGTACGCAAATAAATCACGGGAGCTTTAATTAGTATTTTGAACTTGTATTCTAACATTATCTTTACGCGTTGTTTAATATAATAATATCTTACTAACTGCCGTTTACTTTGTTGTCTATTTATAATATAATAAATCCTTTAGGGTTGTCAAATTGGTAAAATAAATTTCAGCTAATTCACACCAGCAGATTCAGAAAATACAACTTTTAAAATATTTAGAATAGAAAACACTTTATTGTTCACATACAAATAAAATAAACAATTTACAGTGGTCACGTTAAACAGTAAAAGTAGGAGCAATGCACGGCCTTATCGCTTGCGATCTCTTCCAGACAACCCGGGCTATGGATTTTATGAAGGGGAAATTCGCAAGTGTATGACGGTGGTGTGCAAATTAAATACATATATAAATATAACACAATACTTATACCTATAATACTATAAACTAGAGAATAAACAATAACATATATTAATATTATATATATAATAATATATACACCATTAATATGTGTATAGCAACAGCAATAGCTATACAATATTATTAATAGTATTAATACATAATATTAATATATAAATACACTAATGAATAAACGTACATGTAATTAGGTATTAAATATTTATTATAAAGTGAGATAAAATTCACGTACCAGTTTTTAAAAAATGACGAGTGACAATGCCTATCCTACGTTTACGGTTATTTATGTCTGTTAAAAAATTACGTGAAAACTAGTGAATGAGTTTTAATGAAATTTGATACAAACCTAGCTTATATAGTTTGGATCAACACTTATGATACTTTTTATCCTGATAAATAACGCAGTTTCAGTTGAAAAGATGATTATATCTAGTCTAAAAGAACGAGAAGGATGCATCGTTGAAGATTTTCGTCTTCAAGCATTACAGAATTGTAGAGGAGAAAACTTAACTTAGTTTTATTGCTGTTTATAAATTCACTTCCCTATACTAAAAGATAATAATCAATTGAAAAATGAATAGATCAAATACAATATCCCTATTAATATTACAAATGCAAAGGCACTGTTTCGTTTTCACAGAAAAACTACTGGACCGATTTGGCTGAAACTCAGTATATATATTTTATTTTTGATGCCGAGGATGAATATAGGATACTTTTTATCCCGAAAAATGGGATAGTTTCCGCGATAAAAATATTTTTGTCTCTCTGTTTGTTATGATTTTAAGTAAAAACTACTGGACCGATTTGGCTGAAATTCGGCAAACTAGAGTTTACCCAGCGGCAGGTCAACCTCTAGTATGATATAATCAGACTTCTTTTCCATAGGCATGCACAGAGACTTAACAGTGATTTTAAGTATTCTATATTAGCTAATATGGATATAAAATGCTTAAGAGTAGAAGTGATTTTAATCAAGAATAAATAGAAAAGAAACCTAGCTATGATGTCCAAGGAATTCAGACATATACCTTTCGCTTCATCTACTTTCATTCATCTCTTCATACATAGAAGTACATCACTTCAATACATCTGAAGTTTAAACATGATAAGTATAATGCAGTGTGCCTTTTTTTTAACCAAGGGAAATCCGCTGAGCAGCGACAAGGGCAGAACCTTGGGGAGATAATTCAGGGGTTGCACTAACATGTCCGAGTCAGAACTCGTGCCATGCTATTGCCACTCCTCAGTTAGTCCAGGGCTACGGGTATATGACCTACCCTCCCCGCAGCCCTGGCAGATGTGGGCCTCGCGACGCCTCTTCCATTATTGCAGTGTGCCTGCACTATACTCTACCATTTACACTGCTGTATTTTAATCAATAAATATAAAATACAGTGTAAAACAACCTTTGTATTTTATTTCGTAATATCTATTTACTTAATTTGCATTTAACAGGACATGCACCATGCTAAAAGGCATAAATAAAATATTTAAATTGCGATTCCTTGTATACACATCTATTGACTAGCTTTAATTTTAAAAAAGATGTACAATCTATACATATATATAAAACTGTAGAGGTCGAATTTCTGTACAATGAAAAAAAATGCTAAAAACCGAGTCAGGGAGATGAGATGTAAGAAGTGAAATAGAACTAATTTAGATTTTTTTTAATTTTTTGTTTCTCTGTTTGTCTGTCAGTTTGTACCGACTAATCTCCGAAATGACTGGACCGATTTAAATGAAATTTTGTATGGTGGTAGTTTATATCCCTGGTCAACATATAGGATACATTTGATCCCGAAAAATTAAAGAGTTATAGTCAACTCATACAACAGAATAATAAAAGTAAATTACATCATTCAAATTTACATAATAAAAACATTGAAGTGCATTAACATTTGGAACTAAAGAATGCTAACTACGATAAACATTCACATGAACTCAAGGATCTGTATTCATGGCTTACAAGTTTAGGGCTATCGTAGGGCTCCTCCTGCGTTACTGTCGGGGAGTATATGAGCGGGTCACAGTCGCCCTGGGGCTCACGTCCCGCTGACAACTCCCTCCCTTCTTTATGTACACGGCACGAGTCACATCTCTTCATTTCTATACATCATTTCTTAACTGCGGACTGTAGATAAAGTCCTTCAGTAATTTATAAAAAACTGTCATTTTATTAACAATACAGTTAACTCATATTTAAAGAGATGATAAAAATCTTATAATTGGTACAAAGATCTAAAAAAAACATCTATTAATTTCTTGAATACAAGTAACAATATAATAATTAAAACTCTCAAATCAAATATACTACACTTGAAAAGAGTAATAAATTATAATCATGATAGAACAATCATATCCTATCATTATTATCATAGCCTATTTAGAAGTAAGATAATAGAAACTACATAAATACCTCATTATCACTATCTATTAAGAGAATTCGGTCCATTTCTGATCACAACAATAACACTTTCACAGCACTAATAATATATATTATATATGTTTATTAGTCACCAATAACTATAATCACAAGTAGCTAATAAGAGGGTCATCCATAGAATACGCCATCAAGTTTATTATTCAATAATTTAGCATATCAATTCAAGCAGAATGAAATATTGTATGCAAATCAAATTGCTTGACCATTAGCAAAAATAAACAACGATAATAACTCACAACGCGCGTATACGGCGATGCCATGTGACCTAATAAATCTACTTATAAAAACCAACACAACTAATTTATAAAATGCAACACTTACTACTGTTATTATGCTCGCGTAGAATTTATGCAAATTTCATCAAACTTAAAGACCAAATCAATTACGCCACTCCATGGTCGGTGCAAGGACGAATACTGTTACAATAATTACCAATTACACATAATAATTTAAAAGAAACTTGATAATTGATAACGAATTTCAACAATAACCCCAATGTGGTATGATTATTTTTTATTTTTTTAGTTGTGTTAGCCACAAAGGAAGGCAAAGGAAACTTAGTCCATACAGCCAAGTCTGATATTTATTATTTATTTAGGTTTATGGCTTGGCAGCTAGGCCTTTAAACCAGGTCTTAGTTTACAATGTAGTTTCTTCATTTTCTTAAGCCTATGTGTAGTTTGTGTAACACAGCTGAATTGTAGGTAACCAGCTAGTGCCCTTCAACGGAGTTCTTGTGACAACTCAAAAGGCCACATTTGACTATACAGTTCACATTTCTCACAAAACACATAATCAGTACTCAAAAACTATCAATATCCTACAACTATTGTTCATTTTAGAGTAATTTTACACATTTTTAGAAAATAAAACTGCACAGCACAACATCTCCTTTTAGTTCCCGCCAAAAACTCCCGCCAAGTCTGATGTATAAATCTTCGTATAGTAGCGCAGTTGTATTGTAGGCTACAACCCACGCCATTCAACAGAGTTTTTGTGAAAACTCGAAAGGCCACATTTGACTATACAGTTCACATTTCTCACAAAAACACATAATTATTACTCAAAAACTATCAATATCCTACAACTTTTGTTCATTTTAGAGTATTTTTACACATTTTTAGAAAATAAAACTGCACAGCGCAACGTCCCCTTTCAGTTCCCGCCAAAAACTCCGTTGGTTTGACTTTGATTACTTTTGACAACTATGCTATGCGACAACTTTGACATTTACATTTTCCTTTTTGGCTACGATCCATTGGAGACTGACAACGACCACGTTCAAGATCGCGATTTTTCCCGTTCCACTTGCTTGCCGGCATTACAATCGTAAATCCAAGTGGAACGGCTATTCAACCCTACATGAAATGGGTCGTTGATGAATGAGCGTTGTGTGATCGAAAATGATGACGTGACGACCACAACGACCGCGGTCACCTTGTTTAATAGCTAACAGAGCATATTGGGCGTTTTGAGTTACTGATGGAACGCGCTGTTTATAAGAGAATACAGATGAGCAATTCTATGATTTCAAATATTTGCGATTTTGAAACTGACCTAATTTTCATATAACCAATAAAGCGAATAGATAATACATGGTGTAAGTTTATAAATTACGCTTTCATATTTAATTTATACAATATAAATAACATACTATTTATACTCTTTTTGAAATTAATCGATATTAAGTACTTATTAGTCGCCTATTATGATGAAAATAATATTTATTATTAATCAACTATTTTACAAATCAGACCACACTATTGATTAAAATTAAAATTGTTGTTAGCGTACTATGTTCTGTGAACACGTCAGTGTCAACAGTCAACACGTCATCTTGTGTGTTGTCATCTGGTCAAATTTTGTGGTTTTTGTGAGAAAATTCCGATTTTTGTTAATAATTCTTCGAATAAAGCTTAAATTTAAAATGGTATATAGTTTCTGAATCATTTTTGTTACACGTATCCAATAACAAGTTCTGATCTCTCTTTACAATTTGCGAAAAATATAGTTACGAATGTGTTTTACATACCGCTTGTTTTTATTTTACTTGTGTATTTTTATTATTATATTTGATTTCAGGTACTTATAGCTGCTACAGTATGCACAAAATCTGGAAAAGGTGGTCTTAACTTTTAAAAACTCGTACTATATTTAATTTTAATGAAGTTTAAGCAAGCGCTAAAACTTTGACATTAAAACATCATTTTTCCGATTTTTTTCAGCTTTGGTGTCGCGCCAGTTCGTCGAAATGACGAAAGCGAGGATAGAGGGACTGCTAGCCGCCTTCCCGAAACTCATGACTGCTGGTCGCCAACATACCTTCGTAGAAACAGAGTCTGTCCGGTAAATTTCTTTCTGAGCTTTTAAATAATCCATAAATAGAATAGAATAGAAAACACTTTACCTATTGTTCACCACATACACATAGTATAAACAATTTACATTAGTAACATTAAACAGTTAAAGTAGTAGTAAATACATCATATTCTAAAAAAATCTAAGGTGGGGTATAGTTGTAGGGCACATTAATCTATTATGAACTTTTTTAATATAGGTTAGAAGGCCAAGGTGGGTGCGAAGCGAAGTGGAGCGCCCGCCTTAGGTGGCTACAGCAGCTTAGCTACAAAATTTGTAGACAAAAACACTGTGTCAATGAGTATTATTTAATACATCTATGGAGAATACAAAAGTGATTACTTACAAATTTTAATGATATCTATTTCTTGTAGATATGTGTACCAGCCATTGGACAAATTGTACATGTTGCTGATTACCACAAAAGCTAGTAATATTCTGGAAGATCTGGAGACATTGCGTCTTTTCAGTAGAGTGGTAAGATCATTATGTTAGTATTGAGTATTCTTCAATATCAGCACTTATAGTAGAATTATTTTGTCCGTGCAGTTTGGGTCATAAATAATTGGAGCGGTGAAGCGAGTATTTCGCTCTCTCTTCCACTCACAGGCCTTATGGGCGGGCATAGTGATGTGCATTATTGTTGTCGATAAGCATTATCGATAATGTATTTAGTTTTGTCATTTTATGGGTTAGTGATAAAAATGAAAGAAAAAAATAGATAAAACAACATATTTATTAAAATAAGATTAATAATGATTTAAAATTAATTATTAATTAGGTATCTATGTATTAAAAAACTATATGTAAAAAAGTTTAGAATGTAACAAGTTATATTAAAAATAAATATAAATGCTTATATCTCAAGTTTAAAATTATCAGCAAAAAAGATAATGTTTTTTATAAGAATGATAATCTTTCTTTGAGAAGAATGAGTTTTTATCGATAATGGCGTTGCACCTGCGCAACATACTCACTGCCTTAGCAGGGCTGAGGCCGAGCTATGATTTATGACACAAACTGCACGGACAAAATAATTCTACTATAGGTAACAATACCGCACAGGTTAAAAATGTGACATTTTATATTTGATGCTGATGATGTCTTCCTAACCAACTTCGGTTACAGAGATCGCTTCAGTTATTGGCTGTTCAATGTTCATGTGCACGCAGGTGACTTGCGTAGCCTACCTTATTTCTACTTCTACCCATTGCCATAGAGCTTTTCAGCATCAAAATCCAATTAAATGGAAGCAGTCACTTGACTTGGTGTACTTACACAGGATATATTTAGGTGCACAAGTGGTATTTAGGTGTGCACCTGTATTTGTGCAAATACAGGTGCACACTCTCGTCCTCAGCCTCCTGGGCCTAATAGAGTGGGAACCGCTACGACTGGAGGAGGGTTAGGATGGGAAAGGTATATGATACTTAGGACAAGAAGGGGATGTGATAAGGAGAATGGGAAGGAAGGGAAAAAAGAGGAGGGAATATTATATTTATACAATCATTGGATGCACCCCGAGAGTAGCTATTTAATGACGTATAAAACATAATATGTCTAATTTTCGACTTGTGTGGTATTTTTACCTAAGCGACAATATTGCTTTTCTTCTATGACAGACTCTAAGTATGGAATGCTATCTGGAAAATGCACCAGTCTTTTGTGAAATATCAGTGTTACATTTGGGTGTGGTTTTGTTTTTCTTTGGGGACATCCTTTGACAGATGATGGAACACTGGTGGCAGGCAGCAAGGTATCACACCTTTTGTGGGAATAGATGTATGTTTGTGTGGTGCATCTACAATGGTTGCCCTGTTGGATAGGGTGATGCACCACTGGGCGAGAGCCCATGGCTTAACTGCTAGATGAGGGGTGTACGAAATAAGATGACGAATGTTATGCCCTGGATGATTTACTTGCTTAATTAATTTGACTTTAAACTTAAGACTATATATACAAAAATCTTAACTGCTATGTGCTAGTATTTATAACAGTATCCTGAAGATACTGAACATATATACTGAAAATATACCAGCAGAGGATGCAAAGCAGCATGTAGAATATCTGACACATGGTCAGGTATAGGCTTATGAAAGAGAACAGGGGTAGTGGCTGTAACTTGCAAGGCTTAAACTATGAAATATAAATAGACAGAGCACACAGTGCAGTCAAATAATAAAAGTGTACCAAACACTTCAATAATTATTGATACCCACGGGACTGTAAAAAGGAGCATGGGATATATGGCTGAGCCATCCCAAAGATGAGAGTAGTACTCAATGCAAGAACATTCTTGTGTTTGATAAAGATTCAACAACTAAAGTGGTGTACCTTTGATAGAACCCCCAGCTTTTTGCCAGCCAGATAAGCAACAGACTAGATAAGCCTGTTCAAAGGCCTTTTCACAAATTTCCTAAAACTAAGAGATGGATCATTCGTCACCAGAACAAATGATCCATGAACGTGAACGAAACAATCTTCATCACCAGAGAGAAGATGGGAAGTTGATCTCCCAAAAGATTGGAGGAGGGAGAGATCGCACTTAATGACATTCTGGAGGATGCCTGTGTCAAGGTGACAACCTGATTTGACAGCTGTCAATTTATTAAAAAATATAAGTGAAGTGAAAAAGAAAAAATATTATAGGAAATAAATGCTATTTTTAATTTATTTAATATATTATATCCTGAACATGTTCATGAGATGCATCTCTGAAGGTTTTGTCTGTTTTTTATATTGGCACATTATATCATGTTCATAGGCTAGCAAAGTTTTGACCTTGCTATATAGCACTTAAATAATTTATCCACATGAGGAAATGCCTTCTGAAGCTTGAAGTAAAAAGTTTATACAATAGTGGTGTGTTAGTGTGGCTTGAGTGCAAGCAATGATTATAAATATGGTTTTTGTAGATTAGGCTTCTTACCTTACAGGCCTCATTACCTTACCAGCAGACTATACTATTGCAATCACTGATTATCCAAGCTTTTTTTATCGCTGGAGTGCAGCAGACAGGCAGACGGCCCACCTGATGGAAAGCGGTTACCGTCGCCTATGGACGTTTGCAACACCAGAGGTGTCACCAACGCGCTGCCGGCCTCGAACAAATTTGATGACACCCTTTTTAAAAAACCCCATGTTGTAGCGCTGTGGGAAAACCACGGCTGGGAGCTCATTCCAAATCCCCACGGTGCGCAAGAGAAACGTTCTAGAGAACCGTTGCGTACAAGAGCGAAGCGGCCCAAGGAAGTGGGGAGCTGAGAAGTTTATTGGCCAATTTTATTTCCAGGTACCTGAATACTGTACCCAGTTGACAGAAGCTGAAGTGCTGAACCATGCGTTCAATTTGTTGTTTGCGTTTGACGAGATTGTCGCCCTGGGCTACAGGGAAAGCGTTAATCTGGCGCAGGTGAGTATTTTCGAATTCTTACTGTGTACAGTACACAAAAAACAATACACTTCGGTAGAAGTTAATTCCGTGATTTTATGCAGATCTAAGGCTGAGTGTGCACCGAAATTTAACCGACGGTAAACCAAAAATTATCACTGTTTTTCCATACATTTTTGGCGATTATTTTATTTTAACCATCGATTAAAAGTCGGTGCACACCAGCCTAAGTCCGTTATTGAATAATTTGATGTTTAATAATTGAGAAAATTATTGCCCAATTCCACATGTATTTATTATTTTTAAACTGAAACTTCATTAGACACTATAAAGAGATAAACACATAAATCTATAAGACTAAGCCTGAAAGATAGTTTTGGTCATTTATGTAGTTTACAGGTAGATGGATGTGAGGGGATAGATTAATAAAATTAAAAGTGGTTGAAATCGGGGATGAAAGTTTGTATGGGAGGTCAATAATTTGTCAGGTTCTGAAGTTGCGGGGTAAACTCACATATTACACAGTGTTTCTTACTACTTAGTGGCCTTTGTGTGTGGTGTTTCGTAGCTTCCTCACTCTGGTCTACTAAATGTTGTAGATATAATTATGCTCGCCTGTATATTCTCTGAAGTTTCACTTCTAATGTGTGTGAACTGCATACACACATTATCCCCGCAAATTGCTAATGCGCTGGAACCTTGTCAAATTAACATTCACGCGACGTCATCCACAACTCGATATGTACGCGTACTCGCCGGCCAGTGATGCTAACAGTGCTGAGTGTTCGGCTACGGTTACGTCACCAAAATGGCGGCCAGGCGCAATAGCAATTAGCGGGGATAATATGATTTATTGTTTTAACTTGTACTTATACTCAGTAATGTGAAAAATAATGTAGTTCATGCCTTGGCTCTGAAGTGTCCACACTTTCGTATAATCGTATTGTTCATGTATTTTTAAGTTACATTATTTGTAAGTATGCTAAGTTTTTGTTTGCAGGTGCGTTCCTTTGTTGAGATGGACTCGCATGAAGAGAAAATATTTCAAGCTGTCAGACAGGTAGATATACGTATTTTAAATATATGCATCACTTGGTTCATACTTGCATTAAAATATGCATTGAATCCAAAATCATACATACATACATAACTTCACGCAAGGTCCCTTGCGGGGTAGGCACGAACAACAGAGCGACATTCAGGCTTATCCTTACACACCTCACTTGCTTCTTTGACTTTCATAGCTTATTAATATTATTTCTGTATTGTACTTAACGAAAATATGAAGTTCAAATTCAAAAGTTTTAGTCGAAATAAGTTAGAACTGGAACACATTTTTTAAGGTTATACATATTATTATATAATAAGTTAAGGTTAAGTCTTATTTCTACTGTATATACATTGCTACACAACTTGTAATCACTGTTTAAAGAGAAGTAGCAAGAAACTACCCAGCAACTGGTATAGCTAAAAATTATTTTTGGAGTTAAACTTGTTAACAATCATTGTGATTCGAAACTCGATGAAACGACACTAAAAAGAGATAAACACAAATCTATAGGACTGAGCATGCAAGAGAATTAAATAGAGTATATTCTTGTATGTCTTGGAAGACCACGGGCCATAAAAATGGCCCGGGCTTTTGGAGGGCTTGCGCGGGGCCATGGAAAGACCATCACGTAGAGGCCCTTTGACAAATTTAATGTAAATGTGGAGTGTCACTGACCGGCGATTATCCCTGTCTACACCATATAATAATGCACCCAAGGACAAGCCCCGGCCAGTGTAGGACTATTGTGAAAAATGAGGACAAAAAGCACCGGGCTATTGGGGTGAACTGTTAGTGGTACTGGGGGTCTGGGAATATGGGGACTATGGCGTCTGCCCGTCGCAATGTTCGGGGAACATGGAAAAATGGGCAGACGGTGACTCGCCACTCCCTGTATAGGCCCCAAAAAATGCCATAGAAAGCAGGGGCAACATGGGTATGAGTGGCTAAGGGGTGTAGAGAGGTGGGCTGCAGGTTCACCGAAGCTACTTCCGACGTTAGACCATTTATCACTTCCACCCCCGGAGCTTGAGTCTTAGCTCTAGCGATCTCCACTCCGTGCCGGCTGGCTAAGGCAAGCACGGAGGCGGGGGCCTTGTCTTGGCCCCCGGAGTCAGGTACGAGGTGTCGCTACTCACCTAAGGCTTCGCCACAAAGCCCCCCTGCGGTCAAATAGAGTATATTATTGTTAAGAGTTATGGGACTCGAATTAAAACGCCTTTAGACTTACTATAGAATTTATTAGAACTATACAAACATGTGTAACACAGGTACAAATATAACTGGACGTAACCAGTACAAACGTGATGCACGATTCAATAAAACGCGCAAAATCTGTCATTAGATAGCTTATCGAATGTACACAAGTCTTGTTCCGCTTGTGACTATCGCTAGACTGCCTCACCCCTTCGTTCGGGCATTGTTTTTATACTAAACTATACAATATATCTCGACACAATACTCGACCGCATAACAATAATTTCTAAGAATCACACCTGGCGAATCACCACCATAAAATATTACAATACACAATGGGCTGTTTTTCTAATTACAAATTTGAAACACAAAGTAAAAAAAAGAAGTGCAAATGCCGAAAAGGTAATAAACTGCATTTGTGAATAGTTCTTTGTCGGTCGTAACATTATATTTAATCATTTAAACATTATGCTCACATATATAGAATTTGAAATGTTTTAGTTTTTTGCTTTCGTCGTTACTTCAAATTTCGTTTTTAAAACTTAAATGTATTATAATGATATAATATATGAAATGTGACATCACAAAATTTAAAATCCCTCCCAACCCTTGTCGCATTTCGTTTCACTTCTACTGCGTGTGAACTGCACACACACATTTTTTCTATTTATTTCTCTATATCAGGCTTTTTAAAATAAATACATATGTTATACAATTACTTTCCAAGAATTAATGAAGTTGTAGTGAATACAGTGCATACCTAATGAGAGGAAGTAATAAGAGAAAGGAAATGCTACCGAAGTAATAATGATAAAACATACTAAAAAAAAATATTATTCAAGATGTCACTATAATTTCCTTACATATCTAACATAAAACATTACACAGTAGGAGAAGATAGTCTAGGCTGAAACGAGCTGCTATGTAAAATGCATATTATAACTTAAATATTTTACAATAGTGTACAGAGTATTGTCATTCATATAATTGTATAATATAATATCAGCCCATAAATGTCCCACTGCTGGCCTCGGGCCTCCCATTATAGGGGGAACGGACAGTATACCCGCCACGCTTGTCCAAGGCGGTTTGGCAGGTTTGACACATCGGTTATCTCGATGTGCAGGTTGCATCACGATGTTTTCCTTCACCGTTGTTAGCACGTAGTAATTGTAACAATATGCACAGAAAATGCAATATGATCAGAAAACTTACTAAGAGATGCATGCGTTCCGGCCAGGATCTAAACCGCGCCCTTCGAGTTTGGGACGCGTGCGCCAGCAATTACGCTACCACTTACCATTGTCCATACCACTTATCATTCATATATATAACTTCACGCCAGGTCCCTTGCGGGGGAAGGCACGAACAACAGAGCGCCATTCAGGCTTATTCTTACACACCTCACTTGCTTCTTTGACATTCATAGCTCTTGTCATGCACGCTCGTCTGTTCTTAAGGCTCCTGACATCATCTTCTGTTAATACACGATCAATTTGATCATGGAAGGTGTGTCGTGGCCTTCCGCGACTTCTGCATCCATCCACTTTTGCATTGTATATCTGTTTAGTTATTCTTTCATCATACATTCTTTCCACATGCCCGAACCACCGGAGCATTCCTTTCCTTACCTTCACCCCGACACTCTCTTTCAGACCAACTCACTTTCTTACTTCGGTATTACAAACGCGGCCCGCGAGCGTCACTCCGCAGATTTTGCGCAGTGCTCGCATCTCGACCGAGTTTACTCTACTTTCATGCTCTCTCTTCCATATCCAACTCTCGCTTCCATACGTGAGCGTAGGTACCAGCACCGCGTTGTGTAAGGCAAGCTGGGCCTTCTGGCTGAGGTTCTTAGCGCCTAGAAGTTTACCTAACTCCATTGACACTATTCCCCAAATTCACTGTTCTTTCTATATCAGCGGTGTACCTTCCATCCCTGCTAAAAGAACATCCAAGATATACAAACTCATTCACTTGTTCCAGTATAACAACGAACATTATCCTTGTATTCGTTCTGGTTTCTTCTCTTTCAAACACCATAACCTTTGTTTTCTTCGCATTCCAATGTAAGCCTCTCGCCTGACAGTCATCTTTCATCATTGTGACTAGTGTTAGTAGTTCTGATGACATACATACATACATAACTTGAACGGCCCTAACGGAAGACCAGCGCTGGTTGATCCAACCAGCATCATGCTGAGTTAGGACCGATTCAGAACTTCATTTTAATTGTATTATCTTATTTATAAGTACGTATTGGTGTGTACGTAGTTCTGAATAAATATTTTTCTTTCTTTTTCTTTCTATAACTTCACGCCAGGTCCCTTGCGGGGTAGGCACGAACAACAGAGCGCCATTGAGGCTTATTCTTACACACCTCACTTGCTTCTTTGACATTCATAGCTCTTGTCATGCACGCTCGTTTGTTCTTAAGGCTCCTGACATAAGTTCTGATGACGATTCGGCTAAAAGCTTATCACTCATGAAAACATTAAATTTGTAATATTAACATGAATGAAATTGGTCAGACGCAAGAACGTGAAGCGGCGAACCGCATGCGGGAGCGTGCGAAGGAATTGCAGCGCGAAAGGCTGGAGGCCGCTAAGCGCGGGCAGCCGCCCAGGGGCCAGAACTACTTTGGTACGCGTCTCATACAACCTGTTTTAATAATATTAAAAGTAAAATATAATTACTATTATGAACTAGGATATGCACGCGACTTCGTCCACACTTCAATTTCCGCGGGATACCCGGGATTACTATTATGAACCAGGATATGCCCGCGATTTCGTTCACGCTAGGCTTTAAATTCTCGCGGGATACCCGCGACACAGAGTACCGCAGCATTTAACCGAGATTGTTTGTTCCTCGAATATCTAATAACTATATGGCAAATTCTTATTTTAATCGTGTGTCAATCAACTATAATCTTTTAGCTGTTACACATGATATAGGTTTATTTATTAGTAATACACAAAATCTTAAGACGGACCTGGTAAAGCATTGGTCTGAATATTGATAAGTCAATAGGTTAGTTTTAAAATAATTTCTTTTTCTTTTTTAATTTCCTTTTTTTAATTCAATTTATATAATGTAAAATATTTACTAGATTAAAACAATTAAACAACATTTAAAATGGTTATAGATATTTAGATATAAACTGTTTGTTTTCCGAATAAAATAAAATAAAAAAGATTGTAAGATATCGTCTTAATGAAAACTGTGTCGGAATAATAGTTTTTATGCATCCGAACAACTTCACAGCAGGAAAACTCCCGCGCGATTCCCGAGTTAAAAATGTCACACATTTTATTAGCGCAGATTTTGAGCCTAAGAATTTGCAGTCGATCAGCGAAAAGGGCATGGAAACCAGGCCAGTAGTTTTTACGTGAATTCAGAACAAACAAACAAGAATTTAAAAAAAATTCATTGTGTTCTCCATCGTTTATGTAGTGTATTCCAGTTGTTTTTTTGTTTAAATAGCTTCAGTGTACACAGACGGCATGTTTAGAATGTTATAATATTATAAGATTACAGAAAATTCCCTTCGCGATATCAAAAACTATCCTACTACAAATTAGTTAAGTAAAATTTACTCTATATGTTTGCAACACCTGGGGCGAAGACAATGTGTGCCAGATTTTGGGATAGGTTAAGGAACACACAGAAAAGGAAAGATGGGGGATGGCATAGAGAGATAAGACATGAAGAATGGTTTAGAGAGGATGCGATTTTCACAATACAACAGCATTTCAGTAGACAGGCAGGCGGCACACCTGATGGAAAGCGGTTACTGTCGCCTATAGACATTTGCAACACCAAAGGTCCTACAAATGCGCTGCTGCTCTCAAAGGGAGACTGGAACCTGGTCACTAATGCCGGAACACAAGTCAAGATGTTATGATGGCATACTCTAGACCAGGGGTGGTAGACATCCAGATGGGCGAATACCCTACCACCTGGTTGTGGGTTGTTTTGTCGCTTCTTATGACACCGCCCGGCCGCAGGAAATTGTATTAATTATCTGTTCCTACACGGATGTTACTGTGCCAGCTGTTAAAAACGAAGGTATATATATATATATATATATATATATATATATATATATATATATATATATATATATATATATATATATGTATTTAGGGTTCTTTACGTGGTTTCTCAATCATTGTATTTATAAAATATTCATGTCTGTCTGTTCAGCTGTCTATGTGTCACACATATCAGGAAGTAAGAGTTATAAAGACATATGGATGTAGCGAATGTATCTGCATTTCGTTTCTGTTCTTTAGTTAGGTTACGCCAAGAAGGAAATTACACAATTATGTGTTTATTGGAAAATCGAGATAATTATTTTAAGTAAAGAAAAAGTTTATTTCCTTAGGTAAATGTAAAACGACACACATAACAACAGAACACATATAACAATAAAAATATATTTAAAGAGATTGTATGTTGCAATTAGAGAAATTTGCGATAAATATATAATAAATAAATCTATTGGTACTCAGAATTTGGTATGCTGAAACATAGTCCATATTAAAAGTGAAACTACATTGTATTGAAAGATGCTTTAGAGAAATTGAATTATCCTTAGGCACTGGATTTGGCAGTTCTTCAATGCCCTCTTCCGCTGCAAGCGAACCGGTGACAGAGAAGATTCCCACCACTCCTGCAAGAGAAATGTGAGTAATTCGCTTATTTGAAAAAGCAAATACACAAAGACGATTCAGACGAAAGATTCAGGCTTTGACTCGGACACCTAAAAGGGTGAGTTGCAAACTGGGAAGAATTGAAAGATGCTAACACTGCCTCTGTTCTAGAGAGAGCTCAGTCATTTTTAACAAAAATTAAAAGCGGCTTTCAAAGTATAAAGCAAAAATGTATTTTTTTGCTACATCTTGAAGTCGTTGCCAAGTAAAACATAAAAACTTCAAGCTTTAGAAAAAATATTATTTGCTTAAAAACCGCCTTCAAACAATATTGAAGGCGGTTTTTATTTTCTACTCTTAGTTACGCAAATACTAGAATAGGCTTAGAAAAAGATATATGAAGCACGTTGGACTACTTCAGGAGTATATATTTTTCGTATGAAATTATTTTTTGAAAATAGCTCCTCAATTGACGTGGATATCGCTTTACATACAAACAACAACAAAAAAAATACTAATCTAAATCTAATTGAGATTAAGAAAGTTTTGGAAGTCGGTTGAAAATAGTAGATATGTAAATTTTTTACAACTCAATCAGCGTCTTACTACTTTGCGCCGCGAACATGTAGCGGCAGTGTAACGCACTTGTCTAAAACACACACACATAAACACGCACATGCACGCACACATACAAAAACACACACGCACGTACGCAAGCACGCGCACACAAACACACACATACCCATGTATGCGCACAAGGACACAATCAAGCACGCGTACACAGACACGCACGTATGAGAGCACGTAGACATATCCACGCACGCACACCACATACTCGTATACTCGCGCACACTTTCACATTAATAATGTTACGTGCGAGCGGGGGATGCTTGCATGCAGTTATGGATTGGAAGAAAACACCAGTTTTTAATTAAACGCTTTTATTGACTTACACAGCCGAACGTAATACCTCTTTACAGGGTTGCCCCTATACGCACGGCTAACGATGCACTCTCCTGACGATAAGTTATCTTACTCGCAATATCGTCGCCGATATTGCGTATACCACCTCCGATATTACCGCGTGTAGCTCGCTTCTGGTTCTTCTCTCGAACTACGCTACACACTCCCTTCACGAAACTGTCCACTAAATCCACCACTTTACTCGTCACGGTCTTCTATTAAACCTCTCTTCTAACTCTTCCGTATCGCACTTGTCGCTTCATCGTCTTTATCTGAACTCAACTCTACAACTGCCCGCTAGGCGCGCCTTACGCTGTTTATATACCCGGAAGAATTTTCTGGAATCCATCTATCTGTCTCTCCCTTCCCTAACCTTCTGTTAGGGAACTTTCGTTTATACATCTATCCCTTTCTAACATCTATCTATCTCTGCCCTTCGTTCATCGTCTATCCCTTTCTAAAATATATCCGTCCTTGTCTTTTCCTTCCAGAATGTGTTCTAGTTTTTTTTTCTTCTAAAAGTTGTAAAACTAACTAGATGGTTCCACCATCATTCGCCACAATAATATTAATAATAGGGATGTATGTAACAGTAGCCGGCCGACGGGTCGTTCCGCCATGAAATTGGGCTCCCGCGGCACGGACGCGGACTCGTTCGTGTCGAAGTTGCGCAGCGAGGGGGACGCCGTGGCGCCCTCCGCCGCCGCCGCCGCCGCGCTCGCCCCCAACCAGAAGGTCTCCAATGTCGAACATAAAGAGTGAGTATTCCTTCCGAACCCTTGATAAATAACGAAAGAAATAAAATTGAAGTGTCAGTTTGTAATGTCAAAAACTAAAAAACTAAAATGTGTAAAATAACTTATTTCTAAAGCTATCATTATTAATATATATTATCTGAAACATCTTAAAGTCGGTGCTTAGTAATTTTCAAAATATAGTAATTTTTATGTTTTACTTTGCACCGACTTCAAGATGTTTTAGATAATATATATTAATAATAATAGCTTTAGAAATAAGTTATTTTACACATTTTTAACCGACTTCGAAAAAAGGAGGAGGTTCTCAATTCGTCGGAATCTTTTTTTTTTTTTTTTTTTGTTCTTTTTTTTATGTATGTTCGCCGATTACTCCGTCATTTATGATCCGATTTACGTGATTCTTTTTTTGTTCGACGCGGAATAGCTTCCAATTGGTCCCCTAAAAATTTTACATAGTTTGGCCCAGTAGTTTTCATTTTATGGACATTTTTCATGGAAATAATTTTTAGTTTTTTAGTTTTTGAAGTCGGTTTTTTTAAACGAAGTTTTTAAATTTTATTTGTTACTTTTTAGTGTCTAGCTATGTATGGGTGGAACTACGAATGGTGCCGCGCTTTTTAAAAAATATAGGTCCCAAGAACCGGAAACAAAAAAATGATCGTAAAATGAAAACTACTGGGCCAAACGATGTCAAATTTTTAGGGGACCACATGGCAGCTATTCCGCGTCGAACAAAAAAAAAACATAAATCAAATCATAAATCTCAGAGTAATCGGTGTACATATGGAACGGAGTGAAAATTATTTCCATGAAAAATGTTCATAAAATGAAAACTACTGGGCCAAACTATGTAAAATTTTTAGGGGACCAATTGGAAGCTATTCCGCGTCGAACAAAAAAAGAATCATGTAAATCGGATCATAAATCTCAGAGTAATCGGTGTACATATGGAACGGAGTGAAAATTATTTCCATGTAAAATGTTCATAAAATGAAAACTACTGGGCCAAACTATGTAAAATTTTTAGGGGACCAATTGGAATTTATTCCGCGTCGAACAAAAAAAGAATCACGTAAATCGGATCATAAATCACGGAGTAATCGGCGAACATACATAAAAAAAAGGAACAAAAAAAAAGATCCCGACGATTTGAGAACCTCCTCCTTTTTTCGAAGTCGGTTAAAAAGGACCTAGTTATACAAAATGGAACCAACCCACATACTGACAGTTTTGAGAAAAAGCCGTTTTTATTAAAATTTTGCATACAAAAAAATGTATCTATGTTTTGAAAAAAATATTTAGAATATTGTGCGTACATTAGATATACAATATTCTATATATATTTTTTGCAAAATTTGAATAAAAACTGCTTCTTCTCAAAACTCTCAGTATGTGGGTTGGTTCCATTTTGCATAACTAGGTCCAAATAAAAACGTGAAAAAAAATCAGAGGGGATAATTCGGATCAGAAGATTTCGAGAATGCAATTTTTAGAATTTGCACCCGTGACTAAAAACTTGAGAGGAAGAAGATTAAGTTGGTATGGGCATTTAGAGGAGCGATGAAAGTCACGTGACAAAACGAATGGTAAACAAGATGGATGGGTTGGGTACAAATGTAAAGGGTAGACAAAAAAAAGAAATCGCGAGACTCGAATTGAAATGAATTACTATAGAGTTTATTAGAACTATACAATCGCGTATAGCACAGGTACAAATATAACCGAACACAACAAGTCCAAACGTAATGCAGAAGGTCGCAATTCAATAAACGCGCAAAGTCCGTCACTAAAAGATTTCCGATTGTAGTACACACGTTTTGCTTCGCTCGTGGTTCTCGTTCGATTGACTCCCCCCTCCATCAGGTCATCGTTTTATACTGCGCAACTGCAATGTCTCCGTATCTTAATCCGACACACCTGACTAATAACTGTCATAAAAGATTACAATACAACAATGTGCTGTTTTCTAATCAGAAATTTTAAACACAAAGTAAAGAAAGAAGTCAAAATGCCGAGAGGTAATAAAATGTGTTTTTACAGGTATGCAGGTGTATTTATTTTTGTCGGCACCAGAGTTGTAACACTATGATGAAAACTTATTGTATGCGCTCGTGGACTGTATCTAGTTGAATTTTGAAAGTGGTCCTTCAGGGCCAAATACGAAACTATACGAAATAGCGAAAATTTTTTACGAAAACTATAGTGGAATCAATAGATTTTTAAAAATGAATCACCTTGTCAAAAATCGAACCGCCTATAAAAAAAAACCATTGTGTATTATTATACCAAATCATAGTGTAGCTTGTAAAGGGAGATAGATGGGTACAAATGTAAAGGTAGACCATAAAAAGATGGATGGATTGTGTGAAGGATGATGTGATGATATGTGGTGTCACAGAAGATGTATGTCAGAGTACAGGAGTGGGGAAGGAAAATACATATTGTGCCGACCCCAATTAATTGGGATATGGTTAAAGAAAAGAAAAGAAGTGTAGCTTGTAAGGATTAATTTCTGTGAAGGAATCTCAGACGGAAAACCAAGGAAGTTTATGATCACACCATTTACCTTTCTTGCAGTGTACACTTGCGCTTTGAAGAGCATTTGAGCTTGGTGGCGGGACGCGATGGAGACATACAGAACTTTGAATTGTCAGGTAAAATTAAATTTCTTTTATTCTTTCCAAGCATTTTTTTTACTCTTCACAGCTCGATGACGGGTGCATATAATGGCCTAATGCGTTAACGACTCGATTTGTTGTAAAAATCGACTTTATTTGTAAATAGGTCTTATTCTATTCAACTAAAATAAATATATCCACGTTTCAATGAACATATTTTACATATATTAAATAAGTCATTATTGTAATAAAGTCAAAAAAAAATGATAATAAAGTAGAACATTTTTCATTTTTAAATCGACTAATTTTGATTTATTTACGTACAGTGTTGGTGGTTCAATAGTCTGTGCGTTACATGACTGACAGAACATCACTATTACGTCACCCGCAACAATAAAGTATGACAATTATGTCATTTGTTTCATGTGGGCTTTATTGTCAAGAAATTTGTAACTTGATATACGTGCAAACATCAAAAGCAAAATAAATGCTTAGAAACAGTATAAATACGATTGAAAATGTTGTATTATTGTCTATACATCTTTAGATTTTGATAGTCGAACAAATTACTTGTATTTCTTCAGGGGCTCAATTCGGTTATGTCAATATCTTGGCATTGCGAAGATATTCAAAGTACGACTCCATAGTGTCAAGTCAGTAAAATGTAAAATACCACCTATTTTACTTCATTCATAATATCTTCTCGATATCATCGCGGCGGAATAACAGCAGAAAAAAAATGGTATTGCCATGAGTACGAATGGCGTTAACCGAAATTAATTTTGAAAAGCTACCAAATGTTAAACATTTATTTCACAAGTATATTTATAAAGACTGACGTGTCACTCAGATGAACTTAACAGAATACCGAAAGCAGGCCAAACTACGATTGAGACGTTTGTTCAGCCTTTTGAACCATTCATAATTATGTCTTATTTCGAATTTTATAATCGTACATACATACATAACTTCACGCCAGGTCCCTTGCGGGGTAGGCACGAACAACAGAGTGCCATTTAGGCTTATTATTACACACCTCACTTGCTTCTTTGACATTCAAAGCTCTCGTCATGCACGCTCGTCTGTTCTTAAAGCTCCTGACATCACCTTCTGCTAGTACACGACCAATTTGATTATGGATGTCGTGGCCTTCCGCGACTTCTGCATCCATCCACTTTTGCATTGTATATCTGTTTAGACTTTTATAATCGTTGTAGTTATTAATTCCGGGCAATTTAATTTCCGTCCTAGGTCTCCTAACGCTTCGCATCAGTAATGAGCAGTATGGCCGCATTCACGTGCACGTCGACAACACGGATACCAGACCGCTGCAGTTGCAAGTGAGCGCATTTTCATTTTTTTATTATTTTATTCTTATTGCCCTATGCCGCATTTATATCCAGGCACTTCTAAAAATCTTCCAAGGGAGATGTTGTGTATTAATAGTCATGACAAAAGAGGGGTAGTTCGGTATCTTACATGTGAAAACTTTGTTTCTCTTCTCCCAAGCTCTGAACATTATAGGAGAGATGGAGACAATGAGTATTTTTATAACCTTGCTAGGAAGACAGTGCCACTTTCAACAACTCTGGCAATACATACAACTGATTCATAATTGTTAATGTCGATTTAAATAGGTACTAATAATTGGACCTACTTATGCAAAATGGAACCAACCCACATACTGATAGTTTTGAGAAAAAGCCGTTTTTATTAAAATTTTGCATACAAATAATGTGTCTATATTTTGGAACAAAAATATTTAGAATATACAATATTCTAAATATTTTTATTGCAAAATTTGAATAGCTTTTATTTTTCTCAAAACTGTCAGTATGTGGGTTGGTTCCATTTAGCACAAGTAGGTTCAATTGTTGTTAAGTGCGAGGGGGGTACGCACTTAGGATTGGAAGAAAACACCAGTTTTTAACTAAACACTTTTATTGACTTACCTAGCCGTACGTGATTCCGCAGGGTGGCCCCTATACGCACGACTAACGATGCACTGTCCCGACGATAAGTTGTCTCACTTACAATACCGTCGCCGATATTGCGTAGCCACCTCCTGCTACTGCAGTGCTCACCTCCGATATTACCGCGTGTAGCTCGCTTCTGGTTCTTCCCTCGAACTACTACACACCTCCTTCGCTTAACTGTCCACTAAACTCGTCACTATATTCACCACTTAACTCACTGTCCTTTATAAAACTTCTCTTCCAACTCTTCCGTATCGCACTTGTCGCTTCGCTGTCTTGAACGGAACTCAAACTGCCCGTTAGGCGCGCCTTGCGCTGCTTATATATGATATGTAAGAATCTTCTGGAACCCATAATTTCGATCTTTATTTCGTTATTCTTTTATTTACTATTTGTCCCTTTCTAAACATCTATCTATCTCTGTCTTTTCCTTCCCGAACTTTCTATTCTAGAACTTTCGTTCACCGTTCATTATTATTTTATACCGCCCCTTTACTCACTTAGGTATGACTACGGCCAATGATAGACATCAAAATAGTTGAAATTTATTAAATTTAAAATTGTTATTTGTGTGTTTTGAATAGTATTATAATATTTAGTACATTTAGACATTATGAACTAATACTATAAGTAGAATACTGAGTCCAGGTCTTCAATAATTATGGTCACCAGAAAGCTATGTTATGTTTGATTGGATAAATAAATGTTACGATTTCATTTTCACATTATTTAATAAAGAACAATTTTTTTTTTACAATTTAAAGAGGAAATTAAATAGGTTTTACATTTTTAGATGAAGTTGGAAAAAAAGTAACTAGCGTAATGACAGTTTTCGTTACCAATTATCAATGTGTGTTTCCAGAACCCTTTCTCATTGTTGCCAGTTATTAATGTGTGTTTCCAGAACCCTTTCTCATTGTTGCCAGTTATCAATGTGTGTTTCCAGAACCCTTTCTCATTGTTGCCAGTTATTAATGTGTGTTTCCAGAACCCTTTCTCATTGTTGCCAGTTATCAATATGTGTTTCCAGAACCCTTTCTCATTGTTGCCAGTTATCAATGTGTGTTTCCAGAATTCTTTCTCATTGTTGCCAGTTATTAATGTGTGTTTCCAGAACCCTTTCTCATTGTTGCCAGTTATCAATGTGTGTTTCCAGAATTCTTTCTCATTGTTGCCAGTTATTAATGTGTGTTTCCAGAACCCTTTATCATTGTTGCCAGTTATTAATGTGTGTTTCCAGAACCCTTTCTCATTGTTGCCAGTTATTAATGTGTGTTTCCAGAACCCTTTCTCATTGTTTCCAGTTATTAATGTGTGTTTCCAGAACCCTTTCTCATTGTTGCCAGTTATTAATGTGTGTTTCCAGAACCCTTTCTCATTGTTGCCAGTTATCAATGTGTGTTTCCAGAACCCTTTCATTTTTATTTCGATATTTCGGCTACTTTTCAGTAGCCGTGATTACAAAGATGTCACGTGTCAATGAATAATGTTAAAGTGACTATTTAGCCTACCCCCAACTTGGTCATTTTAATTCTTGTTTATGGTTATTATTTACAATATGGGCGCCTGATAATCTAATTCTAATGTAATGTACGACCGCTTCACAACATGTTGTGGCTTCAAGAGCAGAAGCGGCGCATAATGCTCTTCGGCAACATGCCTAACTCTAATAATTTTATAATATTACAAAAGTGGAAGGTAAAATAAGACTCCGCTCTTAAAAATTATAGTTTTAATTATCTGTTGTGTTGTCAAAATCGAAGATTAATCTCCTCAGACCCATCCGAATGTGGATAAAGAGGCATTCCGCGCCAGCGGCGTGATCGGACTGAAGCAGGCCCAAAGGCCGTTCCCCATGAACAGCGATGTGGGGGTCCTCAAATGGCGGCTTGCCAACGTGAACGACGACAAACTGGCACCACTGTCCGGTCAGTATTGTCCAAAGGGAAGAATACTTAGTGTAAACCTCCTTCAAAATAGTCTTTTTTTTATATATCACGCATTATTTATTTATTTTATTTGGGAAACATAAAATAATTATTATCATTCTTACGATATACATAATTAATACATACACATAGGAGCTAAGTTTCCAATATAAAATAAGTCATACGTATCGAGGGCTTCATAATAAAGGGACGTATACGCAAAAATGCCATCTTATGTTGTTTACTAAAATCTATGTGTGTTACTTACCTTACCTTGTCTTACCAGTATGTAAGTGTACCTAAAAAGAAGGGTAATCCAAATTTCATCTTTATACAATCAACTAGATTTGTTTTATTCACATAGTCTAAGATCCGACCCTACATCGACCTTCACAAAAAAAATCTTTTTAATTATAAAAAAAATGTTTTTTTATTAAATGTTGCAACATCAAGATAATAAGAAAATTTTGTACTGGACTTAAAGTATATAACATATAGAATGTGCAGACGTAGGGTTGTCAATAATTTACCTGGACAAACTATTGGTTGCCAGGTATAAACAGGTATGTCGATGCCAGTTACTTTCACTTGTTATGATATAAGAAAACAAATTATATCAGCATAAGCGCTGTTTTATTGCGAACACGTTGATATAGGGTTGTCTGCAAAAAATTTGGTCCTAAAAGAGGTTTCCGAATTTTAAAGAGTCAGATATACGTCCATTTGTTATGAAGCCCTCGATATATACACAACTATGTGTACGAAAATTATAATATATTCGATACAATACAACAGAGGGGGTTGAGCAGGTTGCGGTGTTTGGTTTGCGTCGCGCCATACTAATATGTTTTTAGTTGTCTACGAACGTCCGCGTGCCGCTTCTTCTCGGTCAAATATTCGCTCTGTTTTATTTGGTGGAGTTAAAATTTGTATTTTTGAAGTTATACTTCTTTAGGCGCGTTAGGGAAAAATGATGAGAGTAAATTTTTACGATGCGCGCGCACACTGTCACGAAAAACCTACACCATGAAGTTAGCTATAGTCAACCGACACCCTGAATTTAGCTATAGGCAACTTTTTAGTTTTGAAGTTATACTTTTACAATGCGCGCGCACACTGTCACGAAAAACCGACACCCTGAAGTTAGCTATAGTCAACCGAAACCTTGAAGTTAGCTATAGTCAACACTTTAGTTTTTCTATTGTTAGTGACGTTTTTTCTACAAACGTAGAATAAGGCAAAAGATAAAATTTTTGAAAAGATTTCTATCTTGATACGCCAAAGAAGTATAACTTCTAACGCGTGTACATAAGTACACACACACACACACACACACACACTTTTTTTTAATATATTTGTATGTGCAGTGAACTGCTGGCCTTCGGAAGGCACCAACGGCGGTTGCGACGTGAATATAGAGTACGAGCTTGAACAGGATCACTTGGTGCTAACAGACGTGAACATAGCCATACCATTGCCGTAAGTATACAGATAGAATTTTACACGACTCTGGGGGCCATCCACAAATTACGTCACACGAATTTCATCATTTTTGACCCCTCTCCCGTCCTTGCCACAGTTGGTCACACTCGCGAGACTCCTCCCTCCCTAGTGTGTCGACACATATTTTATTTATGGAAAACCTACAGCTAAATACATTTGATTAGATATCTAAAATTAGTACAAGAAAGCCAATGACAGGTTTTCATATATAAGCTATAGCTTAAAAGTAACATGCAAACACAAAAAAGGCACCGGGATGTTTAGTCACTGTTGAATAATTAAAGGCTTAGATACCGCTTGGCTCCTGGAATACTGATTGCAAATGGGTCGATGTCATCGTATTTACTTACATTATTTAAATAGTTACTTGCTCGCACTAGAAATGAGTTTTGTCTATAAACTTAATGGTACATTTATGGGTTGATTAAATCGTATAGACTTCGATGGAATATCAAAGTGGACCTAACTTAAGAGATCTGGACAATCAATATCAGAGGTGATAATTTTTTTGAAGAAGTAAAAAGTCACCAATATCACGTCGGTCTTTCAGTGGCAAGAGGTGAAATTTTGCAATTTGACATCAAGAAATTATTAAATTTAGGACCCCTTCCACCCCTTGTCACGCAATGTCACATTTCGTCAAAACACCCCCTTCCCCCTTAGCGCAGTTTTCGTTTGGTCAAAACAGTGCAGACAGGTTTCTGACATGTTAATTTCACTGGTTGATAACAAATCTTATGTAATAGAATGTGTTATATGTTCAATCCCGGGAATCAAGTGAGAATTTTCCCGGGAGTGGTTTTTAGTTGATCGGATGCATAAAAATTAGCTTATTGCGACATAGTTTTCACTGAAACGATCGTTTTTAAATGCTGCGGTATTTTGTGTCCCGGGAATCCCGTGGGAATTTCAAGTCACGTGTGGACGATGACTGGAAATGGCAGAGTATTGCTTGCTATGTGTTCTTAGCTCTGTTCCGCTTGCACGATTCGTACACTGTCGCGCGCTACTGAAATCGATCTACTGCGCCGGTACATCGGGAGGAATCATTAGTTGTGTAAAACTGTAAATCTTGATCGTACACAATGACCTTCCCATCAAAAGCTAATGTTTAAATATCTTGTTTTAGAATAGGCAACAGCACGGTGGTGGTGCACCAATGGGAGGGTAGTTACTCCCAAAAGGGACGCACCTTAACATGGAGCATTCCTTTAGTCGATGCTGATCATAGGAGCGGATCCCTTGAGTTTACGTAAGTATTATTTCAGGTTAATACATTGGTTATTAACGGTTGAATAAATACAGAAGAAAGGTAGCAGAATCCTTACGAAATTGTCCATTCCATTTGTCTAAGTATGTCAGTCAGTTTGATTAAAACAGGGCTTGAAATACCGGTAAAATTGTGGTGTCGTTATTTATGCTAATTTCAAATAACGGTAAAAAATAAATATCGTTACAAAACTAGCCGTTATTTCTAGCCATTTAACCGTTAAAAAAATATAACGTTGATACTATTTTTATCGCAAATTTTACCGTTATAATTATGTTTTGTTACCACCATGGCTCTCTTTCACTCGCAAAGATTATCAAACAGCACTGCTAACAACGCGCGTAATATTTAGAGTTGTGTTTGTCGATTGTTTCTGTAACATGCGCAGTCGTAACTTATTAAAAATAGCAACGTCGCTTTAAATAACGTAAAAATTATCGATACCTATAACGTTATACATACGATTTTAACGTCAAAATCATAAAAGTTACCAAGTAACGGTAAAAAAAAATGTACCGGTACGGCAGTATCTTTTTCGTAAATACGGGTATTTTTAAAGGTAATTGATAACGTTTTCAAGCCCTGGGTAAAAAACTACTTGATAGGGGCACTAATTGGACATTTCTCGTAGCATAGCAAAGATTTCACCAAAATGATACTACACTATTCATAAAAAATAGGGATTTTAAAAAAAACGTAATTTTGAAAATGTTCATATAGTAAAATGAAGAAAAGCTAATTGTAGCTTAAGTGTCTAGTTTTCGGATGAGCATAAAACATTTTAAGATACATTTGGTTCAAGAGCAATTCTAAGTAATTCATTGAAAAAAGTCTAATTTTTGCTCGTCTTAAAAACCATCCATACATTTGAATAATTTAAATGTATAGTTATCGCATGACCATAAAACATTTTAAAATACATTGTTCAAGAGCCTTAGAAAATCTTTGGAAAAAATTCTATTTTTTACTCGTGTTAAAAACGGTCCATAGATTAAATAAATAATCTAACCACAATGCTCTTATAGAAAATTTCATGCACTTTCATTGGACTTGCTTAACAAGTCTACGAGGTTTCGTTCTACAAGACTACAAATTCGTATTTTTGAATAACATGGTATAGCTTTGGATATCATTGATCAATGTAGGATATTTTTTAATTTTTTTAACTCACTGTCTCAAAGAAACCCTGAAAATGTCGAAGCCATCCGATTTCTTTTGTTAGTGCTTCGAAGCTCAACTTTATCGTATTTAAAAATCGCTGTATTGAGCAATATTTCGGGTTAAAGAACTTTATTTTTCATAAAAGATTTTTTACAATTCACTTCAACTATGAGAACATTTATAACTTGTGATTTGTAACGAGATAGAAAGCACAAATACTAAAATTGCAGGTAGTTCTGATTTATTTTTTGTATATGCAAGTTACAAGTTCCTTCGAACCAAAAGAAAAAAGGATATAGATTTCGTGTCATTGTGTAACTTGTATTTTTTATTTCTTTTTTAACTTTTTTATGTATTTATTTTTATATGAGTAATGCCTTACATAATATTTTTTGCAGTTATTGTTATATATATATATACAGTCTGAGTGATTAAATAGCTATTATATATAGTGACTGGTCATTATATATAATAGCAAAATTGAATAGACAATGTGATAAATTAATCACTTTATCCGGATATTATTCATAATAGCGGGTCAAAGTTAGCCAAAGTATTAAATTAAATATCTTATTATTATAGTCTTTAAAGAGAGATACCAAATACTTGTATTGATCTCTGTGTTTTCTTTAAATTTTGTTTTATGGCTAGTGAGTTTTAATTTACTTTATACATTAAAGTTAAATAACTTTATATCAATGTTAATTAACATAGAATTATTATCTATGACAATGTTATTTTAATTCTTAGGCAAATTGAAATATAATTTTGGGTGCGATATATCTATATCGTGTGTCTACACGGCACATTTATTTATAACGTGAGATATAAAATTAATTTTGGATATATTATAATATTAAAAAAGTTCGGTTTGTAACCCATAATTTTATAACCTTTAGGTATAGACCTACTTGTTTTATTACATTATCCAAGGCTTCGAAGATATTATATAAAATTGCTAGTTAATGTGATTAATTCTGTGTCTATTATCACTATCTAATTTGAGTAGACATTAATGGCTATATAATATATATAATATCCGGATTTATTACTTTGGCTGTAACATATACATATTTTGTATTGCGTCAAATTTATATTTAATTTTGCTAATTTAAAATATTATGTAAGATGATTTTTTATTTAAAATAAAATCGGAACTTCGAATTCATTTTTTTTTATCTAAAGGCCGAGACGATTTCATAAGCATTCCGTTTTTGACAAAATGGCTCTGAAACTCTGAAAAGTATGGCTATTTCTAATGAACGTGCGTGTTTCCCGTATAGCGTTTCCCCGGCGATACCCAACGACTTCTTCCCGTTGTCTGTGACCTGGACGTCCCTCACTTCACTCGCCCTCTTGAAGGCCGTCAAAGTCACGCAAGCCGAGGACGGCACCCCCGTCGACTTCTCAGAGGAAGTGTCCTTCCACACTGACAAATATGAGATTGTTTAATATGTGTCATTATTCTTTGTAAATGTAAACTTTGACACGGAATGAGTGAATGCAGTGTGACCACAATATAATTAGAAATTCAGTTGCTATTATTTACTTAACCCTTAAAACGGAACCACCACAAATTTGTTGACCGAACTGTCACACACGGCTAATTGGGAAGCACCACAAATTTGTGGCCAAATACAGATAATTGAAATGAACGTTGAACTGATGCTTTCTCCCTCTAACAACATAGAATCTGTATTAGAATAAAAGAGACGATATGATTCTCTTGGTTTTGGCGCGGCAATTTTAATGGCTGTGGAAAAACAATAATAAATTTAGCCTTCTAGAAGATTAACCTCTTTAATTTTATAGTATAAAGAAAATAGCGAAATATGACTTACGACAGCGTTCAAATTTGATGCGAATTGTACGGTCCAAGGACAACCTAAACAAATTTAGTTGCACAATTTATGCTTGACCTAATTATTTTTGGAATAAACTAATAAAATCAGTGTTATGTTTTTGATTAAACTAATGCAGTCATGTGTAATTTGTAACATCTTAAAAAGGGTTTAAGGTTATTTTTAAGACAGCTGTCAAGATTATCACGCATAAGAAGTTCACCAATTTGTGACAATGGAATGTACGTCATATTTATTCTACATACGAATTAAAATTGATTCAAGCTACCAAACGCATGTGTAGTTCAATTTTCCGAAAGTAAAAATTTTAGTGTATCTATGATTCTTTTGGAGACGTTGGAAGAAACGTAAATATACGCTATGGTCGAATTTATAGGAGGGACTTCTGTTTTACCTGGGTTTAAAGTACTATTGCAAGCCAGGCCAGGCAAAAGTAGGTCTACATGATTATTCTATTATTTTTGTAAAATCTAATTAAGGGTCTATAATTTAAAGTGCGCTCTGTAAATGTTTGCCCTGATTATTTTTTATTATATTCAAAAAACGTATCCAATTTACGAGTGTGAATAAAGTATATCTACATTCCTTAATACTACAGAACCTCCCAAATTATATATATGACAGTTATGACTTATGACATATTAACATTTATGTCAATATTATATAGTATTGGGATAATAACACTGACCTCTATTGTAGTCTTGTGCTTATTCGGTCATCCAAGTGATCACTCTTTTCTAATACAATTAAGTCACTGAACTAGTTCACCCTAATAGTGCTATTCGGTCATTAGAACTTTTCGATCTTTGTTAGCAATCGAATCACGGCACGGTGCCTAATAGTTCATAGTTTAAGATTTTGACGCACAGGGTTAACAAATTGTAAAAATTACATCACTTAATATCATGATATAAATAGAGATATATTGAGTTTTTGGCGGGAACTGAAAGGAGACGTTGTGCTGTGCAGTTTTATTTTCTAAAAATGTGTAAAATTACTTTAAAATGAACAATAGTTGTAGGATATTGATAGTTTTTAGTAGTAGTTATGTGTTTTGTGAGAAATGTGAACTGTATAGTCAGATGTGGCCTTTTGAGTTGTCACAAGAACTCCGTTGAATGGCACTAGCTGATTACCTACAGTTCAGCTGTGCTACACGTAGGCTTAAGAAAATGAAGAAACTATATTGTAAACTAAGATCTGGCTTAAAGGCCTAGCTGCCAAGCCATAAACCTAAATAAATAAATAGAGATATATTACAGAACGTAGATTATTCTTGATTTTGGTTGGAATTTTCTAATAATTATCGCGATTTTAGGTGTTTTTGACGGTGTTAATATTTTTGAATGTTGGTAACCATGAGCGTCAAGTTATTGTGAACGGCGTATATATAAGAATGTCGGACCGCTATCTGGCTCGCTGAACACTGATCGAATGAACTAATAGACCGATTAACATATGTGAAACATTTCTTTTAGTATAGTGCTGTAGGAAACCGGTTCCTAATAGTTCATATTTAATGAACTATAGAAGACTATACCACTAGATTAAAATATAAATTAAATATAAATTACGAGAATATTATATCAATTTTTAGCGTCACTTGTAACTTTTTAGTTCATCAGGACTGCCGTGCTTGGCGCCTATCAAAACAACGAACAAAATATAGTCTGTCACTATATTTTGTCTAGTAGTAGGAATAGAATAGAGGACAGTGGATACTAAATAATAAGGGTATTATATTTTGAACAAAGACGGCTGATATCTGTCCACCTCATGTGAATGAAGTAACTTTTCTTTTTCGTCAATAATTTCGTGTTCAAGTTATATGTCAACAGTGATATCTAAAAAAATGTTAATAACCAAATCGTTTACGTTTTAAAGTGTATGTAGAATTCTATAAAAATATTGTATTAAACAATATTTATGATTGTAATAAAAGTATAAAAATTTCATTTATTTTTAATTAATTATTGTACCTATTGTTATTAATATAGGTAATAAAATTTGAAATAAAGTTTTAGTTTCATTTTTCTCAAGTACCAATTTCTCGTAGTATTAATGTGATTTTCTTATCATTATTTTAAAAAAGAAAAATTATAAAGAAACGTTAATTATGTTTCAAGAATTTACAATATTGCTATATTTGGAATATTGTGCTGGATTTGGTTTCACAAGTAGATCATCAAATAAAGGAGTTTATTTGGATGAAACGTGTTAGTCCAATAAGAGTTATTTTATGTATACGATAATTGAAAATAAATTTTTAAATTGTGTACAACCCGCAAGAGTTAACTTGAGACTTCGCTCGAAAGACGTAAGCGCGAGGTACCGAGGCGTCGATGCCGAGAGTAGTAAGAAGGCGGGGGTCGGGAGCGGAGCGCGCATTCCGCTTAGGTCTCAAGTTAACTCCTTTTTTTATTGCAGTAGTTCAGCAGACAGGCAGACGGCCCACTTGATGGAAAGTGGTTACCATCGCCTATGGACATTTGCAACACCAAAGGTGCTTCAAATGCGCTGCTGCTCTCTTAAGGGAGACTGGAATCTGGTCACTAATGCCGGAACACAACTCTTATGGCGACATACTTTAGACCAGGGGTGGTAGCCATCCAGTCGGGCAAATGCCCTACCACCTGGCTGTGGGTTGTTTTGTCGCCTCTTACGACAGGCCGCCCGGCCGCAGGAAATTGTATTGTTTCTCCGTTCCTGCACGGATAAAAATTACTCTTGCAGATAATATATATAATTGCCTGTAACTTTTCTTCTGTTTAAATATAGCATCGCATAGTTAGTGAATTTAGCCAGTTTCATAAAAGAAAACACAAGGTTTCCCATTTTTCCAAAATCGCTCTTTTTCTTTCATCTTCTCCCAATTATTTGGGGTCGGCACAATATGTTTTTTTCTTTCACAGTCCTCTTTTGTAACACACATCGTCTGTCACACCACAAGTCAACTCACTCTTCACATAATCCATTATCTCTTTTTTTCCAAAATGACTATAGTACCTTAAAAATATATTCATCTTTCAACAGTTTTTATGTCTTTGGAAAACTATCAAGTGAATGCGAAATACGTGACTGAGGCCCAATATCCTTGGGTTGCAAAAATTGTTCATTCTTCTATCGAAGATATACCTTACATGTGCACAGCTGTATGTGTCGATGACAGGATATTCATAACTGCTGCCAGATGTATAAATAGGTGTGTATTATCATAGAAGAATCTAATATATATAAAAGAAAGTAGTTACACTATTTATAACTCAAGAACGGCTGTACCGATTTGGCTGAAAATTTGGAGGTAGCTTAGAACCAGGAGACGGACATAGGATACTTTTCATCCCGTTGGAACCGGTAGGTAGTGCTGCGATCAGGTTCTAGAATCCTCCTAATCACCTGGAGCGATTTTGGTGATTTTGTTTTTGTGTTTGAGTGGGTTCCAGGATGGTTTAGATTCGCAGTTAAAACCGGTAGGTGGCGCTGAGATCGGGTTCTAGAATCCTCCTAATCACCTAGAGCTATTTTGGTGATTTTGTTTTTGTATTTGAGTGGGTCCCCGGATGGTTTAAATCCACAATTGGAACCGGTAGGTGGCGCTCGGATCGGGTCATAGATTTTTATTTTTTCAGAGCAGGACAACGTATGTCGCGGCCGCTAGTTGGTTATAAAACAAAACATTGTATAAATGCTTAACAGTCCGCCTACAACGGAGGGTTCCATAGAAGTGACAAAGTCTTCTATGTTCGTCTTTGGCTACGCATACGACTATTCTCTACGACTTCCTGTCCCACTAACGCAAGATATTGTGCTTTCATGATAATCATAATTTTACTATCGATATATGTGTAAAACATATTTTTTTGTAAGTGTAATGCGCGAACGAATGCAGTGAACTCCATTTAGGTAGTACTCCCGTAAGTACGGTGAGACATACGACTTATTGAAGTGAAAACTGCTTATGGGAGGTTAAACCGCTTCGTCACGAAACGCGTTACGGCGCCAGTCTGTCTGGCTTCCCTTTCTCTCACGAATACGGCAGCGGGAGGCAGGCCTCTCACTCTAACCCACGCGCTATATACATAAAATTTAAGTAATAAGCTAAGCTTTTCGCAAGTTAAGCAATTTCAATATTAAATAGTTCAACTTGATTAGTTTATGTTATCTGTCGGGGGTCCCGAGACGCACAGGTTTTTTTATATAATATTTTTATTTATTTAGTGCGGTTTTATACTACAGCCAAATAAATAACGAATCCGAGAGACTTTTGTCATCTTTAAGGAACCTTTCACAGTGCATAAGCTACCAAGCACTTAGCTCATTTATTTCTACTGAATTTTCAGATTATTTTTCTTAGAAAACATTCTAATATAGTAATATTTTCAGCTTAAAAATGAAATACACAAGTGTGATCTATCAAAACGTTAAATTACCAGTATTAACATTTGTCCTACCCTCAATACCAAGTAAACAAGCCTTCGATGATATAGGTTTCATAGTAATACAACCTGCAAATGCACAGCTTGTTTGGAAAAAAATTGCATTGTATAACAATAAGAGAACTGACAACGCTTTCCAATGGTTCGCCGATACTAATTTCAAGAATTATAAAGTTATTGGGTATGCGACCCAAAAGGTATTTTAAGACACATTATCCTAGAATGTCTGTGCTAATTAAATTAATATGAGAGCGGACGTAACATATCGAGTGTTTCATAACATATTATCCCCGCAAATTGGTAATGCGCCTGGCCGCCATTTTGGTGACGTAACCATAGCAGAACACTCAGTACCGTTAGGCTCACTGGCCGGCGAGTGAGTACATATTAAGTTCCTGATGACGTCACGTGAATGTTAATTTGACAAGGTTCCAGCGCATTAGCAATTTGCGGGGATAATACAGGTATTTACGCAAAAATGCCACTTTTTTGTTGTTTACTAAAAACTATGCATGTTACAATTTAGAAAGTCTTGCCAGTATCCAAGTGTACCTAAAAAAAGGGTATTCCAAATTCCAGCCTTATACAATTAACTAGTTTTGTTTTATTCACAACTTTGTCCCTTGTGTAAAACTGCACTTTTGTCTGTACGTCCATTTGTTATGAAGCCTTCGATATAGAACTTTAGGTTTCACCCGTGACTGAAAAATTGAAAGGAAGAAAACTAAGATGGTATAGGCATGTAACGGCGAGGGATGAGTCATGTGACAAAAAGAAAGTTTTCCAGTTTGCTTTATCCACGAGCCTGCAGGCAGTCCATCGCGTAATATGGTTTTACATTACGCGACGGACTGCCATGCAGGATCGTGTATGGGCCAGTTAACATGCGTGAACAACTTTGTTTTCCAGGGTATCCACAGAATAAAATCAGCCGACATGGTATTCAACCTTACAGAGTTGTCAGTGATAATAAATATAGAGTTGTGCTCTAAAATAATGACGTTCCACGACCACATCACCGGTTTTCGAGTGCCTTGCTACCACTCTTGTGACGTTAATGAATTTATCAAAAAGGATCCAAAGTGCTCTAATTATCATGGTGTTGAAGGAGGCGCTGTAGTTAGTAGTGATGGGATACTGTTGGGTATAGCAACTTGGGGGGCCTACTTTCGTAAGTACGAATTACCCGTAGGTTTTTCTGTAGTTAATTCGAACAATTTTTATAGCGATTTCGATTGCGCCAAACGTATAAGGGACAGTGGTGTGAATGGAGGATATCAGGGTGTTTGTGGGTAAATAAACTACATTGATGACCCTATTAAACTCTTACTACGACAAACTAAACATCACAGTCGATTTCTTTAAAAAGTGTCATTACCTTATAGAAAGAAAGTAGGAAAAATTGATCATCAACTGTCAAGAATTTTTCGTTGTAAAAGTTCCGAAATTTCACTTACGGGCAGGCTAAGATCTATCTATTATAAAATTCTAAACATGCCATCTGTACATTAAAGCTATTAAAAAAAACCAAGTGTAATTTTCTATATATATCTATAGGAGATCCCGTTTTTGAACTCACTGATCACGATATCTCTGAAGCTATAAGGTCGTTTGACTTGAAATTTGGTATGAATATTTCTTTTGCCAAGTCGAGATCAGCTAAGAACGGGTTTTACGAAATTCCACCCCCAAAGGGGATTGCGGGGGCGTAAACAATGGAAAATTGATATTTCCGAACTACAGCTCCGACAAACCTACAATTTTGAAGGAATATCTGTATTTGATACATTATGGTCAACAAAAAACACATTTTATGAAATTTTACTTCCAAAGGCGATTGCGGGGGGGCGGTCCTAATATCTACATATTTTATATAAAAATCAATGCCACTTTTCGTTGTAATTTTATAACTTGAGAACGACTTTACCGATTTTGATGAAATTTTGTGTGTGTTTGAGTGGGTCCCGGGATGGTTTAGATCCACAATTGGAACTGGTAGCTGGCGCTGACATCGTGTTCTAGAATCCTCGTAATCACCTGGACCGATTATGGTGATTTTGTTTTTGTGTCATGAAACAGTCTTTTAGGAATTCAGAAAATATGGCGGTACGAAGTTCGCCGGGTCAGCTAGTAGACTATATAAAATATGCGAGTTTTTTAGATATCTATTTGTTTGTGATTCACGTAAAAACTACTGGGCCGATGTGTGTGATGCGGTTTGCACTGATCGACGGCAAATTCTTACACTTAAAATCTTTGTTACTTTTTCACCCGGGAATAGCGTGGGAATTTATCTGGGAATTATTTAAAATTGCCAGATTAAAAAAACGAATTCTAATTTGATTTTGCCATTGATCAATAGCAGATTTTATACTTAATAAAATTTGAAATATTTTCATCCCGGGAATCCCGCGGGATTTTCCCCGAAGCGGTTTGTAGTTGTTAGAGTGCATAAAAATTAGCTTATTCTGGATGCAGTTTTCACTGAAATGAGACATTACATTCTTTTTTTAATGCTGCGGTATTTTTGTCCCGGGAATACTGCGGGATTTTCATGTCAAACGTGGATGAAGTCGAGTGACTAGTACCAGTATAAAATTAAGGGTCGCTTGCATAAGGTTGCTTAAATTTATTTAAGAAACAAAAACGTATTTAACACCCTTAAATACAATTAGCGTCTTGCACAACGCAAAATTTGCCGCTACATAAGTTTAAAGAACTGTCAATACGTTTTGTGTAAAACGCATTTAGGTAGTTTAATATGATTAACTAATTTTATTTAAAAGCGATCGTTATGCAAGCGGCCCTAAGTATGTGTTGGGCTGTACTAGTTAAAAAATAAGTGTGCCTCTCGGGACGCCTGACAGAAGTGATAACCTGACTTAAACTAATCTAAGTTGAATTATTTAATATTAATTTATATGAAATATAATAATATAATATAGATAGATAACATTTTATTGCTCACCAAATATACAATTTCAAAATATACAATTACAATATTGTCATGGTAGAAACAATAGGCGGCCTTATCGCTGAAAGCAATCTCTTCCAGGCAACCTAACATAAGGAATAATTTAACCTAATCTGGCGATGTAGGTGGTGCAGATCATTAAATATCAAATATCATAAATAAACATACTTAAACTACATAATTTATAAATAAAATAAAATACACATACTTAAACTAGTAACTTTATAAATTAAATATATACATACATATATATCAAATAGTATATAATATAAGAATTAGGCATAATAATATATTTAATAATAATAATAAAAAAATGCTTAATTTGAGGAGCCTGCCTACCGCTGCCGTATGCCTGAGGTAAAGGGAAGTCAGATAGACTGGCGCCGTAACGCGTTATGTAACGAAACAGTTCACCCTCCCATAAGAAGTTATCACTTCAATATGTAAACAGGTTGATAGATAATAAAATAATAATTTATAAAGTGTTTTTTTATTGTTTTAAAGTGACATTCTTAAACTCTAACTTACATCTATATATTATCTACATTAAAATTGAACTTAAATTGTGAATCGGAAAAAGAAAACTTGAACCGTTTTGAATTATCCTCATTGACATTTCCAGTGTTGCTAGCCTCATCCCTTTTATTATTTCCATGAATTGAACTCGTTTCTGCCGATTTCTCTTTACTGGTGTTGCCATTATTATCAACTTTTTCGGGCGCTAAATCAAAATTGAATCTGAAAGAATTATCTCCAGTTGTCAAAAATGCAGATTTTCTCAAAAATGTTGCTTTTGGTTTATCCGGTGTTTCGGAAATCTTGATTTTACTTGCCACTGTAACAAAATACAATGTTTTGTAGGGGCATTTCAAGCCTAGGCTTTCTTCACTAATTTTATTCATAACTTTAATGTGGCAAGATATCCTGATATATCGTGAAATCTTAATGACTCTTTTTGTATAATTAATTAAATTCGGCCTGTAAATAAAAAAATACCCAAGAATGTAATCTTTCATGATATTTTTACATTGAACACAGCTGTATAAAACAAAAATTAAAATATATACTATACAATTCTAAACATGCCTTGTTGACATTGAAGCTATAAAAAAACACATGATGCAAATTTTTCTAGAGTTCTTGTTTGCTGTTTGTTCAAGATTCACGTAAAAACTATTGGGCCGATTTCAATGCGATTTTCCCCGATCGATAGTAAATTCTTAGACTTAAAATTGCGTTACTTTCTATCCCGGGAATCCCGCGAGAACTTTCCCGAGAGCGGTTTGAAGTTGTTCGGGTGCATAGAAATTAGTCTGTACACACACACAGACAGTTTTCACTAAAACAGTAGTTTATTGTCTATTATTAAATGCATAATAAATAAATGCAAAATAAATGTATCCTGGGAACCCCGTGGGAATTACTGGGCAATCAAATGCTACACATAGTATGGGTACATTCCCTTAATCTTCTTCGTCTCTATTTTTCAGTTACAGATGAAACTTTCAAAGATCCATTGTAAATATTTCTCACCTTATCCATTCTTATAACACCATACATCCATCTCAACATTCTCATCTCAACTGAGGAATAAATTTCTGATTTATCCACTTTAGAGGCCCAAAAAGATCATATAACATGAGTAGTAGTAAGATAGATTTATATTTGTGGCCTTTCAGTATCAGTAACATAATTCTACTACCTTTTAACATTTTCTTTAAAGTTTATCTTTTAGCTAAGCTCTAGCTATGGTACTGCTATCCTAATTAATTACTTTTTTTCATATACAGATTTGTCCTCCATACTAAAACACCTTTTATACCATACTAACTCATCTGATAATTATTGTTATAGTGATTGCAAATAACAGAACAGTTATAGAAGTGATCTGTGTGATCTTTTGTCAAAATTCAAAATGGAAACATTTGGATAGATGTTTGGTGCTCAATCCAAAAGAAATGTGGCACAGAGATAGATTATAGTCTGGAATTAATAGCTACATTTTATCCTGGAAAATTTAAGGTTCCTGTGGATGGTAAGACTAAGCAAGCAAAGTCACAGGCAGAAGTACTTACTTTTAGCCAGTTTTTTCTCTTCGGCAGCCATTTTTGCTCTATAATCACCAAAATGAGTTCTCATGAGTTGCCTTTTACGTATCATAGGCTGATTGTTGTTTTTTAATACTGTCAACACCTTCCATGCTTCTTGCACTGAAAATAGACAAAAACAACTTACTTTAATAACTTAACTGTTAACTTGAAGTTAGCATTTACCTCCTAGTTTTAAGCAATAATATTAAATTTTTGGCAAGTTGGTCTGGGAATATAATGAGGAGGGATGAAAGTCATGTGACAAAAAGAATGTTAAACTACAAGATAGATGGATACAAATGTATAGGTAGACCAAAAAAATGATGGATGGATTGTGTGATGGATGCTATGATGATATGTGGTGTGACAGAAGATGTATGTCACAGTAGAGCAGTGTGGAAGGAAAAGACATGTTGTGCCGACCCCAAATAATTGGGGTATGGTGAAAGAAAAGAGAGAGTAAATTTTAGGTAAATGCATTACTGACCCACTCTAAGGAATAAAACTATTGCATAAATTTTAACTAGCGACAAAAAATGTCTGATCTCTTTTGACAACCCTTGTAGCTTAGTGGTTATGGGATAAGCCTTTGTCAGTTAACTAGCTGGAACCTGAGGTTTTGTATTCAGAATCTAATCATGGTATAGTAAATTAAAGAACTTTTCATTATTTACCATGGCTTGGATATCTGGGATTGGCACCAAAGTGATTTTTTGTATATTACACATAAGACAAGCATAACATGTTTATCTTAGGCATATACAATGTGTATTTGGTTGGTGATTATTAATAAATAAAAACATTTGCAGTTTGTTATATCACATAGCCAAAATCTGTCAATAAAGAAAACAGAAAACCTTCAGAGATGCATCTACAAACACATGTTCAGGATCTTCAGATCTCATTGTATTATTGTGTACTCCCCTCACGAGTGGTCTAGCCCGGCTACCTTGCCCATTGAGCCATGTGCTCTCGGCGATGGCGCGTCACCCCATTCGTCGGTGTAACCATCATCAACACACAACTCATAATATTTCAACCCCAACAAAGTGATTATAGGGAGTTATATACATTTAAAAGTGTGCAGCAAGTGCTTTAGTTTGATTTTAACAATCTGGTATCTTTAAGGCTGGTGTGCACCGACATTTAACCGGTGGTTAAAATAAAATAATCAATGTTTAGCCATATATTTTTAGTGATTATTTCATTTTAACCATTGATTAAATCACAGAGCACACCAGACTAAGTCTCATATGAAGAAATATTAACAAGGTAAGTATGCTCTATACTACATACATACATACATAACTTCACGCCAGGTCCCTTGCGGGGTAGGCACGAACAACAGAGCGCCATTTAGGCCATTTGACATTCATAGTTCTTGTCATGCATGCTCGTCTGTTCTTAAGGCTCCTGACATCACCTTCTGCTAGTACACGATCAATTTGATCATGGAAGGTGTGTCGTGGCCTTCCGCGACTTCTGCATCCATCCACTTTTGCATTGTATATCTGTTTAGTCATTCTTTCATCATACATTCTTTCCACATGCCCGAACCACCGGAGCATTCCTTTCCTTACCTTCACCCCGACACTCTCTTTCAGACCAACTCTCTTTCTTAGTTCGGTATTATGAACGCAGTCCGCGAGCGTCACTCCGCAGATTTTGCGCAGTGCTCGCATCTCGACCGCGTTTACTCTACTTTTGTGCTCTCTATTCCATACCCAACTCTCGCTTCCATACGTGAGCGTAGGTACCAGCACCGCGTTGTGTATGGCAAGCTGGGCCTTCTGGCTGAGGTTCTTAGCGCCTAGATGTTTACCTAACGCTCCATTCACACTATTCCCCAAATTCACTCTTCTTTCTATATCAGCGGTGTACCTTGCATCCCTGCTAAAAGCACATCCGAGATATACAAACTCATTCACTTGTTCCAGCATAACATCATCGACCATTATCCTTGCATTTGTTCTGGTTGTTTCTCTTTCAAACACCATCACCTTTGTTTTCTTGCTCTATACTAAACCACTTCATTACTTAACAAAAGTGGGATTATGGTCAAACAAACTTATAAAATAAATCCAGTTTTTGCCAATGGGGTATAGATACACAGCACATTTATTTATTATTAAAATCCAAACTTTTAAATATAGGTCACAAGGCTAAGGCCCCTTGTTAACAACCGTTTTTTTCAACGGGTAACAGGCCGACGAGCAACGGTTAGGTCCGGTTCACATGGCATTGTACTGCAGGTTTTTTGCAGTATACATACGTCTTAACGAATAAATAGTGGCGCATACAATGTCCATAGAACCATTCACACATCGTTTGTACTGCAAAAAAAGTATACTGTCGATACGTTTAAACGAATATGCAACGGACTTGTCAAGCAAATCAAATTAACTTTAACGTATTCGGCTTGCAGTGGCGTATAGTATAGGGATTGGGTTTACATATATATCCCCGGTTGATTTCCGGGATGATTTTAATGGTTAATGTGTTTAGGAATATATTTAAGACTTATTTATAACAACTGAAATTGGTTTTGAGTGGAAAAAATACATATTCAATTAATTATCGAAGTTTGAAATTCACAACAATGATCTGGTAATTTTGTCGCCGAGACGTTTTTTTACGTTTTTTGACGGGATTTATCGAAATAGGAGACTGTATGTATCCGAAAATTTAAATATGTGGAGTTTTAAACAGTTGGTTAGGTTAGGTTTTGTGTAGACCAAAGTGCCAGAACCGACTGGTAACCATTCACTATTTATTTTATATATTAGTGAAAAACAGAAGTGAGGTTAGATTGACAAAAACATTAATAACTCAGGAACTATACATTTCCGGCACATGGGAGTTGCAGAAGGGGTACGTTTTCCTCCCTCCCCCTCCCCCCTTCCCTCTCATTACTTATGATTCCGGGGACATATATGTAAACCACACCAAATAAATGTGCCGTATATCTATATCGCACCCCGCCAACGGCCTATTATTTACATGTAAATAGTTAACTTGAATATTCATCCACACTTGACTCTGGCTAAACTCTTAAACAGTGTGAAGACATATTAAAAAAGTATATATATAAGTATAAGTAACCTTATCAGTTTTTCTTAAATTTTATATTTAATAGGCACTAAAGTAATGGTAAATGCACAGCTTTGTAAAATATCAAAGCGGTTAAAGATTGAAAATTTTCTTTAACCTACCAAATATTTTTTGTAAATATTTTATTATACATTCTATTGTTTTCTATAAAACGAAATATACGAAAGTAAATTGTACACAAATGAGCTTACTTTGTTTCTCGTTGCCCTTTTTCTCAGTCAATGACCGCTCTAACTGCTGAATACACCAGCATAACTCTAGCTGAAATTGTCTAATGGATTCCTCAGGATCTGCGTTATCGCTATCTTTGTCCACTTTGTAAGGCTTCTGAATGGAAGTAGCCCTACCCTTCACGTGTAGTTTAGTTGGTTTAGGCATATTAACTTTTTAAATTTAATGTAAATGTTTAGTTTGTGTGCACGCTTCGAATTACTGTGACTGTTTTGTTTTGGAAATGAAATTGAAATAATGAATTAGAGGTGTGTAACTCCTGAGTGATTAACTCAAAAGATATATATCCGGCGCGAAGAGTGATTAGATATGTATATCACTTGCGTTCAAAGTGTGTCTTTATATCTTTAGTTCCTGTTCCACGCGAAAAAGAATGATTAGCCCGCCCACTGCGCATGCATAGTAAGTGAACATGCGGTATAAACTTAAAACAAATGAGTGTGAAAAAAAAATAAAAAAAATCGCTATTAACTTATAGATTTATGAATGTTTTCAATTTGCTGTTAGTGCTTAGATCTTTCGGTCCTTTTAATTTAGTCAGGTTATTCGTAGAATGATTAAAACATTACATGACAGATAGCACTGCTAGCAGCCTTAAGTTTTTGCTTCACATATATTTGTTTTCTAAGTTATTTATATATATGTAAATATTTATAAAAACATAAATATTTATAATAAATAAATATTTTTTAATATATGTTTAATATATTTTTGAATACATTTAATAAAGACTCTTTATAACTAACCAAAGTAAATGGAGTCATTGAAAAAATAAGTGCCAAATTACGACAGTGTCAATACTTATTAATGTAGTTAGGGATGGCTTATTATGATCTTATTAAATTGAGTTAATCGATACCTTCGCGATTAATGTATCGACAAACCCTACGTAAATAAAATTGTTAAATGGAGTAAAGCATTCTTTACAATGATATGTGCGTTAACTTATGTAGTATACACATTGGTTGCGTCTGCATGGGTAACAAATGTTCCCAATATAAACTATTTCAACGTTATTACATTTTTATGTGCTATATTTTACGGACTAAGATGTATTAATAAAATAATCTATTTGTTGTATTAAGACATAAATTAGAATTTTTTTAACAACAACAACAAATCACAATGCACAAATATTCTTACCAATTTCAACATTGAGAGCTGTGCAACTTTTTTTAAACTGTACTGTAGTTTTAATTATTACTCAGAAAATCTAAGAATTTAATCAAATATCAAAACATAATTTAAAACAATAAGTTATTGGCAAGTTTACTGTTTGGGTCCAACAAACAGAGAAAATAGTAGTTGGAGGGTCCGAACCAACTCCGACATAGAAAACCTCGTGGCCGAGCCTAGAATAATTGAAGAGAGAAAGGCTCAGCATCTCCGTTGGCTCGGTCACGTAGAACGGATGGAGGAGGATTGGAATGTGAAGAAAGCACACTTGGGGCGACCAGTCAGTATCACTAGAAAGATAAGAGTGGATCACCTAAACGAACTTCACAACTGAGAAGACTAGACTAGACTTAAGCATATATTTGTATATGATGACATTCTTTTTATTGATAAAAAACGTTAATAAATATTACATCTTTCATTCTTTCAAAATAGATCAAAAATATTATGTTTACGCCAGTGATATTATGATCTAGAATTTTGTCGTACCTACGTCTCACAACACGACTCGCTTTAGCTCTATAGGCTCTTGATTGGGCTATAGTGAAAGTTGTCGGCTCAATTTCTATTACGTGTCGCTGCTGAGCTAAAGGAGTAGTACAGTTCCTTAGAGCGAATGACCTATATCCCTCTTTACTTTTTAATCAGCCGTTTTGCAGAAATTAGCCGTTTTGTAGAAAGTAGCGAACGTGGGACGTGGGTCCGCTACTTCGGAGACTTCTGCATCTCATCCTTGCGATGGTAAATCTTAATATGGTTTCATATTCCATAATCGCCTTCCTTTAGATTTTATTATGGGAGATTCCATCTACCTGTTGTTAGTCATAAGACACCTATGCCTAGAATCATCCTTAAAATTTACAAATTTCTGACAGGATTAATTATCGATTATTCGATACTGAAATGGGTTCTACATTATGCAGTATTTACATGGTCGATAATAAACTCATTGTACCTGCCATAGACTGCAGCCCGTTGCTTAGCATTATTTTGTTATTAATGACATTATCAAAAAAACTCAAATGAAAACCATTTTTATTTAATCGAATATAATATTATTTAATATTTCTAAATAAACATGCATATTCAAATCAAGTGCCGACTTTCGTCATATTTGCAACTTATTTAACTTCTGGGATAGTTTTCTGTTTGTTTTACTAAGTGAATTATTATTAACGATCTATAATGTAGTTTTGGACTCTGGCGAATCTATTAAGGAAAACTGCTTTTGGATATCGAAGTTACTGATTTATATTATGTGACCTGTGAATCTGTTTAATTCGACCGACCAAACACACTATTGGATTTTTATATCAACACAAAACTTGATGTGCAGTGATATGTATTAATGAAAATTATATACAATTTATAAATAATATGAAATTTTATTTTAAATACAGTTGGAATTCATGGTGGAAGAAATCTCCATACCTAAGCATACAATATATAGAATATCGGTCTTATTCATAGACAGAGTAAGTTTGAACGCTTCTTTAGGCACCATAAGCGTTCAAACTTACTCTCTCTATGAATAAGACAAAGTGTATACACAAACTCGCTATACGTACACATACACACATATACACATGAACACACACACATGCATATATTAGGTACGTTCATATACGAGTTAGCGCCATTGATACTCGCTAGATGTGCTAGTAGTACGATTCTCCCGACTGAAGTCTCTATCTCCATATATTCAATGTACTCTGTGGTAAGTGAACGAGGAAACCGAATATAATAGCAAGCCAAAATAAATCGTAACACTATAGTTTTATGGTGTAATTTTGTAATATTTACTAAAAGTCAAAGGCCATCTAAATGGCGTGTATGTTATTTAAATGTCAGATATTTTGCGTTGCCACAGGTACGCGTGTCGGCTTTGCTAGTATATCACTCACAGATAATAACTCATCTTGTCTGCAATTGACACTGACACTATACACTGTAAAGATAAAGAGTTAAAGATATAAAAGAGTGATATATATCTTTGTATCAAAAAGATATATATCACTCTTTTCTTCTTGGTGAGTGATTTTTCCCACGACTATAATGAATTGCAACTGACATTTGTTACGTCAGACATAACGGTTGTGAATTTTTTCTTCTCAATATAGATTAAAAAACAGACACGAACACCGCGTTCCAAACATAGCTCACAACGGCTAAAATGCTCCGTTAACCTTTCCACAAAGAGATTGCGGTCGTTGTGGTCATGGCGATAACGTTATTAACGTCATCATTTTAGATTACACAACGCTCACAACTACCTATGTCAAGAGGTGAGTCGAATAACCGTTCCACTTGTATTTGCGATTATACGGCAAGCAAGTGGAACGTGAAATATCACGGTTGTGAACGTGGTCTTTGTGAGTCTCTATTGGAACGCAGCCGAAGAACCCTGACGTTCTATAAAAAATATAATTAATGACAAAAGGTTCAAAATTACATAATATTAATCATTTAAAGATATATATATGTGTATGTTTATATCACAAGTTCACAACGTTTCCTTTCGTCGTCATTAGTTTATTTACTTGAACGCAGCAAAGTGCAAACTTATTAATAAGCGACATCAGCGACTTCTGTGATGACGTAACGTGGCGTAATACTAAACTAAAAATATAACCTCAATCAAAATAAAACCAAATTACCAAAAGACTAGGTTATAGGTATGCCGCTTGGAAGATTTGGAAAAATTACACTTTCGTGGTAACTAATCAGTAAATTAAGTGTTTAAATTTATCAGTTTATAAATTGTATTACTTGTTGGTGAGCCTTTTAAACTAAGTCACTCTTTATTTATTTATGCTTTTCGAAAAGTTGTCTTGACATACTTATTTTATATATCATTTTTATTAGCAGTTTAAGGGTCTGTACAGAAAACATTAATGTATTTATTTGATTAATCAATGTATTGTATGTTCATTGTCCATCCCCACTATTAAAGTAGATTTTAAATATCATAATAATCACTAAATCCCTAGGCCTTAAGAAAGAAACAGTCAAACATCCAAATACTGTCATTCTCCACACATTTTAAGTATAAATATGTTACTATGGACAACATTTGAAAATGTTATGTCATTTGTTTATTATAATAAAATTTAATTGTTTAATTCCCATAAGTTATGCTATTCATACCTGTTTTTATTTCTGTTAGTTTCTATTACAATATAATATATACACTCCACTATTCTAGCATACATTCTATGTCACCTTAGACCATTTGTGTCACACAATAAGTCTTTATTGTATAGCCCCAAATTAAGCAATTTACACTTGTGTTACTGGTAATATACATATATAGAAGTCATCATGTCATCTCTCACACATTTCATCCATCTCTTGGTCTTCCTTTACTCATATTTCCATCAATCTTCCAATTTAACAATCTTTTTGTGACATGACTCTTTCCGCAAGCAAGCAAGGCTCTTCTTTTTCTTCTGAAAGGTTACTGCAACTTGACAACATTATGGCTATTTTAAGTGTGAGGGTGGATGAGCGGTTATGCCATCCATTTCAACTAGCTTCTTTATGTTGCTGAAGACTTCTTGGTGACTACCTGGAGAGTCCAGTCCAGTCTGTGTATTAGGCCAGCTCTCCACATTCAAGCAGGATGTGGGTGGCTGTTTCTTCTGCCTCCAGACAAGCACTGCCCAGGAGGGTGTCAGTAACATCTATATCCAAAAGATCCCTGGCAAAATTGCCATGTCCAGAGACTGAAAATGACATATGACTCATTCTGCCTCATTATATGCAAATGCCACCTTTGTCTTCTTCCTCTTAAGTTTTCATTTGTGGATTCACCTTTCAAAGACAATCTTAATATTTTTATGAATACTTTCAGGGTAGCAATAACAATAACAAGTCTATCCTTATTTGTGGTCGCCAAGAATGTTGTCAATGACCACAGAGTGGAGCATATGAGAGTACGGGAGCGCATGCGTAGGTCTAACGAGGGAGAGTACCCTAATATCTACAGAAAGGACTAGAGAAGGGAAAGAGGGTAAGAAAAGCTAATTTTTTTAAACCACAGAAATAACTGGCTAACAATGTGCCAGATTGCTTGAAGTGTAGGGTACTGTACTGTAAAGGCCATAAATTCATTTTTTTTTATTCTGCAAGAAAATCTGAAAATGCCCCAAGTTGATTGATAATTTTCTCTATTTTATTTCACTTCCCACCCATCTAAATTTAAATAATAATTCTAAAGCCAGGCTTGTTGCTTAACAGTTTCTTACACCACTTTTTCTGTTCTAGGTACTTGTTGGAATTGGTGGTAAATTAGATTAGGCTCTTATATAGTAAATAAAATCCATAAACAAATATTTCATAATTTAAGTTCAACTACTTTTTACCACTTGGAAAAAGAAGTAGCTCAGGATATAACAATGTCCAAATAATGTCTTTATACAACATAATATATATTATAATACAACATAAATTATATATATTATAATAAAAATAAATAAATTATATAAATTATATATTTATGAATAAATTAATTTTAAGAATATTATCAAATATTGAATACTTGTTTTCAATGCAAAGGAAATTAACTCAGAGGTGACTTTAATATAAAATTATTGTTGTTGCTTATGTTACAGGCCATTAAATTGATATATTTAATTGAAACAGCAATAAACCTTGACAAGATGGCGGTACCACAGCTGGACCCAGCCAAGTTACAGCTCGTTCAAGATCTAGAAATTGAGATGATGTCAGACATGTACAACAGGCTAGTGAGCGCGTGCCACCGTAAATGCATACCTGTTAAATACCATGAGGCTGAACTAGGTAAGTTAAACAGAAATCAAAATGTAAAAACCACAAATTAACTCTTCAGGTGATCAAAAGCCTACCTCGGCCAAGGGATCAGTATGGCGATCCAGTGAGGAAACATAGCCAGCCTTCTGGGGCACCTTACCCATAAAAGGTGGTAATCTAGGCTCGGTATTCTACTTATAGCTTTGAGGTTCTGGGTAGAAAACAATATAAATAAGTTTTGTGGGACTTTGGGACTGTCCAGATAATTCACCCTACAGATTGCACTACATATCACTATCATATAAAAAACTAATTTCATTTTACTCTCAACAATCACTTTTAGTGTAATTATGTCATAAAAGAAGCCCAATTCGTTTGGACCCAAATACGCCAATGTTTTTAAATTTTTATTGCATTAGTTCAGCAGACAGGCAAACGGCCCACTTGATGGAAAACGGTTACCATCGCCTATGGACATTTGCAACACCAAAGATGCTACATATGTGCTGCTGCTCTCTTAAGGGAGACTGGAACCTTGTCACTAATGCCGGAACACAAATCAAATTTGTTATGGCGGTATACTTTAGACCAGGGGTGGTAGCCATCTAGTCAGGCAAATGCCTTCCATCTGGCTGTGGGTTGTTTTGTCGCCTCTTATGACAGGCCGCCTGGACGCAAGAAATTTTATTTGTAAAACTTATTGTTTTTACAGAGACTTAACAATGAAACTCATTTATATTATATATTGAATACACCTACATTATTTTTTCTCCGTTGATTCCGTTCCGTTCTATTATTAACAGATAATTAATAATACATAACATGGATAATTGGACCTACTTATGCAAAATGGAACCAATCCACATACTGACAGTTTTGAGAAAAAGCCATTAAAATTTTGCAATAAAAATATTTAGAATATTGTATATTCTAATGGATGTACAATATTCTACATTCTTTTTATCAAAATATATGACATTTTTTTTGTGAAGTTTTAATAAAAACGGCTTTTTCTCAAAACTGTCAGTATGTGGGTTGGTTCCATTTTGCGTAAGTAGATCCAATTTAAGTGAATTAGCCATTCACTACACATAATTATTAAGTAATTAATTTTGTTCAGGAAAAGGAGAATCGGTATGCCTCGACCGATGCGTAGCAAAATACCTGGATGTCCATGAACGCATCGGTAAAAAGCTGTCAAATATGTCACAGGGCGAAGAGGACCTGACTAAAGTAAATTTGCCAGAAAAGAAATAGTAATTAGATAGAAATAATTAGTGGCTTACAAGGAACATTTATAATTTTTCAAATCATTTTGTGCCGATTTTTGTATTACCAGAGAAAAGTTATTTGTTGAATAAAATAACATGAAAAATCTAAAAACTATAGTTGCGTAAATATAAGATTTGAATTGTTTCACTTCTACATTTGTTCAATTATTTGATGAATAATTTTTATCTGATGATTGAAAAATTAGTGGCACTTAACCAGATAAAACACCAAAGAATCACTGTTCGACCAAATTGTAGGTCTTTGACTAACACCAAGCAATAAACTTCTTATGGCAAATTGAAAGGCACATTACACTTAACAGTTCATTTTCCCCGCAAACATAAAATTCTTGTTTAAAAGCAATCAAAATAACCTACAACTATGCAAAAAATATCCCAGAAACTGTTAATAACAAAAAAAATTGGGTGTCTATAAATTAAACAATATTGTTATTTATGCTCAAACCCTTTCCTGGACTGCAGCCACACCGTACTATTTTTTAAAATATTCACATATTCATAAAAGTATATTACTCTCTCTTCCACGTTTTTCAATGAACGCTTAATTTGGAACGGAAAAAATATTATTTCAAAAAATTATTACATCCCTGTGTCGAGGCCTATTGGGATGTCCGAAAAAAAACCATACAAAATCCATTTGTACTTATAGAGTACAAATCTAAAAAAGATTCGCTTGAAATATTTTTTCACACTAGGACGGAACGAGGCTTTTGCTACAATAGTACAATAACGCCTCTACGGATATTCACGTGAAAAAGAGGGACAACATGACATGTACGACTGCTAGTAAAATAAGGTGACCGAGGCCGATCACATCCGACTGTTAACGAACATTTCCGAACTAGAAGTTTTGTACGGGACAAATAAGGCTGCAAATGTACTCTCGCAGTACAAACCATATAAATCTCGCCTTATTTGAAGTGGTACAATGTACTGGTTCAGTATAAAATGTCATGTTACTCTTACAAACTAAATTTTAAAATCACATCTTACGCAACTCTATTCAGTGTAGTAGACGTTGCCAAAAGGGGGAAAAGTAAATGCTCTAAATATTTCTTAGGAAGTAAGTAAAAATCTAAACAAAAAACATTTTAATTAGGCACTTATTTATTTCTTAGTACGAAAATTAAGGAAACCGGTAGAAGACCAAATATCAAATAATATCGATATTTTTGCTCGAACTCATTCCTGTTGTGCAACCAATCTTACTACTTTTTGAAAATATTTACATATTCATACATTACTCTCTTCCATATGTTTCAATTAATGTAATTAGGATATTGAACTAATATTATTATAACGCCATCTAGATTCCGGGATTTCAAATTTGTCTTGTAGTTCCATAATTTTAGGATAGATGGCACTAATAACATAATTATTTAATAAAACCTATTTTATATTTTAAGAGTGACATGTATTACAAAATTAAAAGTCCATTGTAAGCTACTAATTTGTTAGGTAGGTAACTATTATAAATGGAAAATTACGTGTAAAACAGTTGTTGCAAGTTTGACATTACAATCAAAAGTATCCACAAACTGATATAATTTGCATTTTATTTTTATTTAGTAGATGATGTTATTAGAATGATTTTAATGATAGATATTGTTAGAAATAAAAGAGTACAAATTCATTGCATTGTTTTTTTATTTCAACTCAAAGAACTATCTACAACACAACACCTAATATATAACACTACTTTACACTCGGATTTCTATAATAATAAACTCTGGGTAAAATACCTATTTTCCTTAAATATCAGAAGAATTATTTGTGGCATTTTCTGATGAAAAGAGAAAACGTAGTATTTAAAACTGTCTTTACAATTAATCACTGGGCGTTAGTCATGTCCAGTGCCTATTATCCTGCCTCGTGGATCCCATTTCATTATACATATAATCCACGTTTTAAAAATAATAATTTTCTTCTTCTAATACTTAACTTTATCGTCAATAAATGGTACATGACTAACTGAAGGGTTATAACTTTTGATCAGTTGCCCCAAAACATAAATATTGGTACAAAAGAACACGACACCTTTCAACCAAATCAAAATGAATACTTCCCTACATTTAAATTCTAATAAATAAGCATAAAACAACCAAGCCAATTGTGCTGCGATCCAAATAATTCCCAAAAATACCGCCTTCGGTCTTGCCAGTCTAAAATTCAGTATAACTAACGGCAAAAGGGACAAGAACCAAATAAAATATTGTGACGTCATCACACTGTTAAAGACTACCAAAACTACCGATTGGCAAAATAGTGCAAATGGCAAACTCTTTGAATCAGTTCCAAATGTCAAACTGACAACAAAGAGGATTATAACTTCAAAAATCTGGGAAATAGTTTTTACAATATCGAAAGATAACTGATCCATAGTCAAATAACTATAATAGAAAAAGACAGAAAAATTGTGCCTCGTATCTTTGCGAAACAAGTGATAAATGTAAGTTTCGAAAAGGAATTCGTAACCGTAGCGTATGTACATAGAGTATGTCAATAGAAATAGTGTTGCCATACAACTAAAAGCTAAGGTAATCTGCTGTATATTCGGTAGCAAAGCCCAAATACCATCGACAATGCGAGTGCTTCTTTTAATTTTATAATTGCCTAACGATAAATACATAGGGAAGCTAAAAGCCAACGGATATAATCGCAGATGTATTGCAATGCCCAGAAATATACCAGAAAAAATATATTTAGTAAACCCTTTCACAGTTCCGGTCTGTAAGAACAATAAAGATATTATAATAAAGAAACACGGCACTGAATCCGCGTTGCCTCTTGTTGAAATACCAATACTCAAAGGGTTATAAAGCCAAAATAGGGAGCAAAATGTCGATAACCTCTCTGCGTTAGATGATGCTATCTGTTTTTTTACTAACGATTTAATAGCAATAGTTACCAAAATATCAAATAAAGAAAACATAATTTTTCCAAACTCTTTCGTGAGTATTATGTTGGGTATCATTAAGTAAGCTATTAAAGGACTGTATCTATACGTGTGTCGCTTGTACGGCGACTGGCCACTGACTACATGTCTTGCCGCATCGGTGAAGACTTTATAATCTACGTCAGTGTAGGCAACATCGAAATACTTATCATGATAGTTACTATAAAGCACTAGGATTAACCGTATAAAAATACCAATTATTATATGATACCTCAACGGTAAATGGAGGAACTGTATTAAGTAATTCATTGTTAAAACCTTCTAATTTATTTTAATATTATAGTATTGTTATAAGCTGGAAATCGAATATTGTCAAAACGAATTGAACAATTTCACGTTGCGATATAGTATCTGTCGTCAGTAAAATATCTATCAACTACCGTCAAGATCTCGATAAATCTACCCTCTACTAAATCTAAAGTCTAGTTTTCATATCTTTAGCAGCGGACTGTAAGCAAGATCTGAACTCTTGAAACTCTTTAGCACAATCGTCTTTTCTCAAAGAATCCTCTTTGATCAAAACACATTGGGCGTACAAACTCGCCTGTTTGGAACACTTCGCAAACACAACGGGATACTTTGCAAAACGTTCTTTCGCTCTTTTTACGGCTTCCATAATTTAATCCTCTTTAACGGATAATCTGTGGTGAGTTGTTGGTGGTTCCGTAAAGTCAAAAGGTTCTCGTGGACGAAAGAATATATCGTAGATGGGTTTCGAGAAGAATATACTCAGGGCTAAAGTCGTGAAGGTGAGTTGGAAGGTTTTCGGGTATCTGTATATCCAGCTGCGTTGTCCTAAAGTCTTGCTGCGTCGTTGACGATTGTCCATAGCTTACTGAAATCAAATTAAAAATATTTGTAATATTCGAATGATAGATAGATAACACTTTATTGCACACCAAAATATACAATTACAGAAACAGCCCATATTTACAATATTTTCTAGGCAATACAATAGGCGGCCTTATCGCTCAAAGCGATCTCTTCCAGGCAACCTAAATGAGAAAAAATTTAATCAGGTGAAATAGGTGGTACAGAAAAATGGCAATAGATACATAAATATTCATAACTAACTTATATATATATATATATATATATATATATATATATATATATACATACATATATATATGTATGTATGTACGAATACACACATATATATATATACAATAATACATAAGTTATTATAATAAATGTATTAGCATGATTATATTCTGTTAATCAGACATAGCTATTTGTGGACAAATAGTGTTATCTGGGCAAATTTCTAAATATTGGTAAGGATTTGGCCTCTGACAGTAAGAGGCAGCATATTCCAAAGTTTGACAGCCTGCACTGTAAAAGAATTATCATAATAGGATGAAGTGTGTTCAGGCATCATAAGTTTTCGGTACGTATCATGCCGCAAATTGTGAGTGATAGGCGAAGGAATTTAAAACGTTCCTTAAGGTACTGGGGACTATTAGGAGTAAATAATATGTTATAAAGGAGAGTGAGAATGATATAATATAGCTGGTGATAAGCGGCTAAGACATTTCATTTCGATGCTGTGGAGTTCGAATAAATAGCTTTTAAGGTTTGCTTAGCTTTTTTATAGTATTTTTTTTGTAGTATATGTATTTTTTATAGTAGATTACACTAGAGTTTACCCAGCACCGCGCCGCGGGTCAAGCTCTAGACCGTGCCTCTTGATTAAAGAGGTTACAACACAGGTTACCTACATATTGTTTTAAATTTTTATACATACAGTTCATATCAGGTATTTTCAAAAGGTATTTAGACCTTAGTGTTAAATGACAAATATAAAAAGGCTCAACTTGAATAGATATTTGTTATCTACTACAAATATTTTTACTTTTAGCATACAACATAACAAAGATTAATGACAAAAAACAGATTTCTGCATAGTGCTGACCAGAGGGGATGTATTTTTGGTTCGATCTTTTATGTAAAACAATACATAGTAAACCTGTATCTTCAAAATAAGAAGACTAATAAAATTAATTATGAAAATTGTCGCATCTTTCAATACATAATCTTTGAAATTTATACAACTGCAATTCCATTGCTTAATATGATTGTATTGTATCAGAGATATTTTAAGTTTGATTATCAGTTTTATAACATATAACGATGATGGATGAATGTCTCGTGCTAGATTATTAAAATGGACGAATGATGGGTATGACAGTAAAGGGAAGCCAAAAAGCATGGATGAGGGATGATATGACGATTTTCGGTGTGATATATGGGCATAATAGGAAAATGTGGAAGGTATTAATTACCCTTTTTCTCAAATAATGTCTTAGATTATATAAAAAATAATATTCCGGATGTTAATCTTATAGTTTTTGCCGATGATACAGATGCGGTTCCTAGTGCTAAAACCATAAAATTATTCAATATTAATTTGGATAATAACATACATAACTTCACGCCAGGTCCCTTGCGGGGTAGGCACGAACAACAGAGCGCCATTCGGGCTTATTCTTACACACCTCACTTGCTTCTTTGACATTCATAGCTCTTGTCATGCACGGTCGTGTGTTCTTAAGGCTCCTGACATCACCTTCTGCTAGTACATGATCAATTTGATCATGGAAGGTGTGTCGTGGCGTTCCGCGACTTAAATTTTTATGTAAGTGCTATTTGCACCGGAATATTCACTACATTCTATATTGCAAACTATCCCATCTCCCGGATGAAAAGTATCTATGTCCATTTTCGATATTAAAACTACATAATTATGTACACCACAATGATCAAATCGACCCAATAGACCACATTAACTGAAATGGCAAATCACAAAAAAGCTATCCTACTTTTTGAGATAACGTTTACATAAATCTATCTTAAAACCTATCCCATTATCCGAAATGAAAAGTATCCCTTGTCGACGAAAATGGCAAATAACAAAAAAACCTATCCTACTTTCTGGGATAACGTTTACATAAATCTATCTTAAAACTTATACCATTATCCGGGATGAAAAGTATTCCTCGTTATTAAAATTACATAGATACCGAATATCAACCAAATCGGTCCAGTAGTTCTTCCATCAACGCATAACAGAGAGACAAATATATTTTTACCCCTGAAACTATCCCATTTTTCGGGATGACAAGTATCCTATGTTCAACCTCATCATCGAAATATATATATACTGAGTTTCAGCCAAATTGGCCTAGTGGTTTTTTTTTTGGTGGTAAAAACGGAACAGACAGACAGAGTTACTTTCGCATTTATAATATTAATAGGGATTTTTCGTAGAGGGCCTCGTTCAATCATGATCTCGCCCTATGTAGAGCGGAGATAATAATGATTGTTAAAGATGGAACACGCATATCTAGAAGGTGCCTATTCACAGTGTTCACATTCAACTTGTAGACTTGAAGAAGCTTGGTGTGCTAAACCGGTCCAAGCAGTACTTCACTCCGCGGCAACGACTTGCGCTGTACAAAGCGCAAATCAGACCGCATATGGAGTACTGCTCACATCTATGGGCTGGAGCACCAGCTTACCAGACTGACCCCCTCGACTCCATCCAGCGTCGCGCCGTTCGTATCGTCGACGATCCCATACTAACAGGCGGCTTAGAATCGCTTAGCCTTCGAAGAGACTTTGCGTCTCTCTGCGTATTCTACCGCCTGTACAACGGAGAGTGTTCCGAGGAACTGTTTGATCTGGTGCCAACGCCTCACTTTTACCACCGCACCGCTCGCCAGCGACGGGATGTTCACCCTCATTTCCTTGAGCTCCCACGCTCTACTACGCAACGGTTCTCTAGAACATTTATTCCGCGTACAACAATGATCTGGAGGGAGCTTCCCGCCGCGGTTTTCCCTTTGCGCTATGACATGGGGTTCTTTAAGAAGGGCGTTATAAAATTTCTTAGAGGTCGGCAACGCGTTGGCGACACCCCTGGTGTTGCAAACGTCCATAGGCGACGGTAACCACTTTTCATCAGGTGGGCCGTCTGCCAGTTTGCCTACTTAAGGCAAAAAAAAAAAAAAAAAAAAGACGCCAAGGTCGAAGTATCGAGAAAGACAGACTCCGACAATCAGGTCCACTCTTTTGAGTTGATGACCCATGATGATGGTGGATGCAAGACGCTTCGTTCGTATAGGTAGAATATGTACCATATATTGGCGCCGTGTGTCTGTGCTTCTGGTTGAAAAGGCGAAAAGTACTGAACTGACGTGGATGATATTCAGCGGTTGTAGTATAATTGGCACGTTCGAGATCGAATTGGGTTAATACTGACCTGCTTATGTGGCCTGTCGGTGACCGGCCCGAACTTCCTTGGCTCCAAGTCGTAACCTCCGCAGACCAATGAGTAGGGTTTATGCTTGATGCAGCACTGGCGCATCGCTTCGAAGATTCGCTCGCAACGCAGTTCTTGGTAGTTATTCTCTGGAAATATATATATATATATATATATATATATCTTAACTAGCTGACTCGGCGAACTTCGTACCGCCTTATTCAAATAAATTAATAAACAAACAAATTGAAAAAACATGGGAAAGTTCTCATAGAATTTGAAAAATATATAGCCTATAACCATCTACGATTAATTCCGCGTCGACTGGTTGTGGTTTCATGATGATCGGTCCAGTAGTTTTCGAGTATATAGATATATATAGATAAATAGCCATAAACCATCTAGGAAAAATTTCGCATCGAATGGTGGTAGTTTCATGTCGATACGATCAGTGGTTTAAGCGTGATTGAGCCTCAAACGAACACCATTTTCATTATATATATAGATAGAAGAATAGAAGAAGATAGATAGAAGAAGAAGACTAGCTGACTCGGCGAACTTCGTACCGCCTTATTCAAATAAATTAATAAACAAACAAATCGAGAAAACATGGCAAAGGGCTCATAGAATTTGAAAAATATATAGCCTATAACCATCTACGATTAATTCCGCGTCGACTGGTTGTGGTTTCATGATGATCGGTCCAGTAGTTTTCGAGTATATAGATATATATAGATAAATAGCCATAAACCATCTAGGAAAAATTTCGCATCGAATGGTGGTAGTTTCATGTCGATACGATCAGTGGTTTAAGCGTGATTGAGCCTCAAACGAACACCATTTTCATTATATATATATAGAGATAGAAGAAGATATATATAAATCTCCTGTCACGATGTTTGTCCGCGATGGACTCCTAAACTACTCAACCGATTTTAATCAAATTTGCACACCGTGTGCAGTTTGATCCAACTTAAAAGATAGGATAGTTTTAATACCGTTGGAACCGGTAGGTGGCGCTGAGATCGGGTTCTAGAATCCTTTTAACAACGGGGAGCGATTTTGTTTTTGTGTATTTGAGTGGGTGTCCCCGGATGGTTTAAATCCGCAATTGGAACCGGTAGGTGGCGCTGGGATCGGGTTCTAGAATCCTCCTAATCACCGGGAGCGATTTTGGTGATTTTGTTTTGTGTATTTGAGTGGCTCCCCGGATGGTTTAAATCCACAATTGGAACCGGTAGGTGGCGCTGGGATCGGGTTTTAGATTTTTATTTTTTCAAATCAGGACAACGTCTGCTGGGGCCGCTAGTGTATATATATATATATATATATATATATATATATATATATATATATATGATAATATTAATCTGCGCCAAACTCGGAATATTTTTATCTGTATTTAGCGAGCATTTAGTAAAATAAAAATGGGTATTTCGTTCATCAAAAAAGAACGATAGCTACAGGAGAGTATGCAAAAACCAGTATTAAAAACGTATCCATTGCGCTGAGTGGATTTTATTGTCGCGGTACTTCTTTTTGAAGGCCACATCCGATGAATTTGCCACACGTCTGAGATGATATAGTTACGCTACTGCCCAGGAGCACACCCTCATCAACTGCAACGGCGATTGAAGGCCAACGGACGCCTTCCAGAGGCGGTGTATCCTCGTTTGGCGGGAGCGGAGCATGTTGATATGCTTACACTTCTAATCCGCCTTCTTGGCAAGCAAGATGCAAAAGGTGGAGGAGACAGCGTCTAATTCAGGAAGCAGACGCTCTAAACGAAACTGGGGTTTTACGCTAGGATGATGAAAGGGGGCACCGCACTATCCTGTATAGCAGTCCGGATTCCTATCGGCAGCATAATACAGGATTGTGAATGTTGTTACAGCTTGCATTGCGTCTAGCAACGCCGAAAAGGATGCCTCTTGACACCTGCAAGTACCGCTCACTGCAGGATAGTGAATGAGTCTCTCAAAACCCGTAATCACATGAGACAGTTTTGTTTGACTCTATACCTGAGTTGCATTATGACGTATATCACAAGTGTGATCTCAATACGTAAACCAGTCTACGTGCTAACATTGTGTGGGTATGGCTTGTGCGTCATTCATTTTGTTATTCAATTCATTATTTTGGCTGGCTACGGTTTGTAATATAATGTAAAGAACACGTCGTCGCTGAAGTGACAATATATATAAATAAAATAAAAGTTTGTATGTTTGTCCTCTGTCCTATCCTCTGTTCCTAAACCATTAAGCAGTGTGACGTAAATTTGTAGGGTTTTCATAGACGCACGCCCGCCCGCGAGGGTTTCTCTCTCAAACAACCGAATATACAACCAAATACCAAACAATTTTTTACGTGGCTTTGCAACGCTTGCCTGGTACAGTAAAGAGCTAAACTATCAATAAATATTTATTTATGTAAAACCTGCAGCTAAGTACATTTGAACAACAGAAATGAACAGAAAGCCAATGACAGGTTTTCACGAATAACATATTGATTAAAAGTAACATGCGGACGAAGGAAACTAGGAAATGCAAATATAAAAAATCTGTTGGAGGTCTCGAGTTTATACAATGAGTTTAAAATGAGAAAAGTCAGAAGAGCTAATTTGGTCGAGCAGATTTCTAAACTGTAATTTTTAGAAATTTTAATATTGTGGCGAATGATGGTGGAACCATCTAGTTAGTTTTAGAACTTTTGGAAATATCCAGAACAATCTAGAACAAAAAGACAAGGACGGATATATTTAGAAAAAGATAGACGATAAACGAAAGAAAGAGATAGATAGATGTTAGAAAGAGATAGACGACAAAAGAGAGAAAGAGATAGATAGATGTTAGAAAGGGATAGATGTATAAACGAAAGTTCCCGAACAGAAGGTTCGGGAAAGAAAAGACAGAGATAGATAGACGGGTTCTAGAAAATTCTTCCAGGTATATAAACAGCGTAGGGCGCGCATACCGGGCAGTTTTAAAGTTGAGTTCAGTTCAAGACGGTGAAACGACAAGTGCGATACTAAAGGGTTATCAGAGAAGGTTAATAGAGTACAGAGACGGATTAAGTGGTGAATTTAGTGACAAGTTTGGTGGACAGATACGCGAAGGAGGTGTTTAGCGTAGTTCGAGAGAGGAACCAGAGGCGAGCTACACGCGATAATATTGGAGGTGGTCCGCGCAATATCGGCGACGGTATTGAGGGTGTGACAACTTATCGTCGGGGGTGTGCATCGTTGGCCGTGTGTTTAAGCCCAGCAACCCTACAGGGAGGTACTGCGCGCGGCTTTGTAAGTCAATAAAAGCTTTTAAATTAAAAACTGGTGTTTTCTTCCAATCCATAAGTGCGTAACCCCGCTCGCACGTAACAATATTTATGTAAAATTGTGTTTAGATAACACATTCTTGCAGGGACGAATTATATTCCGCCCCTACATTGCCAGCAAGCTATGAGTCACTAATTTTTCGTCAGCAGTGATGACGTCGTGCTGCGTAGTCAGTCAACGTCGTTCATCATTTGTCTATGAATCGTTGAACGAGGCGCAGCATGGGGCCTCTTTAAACAACAGTTTGATATGAATTGACAGGGCAAATTAATTTAAGTCTCTCGCCTGCTAGGCATATTGGATATTGATTGAATTGAAATTCAAGCTCACACGAGTTTACATTTTACTCGACACAGACTTAAATTATCTAAAACACAAATAGGTTGTTGAATTGAAGAAGAAAAGACGTAGAAACATATATAATTTTTAATCAATTTTGTACTTTAGGTACTTCCCACTCGATGAAAAACGGTTATCGTCGCCTGTGGGCGTCTGGAATAGCAGAGGTCTAATTCTGCTATTTCAATGTTTTGGTGATGCGAAGATATTCAAAGTACGATTCCATTACGATAGTGTAAAAAATTAACATTCTTCTACAACCCGCAAGAGTTAACTTGAGACTTCGCTCGTATGACGTAAGCGCGAGGTACTGAGGCGTCGATGGCGAGAGCGGTAAGAAGGCGGGTGTCGGGAGGGGAGCGCGCATTCCGCTCTGCAGTCCTACCATCAACTCTTATCGCGATTCAAATGAAGACCTAAACTGAATTGTTTCCCTATTTCGTACCATGACATAGTAACGCGATTCTTTTTAGGTCGCTGCCAAAACAAAACCTAAATTGAATCGCAAAAAGATCGCAATCAATGATTTTGTTCATTCAATTCGTACCATGACGTCCAATTCTCACCTAAAATAGATCGCTTAACTGTCAAAATATGCGATTCGATAAAAGTTAGTTTTTTGCAACTTTTTTATCACATAAAGTGAATTGTTTTTTTAAAAACGCTTGGAATTCTTACTATAGCGACTTTTCTTTTTTCTTTTTTTGTGATCATTAATTAGTTCAATAATATGTGTTTATTGTTTGGGACTTTTTTTATACATTTGCTCTTGAAATGTCCGACGAATTGATGTTGTTCGAGTTTTTTGAATTCGACAACAATGATGGTTCCCCGCTGCGACAAAGAAGACGTCTTATACGCGAGCTATCGGATCCATTTGTCGAACTGGATGATATGGAGTTTATTCAAAGATACCGACTTACGAAACAATTGGCCACCGAATTGTGTAATGAACTAAGACCAAAGTTTAAAAAGGCAAAAAAATCAACAGATTTGTCTGTCAGGTCTCAAATTAACTCTTGCGGATAGTGAATCCACAATATCTTCTTCATATCGTCGCGGCGAAACAATAGTAGAAAAAAAATGGTATTACCATTAGCAGAAATGGTGTTAGCCGAAATGAATATTGTAAAACTAAACATTAATTTTAAACATTAATTTCGCTGATTTTTGCTTATAAATATTTACAAAGATATAGTGGCTTGCCACGGGCACGCCATTGGAACTAACAGTATATCGAAATTAGGCAAATATTATTGAGACTATAGTGTCGGGCGATTTTGACGAGATAGGGATGCTGCCAGCCTTGAACAAATGTTATGATGTCTTTTTTAAACAAAGCCTTAATGTTTAATTAATATATTCTATATATTAACACCTATTTTATTAACGTACCTAATTTGTTAATACAAACATTTCGTCAAAAATAGAATAAAAGAAAAAAAAAGACGGCGACAGAAGTGATAACTAAAACTAATCTAGCGTGAGAGACAGGGAAGCCAAACAGACTGGCGCCGTAACGAGGCGGTTTACCCTCCCATAAGAAGTTATCACTTTAAATGCATATGCGTCTCGGGACGCCCGACAGAAGTGGTTACTTAGCCTGCCTATCGTTGCCATATGCGTGAGAGAAAGGGAGGCCAGACAGACTGGCCCGTAACGCGTTACGTAACGAAGCCGTTCACCCTTTCCCATAAGAAGTTATCACTTCAAAAATCGGGTCTAACGCAGGCCCCACACTAGGCAGCCTAACTTCAGTAACCACTCCAACGGTATGATATTGTAACTCACGCATTGACGATTGTTTATACAATATTTTTGTTACTGCATCCATGGTGCCTAGCCTAGTGCGTGGGACTGGGTAATTAAGGTATGCGGTTAATTATCGTGGAAAATTCCTTTTCTCTTAATCTGTATTATTTTATACAGTTCGAGTCGAAGATATTGATGTGAACTTGTTGTTTTAATCACAAGGTGAGTGATCAAGTTCAAGGATAAAAATAAAAACAACTTTTCAGCAATTTATACATATATTTTATTAACAATATGATATAATCGACATGCGCTCTTAATCTCAATAAAAAAGAAGATACTATTTTATACATTAAAAAATTAAAACAATTTTTACGTTTTATTTAATAAGTTTATAACATAATAATGCTTTATATAATATGGACATTCTAATTTATATAATTAAATAGTCAAAACTTGGCTTAAAATATTTAAAATACACAAGTCATTTCTGTGGCAACACTTTTGATACTTTGATAATAAAAAAAAAGCTAGAAACCAAGTCAGGGGGATGTAAGAAGTGAAATAGAAATAATTTAGATAAAAAAAAAAATGTTTCTCTGTTTGTCTGTCTGGTTGTACCGGCTAATTTCCGAAACGACTGGACCGATTTAAATGAATTTTGTAATTTTGTATGGTGGTAGCTTATATCCCTGGTCAACATATAGGATACTTTTGGTCCCGAAAGTTAGAGTTCCCATGGGATAGTTAAAAAACAGCACCACGTGGACGAAGTCGCGAGCATCAGCTAGTACACAATAAATGTCAGTTCTGCACAAACGGTTATGAATATGAATTCTGCTCCTATACATTTTAAACACAATACAATCGTGGATGAAAAATATTAGATATGATTATCAGCCGGTATTCCCAGGGGGCACCAGGAGCGGGCTTGCGTTTTCATGTAGAAAACTACCATTGGACTTTAAGTCGACATTTTATCGTTTAAAATAATAGTAAATAAAGTTTAAAGTAATAATAATAATAAATAAAGTTTACAATAATAGGTTTATTTTATTATTGCAAAGCTAGCAAACTGGCACATGGCCCAGCATGGAAAGTGATTACCGCCGCTTATAGATGTTTGCTCACCTCACCAATGACGAAGAACAACAAATCAGGCATGCGGGCAACTGTATCATTGCAATGATAAACGGTGTACCAACAATTCGATAACCCCAACTTCCGGATTTCGCTAACAATAGCGTCCGTTCCCATACGTAAAGGCGTAAGAGCTTAATTTAGGTAGGAATATTATATGATAACACAAACTATAATATAATATAGACTATGTAAACTAATAAACCTTTATAGTGATATTACTGATCTACATGCAAATTCATATTACACATTTAGTCGAATTATTGCATCTCACATTGCTAATAACTTCTCTTTTTTTAAATTTGAATATAATAGCTATTAAAGCCTTATATATTTTTTCTTTCTTCTTTAAATTATATATTATATATATTATAAATTATATATATATATATATATATATATATATATATATATATATATATTCTAATTTTTTCAAACTACAAAATATCAAATTGCATGTAGTGTTTGCCTATAAGTGATTACTGCATTTGTCATGTCTTTTTTTTATAAAGCTATGTATACATCCTTTGTATTAGTGCAAGTAATAATATCAGCCCATAAATGTCCCACTGCTGGGCACGGGCCTCCCATTATAGGGGCAACGGACAGTATACCCGCCGCGCTTGTCCAAGGCGTCTTGGCAGGTTTGACACATCAGTTATCTTGATTTGCAGGTTGCATCACGATGTTTTCCTTCACCGTTGTTATCACGTGGTAATTGTAACAATATCCACATTAGGTCAGAAAACTGACTAAGAGGTGCATGCGTTCCTTTCCAATGCGTTATTAGTGCAAGTAATTGTTGGTAAACCAAATAAATAAATAAATATAAGAACGCTAATAATAACGCATCTCGCCTATGAACTAATTGAAATTAACACTATTTATAAATATTAGCTGTTTTAATTAAGTTAGCATGTAAAATGAAGACGTTTAGCAATATGCTGGTAACTGACCGCCTTAATATTTGCCATCCAAGTATGTATGTGTCCAATAAACGCTCCCTAAGTTTGGACCTGTTTTATTGAATGTGATATCATTGTTCACAAATTAATATTTAAAAAAATATTTGTGGGCGTTGATGAGTAGTTGATAATACAAATCATTAATGATTATTCATTGGAAATTGTAACAATCTAGACGACATATTTTGTTTTTACAGTAATGAAGTCAATGAAATAGGAACCGGCCATACGTCGAACCGTTGGCAAGACTGGCCGGTTCCTGCATGTTATTATAGTTTCACTTTCTCTATCATCGGTTGAATTTGGACATTACATGTATGGAGCTTATGTCAAATTACAAAAAGTAAGGCAAATGAACGGTAGGTAAGATGTAGGAAACCGGACCTATATGTACGGTCATCCAAGTTACTTCTATATCTTTTCTAATATTTTGACAGGCACAAAATTTCATATATACCAAACGGGATGTTTTTGATATGTTTAAACTAAAGGAAACAATGACTCGTGTTTAGATGCAATATGAACTTTGCCGATTGACGACGCCCTTTTCTTTTGTATCCTACTCTCGCTTTGTTTACGGACATCGATTTAATTGCCTCCTTGTAAAACACAAAACTAGTAAGAATAAAACTCCGCCCCTTAAGTGTTTTACTTGTGCACGTGTCATTGCGTTGTTAGCGAGTTTTTCTCAGGCGATTTTAGCCTTATGGTTGGTGCACCATCAATTTGGTCGATTGTATCTTAATTAAAAAACTTTTCTTGTGGGGGTTATTGCTCCAACACAATTAGCATTGATTTTGCCAATGTCACTGTAGGGGATAAAATGTCAGGTGCATAAAAGAATATATAAAAAAATAAGAGACAAAATGTAGCCCGTCAATAACTCCCAGGTTGTTATGGCGATGCGATACGGGTCCGAATGTTGGGCCACTAAAGTGATAAACCTCAAACGTCTCCACTCAGCTGAGTGGAAAATGTTGAGATGGATGTGCGGTGTTACAAGAATGGCGAAGGTGAGAAATGAGTACATAAGGGGATGTTTGAAAGTTGCACCAAAAACAAAGTTGTAACAACCAAGTTACGTGACATAAAGAATTTTAAACTACAGGATTGATGGTTACAAATGTAAAGGTAGACCAAAAAAAGATGGATTGTGTGAAGGATGATATGTGGTGTGACAGAAGATGTATGTCCCCATAGTGTAGTGTGCTGACCCCACTAAATTGGGATATTGTGAAAGAAAAGAGATTGTTATGGCAATCTGTCCGGAAAAATCTAGTGACACAAGGATAATCGTGTCTGCTGAGGAACCGACAGCCGCTAGAACAGTTGAAGACTGTATGTAATGGACACAGTATCATGACAAATGTAGTGTAGAACTCCTCTAGCGAGGTGGGATGACTATCCAGGTCTGCTTGGACCGAGTGCACTAGAATAGCTACTTGGAAGCTATTGGTATCATTGCATATTGGCAATCCCAGTACATTAATCTTGTAGTAGTAGAAGAATAGAATATATTGTACAAATAATAAAACTTGTCATCTGTGGAGGTTTATGAATAGCTGTCCTTTAGCTATCTCGTAACTTTAGTTTGTAAGACTACAGCTGTTAACCCCCAAAATAAAATAAAATATGCTACATAAGATCAACAACACTAATATTCAAATGTAAACAGCGATTCTATGGGCCATGACGGTTTTTTCCAGAAGGAAGACTTAAAAAAAAATTAATTAAGGGATCAGACATTTTTAAACTGAAAAATCTACTTCACAATGAATATATTGATATGACTAAGTTCGGCTTAGTATAAACTGTTATCCATGAATACTTGTATGAATCCATTTATAGCAGTGCACTCAGTTCAAGCGCACTTGGGATGGTTTGTGCTAACTCCACCTTAAGGGTAGAAGATGACTCGTCGGCATATTACCACGCCCTTTAAGATGTCAATTTTCAGCAAGGAAACTCGGCAGGTTAACAATAAAGAATAAAATGTTGCCATTTTCTACTTCCAAATATTTTATGCCAAGTTCAATTTGGACGTAAATAAATAATATGGCAAGTAACCAAATTATATTGACGAAAACATGATTTTTAAGAGCATATAGCAATCTACACTTAGAATTAGAGCCCATAACTTTATGCAGACAGTACTAACTAGGTCAATAATTTTGATTCACACTGTGTGCATGCAGTGAATGGTTGGTAATTTTATTCCATAATCAAACGCATTAATTTTATGTAGTGTTACCAGTATAAACAATTAAAAACTTATTAAAATATGTGTAATTATTAATCATTGTAAAATACTTGCTATTTAATGTTTAAGTATTATATTACTCTCGTATTTAATAACATGCTCTACCTATAATTATGTAATATCAACTAAAATACAAGGTCTAAAATACATTCACATCTCATCATACACCAAAGTTCAATAAAAATATAATTAGAAGCATGTCAAGTATAAAATCAAGATCCAGAAAACATTTGTATCACAAAAAAATAAATATTAAAACTTGAAAAATCCCTTATACCAAGTAACATATAAATCGATTAAAAGCAATAATTAGAAAGACATGAAAACAATTCACATTATCAACGCACAATGTAAAACCCTATCTCTCAACTGGTCAAACTTTTAATAACAGACTTTTTATAATCAGAGTTATCTATGATGATACAAACCACCAACCATCCAAACAACACACTACTATAACATTAAAATAACAGAAAGTATTTGAAATATTTTAACAAATCTCCATACAGAGAAGTTATGTCCCCACATTTTTTTGAATTTATAAGTTTTTAAAGGTATGTCCACATTTGTGAACTTTCAACTTCATGTTAAATTTTTCTTAAACACATAATTACTACCACACATTAAAATTAGTTAAATGAGGGACTGTATGCTGCACATACTTTACTATCACACATTAATTAAATGACAAACTGTATGGTGCTAGCACATGCTAAATCACTGACAGGGTGGCTTCAGGTATGTCACTTTATTTATAAAAGCGATGAAAGAAAATTAATGTAATAATTGAAATTTATAAAAGCTTTATCATAGCACATATGCTATATGATCTGAGTCATATGTAATAAATAACATAACTAAAACAAGGGGACCATATCTGTAGCTGATTTGAAAGGAAATCTAATTGATGTGAAAATGTGGGTCTTATAATAATTGGCAAAAAACTGTGCAAGACAGGCAAAAATTTTGTGTTCTTGTTTCAGGGGACAAAACCGACTTTGGATCACTGGGCTTATGGAGTAAGTATGTGAAAATCGTTAAGGACATAAAATTCTTGTAGTTCGTATTCTACTATGTAATTTATGATAATGTGTAAATCGGTGATTATAATGAAACTGAATAGACAAAAACACCATAAGTGTATATAAGCTGCATATGTCTTAAAACATGCAATTAATATATGCTAGACACATGATGAATTGAAAGTTAAAGACAAGATGAAGTTGAAACTGCATGAGTGTGTGGACATATCTTTATGGAATTTATGTCAATGGGTTCTCAATGTAAATAAAATTTATACTATAAAATTAAACTATAAAATATTTGTGTTACATGTTAATGTTGTATGGTTAAACTGCAATAGTTTACCTAATATTGTAAATCTATCTTACATAAAAATGTGAGGACAGGAGCTAATATTCAGATTACAGACATTGTTAACAATATCAAGTCAAAACTATACTTCAATATAAAGACTGTCAATGTCTCCTGCTCATATTTGAATTTCAATATTTAATTATAACCAGTCACCAGAAAAAATAGGCATAATATTATCCCTGTATATCCTTCGCTATATAGCAAAAGTTGGAGAACATATCTAATATATATTGAAATGTTTAAAATAATAACTTTACAGTTGTAATTTTAATGTTTGACATATTATATCAAATTAGGTTATTCTTTATACTTTTGTATCTAACTTGATATAATTATGGATAATTTTATGTAGTCTGAAATTATGATGAGAAATATGCTAGAATAGTGTTAGTTTTTATCTTAAAATACATATTTTTTAATTGAAGTGTTTAATTTTTAAATTCTTTGGAGAATCAGAGTTAATAATTTACAATCTGTAAGTGCACTCTATATATGTAACTAATAAAATAACTTTTGGAAGTCAATTTTGAAAGAGATCTATTTTTAAACGTGATAGTTTTAAAGACAATAGGTGTCATAATCTCATTAATTTTAGGGTAATTAACCCTACTTGTTTAGTTCACTGATCATAATTGTACCAATTTCACAAAAAACTATTACAGAACACATATTAATTGCATTAAAACATAAGCAAGAGACCTGTCTTCAGTAAAGTAAGTTTGTTTTCAACTTGAGCATGTTAACACCCAACTGAACACTAGCTCAAGTAATACCAACTTTTCATTGCAGTAGAACACCACTCACTAAATCACTGCAGGAAAAAGTCAACAGAAATCTATCTACTACACTCACAGTAGGATAATGATCTATTAAACTTCAATATTGGCAATTATGATGCTCATTTTACTCTCTTCTTGTGTATATACTTGAGAATAAGTTTACTATGAAGTCAACTTGAATAATAAGCTTTATCTAGTCTTCTGCTTATCAGTCTTTCAAAGTCAGAGACACTTTTGGTTACTGAACTAGTTCACCTTAATAGTACTATTTAGTCATTATGACTTTTCAATTATCATTAGCAATTGTTATATGGTTTCTAAAGCCGTGTACAGATTTGCAAAATAGAGCATGCAATGTAACATGAAAGGAGCATTTCACAAGTGTGGACGCAGGGTGCTCACGAACCGAGCATGTATGTGCTCGCATCTGTTTCCGGGATATGCACGGCGAACATGGCTCAGTCTGTTGCAATGTGTTTTCTTCCATGGTTCGCGCGCATTCCGCAGTACAGACACACACAACCTGTCCACACTGGCGCTGCGTACACTCTGCGTGCCCCTGTGTTCGGCGAAAAAACCAATAAATGGCGGATCGCGGCGCATATGAGTTTAAATGCTCTGTTCTGCGTGTAGTGAGCACGGTTTGTGGTCAAGCCATCTACACTATGAGAATTCTGTTACATGTAATACTCAATGAAAGAGTTTGCAGTCCACATTGTCGCAATGTATCCTGCAAACTCTTTCATTGAGTATTACATTGCATGCTACATTTCACAAAACTGTACATGGCTTAACAGTTCATTGTTTTTGAACTACACAGAGTATCGGATTATTGACTGACTAAAAGAAACATTTCATATTACAACAAATATTAACATTGTAATATGAAATGTTTCTTTTAGTACAGTATAGTAGAACCTGTTCATAATTATACATAATTCATAAAATACACAAGACTAATTTTATAATTTGTTAATAGGTTATTAAACTCTTGTAAGTGTAGCAGAATGACTTCCCTCTACACAATTGTTTTCCAATATGAAAACATACAGTTCACTTTATTAGTGACGGAAACATCTATCACACTTGTGCACATAGGCTATTGACTTGGACTACCCTCTGCACTTCCTGGTCGGTTCACTTGGTTATCCAAAACTGGTTTCTCAGCAATCTGCGGTTTCTCTGCAATTTGTGGCTTCTCTGCAATCTGTGGCTTCTCCACCAAAGCAGGCTTTTCTTCCTCAATGTCATTTGAATTCTCAATATGAACATTTGTTAGCTTACTTGTTATGATCTCTGGTTGTTCTTGTTCCATCTCCGCCGGCCCATTATGCTTGTCACCATCATCCATTGCCGGTGAAATAGACCGTTGCATCTCAGGATTTGAAGGTGAGATTGCTCTTGCTGAATTATCTTCACTTGACACACTCAGTTGTCTCGGCATAGCCTGGCTTGGGTGTGAGAGTGTTTGCGGATGATGTGGATTATGCAATGGCAATCTAGATTTGTCACTCTTCCTCCATAGAGTCACCTCCTGCTGTTTAAAGTAACGCCTGTCTTCTGTGTCCATCAAGACCAGATTAAGATAATAACGGACAGAAAATTTATTATTGATATCCCTCATTGTAGGTGTCAAGTCATAACCAGCTAAGAAAACCCTTATTGGTATACTCTCACCCCTTACGGGAGCACCATCCATTATTTCATATTTTGCAACTGTTTCATTCTCAGTAAATGTGTTAGGCCCCGATCCTGTTGTCTCCCTTTTGATAATGGATATTTCCATGTGTTTGATCTTAATTCGAACAAGGAGGAAGTAAATTTTACCTACAATCACATCTTTCAAGTGATATTTTGATTTGTTATACTCAAATTCTATATGTAAGCAGTCTTCTATGCCTACTTCCATTTTTATGGAGTTTAGTGCATCAGGATAGCTGCATAACGTGTGGACGGCGATATCCACCTCTTTCACGATATCTGTGAGTCTACGGACGATTGTAGCCCGTAAGAAATATCTCAATCTAACATTCGCCCCCGTGTACACTTCGTACGGTTTTTCCACATTCGCAAACTCGAACGGGTACCAAGTGTGCTGTATGAGGTCCCCGGGCCGTGCTAGTTCCTTTACTAACGATATAAACTCGTGATGATTACCTCTGTCGTAAAATAGTTCAATCTGACCTATAAGTTCGACCTTGATGCCTTGGTGCTCGAGTTTCGATCCAGGCTTTCGTAATGTCACATTAACACGCCCCGATACAGTTTCCCCATCGTAATAAAGCAACAATTTCTCCTTTCTGCCGTCGTCAGTTTTCATTTCAGCAACCTTCCGCTTGTCAGCATCATCAAAGGTGATTTCGATATCCGCAGTCTGACCGAAGCCAAAAAAACTCATTTTTGCACTAAACTGTAACACGTATCGTCAGAATATATTTAAGTGGTTTTATTATCGACTTTTATTGTTTTATTTGAGAAAAACATTGAAAAACGGCGATGAAACGCCCGCGAATCCGTGGAGCCGATTGAAAGGTTGAAGCAAAGATGGCGACGGAATTCATGTCGGCTGTCGACCGGAGAATGATAAATAAAATTTTAATTATAAAACTTACCAACAAGGCATTTCTGGATATCACATGCAAATTTCTTACAAGGATCTTTCGGCATAAATATAATTTTGTACTATTTTAACACGAAAAGTCTCCACAAATCGTAAATTTCAATCATGTGTACATTGACTTAATTTTTATGATGGCAACTTTTGAGTTTTAAATTTTTTTACTATACGAATGGAAAGCTTAAAAATATTAAACCAGTTTGTACGAGAATTTGATTTAAATCATTTGGACCGATAACATAAGGGGTAAAGCGTCAAATATACTACCAGACGCGGCTTAACGATAAGGCTGACAGCCGCGACTTATTGATATCTTGATAATTAATGTCGTTAAACTGAACTCAATAGAACTAGGTAGCTCCTAAAAGGCTAAAATGCAGTAAGAAGAAAAAATTACCACTTATTATAATTGCTTATCTTTTGACTATTATATTCTGATACACGTTGATATTACATAGAATTTAAAAACTGACAATTGGCATTACTGAATCCGCGTCAAATAGATCGTGCACACATAAGGTAATGTCATTAAACTGAACTCAATAGAACTAGGTAGCTCCTAAAAGGCTAAAATGCAGTAAGAAGAAAAAATTATCACTTATTATAATTGCTTATCTTTTGACTATTATATTCTGATACACGTTGATATTCCATAGAATTTAAAACTGACAATTGGCATTACTGAATCCGCGTCAAATAGATCGTGCACACATAAGGTGCGTACATTACGTGATGGATCCGTTGAATGTGTCCGTCGGAAGCGACCGAACAATGTGCAAGTCATAACGGTAACACACTCTCAAGATTGATTTAAGACGTCCGAACGCTCAAGGTCACGTCCGACTTACGATTTATAATGTTATATGGATCTTCCTTATCCAGATTTGTTGCAAGCCACCCCTCAGTCGCGTGCGTATATAACGTGACTAATAATATACACACACCTTAATCCGTCGTACAGACTCGTGTAATAGCTTTAGTGCCTAAAGGTGTGTGAATATTATAAGTCATGGCTTATGCTGCGTCTGAAGAGCGTGGCTCTTTTAAAAAAAAAATTTTCAGGCGAGGGAAATGCTAACACCGATTTACGCACAAACTGGGCCGTTGCTAGGAAACGGCACGCATCGACCAGGGGCGATAACACTGCAGCAATTGTATGTTCTTGGCAGTGCCCGTCCGCGATCGACGTCACAGAATAGTGTGGAGACTCCGAAAGTTGCTACACGAGCGAGCAACCCCAATATCCACTAAAAACCCCCTCCTCCCGTGACGACCCTGCGCTTTTGTTTGTGTTGGAAAGGCTGAAATTTAGAACATAGTTACACCCAGTCGATCCAGCGCAATAAAGTGCCTGGAGTGTGCCCTGGGAGAACACACCCCACTTCGCTGACGGGGGTCGATGGTCCCTTGCTTTCCTAGCTGCTAAGGGCCCCCCGTTAACGGAACCTAACTCAGGGAGGAAAGTAATGCGCGTACCTGCCTCTCCGGGTGCCGGCTGAAGGCCGGCGACCTCGAGTAGAGACCGTAGCACGCGCCGAAGGACTTCGCTCCCTATCCCGCTCTGCGGCCTCTTTGAGAGACATTACTGCCTCACAAAAAGTAACCGCAGCTCCCCAGCAGTCGTCGCTCTGAAACATGGCCGTTACCAAGTCACCGAGCGAATTGACCGCTCCTACGTGCGTCTCGAGTTCGAGACGCTGCGGCGCCCAAGCGGCGCACTCGACTAGCGTATGAAGCGCCGTGTCGGGTGCGCCGCAGTGGCGGCAGTCCAGAGAAGGCAAGCAGCCCACAATGCGCCACAGGTACTGATCGAAACACCCGTGTCCGGTCAGTATCTGCGTCGTCCTGAAGGTCAGGGTTCCGCTGGTGCGGGTGACCCATCTCTCCAGCTGTGGCCTGATTGCGTCCACCGTAAAGCCGCCGGCCGCAGGGTTCTCGAGGTCCCGAGACCATTCGACTATGCAGGAAGCGGTTTCCCGCTTCCTGATCGTCTCTATCTCGACCTGACAGAAGGTCAGGCCTCTAGCTAGGGCATCCTGCCGGGTACGACGAACTTTGGACAGGACGTCTGCCTGGAGATGCCAGGGAAGCTCGCCTGCCAAAAGAGTCGCCGCCGTCCACGACACTGTGCGATACCCCCGTATGGTCCTCACGGTCAGAACCCGCTGCGCCCGGTGCAGCAGGGTTCTGTTGTGACGGTGAAGTGCAATGGACCAGACGGGCGCACCGTACAGCGCCATACTCCACAGGATGCCAGAGTAAAGTTTCCGCGTCGCACCCCCCGGCCCTCCCACGTTGGGAAGAAGCCTCGAGAGTGCGCCCGCGGATTTGATAAGTTTGGGAACCAGCTGCTCAAAGTGCGCTTTGAACAGCCATTTCCCATCAAGAACTAGCCCAAGATATTTCATCTTGGGCCCTACTCTGATTGCCACCTCCTGGACTGTGACGGACAAGTCCGGGGGGGATTACGGAATTTCCTATATGTTTTGTGGTTATATTAAATTTAAAGATCTGCTACGATTTTAATTATATATTTATGGTTTTACAAGGCTTTATATGTATTTTTAACCGACTTGGAAAAAAGGAGGAGGTTCTCAATTCGTCGGGATTTTTTTTTTATGTTGCATTTTTTTTTATGTATGTTCGCCGATTACTCCGTGATTTATGATCCGATTTACGTGATTCTTTTTTTGTTCGACGCGGAATAGCTTCCAATTGGTCCCCTAAAAATTTTACACAGTTAGGTCCAGTAGTTTTCATTTTATGAACATTTTTCATGGAAATAATTTTCACTTCGTTCCATATGTACACCGATTACTCCGTGATTTATGATCCGATTTACGTGATTCTTTTTTTTTTCGACGCGGAATAGCTTCTAATTGGTCCCCTAAAAATTTGACATAGTTTGGCCCAGTAGTTTTCATTTTACGTACATTTTTTTGTTCCCGGTTTTTGGAACCTATATTTTTTAAGAAGCGCGACACCATTCGTAGGTCCTCCCATACATAGCTAGACGCTAAAAAGTAACAAATAAAAAATAAAACTTCGTTTAAAAAAACCGACTTCAAAAACTAAAAAACTAAAATGTATAAAATAACTTATTCCTAAAGCTATTATTATTAATATATATTATCTAAAACATCTTGAAGTCGGTGCAAAGTAAAACATAAAAATTACTATATTTTGAAAATTACTAAGCACCGACTTTAAGATGTCTTAGATAATATATATTAATAATAATAGCTTTAGGAATAAGTTATTTTATACATTTTAGTTTTTTAGTTTTTGAAGTCGGTTTTTTTAAACGAAGTTTTATTTTTTATTAGATTTTATATAGCAATTAATATTTGTTGATGTTTAGACGTATGTAAGGCGAGTGACATGAGTGATTTTTTACAATATTATGAAATAATGAAATGAGGTTGTAATGAATGAGGAGGTTCTGTTCATCGCAGACACTATGGAACATGATGGCCTCCGTTTTCGCGGGGGAGACCCTCAAGCCCAGCCTAGCTATTCGATCTACGACAATCGCCAACCCGTCGTTGGTGACGTCCACGGATTCCGCAAATGACGCAGCGCGTGCCGTGAGTAGGGTTTCGTCCGCAAAGCAGATCAGCCCTACCCCGGGCCGGACCGAAACCCGAAGGATCCAGTCATAACCTACGTTCCAAAGAATCGGCCCGACGACCGACCCCTGTGGAACGCCGCACGCGACGCGTCGCCGACCTAACACGGGATTGCCGGACTCCCCGCCCTCCCAAAGGATATGCCGATTCCGCAGGTACTCGCTCAACAGCCTCGTGAGGTACGGGGGGGACTCCATGCGCGCGGAGCCCCTCCCTGATCGTCTCATGAGGGAGGCTGTTAAAGGCGTTCGCTATGTCTAGCGACACCGCAAAAACGACATCCTTCGCTTGGACGGCTTCGTCCGTCAACGTTCGCAGCGTCTCGAAGACGTCCATCGTGGAGCGCCTCCGCCGAAACCCGAACTGCGTATCTGAGAGCCCCGGCTCCACAGCGTCGAGATGCTTCACGAACCGCTCGACAGCGTCGCCGAACCCGATGCCGAAGACGACGAAGCTGCAAACGAGGACGCAGACACCGCTGCTGCCGCCGCGGAGGACGAGGACGTGGACGCCGTCGCCGCCGCTGCCGCAGCCAGTGATGCAGGCGCCGACGTCACGACAGCGACTCCCATCCCACTAGGGAAGGAAGACGAAGGGGCCGCCGCTGTCACGCCTACAAACTCCCTACTCACAACCCGGGCGATAGCGCGAGTGAAGCCCGCGCGGCAACCGGGTTTGTGGAACGGCCGTCCCCGACGTTGCGCACCGATAGGTCGCAATCCGATGACGTTGGCGCAGGTGAGGCCTGCGCGCTGTACGCCACCGTCGTCGTGGGGCGACCGCCCCCTACCGTCGCTGTTCCGGCCGCCGAGTAGACCATCTGGCTACAGGCAGGCGAAGCAGGGCGGGAACAATCGAACGCGCGGATCACATCGTCGAGCGCGTACTCCAAAGAGTCTGGGACGCTACCCGACGGTGGGATATAATTCTGCTCTTCGTACTCACCGCCCCTCTGCGCGGGTGAAGCCCACGCAGAGGTCGACGGCGCCACGAATGCACACTCGACTATGGTGCTCGCGGCACTCACAGCCAGGCAAACAGCTGAGCTTGCCGCGAGCAGCGTTTCCCTATCTATGTCGGGGCGTGCCGCACTGTTTCGTGCCGCACGGCCCGACGGTGGCCTACACGCAACGGGGGCCGCCGGTGGTCCCATCGCGTTATTCCTAGTCTCGGGGGCGTCCATGGTGAGATCCACCACCGACGCCGCCTTCCCTAGCGAATCCGGTGGCTCGGTTGCCGCCGCGATAGCGGCAGCAGCCTGGCACCCCGGGCGAGGCCCGGCAGCAGACTTCCTGCGTCGAACTATTATTATAGGCGGGACTTTCTTCCGCCGCGTTTCACCGATCTCGGCCATCTGCCAACCGTCCTTGGCTTTCACGTGTCCCCTTTTACAAGGGGCACCCGAAAGCCCAAGGGGCGACCTGGGATCCTGGGCATCCATTACTGGATGCCCTCTCTCCCGCCGAGACCAGTAAAGCGCACCGGTGTTTCTAACAACACGAAATGACCGTTACTATTGCGTAATGCGCCGAAGCGCGCGAAACGAATAAAGCGAATAGAGTTTAGAAACTCACCCCAGCCGAAAAACAACTGATTCGCACCGGCACACAACTTTATCGCAATTTATCGCTTTTCAGAATGAAAAAGCGCGGGAAATTGCAGAATTCGAGAGAAGCACGGGCATTTGCGAGTGCTTCGCAGGAATGCCCAACAGGAACTTGAAGAGCGTGGCTTATAACGTATCTGGATAAGATACTACGGCCACGTTCCGCGAGAAGCTCACAACGAGCACTTGGTTGCAGACGTTACAGTCATAACTTCTAGTAAAACGGATTATGGAGCGTTGTTGTTTTAAACGACGATATACACAAATGTCATTGGTTGATTTGAAAATCGCGTTTTTCAATGGCAATCGATAGAGAAAATTAATAGGGTCAACGGCCACTTCGACCTACCTTTTGACATGGGTCATTGTGGGCGCTGTGCACAGAGTACATTGGGCGCTGTGTTATCGAAAATGATGACGTCATTACTGTCGTTTTCGCTTAGACCATGGCTACGTTCCACAAGAGACTCACAACGACCATGTTCACGACCGCGATTTTTCCAGTTCCACTTGCATGCTGGGGTTACAGTCGCAAACTCAAGTGGAACGGTTATTTGATCCACCTCTTCACATGGGTCGTTGTGATTGTTGCATGAACAAAAATCATTACGTCATTAGTGACGTTTCGCTACGACCGTACCGACCGCGGTCGCCTTGTGGAATGGCTGACGGAGCATTTAGGGCCTTTTGAGCTACAGACGGAACGCGTCCTACATATATAAAAAAAGTAAAAATCAGGGCTGCCAACATACAGCTTTTTCCAAGAAAATAAATGGCAGATCTCAAAATTTAGTAACAAAAGCGAACCGATATAATTTGATCAAAACATTAAAAGCGAAAATATACAATGGAGATAACTCGTACTACATTAGGAATCGCTGTTGGTATTGCGGGAACGTTATTCCTTGGCTATTGTGTATACTTTGATCAGCAACGTCGTAAGGACCCACAGTTCAAGAGGAAGCTCAGAGAACGTGAGAAAATTCAAATTATAAATTAAAATGATCCTAAAAACTGCCTATCCATTACTTAAATCTCCTCAAAATTATATTCGACAACATACAATTATAAATACCTGTCGTCAAATAACCTAAAAGTTGCATGTTATTTCATAATTACATTACAACACGAACGTATCAATTTTCGCTCGAATAAGCACAAAAGGTAATACGACGAGCGACTACTTGAATTTACATATTATAAGCGATGAAAGTGTATTGTGTAATCAAAAAAACACCTACACTATCTACTTATATTCAACTTTAGCACTTACGATTTCCTCGTTTTCAAGAAGGTATATGATTTTACATATTATATAGAAAATATGCTTAAATATGAAATCTTATTGGAAATAGTCCAATATAGACAGTATTGGCTGATAAATGCTTGTCATTAAGGGTAATTTAAAAATGAAGATTTTTAATACACTGCAACGGATAGTCGACTTTAAGATGAACATTTTCCTAACCTACATGAGTTATTGACAAATTACCTTACTTGGTACAAAGGAGATGACATGTGCGTAACTCAAATTAATTGCAATGAGGGCAGGAGACTGATGATGGATGATGATGGTCCTAAATAACTGCTGTTTCTTATATGATAGTAGGTTCTGGCTTTCTGGATAAATAATAGAACATGTTTATTTTTAATTTTTTCAAGAAGTCTTTGTTGGTAGAGTCAACAGACTCCAATAAATCCCCATCTTCCTCACTTATTAATGGCTTTGTTTTCAGTTCTGCAAAAAAATTTCTAGATTAGCTACCTTTTTCGTTAAACATCTACTTTTTTCTCGAAAAGCTCTTAATTTATTCAGTTCCTCATTTATACAACATCGGCATAAGTTGCTCTTTTTCTTGTGTGAATGTGACATAACCTATCAATTTGTCTATAGGTTTCTCTGTCTACGTTTTTTTCAATGTTTTCCAAAATTAAATCAAGATCTTCTTAGAGAGCCTCCTGGCCTCCTCCAAATCATGCCAGTGCTGTCTATCGTTGTTAGTCTTGTTAATTAATTATTAAGCCTTTTTTAATTTAAATTGTACATGGGATTTGTTTAGTTACTGAAATAAACGAATTATAAAATTGCATAATTTTAAATTATAGGTAGACAAAAAGCGCAACATAATGCATCGCGGTCACGCACACTGGGTGGCCCTCTGCCAGACATGAGCGATCATGAAGCTATGCAGAGATTCTTCTTGCAACAGGTACCTAACATTTGTACATTACTAGTGGTCTTGGCACACATTGTCGTGCTCTGAAAAAATGATAATCTATGACCTGTTTCTAGTGCCTACCAGTTCCTTTTTGCAGATAGGCCACTTGATGGAAAGAAGCTACCATCACCTATGGACATTTGCAACACCAAAGGTGCTACAAATGTGCCACTGCTCTCTTCAGGGAGACTGGAACCTGGTCGCTAATGTCAGAATACAACATGAGCTCGTTATGGCAGCATACTCTAGACCAGGGGTGGTTGCCATCCAGTCAAGGAAATACCATACCACCTGGCTGTGGCTTGTTTTGTTGCCTCTTACAACAGGCCGCCCGGCCGCAGGAAATTGTAATCTTTCTCTGTTCCTGCATGGATAGAATGCTATTGTTAATCTAAACCATCCAGGAGCCCATTCTAACAAAAGCTAAATCATCAAAATAGACCCAGGAGATTAGAAGGATCCTGTAAACCGATCCCAGCACCACCTACCGGATCCAAATGTGAATCTAGTCCATCCAGGGACCTACTCAAGCACACAAAAAATCACCAAAATAGATCCAGGAGATTAGGAGGATCCTAGAACCCAAGCCCAGCACCACCTGCAAACATACATTTCTAAGGTTCACTTTTAGTTATATAGTATATCCAAAGTAACTTGCAAATCTTAAAATATAAGAGCTTTTATGATTGTTTTAAAAAATTAACAGTGCTATCTAGTTTTCAATTTCGTAACTGTGATGTTTACAAGATGGAGGATATAAGTAAAGATTCATTTTATTTCATGAAAAATGCTATTGATTGTAAATAATACATGAACTATATTGAATATTTTGAAATATTTTTGTTTTTTAAACATCATCATTAGTATGACCTCATTGAGACAATCTTGGGCATAATCCTTTTCATAGTTCTTATAGATTCTATTGTTTAGCATACAAACAAAAAACTATCACACAGGCAGTGACACTGCAATCTGGTAGAGCCTATGTCGGGCAATCTTTCAAGGATCTGTTGAAAGAGAAAATTATAATAAAAGTTTCTTTATCAAAAAAGAAACCGAATTTAAGAGTAAGTGGAAAATATTATATGTATGCTTTTTTGTTACTCTTGAAGTTGGTTTATTTTTTGCTAGAAAACTTGATTTTTATTTTTCATTTTAGTAAGTATCCAATAGCAATGAAATTTATACTATCTTGAAGCTTTACTGAATCCAATGCAAAAAGAATGATTAAGATCAGTTCAGAAACAGAGATGTTTTTACATTTACACAACAAATTGAGAACTGTTTAAAAGAAAGCTGTTTGAAAGTTGGTTAAAAATAGGACATTCTGTTTAAAATTAATATATTTTATGTATTCACAGATCCAACTTGGCGAGGAACTGTTGGCATCTGGTGACCTGGAGGCTGGTGTGGAGCACCTTGGGCAGGCAGTGGCTGTGTGTGGACAGACACAGCAGTTACTCAGCGTGAGTTACTTTTGTACAGTTATAAAGTTGACATTCTTAATACATATTAATCAGCAATTACGATTAGCGATTTCTGCCATTTCACTTCATAACTTTCTGCATTATAAACACCACAATTTCCTGTCAAACTTCGTTTAACCTTAAACGATGATTACTTTCCGAAAAAATAACTCTAATGTTCAAAGACAGACAGTTGAACAGACATGACGATTTCATAAGTATTCTGTTTTCGCCAAAACATAAACAGGACCCCAAGAACGAGGAAGTGGAAAAGTTAAAAAATTAACAGTAGATTTAACCCTAAAATTATACTTAGACAGATAGATAGATAACACTTTATTGCTCACCAAATATACAATTTCAAAATACACAAATACAATATTGTCATGGTGGAAACAAAAGGCGGCCTTATCGCTGAAAGCAATCTCTTCCAGGCAGCCTAACTTAAGGAATAATTTAATCTAAGCTGGCGATGTAGGTGGTGCAGATCATTAAATATATCATAAATAAACATACTTAAACTACTATAAATTAAATTAAATGCATGCATATATATTAAATACTCTATAATATATGTAGGATTTTTATTAGATTCATTCAATAAAGATTCATTCATTCATTCATTCATTCATTCATAGGGTTTTAGCAGTTTCTCCACGTATGGAAGTTATGTAATGATACAATTTGCAAATTTGAAGTAACTTGAGATGTATTTCTTTTAATTTAAAGCTATTATAACAATAAAATAGATCAAATGACAAAATTAATATAGGTGGCAAAGTGGATGATATCGAAGTGGAGGGAAAAATCCCATTTTTGATGCTTAGTGTGGTGGTGTTGCCAGTGTGGCATTCTTGCCAGCGTAGGTTTTTATGGCCTGGCGCCAACATATAAGAATTAGGCATAATTATACTTATTGAAAAATGTAACTAGATGGAGACACGGTCGTTTTACATCTCAGTATGGTTTGGTCAGTGGTTACGCTTCATGTGACATGAGCAGTTATAATAAATTAGATTCAAAATAGCCTAAAAACTATAATTTTTGAAAAGTCTAACTGAGAATTAAAAAATGTCAGTTAGACTAGAGTGACTAGACCTAGCCTTCATATCATGTAACGGGCGATTTGTTTTTACCAATACTTGGAGTTGGGAGTAAAAGGCATGAAAATATTTTTGTTGTAATTCTGTGATGAAAAGCTGATTTATATATAATAAAACTAATTTTTTACCAAATTTTTGAAAACTATCTATCAGCAATTTTTGGCAGAATATGCCTTTTACACTCTCTTCTGCTAGTGAAATTTTCTTTAAGTAGTGGTACAGTATAAAAGTATAAAATCTGTTTTATTTTAGTTCAAACAGACTGATATTCTATAGTTAAAAGTTAGATGTTGTAGAAAGAAGTCTGTTAAATATATATTTCTTGGTTTTTGTGTGAAGCCGGTTTTGTTTTTGTTAAAAAAAAATGTATAATAAAACATATACATATATATTTTTCTATATGATTAATAATAATTTTACGGTGTTAGTATATTAGATACAAATTCTAATATGTTATATAATAGATAGGTTAGGAAGTAGTCTAAGTGAATAAGTAATTCATGTTTCTCCATCAGGATTCTAAACTATGGTATTTCAGACCCGATTGATATCCTTAGCCACTAAGCTGGTCATCTGAGAATATGGCTTCTGAAATATATATACTTTCTAATTGTAGTTATAAATTCCATATTTGTTGTTTAAAGGTGCTCCAACAAACAATGCCTGCGCCGATCTTCCATCTCCTCCTGAAGAAGCTTCCAGAGGTCTCGGAGAGGCTCCGAGCTTCTATGAAGGCTAGCGGCAATGTGCTGCAAGAGGAGGATGTTGAGTGAACATACATTATCACTATTTGCTAAATACAAAGTCTGTCGAAGATTTTAAATCTACTAGTTCCATTGAGTACAACACTGAAACAATTCATATTTGAAGGAGATAGTTAGTCATATTAGTACCTGCACTAGGACTGTTTCGTTGGACACCAAACATACATACTTTATAATATGTACGTTGGGCGCCAAAGTTACATACTACAAGAATGTTTTTAGTGAGTAATACACTCGCTAAATAAAATATGTTCTAAATTTTAAATAGTTGATTGAAATGTGTAAAATGTTCACTGTATATATTCCTCTAAATACATCAGGTTCTAAAATATTAATGGTTGCTTTTGTATTGTAATGCTGATATTCTTTCAATTTGGTTGAAAGGCACAGATCTGAAAGACAAGACTGTATTTAATGGTTCAAATTTATGTTTATATCGATCACCTTGATTGATTCATCCAAATCAAAACTTTCTAATGTCAAGTTAACAAACATATTGTAGAATTTAAAAAAAAACGAAAATTTTAACTCCGTCTTGTTTCCTTTTTATTTACCTTTCGTAAATAATATTTTCTAATAAAAAATATATATATTTGCTATCACGTTTGTAAAGAGGAAAGATGGTATTAGCAGATTTATAATCTGTGGTTATGACCGTCGAAATGCTTTGATCATGCTAATTAATTAGTTTGTAATTAAACAATTTTCAATGTTTAGCCATATGATTTAACAGTTTTACCCTCTTATTTGTTTTTTTGTAAGAACTTGCATTATTTCAGGGCGTTAAGGCTAAACGTAACGTATGATTTTTTTACTGAGTGACTTTCTTTACAGAAGTTGTTTTTAAAATTAAATCTGTTATACCAATAGCAGCGTCCCAACGCGTTTTTGTGAGTGGTCCACCTGGCGTACTGCATTATAAATGTATAAAATTTTATAAAAATCCTCAAAAAAAAATGGTATTGATTTAAAACTTGTTACACCAAAAAAAATATTGTTACGAGTTACGCAGGACTCGAATTAAAAATGCCGTTGGAATTACTATAGAGTTTATTAGAATTGTACAAGCACGTATAAAACAGGTACAAATATAACTGGATACAACCAGTACACACTACACAATTCAATAACACGCGCAAAGTCCGTCACTATATCGCTCCTCGAATGTACTACGTCTTACTCGTATCGTAATCCTCGCTTGACTGCCGCACCCCTCCATTCGGGCATTGTTTTATAACTTTATAACTATACAGTACAAAAAATCGACTGGGATTTCCGAGAAACAGTCATTTACTTTTAACAGGCATACCTGGTTAATTATTCCTGCGAACGGCCAACAAAGTCGTAAAATAATAAAAATAGGCTATTGTCTAATTGCAATTTTTAAATACGAAGTAAACAAAAGAACTGCGAATGCGGGAGGGGCAATAAACCAGGTGCGCGTTTCTTTGTCGGTATGTAACAATATATTGTAGGTTACGTTCGTAGGGGTTTACGTTTAGCTTTAATAAGAAATTGCAATTTAGTATCTGCAGTATAATCAATCATGTTATTGACGCGCCGATAATGAGATCTTTAGGACGTTTCGTTGCACGTTAGATGTAGAAACTTCCTAGCGCATTTCAAAAATGGCCTAAAAATGATTAATATCGAAATACTTGAATAATGGCTTAAATTATTTGTATCACTTGATTTTTGTTCCTATCATACGTAATTTTAAGTTTATTTTTTTGTTGTTTTTCGATTTACATAAATTTGTGGGTGATTTTTTTCATATAACACGGTTCCCTAAACAGAAAACACATTTTTGATGTGTTTTTCTAAACGACTTAAGTTTTCTAAACAAATTCATGAGCGTTCAGGGCAATATGTAATTTTATTGCCCTTAATATATATTTTTTTAAACTTGACACCAAGGGAAATAATAGATGCTTTGCATATTTTTTTTGAGTTTATGGCTTGGCAGCAGATACGTTCGTCTCTGTATTGTATTTTTATGTTTGCGAGATTATCACTAGCGATGGATGGAACCAATATTTCAAAAACGTAGTCATCAGGCTAATATTGGTACAATAGCTGGCTAAAAAACCAGCTGAGGACTTTTTAACCTATGACTGAATGACTCGCCAATTAAAAGTTGACTGACGATGACTAAGCCATAATCTTGTCACTGTCAGATACGTAGTATCCATAGTAATCTGTGGTTGTCACTTGTCACTCTGAAATTGGCGCCTCTGACCAGCACCTTTGGACGGTGGCAATTAACGGTCACATCTGTAAAAAAATGTGCCTGATCTATATTTTCAGTAAGCTCATCGATATCACTACCCTTTATGCTAGACGAGATTCTAAAATAAATTGCATTCTTGAATGATTTAAAACGCTATATTCAATTTACGGACTGCCGAGCTTTTGGCGAGTGGCCGGCCTGGCATAATACATATCGCACGTTTAATAAAACAAAAAAAATAACTTAAAAATCATAAGTTATGATAATTGTTTACATTATAAAATGTAAAAAAATATCGTAAAGAATAAATTTGCTCCAACTCCCGCGCAGTGTGATCACTGGTTAGCGAAATAAAGGAGTGCCCTTATTTTTTCTACTAATTACTGCGACGAGTAAATCAAACATATTGTTTCAAAGGGACAAATAAACACCAATAAATCGCTTTATTAAAAACAGGTATGATTTGTTTTTCATACTGTTGTATTTGGAAAGTAAATTTATTCACTACTTATTTCGCTTTTTACCAAAAAACAATTCTTATGTATTTAAACTTGTGCAATTTAGTTTGAATTGTCTTAAAATTTATTTGGTATTTAATCATAAAGTGAAATAAGTACTTTTTTCTCCAGACTACTTTTTTAGTCATTATCAACAAATAAACTTCAATCTTTACACATTTGGCTAAAGAGCATTCAACAACTTGAAATAATTTTGATTCATAATTTACTAGCTGCGCCCCGCGGTTTCCCCCGATTGGTGATGGAAAATTGTAATAATGATGATCAGTCACACTATATTTATAAATTATAGCCTATGTGTTATTCTGACGTGTAAGCTATATTATTTTATAGTTTCATCAAAATCCTTTCAGTAGTTTTTGCGTGAAAGAGTAAAAGACATACGTCCACAAATTCTTACAAACTTTCGCGTTTATAATATTAACAACTCGTAATAGGCCAACACTTTAAAAGTTTAAATGCTCATTCCCAAAGAAACGCAAATTTGAGATCTTTCTTTATTTTATTAAGCGTGCGATATGTGCAATTTCTTCCTCAAATGTTATATTAGGCTGTGATAGGAATATGAATCGATCCACCTTTGTTAATGGGAAAAATGTTGATTCCGGTTTAATATTAATTCGAATGACCAACGGAGAATTAATGTAGGTATTGTTAGTGTTATTTAGTTTTTGTTTCACATCAGGTTAGGTATGATTGTGTTTTGATTGAGATTTACTGTGAAATAAATTATTGTACAAATATTGCTGTTTTATTTTGAAGCGTGGTTTACCTGACTATTTTAAGCCTATAAACAGCGCGTTCCATTTGTAGCTCACTATGCGCAAAATGCCACGTTAGCCGTTCCACAAAGCGACCGCGGTCGTTGTGAAAACGTCACTAATGACGTCATCATTTTCGATCACACAATGCTCATAACAACCCATGTCAAGAGGTGAGTCAAATAACCGTTCCACTTGGGTTTACGATTGTAATGCCGGCAAGCAAGTGGAACGGGAAAACTCGCGGTTGTGAGTTCCTAATAGAACGAAGCCAAAGTAAGTAGCATATTTTCCATTACAGATAGGAAACTTGTGTGTCAGTTCCGACGCACGACTGGAGTTTTGTACATTTGTTCTTGCTTGTAGTAGTGGAGTGCTGGTGCTTTCTTATAGTACAGTGAAGAAAATACACCTTGTTGCTTTTAGGGATTTATTTTCGTACTATTAGGTCTTGTATGCCGATCCCTGAGTTCAACTTAGTGGTAGTTGAAGTCGTATGTTACGAGTAATAGTAACTCAATTACAAAGTATTTGTGACTATTATTTATACTAATATTCCAATATTAAAGTCGGACGCAGCGTCAGCAAAACGATGTACGTTGAACAGTACAAGTTTTTATCCTACATTAAATGACATGTACACGTGCGCGGCGACAGCGGCCGAATAAGAACAGTTAGTTACAAGAAAAGAAAAAGACAGTAAATTACAATTATATGTTTCATGATAATCGATTCATTTTAGAGGTTGTGAATAAGATTACCAAGTAATAACTATTTGATAAGACCCTCGGAACAATAACTCATCTTTGCCCTTTCGTACACCTGTATAAGTTGTGCTTGCGTAAGTTTCTAAGGCTAAGCGTGCACTAGCATTGATCAATACCATAATACTTTGTTACTAAACTGGTGGAAGGATGAGACTGCTATTGATAAAACTTAGTGTGGGTTTATCGTTAGAAATTTATGAGAACAATTTTACAGGTATACATAAATACGGCCGAGCTTAGTTATAGTTCTGCTCGAAAACTAACCCACAAATGAGTCGAATAGGTAGTTTCCAAAACATTGTTGTTATGTCATTCTCCAAAGATCTTGGACTGAAAGACGTAGTTACTTTAAAAAAAACTTGTGGGATGCAAATTGACATGTCACCTGCTCACGACATGTTACGACGTAGATTATTAAACGAAGTTGAAAAAAAATAACTAAAATCCCATAATCACAAATTTATTCGTCAAATAAAATTACAAAATATCCAACAAATGTATACCATTCATTATTATCGACAGTTGAAAGGCAGTTTGGTGTAAGCAACATTTTGATGTTTTCCAAAATAATGAAAATTCAAAATTCCAAAAAAAAAAACCACGCGTAATTGAAAAAAAATTCTATAGATTGTTATAGAAAGTCAAGCTCTTTATATTTCTGACTATTTATAACACCCTGACAAGAATTTGATGATTCACAGGTGTAATTTTATACTGTTCTCAAAATGAGACTAAAATCAAAAAACCTTTCAGCCGATATATACATGATTTATTACATAGTCATAAACTTATTTAATAACAACTATAGTGCATTATACATATGTTGAAGAGAGTACAATTTTAACTAGAATGTCCCAATTTTTTGGATTAAATTAAACAAACTACCGTTACAGGAATGTCGGAGTTTTTGAACTTGAACGGTGATGTATTTCTATGCAGTTTTATCCTCAAACCGTATCAAACAGTGCATGGGCTATTTGTTTTAAGCGCCATTTTGAAAATGTGTCAAGAGTAATGTTTGAAAAGAACCAAAATACATTATAATTAAAAGGAATAGACCCGTGCTACATGACCCTGGGTGCTGTCCTTAGGGACATCTCGTGCTTTTTCGAGCTGTATTCAAATATGGCTCGCAGCGTTTAGCGCTTTTTAAACGACTAATGAGCTAAATTAAGGGTTTTGAACTTTCTGTTTGCAAAAAATACTCCAACCATATTTAGGAATTACTATGGTTGGTCCGGTGACCACCCGTAGTGGTGGGAGGGGGGGGGGGGGGGGGTAAAAATGGTTATGTATGGATACGTTCCCTAATAATCGTGTTGTAATTAAAAAAAAAAGAATAATCTAGTTTCTATTTAGAAAATAGCTCTTTAGATTTCTTAATGTATCATTTTACTAGAGAAAAATCAATTAACTATATGAAGGCTCTCATAAAATGTCGCTTGAAACAAACAGCCCTCGAAATTAATCTAGTTAAAAATAATCAATATTTGTGAGACGGTTGTTTTAATAAGTATTCATGAATATATAAGGTCTTATTCACATTGAGTTAAGAGAGAAATTAGTAGGCTTCTTTAAGGTTCTTAAAGAAGCCTGTAAATTTACTCTAACTCAATATGAATAAGACCGTTTTAACGTAGTTGTTAACTGCATCTTGGCGTTGGTCGTAAAACTGAAGTCAAACAATGATGTTTTGGAGCAGCTCGAAAACTCATATTTCATTAAACAATTCAGATTTTCACTTAATTCTTGCTTAACAACAATTAATTCTGTAACTATTGCTCATTTTTAACTAGATTTAAAATGAAGTTACACTGCCCGAACTATTGAAAACGAATTTTAAAATTAAGTAAAACTATATAAGATAATGTCAGAAAATCAGCCCTTTTGTGTAGCAATATTTCATGTATTCGGTCAAATTCCTAATGAACTTATCACTTAATATTTTTTTTAATCTATCGCAAAATTTTACAAGAATATAGCAGTCATAATTTGAACAATGCTAATGTATTAAGGATAATTTTTTTTATTGCAGGAGATCAGCAGACAGGCAGACGGCCCTCTTGATGGAAAACGGTTACCATCGCCTATGGACATTTGCAACACCAAAATTATTGAAAACATCGCAAAATATATTCCATACTATACAAACATTTCATTGCCCACACCGCCATCTACTTTAAACAGGTTGCCATTCTGATAGTGTTGAGTAGGACAGGATTATAAAATGAGTTAGTGCGAGAGACCCGACTTTTTATATTGAGGTAGTAAAATGTACTTATATACACTTCGCATGAGGCGAGGAGTTTTGTATTTGAAACGATGAGCGCGATTCCGTCATTTGCCTCATTCCTCACAATTTGTACCTACGTGCAATCAAAACTTTTGGAAACAAACATATTTGGAAATATTCGTTAAGGATCGGATGTGATCGGCCACGGTCACCTCATTTTACTAGCAGTCGTACATGTCATGTTGTCTCTCTTTGTCATGTGAATATCAGTAGAGGCGTTATTGTACTGTTGTCCTTGTTACGTCTTGCCTCTTACATTTGTACAATAAAATAAAGTGTCATTTTATTGTACTTGTAGAAGCTAGCAGTGATATAGTGACGTAACAAGATGTCCCTCTTTCGGCCGGTTCTATATCTTACTATTCATTCACTTGCCATACCATCGGTTTTATTTTGACATTACCTGCATAGAGGTTATGTCAAAATTTAAACGATCGGAAAGATATAGGAACAGCCACTTGTCATGTGTGTTGGCAACACCAAAATAAAATATTTTTAATTTATAAACTAGCACCACTATTGTGCTTTTTTCTCTCTTTCATTTTGACTATTAGCCGAGCGCACATGTGTACTTAAAGTGATTAATAGACTTTTACCACTAACAGTGTTCAATTTATATATCTACTCAACACTGCACTTGGGTATTCTTAAACGTAATTTCAGTACAACACTCATAATAAAATTTCAACAGTCAAGTATGTCAAAGAAGCAAGTGAGGTGTGTAAGAATAAGCCTGAGTGGCGCTCTGTTGTTCGTGCCTACCCCGCAAGGGACCTGGCGTGAAGTTATGTATGTATGTAAGTATGCTAACGAATGTAATAAAATATAATGTGGGTTAAATCAAAATAGCACCGCTTCATTGAACAACCCATAATAACCTAAAGGCAAATACAATGGAAAAAAAAAACCGATAGCAAAAGTGTTTATATTACGAGTAAAACTTAAATTCATTCTTGAAGTTCGTGCATATGACTGAAGAACACTGTTCACGATAAAAAAGATTTTATTTTAGTTCGAATTGGAATAATTTAAATATATTATATGTCATATTAAAAAAGTCTTTACCAATAATACAGAAAACCTTTATGTCTTTAATTAATTCAATAATTCATTTCCCTCTCCAACAAACATAGTACAGTTATTGTAATATCAGAACCTGGCAACTGACATTGTTTTGAAGGCAAATAAATTTATTGAAGCAAAAAGGTCGAAAATTGGGTGCAAACGAAACAACTTTTCGTTGGTCTGATCAATTAATTTACCAAAAAATATTTCATAAATCTTCATATGTACGTAACGTGGTTTTTTTCGTAATTTTTCTGTAGTTGTTTTAAATTAAGAAAAAAATCGCCAAATCACCTCGAAATTATTGAAATGAAACCATTTTACTCCTTTAATTTTTATTAAAACAGGATAAAAAAATATCCTACATCTTTATAAAACAGATAAATTATATATTTTTAAATACTACTTTATTTAAGCACGATATAAAAAATAAAAACTTCGTTTAAAAAAACCGACTTCAAAAACTAAAAAACTAAAATGTATAAAATAACTTATTTCTAAAGCTATTATTATTAATATATATTATCTAAAACATCTTAAAGTCGGTGCTTAGTAATTTTCAAAATATAGTAATTTTTATGTTTTACTTTGCACCAACTTCAAGATGTTTTAGATAATATATATTAATAATAATAGCTTTAGAAATAAGTTATTTTATACATTTTAGTTTTTTAGTTTTTGAAGTCAGTTTTTTTAAACGAAGTTTTTATTTTTTATTTGTTACTTTTTAGTGTCTAGCTATGTATGGGTGGACCTACGAATGGTGCCGCGCTTCTTAAAAAATATAAGTCCCAAAAACCGGGAACAAAAAAATGTTCGTAAAATGAAAACTACTGGGCCAAACTATGTCAAATTTTTAGGGGACCACATGGCAGCTATTACGCGTCGAACAAAAAAAGAATCACGTATATCGAATCATAAATCTCAGAGTAATCGGCGAACATACATAAAAAAAGCAAAAAAAAGATCCCGACGAATTGAGAACCTCCTCCTTTTTTCGAAGTCGGTTAAAAATAATAATGCATCTGAAAAATGACCGCGTCTAAGGCGACAGCGAGGAGCTATCGCATTACATATCAGTGCCTAAAATCTTTTTTGTGGTGTTGCTAAAAAAATTTAAATTATTTTTTGTGCATTTATTTCCTCAACAGGCATTTACTGTTGTATTGTGCATACTGAAACATGTAAGACTGTATCAAAATATGATATCGCTTCCAATAAGCTCAATAAATCGTTTTTGTATATTTTGCAAAGAATAATTAATGAGCAAATCGATAAATCCACAAACATTAATTTATAACACAATGTCAGTTGCTAGGTTTTAAAATTTCACAGCAGACTTAACTGCACAAACGCACTTAAATTTTACGTGTTCTATATTCCCGTTACTTCCACTAATACCAGTCCAATAAATGTAATTTAAACAAAAACAACCATATATTAAATATATAAGAATAAAACTATAGTTAACATTGTTCATGTTGGTTTCGGAAGAAATTCATTTAATTTTTTTTACTACTTAAAAGAAAAGTACTAAGAATAATCAACTCGTTCCACTTTATTCAGCTAGATGTCTTTTTATCGATTAATTGTACGTGTGTATGTACGGATGCTGCGACTGACTAATTAAAATACTGTCAATTTTTGACTGATTTGTTCTTAAAGTTCTAGTCTTTTAGTTGTATTTTTTTTAGTGACAAGCGAGAAAATTATGTTTTGTGATGTCCTCTAGTCAATAGTAAGAATGTATTTGGCTGTAAAATAAATATTTAAATCTACAAGTAAAACGAATATAATACCATTGCTGACGAGATAATATTATACAAAAAAAAATTAATGGAAAATATGCTCAAATGTAACAGCTTAAATCATCATCTCAATATACGTAAAACATATACTAATATGTGAATGAAATTCAACAATTTCCTTCAAACTAATCATCACCAGCCCTCCAATCTTTTCTATGGTCCTTCGAGCCAGATTTAGCTTTTAAAAAATTACAGTACGATTTAGTTATTCCTAGTATTCATAATAATTCCTAATAGTAAGTAATAATAATTATTTATTTTCAGAGGATATAAATAATAATTATTATTTTAAAAAAAACTTTGTTCCTCCATGGCAGGGCTTTCTTATTATCTTTTGGCAACAAAACCCTAAAGTACTAAATAAACCAACACGAACAAGATATAAAAACAATAAAAAAGGCAAGAATCATGATTCCTTTTTAACCGAACTTCTTATATAATCCTGCGTGACTTTCATTACATCCAAAGCGCCTTTCTCTACCAAAGCGTTTGCCAAATCTTTACCCAATCGGTCACACTTTTCAACCACATCCAAAGGCATGTTCGCATTGACCGTCAAGCCGCAGAACGTTCTAGAATCTAACTCTAAACTACTAGATAAATCTTCACAGTTCAAATTTTCAGTCTTTTCGGTGATTTTCTTATTAAGTACACCTATAGGATTTAAAGACTCGATATTCTTTGTCTCGCTCTCATCCACTTTGAGTTTCTTGCAGCCATTCTCTTCGGTTGGACTCAGTTTGTGCTTGTTCGATTTGGTTATTTGACCAAATGTTTGATCTAATGTGTGGTTAAGTTTTGTTTTACCGTCTAAGCTCCAAACTGCGCCGGTTATTGTCAGTTTAAGTTGAGATTCGAATGGTTTTAGCCTCGTCGATACTCCGACGGGGGCGCTGCAACCGCCACCTATCATGAAATCACATAATCATAAAATAAGCAAGTGCGTGTCTATCCAAGTACAGCGAAGCGGTTCCTTCTGGTGACAAATGGTTATATTCGCCACTAGCTTCTGCCTGCGACTTAGTTCGCGTGGTGTGGTTTTTTAACACACTTTAATTTTTCGGGATCAAAAGTATATGTTGACCAGGGATATAAGCTACCACCATACAACAAAACAAAATTTCATTTAAATCGGTCCAGCCATTTCAGAGATTAGCCGGAACAAACAGACAGACAGACAAAAATTGTAAAAATGTTATTTAGGTGTATGTACCGTACATATATATTCATATGCATGTAGTAAAAAGCGGTTATTTCAATATTCAAACAGACACTCCAATTTTATTTATATGTATAGATTTGGCTTCAAAACTCTAAAATGAATGCGGAGTTTTTTTAAGTTTTCGCGATTTCAAATAATAAGTGAAAGATGTCAAGTGTCAATAAGTAATATTAAAGTAAATTTAGCCAACCGCGACTTGTTCATTTCAACCTATAAAGAGAGAATAAACAAAATTAAATAAAGACGTTGGTAGAGGTGGGTAGGCTAAATAATTATTTAACCTACCCTCAATTAATATTACTCATTGACGCTTGACTTTGGTGATCACGAATAATATGATCAGTAAAATGCCGCGCTTAAAACCGTTAAAACGGAACTAAAAAATCTTATACACTAAAAAATTAAGATTTAAATAATTTTCGAATTCTACTACAATTAATTATTCTAGAACTTAAAAAATAAAGTTATTAATTAGAAAACATAGACCGCATCCTTACCGAGCGTTTTCAAGAAACTCCTCTCTGCGAGCACCCTGCAATATGTCTCCGGATGATTGAACGGAGCCAACATTGATAGTACCGTCTCGTTGTCCGTCCGGCATTCGACTGCCAACGCGCCCTGCCCTACCGCGTACATCATCTCCGCACATGGCAACACCTGAAACAGTGTTGCCGCTGTACATATTTTTTGAATGAGTAGGGCTGCCAATCATAAAAATAAATTTAGTGCAGCAACTTGAAGAGTGATGTACTGTGCAATTATATTTGAAGGGTTTCATATATATAGCAATGATTCACTGTTTTCTTCATATGGTTAACGAATCCTTAAAAAATATTAAATGAAAATTATAGCCGCAAAACTAATTACCTAAATACGATAGTCATAGTCAAGCGAAGTTACCCGGTACTCGCCCCCACTTCTCCGGCGCACAGTTTCCACCACCAGGCAAAGTTAGGCAGTTTCCTTTTTTTGATTGCCTGAAGCAGGCAACCAGGTAGACAGCACACCTGATGAAAAGTGGTTACTGTCGCCTATGGACGCTTGCAAAACCAGGGGTGTCGCCAACCCGTTGCCGACCTCTAAGAAATTTTATAACTCCCTTCTTAAAGAACCCCATGTCATAGCGCAAAGGGAAAACCGCGGCGGGAATGTTAATGGGCGACGGTAATCACTTTCCATCAGATAGGCCATTACCCCCTCTGCTCTACTCCAGCAATGAAAAAATTCTTTTAAGACTGAGTTTTTCAAGTGGAAATCAACTCACTTTGGACACCCTGTCTCCCCACCCCATCCTGGTTAGCCCAGCGCTGGCCAACAATAGGGCGGCGTATTCACCGTCCTCCGCGTCCAGTTTCCGCAGCCGCGTGTTAAGGTTGCCCCTTACGTCCACCACCGAGAGGTGAGGATAGGAGCCACGGAGTTGCGCGGTGCGGCGCAGTGAGGACGTACCTTAATAGTAACAACCTTTTCAGACGGAATCACCATAAATTTGTTCTTGAACTGTCATAACGGCAATTGGGAAGCACCACAAATTGGTCAAATACAGATAATTGAAACGAACGTTGATGGTTTCTCCCTCTAACTACATAGAATTTGTATTAGAGTAAAAGAGACGATATAGTTCTATTGGTTGGGCGCGGCAATTTTGATGGTAGCTGGCAGATTGTGGACAAAAATAATATTGTTAGGAGTTGCAGGACTCGAATTAAAATGCCGTTGGAATTATTATAGTTTATTAGAAATATACAAACACGTAAAACACAAGTACAAATATAACCGAACACAACAAGTCCAAACGTAATGCAGCAGGTCGTAATTCAATAACACGCGCAAATTCCGTCACTAAATAGATTACCGAATGTACACAAGTCTCGCCTTGATCGTGGTTCTCGCTTGACCGCCTCGTCTCTCAATTGGGGCATTGCTTTATACTGGACAGATGCAATGTGTCTGTCCGGCCGCATGGACCGAATTTCCTAGAATCAGTTTGTACTTTAAATCCGAGACACCTGGCTAATTAATCGACCGCAACAGCCATAAACGAGTACTATAAAACAATGGACTGTTCTCTATAATAATTAGTAAACGCATGCCAATAAATAAGTAAACAAAAGAAGTCCAAATGCCAAAAGTTAATAAAATGTGTTTTCTACAGGTATGCAGGTGTGAATTCGTTTTTGTCGGCGTCTAGGTCGTAACAATATTAAATTTGGTCCTTGAAAAGGGAAAGGGAGCGGACTGTCAAATCAATTGAGGTAGCAGTTTTTGGAGGGAACTAAAAGGGGACGTTGTATCTATTGTACAGTTTATTTTCTAAAAATATGTAAAATTACTCTAAAATGAACTATAGTTGTAGGATATTGATAGTTTTTAATAGCAATTATGTGTTTATGTGAGAAACGCTCGCCAGCGCGGTGGACTGAAGACCTGCGCAAGATCACCAGCAGGGGCAGGTTGAGGAAGACGGGAGATCGGGATATGTGGCGCCTAATTGGGGAAGCCTACTTCCAGCAGTGGGTTGAGATTGGCTGAAGAAGTGAGAAATGTGAATTGTATAGTCAAATGTAGCCTTTCGAGTTTTCACAAAACCTCTATTAAACAGTGTCAATTTAAGACCTACAGTTCAGCTGAGCAATACGAAGTCTATACATCAGAAATGGCTATATAGACTAAGATTTTTAGGTGTTAATATTTTTGATTGTTGGTAACCCTACGCGTCAAGATATCATGAACGGGGAACATAAAGTTACAGAACGCCGCGTTACAGTCGTGGTAGCGTAATGGCTATATATATATATATATATATATATATATATATATATATATATATATATATATATATATATATATATATATATATATATGTATATAGATAGATAGATAGACAGATGTTGGTTGATGATGGGTTCAATGCTGACCGGAATGCATGCACCACTTAGGCAGTTTTCTAACCTAATGTGCATCTTGTTATAATTACCACGTGGTAATAACAGTGAAGGAAAAAATCGTGATGCAACCTGCATCGAGATAACCGATGTGTCAAACCTGCCAAGCCGCTTTGGACAAGAGTGGCGGGTATACTGTATATTCCCCTATAGTGGGAGGCCCGAGCCCAGAAGTGGGACATTTATGGGCTGTTATTATTTATTTTTTATTATGTAGTGATGTCGGCCGGCAAAGGCTTAGTTTGCCAACCATAGAGACCGTAACAGGACATAAGACTTTTTTATCCCGAAAAAATGTATGGGTCCCGTGGGATAGCATTAACGCGAATGAAGTCCCGAGCAAAAGCTAGTAATATTCATATTGGCAAAAAGGAAAGTGTTTCTGTTTCAGAGTATCACACAATTACCTATAACAGAACCAGCTGGAAGAGTAGCTAGATTGCAATCTTTGTAGTTTTGCTTCAAAACCAATGCATCACGAGGATCTTCCCTGAAAAATTATGTTGTATAATTAAATTCATGTAAAAACAAGCGTTAATCTAAACACAATGAAGGATTAGAAATTATACATGTTCACTGTTTTGCTTATTAGGCTACAGAACCATAAAATAAATCGGACGATGGTGGTAGTTCATAAAATATGATAGATTCAACAGAGGTGACAAACAACTACTAAGTATGTATGTATATGTATATTTATTAGTTATGAAATAACACAAAAAAATTTGATTGAAAATACTGCATATCTCAAAAATTACTTCAGAGTTCTAACACCACTATTACCACTATTTAGTCAGTTTTTTCCACCTCACAAGTCGTGCGCAGAAGGTTTGCCGTTGTCAACCCCTCCCGCCTCCCACAACCGCGACCTGCAGTCGTCTAGTTCTAGTACAAGACAAGCCCCGGTTCCAGTCGTAGAAAGCGAGAGGGGCGACTATAGGCAAACTTTCTGCGCACGACTTATACAGCTTTGGATGGTTGATACATTCCACCCTATTGACTTAAATGAGAAACAATCCTTAGAAAAATCAAGCTTGCATGTACACGACACTATCATTGGTGTGCCGCTGCTGCATTTAAATAGTGCAGGCGGGACTAGCAACATTCGCAATATAATTGTTTTTTAATCTTAATACCACCGGGCAATAAAAAGAAAAGGAGTTTAGAAACTGAAGCAAACTCCACTGAGGCCCGCCACACAGGCTCTGTTAAGACCTAGTGCGGGTACCAGAGCTAACTTTTGACACTTCTACAGAATAGTCATCATATTGTGAATTACTTCATGTTCCCTGTACTCTTTAAGTACATAAATTTCATTTCATTTCAAGCCGCCTCTTGGCTTCAATAATGTTATCTTGAAAAGTGAAATTCTAGGTAAAGAGTTTATTAACTTTCAAAAGATAATTTTATCAAACAAACAATGTGTTATCTTTTAAAATAAATTGTAGATTGACAGAAAAAAGTTATTCATTATTGCTTGAAGGTTAAAGAAGCTCTTTTTTAAAATTTCAATTTTTAAGATAACACATTATTGAAACAAAGGCGAAATATAAAATAGCAGCTCTGCGGCCACGCCACAGCAGTACCGCCTACATGAGACCATTAAAACAATATTTTTTTCGCAGTAATCATATAGCATATAACACCCACTTTCTTCATCAAACTATGATCAAATAATACTACCTGTTGTTGGAATATGATATTGAAATTAAATATTTTGTATGGTATATATATAGATATAGATATATATATATATATATATATAGCTTTTTACCTATAAGACCACCCTCTGTACAAAACTAGATATAATTTTAGTCTTAAGTTCATGTTTGTATTGGTGTACAATAAAATGTTATCTGTCTAATATCATTAGTATCACCATATCTAACCTATGGCAATAAAAATATTTATATGTATTTATCTTTGTTACGGATATACAATCTTTTTATACATTATATAATACTGAAACATTATTTTTTTGTCATGTAACAATAGGTATACATATTTAAAGTTGAGTAAAATCATACTAAATTAAATAACAATTTCAATCTATATATTTTAAAACTTTTTCATGAGTGAAATTTTAAATTAAAAAATTAATATAGTTTAAGTCCATTTTGAATTTAAAACAGTGGCTTTAATGGACAATTAATTTAAAAATAAATGATAAATTATTAACAAATCACTAAAACTATTTTTTAAATACCTTTCAAATACAGCACCAATAGCCAGCCCCTCAGGGAGTGTAGTGGGGAGATCTTTCAAAGAGTGCACCACAAAATCCACTGTATTATTTCGCAAAGCATCCTCCAAGTCTTTTGTGAATAATGATTTCTCACCAATCTTTGGTAAAGAGACATTAAGTATCCTATCTCCTAATGTTGTCATGGTCACTATAGAGAAACAATAAAATTAAATATCAATTTTACTATCAACATTATATAAAATTATTATTTTTATTATATAAATTATTATTTAATAATATCAGCCCATTAATGTCCTGCTGTTGGGCTCCGGCCTCCCACTATAGGGGAACGGACAGTATACTCCCCCCACTTATTCAAGATGGCCTGGCACGTTTGACACTTCTGTTATTTTGATGTGCAGGTTGCATCACAATGTTTTCCTTCTTTGTTGTAAGCATGTGGTAATTGTAACAATATACACATTAGATCAGAAAACTGCCCAAGTGGTGCATGTGTTCTATCCAGGATTGAACCTGCGTCCTTTAAGTTTGGGAAGTGTGCACTAGCCATTATGCTACAATGACTTTTCAATATCCACATTAACTGTATGAAAAATGCTAATAAATTAAATAAGATCTATAAATAGATTACAGATGTATTGTATTTACAACAGTATGAAGTCATGCAAGAATCAATTGTGGTGTTTAACATTTTATGTGTGGAATGGATAATTCTAGAGTATATTGACTTGAAATAATCTGAGTTTTATGATTGTCATAAAAAAATACACTACATTTTTTTATGTTAAAAACTGTTCCGAGCCATAATCCTTAAGTAAGTAGTAATAAATTAAAAATACATATTTGTTATCATACATTCAAAATACTTATGTGGCGCTGGCCACAGCAAATATTTTTTAAATATTAATAAAAAATTGTCCTTGACTTTGTCATTGCTTTTCAACAAACAATTGGAGTTTTATTTTATTTTAATGAATAAATTATTTTTAGTGAGAATATCCTTGCGCATATGTGGTGACTACCATAGAACACCTTTATCACAATTAATCAATATTATTAAAAATTATGATAACAAATGGGAATATTGCGGAGGCATCCAATTAATCTACATCCGATGTTTTTCAAGATATTGTTTAAATATTAATAAAAAATTGTTCTTGACTTTGTCATTGCTTTTCAACAAACAACTGGTGTTTAATTTAATTTTAATGAATAAATTATTTTTAGTGGGAATATCCTTGCCCACACTTATACTATGCTAAGCTGATGTCAGTTACATTGATGTATAATGAACATCTGAATCCTGACTAATGTAGCATGTGTGCTATATATGATGTACTTTATTTATTAAAAGTGAGATAACACTTCAGATGATGTTTTTTAGCAATGCTGTAATAGTTGATTTTATTATTAATTATTTTGGTCATGTCATATCATCATTTGCGAAGTAATCCTTATTCCAGGTTTATGCACAATTATCCAAATTAATAGTGCAATAATGGCTATTGGCAGCACGTTTATTAAGAAAAACAACTATTTTAATATTACATTATAGTCTTAAAAAACACTAAACTCATTCTGTTGGTTCAGCAACCCAACGATGTAAAGCATTACTATAATATTACTATAATTTAAAATATTAACTATTTAAAAATATTTTCTCACCTATAGTGAATTCTTGGTCAGGATACACATTTTTCAAGCTGTCTAACACAAAATTTGTTTGAATAAGTGCAAGCTGAAATACAAACATTTGTCATCAAATAATTTTGAGTTTATTAGCAAATTTTCAACCAGAATAATTGTTATTTACCTCACTTTTGCGTGAACCGACACGTATCACTTTTTTAGCGTTACTTTCCATTCTTTAATTACAGGAAAAAAATTTATGTAACTAAGGATAAGGCCAATAACATAAATAGGTTATGTGAAAAATAACACGAATATTTACAAAGAATTAAGTAGAAACAATTATTAGCACCGGTTACTTGTCACTAACACTGTAGTGGACAAGTTAATTAATTATTATAAATATAATATATTAATAATTTTTTAGAATTTAACTCTATAAAAACATATTGCATTACTAGTATTACTACTAGTCAAGTAGTCACTAGTCAGACTTTATAGTTCTGTTGTTGTCACAGCAGTCATCAGTCATCAGACACTGACATTCTTGATATAAAAATAATGACAAAATAGCGTGGCAGTCAATCTTGGTGGCAGTAATTTATTTATTTATTTAGGTTTATGGCTTGGCAACTAGGCCTTTAATCCAGATCTTAGTTTACAATATAGCTTCTTCATTTTCTTAAGCCTATTTGTAGCACAGCTGAACTGTAGGTAATCAGCTAGTGCCATTCAGCGGAGTTCTTGTGACAACTGAAAAGGCCACATTTGACTATACAGTTCACATTTCTCACAAAAAATACATAATTAATACTCAAAAACTATCAATATCCTACAACTATTGTTCATTTTAGAGTAATTTTACACATTTTTAGAAAATAAAACTGCACAGCACAACGTCTCCTTTCCGTTCCCGCCAAAACTCCAGTGGCAGTAATTATTATTATTATATTTATGGCTTGGCAACTAGGCCTTTAAGCCAGATCTTAGTTTGTATTATACATTTAGTTTCTTCATTTTCTTAAGCCTATGTGTAGCACAGCTGAACTGTAGGTAATCAGGTAGTGCCATTCAACGGAGTTCTTGTGACAACTCAAAAGGCCACATTTGACTATACAGTTCATATTTCTCACAAAACACATAATCACTACTCCAAAACTATCAATATCCTACAACTATTGTTCATTTTAGAGTAATTTTACACATTTTTAGAAAATAAAACTGCACAGCACAACATCACCTATCAGTTCCCGCCAAAAAAAAAACCCAGTGGCAGTAATCGGTACGTAGACGTAGTTAGACAGAGAATAGGATGCTCTGTCTACGTCTACGTACCGGTACGTAGACAGAGAAAAATCGGTAGTCTAGGGACGCGTTCCGTTTGCAGATAACAACGCCCAAAATGCTCCATCAGCCGTTCCACATGGCGACCATGGTCGTTATGGTCATGCCAAAAACGTCACTAATGACATCATTTTCGATCACATAGCGCTCACAAAGACTAATGTCAGGAGGTGGGTCGAAGTGGTCTTGACCTCTACTGATTAACATTGAAAAAGGCGCGATTTTCAAATCAACCAATGACATTTGCGTATTTCGTCGTTTACGACATCAACGCTCCATAATCCGTTCCACCAGTTACGATTGTAAGTTGTAACGTCCACAGGCAAATAGAATGGTAAAAATCGCGGTCGTTGTGAGCCTTTTGTGCAGTCTACTATCTCTTGTGGAAAGTAGCCTAGGTAGGTAACTACGTTTGTGTCATCAATTACAGAAACAGAAGTGAGTTTACGAGCTTACTTAAATCCTTCGTCAAAACTACGGGAACACCAAATATTAAATATGTATTTTATTGATGAAAATGAGTTGGAGTTTATGCGAGGCTTTAAAAAAAAGTATTGTCCAATTCACTTACAAAAAAATGTGAGATTTATTGTGATATGAACCATGTTTTCTTGTCCTGTCCTATGTATGATCACACTTCTCTTTACGACTCTTTAATATCTCTTTCCGTTCCTCTTCCTACTTCTAAGTCTTTATTACTTATGGATTGTAAGTTTGATGTATATTATTTTAGAATTAAGCACAATATAATACACTGAGGTACATTTGTTTTATTAACAGTATTTTAGAAATAATATCTGAAACATTGTTTCTGTAAACAAAATAGTTTTAAAACATACTTTGTTTCAGAAATATGTAGATTTTGTTTCTGAGACAATATTTAAAAACACGTTTTTCAGTTATCATATAGCTCAGGGGCTTCCAATTAGTTTCGCTCGGGGTCCGTTTTAAGAAATGAAATGACCATCGCGGCCCGCACAACATTTTATAGAAAAAATGATTTATTAAACAAATGTAATTACGGAAATAACCAACGTATTTTTATATGCATCAATGTTAAAAATAACATTTTTGCGCGGTCCGGGGTCTGCTATTTGGTGACCCCTGATATAGGTTTAGCGTAAAGAAAGTATGTATAAATAAATAAAAAAAAAAACTAAGAATACGGCAAATATCTTCATCCGATCGGTGGGTCGTATTCTTCAAGTCCATAAAGTAATAATCTGAGTAAAAAGGCTGGAGAAATCATGTATTATGCAAGCAGGCGTAAGAGTGATTTACAAGTGATTACAAATCTTATATATATATATATATATATATATATATATATATATATGTCGGAGGGAAGCTATGACTATGACGATATGACTATGTATTGTTGACTGGATGTATAACGCACAATATCATTTGTTTACATTATAATCACTTCTAAAATTCTTAATGTAATTTAATTAGATTTGTTAATGTGTCTATAACTTCAAGATCGTTCTAACCTAATAAAAGTTATGAATATTGTAATTTAATAAACGACCAATCAGAGCAGAGCATATGGCGGAGCGGAGTCAGACGCCCTCTATACTTTGAGTAGTATCCTCTAGTGCGTCTCTCTTGTTTATAGAGCAAGTGCTACAGGTTATATTATATTACATTTTTATGTATTTGCCCACGGAAGATTCACTTCATTTTATATCGCTAATTATCAGGGCCGGATTTAAATTTGTGCCGCCCTGGGGCAATGAAGAAAATGACTTAAATTTTATTTTAATAGTTTTGATATCTTATTTTTTAAGAATTAGAATAACTAATTGATTGCAGGAAATGTATTATGTATTATATATAATACATAATAAATAAATATATATTATTAATATATATTATATTTATAATAATATATTATATATTATTGGATAATTCTCCAATTTTAGAAAAATTCATTAATCAATGAAAGTTTCTGTTATCAAAAAGACATAAATAATTTGAAAATATTCATTTATTATTCTTCCAAAAAAACTACATACAATTATCAATTCCAGAAAATAAAAATATCAACTTTAATTTTTTCAAACCTTTATGGAAATAAATTAATTAAACTATTTGAATAGTTTTACTTAAATTTCCTATATTATAAAATTCAAAATTTTAATTTGATACATAATACTTAAATTATATTTCTTGAAAGATAAAATGTTTATTTACAAGAATTAGTTAATTATATATGTGTGGCGAAACAAACCTTTTCGCCCACTGCCTGGCAGGCGATATTTTTATAGTGAAGGATTGTCAATTGTGATGTGACATAGGAGACAGAGAAGATTCTTCTACAAAAATGTATATATTTTCATCCCTTTAAATCTCATTATATATTTAATGTTACTTCTTTCGGATATGTAAATATTACGTACGAAATTACATATTTTATAAATGAACGGGTATTTATTTCTTCAACGACCCGTCATTAATGGTGACCCCTAGAATTTGAGCACAAAATTTTCAACATACAAAAGTTTGGTATTCGTCGTTGCCCACTTCTCATACTGATTGGGCTGGAGTTTAAAGCCGAGCAACCCCCGGGCATGGACGTCTGGGACTGCTTCAGCGGGCACCCACAGCCCGCAGCGCCGACTCCATCTTCAGGCAGGGCCATCTGGATTGGAATTGCTCCAGCATAACATTCACGGCCCGCAGCGGATAATTTCGACGGTGATATTCAACGATTTTCCGATTGTTCAAAAATAAGGGCGATCGCATACGGATTTTACGTATAAGGTTTTGCACATCTACATTGTTTAAATTTTATTTAATATTGATATTTTATGTTAATGGTTTGTGCGTTTGTCTGTATATTTCTTATTTTTGTTTCATTCTCGAGTGTGTAATTTCTTGTTTTTATCCTGTTTTGTATTTCGGTTGTACATATAATCCTTCAGTATGACTTGTGTAAAAAGTATGCTGCAACAGGTGAAGGATCTAGAGGATCAATATTCAAGAACGACGCTACGCGTTCCGGAGTGCGTTCCGATTGCAGACCCGCTCCCTATCGATTCTTTCCCTTCGATTGCGGTGCCTGATGCTCACTCGTACACAAACCCATCGGATCTTGAGGTAATGAAGAAACAACTAGATATCCTAACCAAATTGTTTGACAAAATTGTTCTCCAGTCGCGTCATAGTCCTTGTTCCCGTACGAACAACAAACCGCGCTCTTCTTCCAACTCTAGTAAACGTATATGCTGGTATCATAAGAAGTTTAAGAACAAGGCTCATAAATGCATTCCGCCCTGCAAATATAATCACAATCAGAATTTAAACGCGATTCACGATCAGTAGTGACGGCGACTGATTGTGCTACACCCGGCCGTCGTTTATTTGTGACTGACTTGTCTGGGACCAACAGTCGATTTCTGATTGACACTGGTTCCGACATTAGTTGTTACCCGCGTACACTACTCAAAGGAAGACACGTAACTACTTCCAACTTTGATGTTTCCGCGGCTAACGGAAGTCCCATAAAAACATACGGCTCTATATCTCTTTCTTTAAATTTAGGGTTACGCCGGGATTTCAGGTGGAATTTTGTGGTAGCCGACGTAAACACGCCAATAATCGGGTCTGACTTTTTGGCATATTTTAATTTTGCCGCAACCAGCGTTTGTTAGATGGCACTACACGTTTGTCTGTCCACGCTATCGTCGCGGACACTTCTCAAACAAGTATCAAAACTATAATAAGCGGCAATTCCACTTATTTAGACCTCCTGAAAGAATTCCCGGATATTACACGACCACCTGGTGTTAATAGGGTTGTCAAACACACAACCGTACACCACATCCTTACCACAGATGGTCCACCGCTTGCGTGCCGCCCTCGCCGCCTCGCTGCGCAAAAACTTCAGGTTGCGAAGAAGGAATTCGAGGACATGCTGGCCTGCGGTACGGCACGACCGTCCAAAAGCCCCTGGTCCTCGCCTTTGCACCTAGCAAAGAAGGGCGAGAATGGTTGGAGACCCTGTGGGGATTATCGTGCTTTAAATGCCCGCACTATCCCAGACTCTTACCCAGTTCGTCATATAGGTGACTTTGGCCAAGACTTGGCTGGTTCTACTATCTTCTCGGTGTTAGACCTGGTCAAGGCATACCAGCAAATCCCCGTTCATCCGGATGACATTTGCAAAACGGCCATCACCACTCCATTTGGGTTATTTGAGTTCCCGTATATGACATTTGGACTTCGAAATGCTGGGCAGACCTTCCAAAGGTTTATAGACGAGGTTGTGCGTGGTTTAAATTTTTGTTTCCCCTATGTAGATGACATTCTGGTGTTCTCCCGAAATCCCAAGGATCATGCTGAACACCTTCGCGTTCTTTCCAAACGCCTGTCAGATTACGGGGTAGTTATTAATTCATCTAAATGTGTTTTTGGCGCTGATGAAGTTAAATTTCTTGGGCATTGGATTTCTAAAGATGGCATTCGACCACCAGCTGAAAGGATTCAAGCTTTGCGGGAGTTTCCCTTACCGAAAACGGTTGAGGGCTTGCGCAGGTTCCTCGGCATGTTAAATTTTTACCGCCGTTTTATCCCGAAGGCTGCTGAGCTACAAGCCCCTTTGATCAACATGCTGGCTGATTCTCAGTTAAGAGGTCCCAAACCAGTTCCTTGGACTACTGACACTATTCAGGCTTTCCAGAACTGCAAAGACCATCTTGTCAATATTACTCTTTTAGCCCATCCAGATCCCACTGCAAAATTAGGCTTATTAACAGACGCATCTTGTAGCCATGTCGGTGCTTGTCTCCAACAACGTGTTGGAGATGTCTGGCAGCCTCTTGCTTTCTTTAGCAAGAAGCTTACCCCTCGCCAGACAACTTGGCCTGCGTATTACCGTGAGCTCCTTGCGGTGTACGAAGCTGTTCAGCATTTTCGACATGTTTTGGAGGCACAACATGTGACGATCTACACTGATCATAAGCCCTTAATTTATGCATTCCTTCAGAGGCGTGAAAAACTACCTCCTCCAGAGCTAAACCAACTTTCATTCATCTCTCAATTTACCACTGACATCTTACATATTAAAGGTCAGGACAATGTGGTTGCAGATACAATGTCTCGTGTTGAAGCTGTAACGTTGGAGGAGGAATATGACACTCTAGCCAAGTCACAGGAGTCTGATGAAGAGTTAGCCAAGTTGTTGACTGAAGGTTCCAGTCTCAAGTTAGCTAAGGTTAACATTCCTGGTACAAAGTTCACAATAGTATGCGACACCTCAAGAGGAAAGGCTCGTCCCTTTATTCCTCGTGACTTTCGCCGTTCTATTTTCAATAGGCTTCACAATTTAAGCCATCCGGGCATACGAGCGACCACAAAATTGGTCACTGACCGCTATGTTTGGCCTTCGATAAACAAGAACTGTCAGGAATGGACGCGTTCTTGCCTCGATTGCCAACGCTGCAAAGTTACCCGGCATATTTCCACTCCGGTTGGTACTTTTACCACCCCCACTCAGCGTTTCCGCCATGTCCATGTGGACATAGTTGGCCCCCTTCCACATAGCAAGGGCTTTCAATACTGCCTTACTGCTGTCGATAGGTTCACTAGGTGGCCTGAAGCCTGGCCTATGATTGGAATCACAGCTGAGAAAGTGGCTGAAACCTTCTTCAGGGAGTGGATAGCTCGCTATGGCGTACCTCAAATTATTACCACCGATCAAGGCCGCCAGTTCGAATCTGCTCTTTTTCGAGCTTTAATGCAACTATGCTCTATCAAGCGCGTTCGTACCACGAGTTATCACCCGTGTGCGAATGGCCTTGTTGAGCGCATGCATCGGCAACTAAAAGCCGCAATTATGTGCCATCAAGAGTCCTGGGTTTTATCATTACCCATCGTGCTTCTTGGCATGCGTTCTGCGCTAAAGGAGGATCTACAAGCTTCTTCTGCCGAGTTAGTGTACGGGGAACCCCTGTGCCTTCCCGGAGAATTTCTTGCTCCTTCGCAGACTCCCAACTCAACTGTGGACGCTTCCGCCTTGGTATCCCAGCTTCGCCGCCACATGGCACAGCTTAAGCCTGTTCCCGGCTCACGTCATGGGCAGAAGTCCTCTTTCATTTTCAGAGACATAAATAATGCTTCTCATGTTTGGTTGCGCGACGACACAGTCCGCCATAGTCTCCAGCCTCCGTATAAAGGTCCATACAGGGTTCTTAGCCGGAAGGACAAAACCCTAACAATCGCCATCGGAAACAGGAATGCGGTTGTCAGCATGGACCGTGTCAAACCCGCATACCAAGTGGTTGACGACTCTCCATTTTCGGTCACAGTCTCATCTCCATCTCCACCTCCACCTCCACCTCCCACCCAACAACAGAGCACCACAGACAACAAGAAAACCTACATCACCCGGTCTGGTAGGACAGTCACGTTCAGGTTACCATTTGGTTCGTAGGCCCTTCACCTGTTGCTGTGCTTGTTAGTAACTAAGTTTTTTTACTATTGTAATAATTAGTATTTTTAAGTTCTTCTTTTTGTCTCCGTGGGGGGGTGGTGTGGCGAAACAAACCTTTTCGCCCACTGCCTGGCAGGCGATATTTTTATAGTGAAGGATTGTCAATTGTGATGTGACATAGGAGACAGAGAAAATTCTTCTACAAAAATGTATATATTTTCATCCCTTTAAATCTCATTATATATTTAATGTTACTTCTTTCGGATATGTAAATATTACGTACGAAATTACATATTTTATAAATGAACGGGTATTTATTTCTTCAACGACCCGTCATATGTACAGAAATTTTTTTCTCACTTTCCAAATTTTGCCGCCCTAGAAAATTTGCCGCCCTGGGCACTAGCCCCGACTGCCCCTAGTGTAAATCCACCACTGCTAATTATATATACCATCCCCCGTCTATCTGTCAACAAAATAAATTACAAAACTTGACCAAAAAGGCCAAAATGGTCTAAATGACCAAAAGACCACAGTGACCGAAATGGCTAAAATGACGGAATAGGCAAAAACTACCAAAAAGGCCAAAATAATCAAAATGGTCAAAATGACCAAAGAGGCCAAAATGACCAGAAAGGCCAAAATGACCAAATAGGCCAAAATGACCAAATAGGTCAAAATGACCAAATAGGCCAAAATGACCAAAAAGGCCAAAATGATCAAAAAGGCCAAAATGACCAAAAAGGCCAAAATGACCAAATAGGCCAAAATGACCAAATAGGCGAAAATGACCAAATAGGTCAAAATGATCAAAAAGGCCAAAATGACAAAATAGGCGAAAATGACCAAATAGGTCAAAATGATCAAAAAGGCCAAAATGACCAAATAGGCCAAAATGACCAAATAGGCCAAAATGATCAAATAGGCCAAAATGACCAAAAAGGCCAAACTGACCAAATAGGCCAAAATGACAAAATAGGCGAAAATGACCAAATAGGTCAAAGTGATCAAAAAGGCCAAAATGACCAAATAGGCCAAAATGACCTAATAGGCCAAAATAACCAAAAAGGAAAAATGACCAAATAGGCCAAAATGACCAAAAAGGTCAAAATGATCAAAAAGGCCAAAATGACCAAATAGGCCAAAATGACCAAATAGGCCAAAATGATCAAACAGGCCAAAATGACCAAAAAGGCCAAACTGACCAAATAGGCCAAAATGACCAAATAGGCCAAAATGACAAAATAGGCGAAAATGACCAAATAGGTCAAAATGATCAAAAAGGCCAAAATGACCAAATAGGCCAAAATGACCAAATAGGACAAAATGACCAAATAGGCCAAAATGACCAAATAGGCTAAAAAGACCAAAAAGGAAAAATGACCAAAAAGGCCACAATTACCAAATAGGCCAAAATTACCAAAAAGGCCAAAATGAAAATTATCCTTTGTCCATCCTCAGTATATAATTTACATACGTACCGAATTTCATCCAAATCGGTCCAGTAGTTTTTCCGTAAAAGCATAACAAACAAACAGACAAATATCATTTTATCCCGGAAACTATCCCATTTTTCGGGATAAAAAGTATCCTATGTTCATCCTCGGTATCGAAAATATATATATACTGAGTTTCAGCCAAATCGGTCCAGTAGTTTTTACGTGAAAACGGAACAGACAGACAGACAGACAGAGTTACTTTCGCATTTATAATATTAATAGGGATATATATATATATATATATATATATATATATATATATAATAACAAAACGGGCAGTTTTCAAATTGGACAAGTACATCAACAATTTGCCCGTAACACTTCAAGTTAAAATTTTGTTGCGATTCATTTTATCACTTGTCAGTTGAAGTTTTTCCAATTGTTCGTTGCGATTCGTTATTCCACTTGTCCGTTGCGATGCATTTTTCCACTTATCCGTTGCCATTTGTTTTTCCAATTGTCCGTTGCGATTCGTTTTTCCACTTATCCGTTGCCATTCGTTTTCTACTTGTCCGTTGCGATTCGTTTTTCCACTCATCCGATGCCATTCGTTTTTCAACTTGTCCGTTGCGATTCGTTTTTCCACTTGTCCGTTTTTCACTTCTAATGTGTCCCAGTACACATTTCGATTTTTATTTTTGAGGGTAGGACAACGTCTGCCGGGACCACTTGTATTATAATAAACAAATGATGGCAAGTCAAACAGAGAGATAAGCATAATTAAAAAAATCTTTTTAATTGAATATTCAACTATGACTGTAAACTAAGACAGATTTGATACGATTTCGAGGTACAATCAAATATTTTAATTACATCCGTAGAGAGAGAGAGAGAGAATTATGTAGAGAAAACAATTAGTATATAAATATCCAATATTGACAGTGAATACTGTCATTATCAAAAATAATGAGTTGACAATAAAAATCTTTACATTACACTACATTCATCCAGAGACCCGGTACATAGGGTGGGGGTGGCCTAATGCCAAAAGTAGACGTTTCATATATGTCTCAATTTTCGCATTGTCAACTTTAAAAAAGAAACAAACTATCATTAAAAAAAGGTTCCACATGTGATTTTTAACTGATTATCTGCTTATTTATTATTTTTAAAGCCCATTACTATTACTTAGTACTTATATAAAATGAAAGTGAAATGAACACATCTAAATTGGGCTTAGCTAAATAATAAGTTTTATTTCCACCACCCTGACTTAGAGAGAGAATCTCTGAATCAGAGAAGTGTTATGACGTTTAAACTTCCACCATTCTTTTAAACACTCTAAAAACCGGCCCCTATATATTTTACCATTTTAATTTACTCATTAGTTAATATGTGATAAACATCGTATGAGTAATGTCAATTTTATGTTTAAGTTAAAATAATTGTAGAATTCAGAACGTTTGAGGTCAAAATTTTCATTTTGCCACAACAACAAACTTTTTTCTCAGTTATGGAATCATCTCTATACACAGCACAAATGTCGCGAGCAGCTTTCCTGGCGTTTGGCTTGATTAAAACAAATAGATGGGAGTCGAAAATGCATATTTTTCTCAATTTGAAATTCTACTTTAATAATTAAAAAATTAACATAAATCAACGAGAAAAAAAAACTAAATTCAAACGATTGCAAACACTACGTCAATAACGTTTACTGACACGCAATATGTGCAAATCAAAAAATAATGAAAAAATCCTTTAAGCAGAGATCAAAACCCGTAAAATGTTTCTCGGACAACAAAAATAACTCCTTTCTATTAAAAAAATATATATTCAGCTATGACATCTCTATATAATACCCTCTCTACGATCAAACCTAAATAACAAGCGAATAGTTAAGCTAATAATTTCACAGCGTTGTGTAAAAAAAAATTAAGGCGGTTCGCGCTTAAATATAAACTTATTGCTAAGACTGAAAAGAAATTTGATTGAGTTTATTTACATTGCAATCATATTCGGTCATAGTAAATTAGGAATGACAATCCCAGTGTTTCATCGCAGAAAATAAACAAAAGTCAGAATAAAAATACTTAAATATTTTCCCTGATGACGTTAAAACGTATTGGAGAAGCGCAAAACTTTCCGGCATGTAAACAAATTTTTACTTGAAAAACAAGTGATTAATGTGTAATGCAACAGTAGGGATAAATACGTACACACACACACCCATTAGAGTTGCGTCGGGCACGTACGAGCCGATAAATTTGACCTGTAAAAAATCCAATTGTACTGATACGGTACAAAATCTAAAAATATGTAATGCTTCAAATATTGGTTGCGCTACTACTCAATGTGCTACTCGCGCCTCAAATGTAAGAGGAAGGATGTAACGAGGCATAAGCTACAATAGTACAGTAACGCTTCTACGGATATTCACATGACAAAGAGGGACATGGCTTCAAACGTACTGGCACTGTACAAATGTACTGGCACGGTACAAATAGTACAAAATTATGACAAAAATAAATTGTTTTAACTTAAATATTAACTGATATTTTTGAGAAATAAAATTGTTATATTGCAGCCATTAGCCACGTGACAATAAACGCCGATCAGAGCGCGTGACGTCATAGCGTGCAAAACACAAGAAGTTATCAATGACTTCTCAGATAACACTTCAATGAAACAGATGTTTGTTTTGCACACTGTGACGTCATGCGAGACGCCATGACAGCTTGACGCGTTTTTGTGACGAAATGTCAAAATATTTATAAAATTGCTAAATTAAATATGTTAATGTTGTTTTTTTGCTGAAATATTAATATTTTGGCTAAATAAGGCTCAAAATAAACCTGTTTCTCAAAAATTGTCAACTACCGAATTGTCGATATACTTTCGATGTATATCAAAAAGCCGCAAGACTAACACTATCACTATCTCGTCTCACAACTCCTATATAAACGGAGTGAGACAACAACCCAATTACGATCACGTGCACAAAGGCGACCTGCACTTTCATCGCGGACTCGCGGACACATATGTGCTAAAAGTGAGCGGGCGTGTTTGGTTCATTACAAATAGTCATGTTACTCTTACAAACTCATTTTGAAATCATGTACTGGGCAGTACACTAAATTGATACAAGCACGCAATCTCATGACACTTCACTGTCTTCGTGCGCCAACTACGTTTTTGACATTGACAATATTTATCACCAGGGTTGGATTTAGGTAAGCTGAAAACGATAGCATAAAAAATTTAAAAAGATAGTATTTGTAAAAAAATACAGTACCCTTTATTATTTTGAATTAAAAATACCTAAACATTAAATCAACAGGAGTTTACATAAAATTTAGTTCTTTTCCAAGTTTATCAGTTCTTCAATAATTAGACGCCTATGAACTCTTTTACCTACTTCATAGAGAGGAATATGCAAACTTACCTACTGTTCGAACAATCAGAATGTCAGAAGAAAAAGTATAATTCACGGGAACTCCCCGTAAATAGTTCATGGATGACGATTTATAATCTGTATTCTTCGACTATAGATTAGACAACGTGATTACATCTCAATTAACTTTTTTTTAAATGTTGGGTTAACACCGAATGGTATTTAAATACTAATTATATTAGTCATATAGGCAAGGTATTGAAATTATAGTATATATTCGTACTATCGTTAGATATGGATAGTATATGGTACGAAACATGAAATTGTAGTACAAATACTATAATTATAGTATGAAATCCAACCCTGTTTATCACTACCGATATCGTGCAATCCCACATATTTATTATTACTATTTTATTTGTATTGACCACAGTTGTTTGATTTTAATGACACAATTTCATTTTAACTTAAATTATTTTCTTTAAAGTTTGGTCTGCGAAGTATGGCCCATTATTTAGTTATGTGCTATGCTATGTGATCTTTGTTAAATATATGTGTATACGTATAGTACGAGGAAAAATTAAATGCGTTCTTGAAGTTCGTACGCGTTATTGCGCAATAAACAGAAATGATAGTTTTGGGTTCTTGCTCAGCTGTTACCCGGACCTGCGCAAACTTTCGAAACTAACTTCACTCGAAGCGCATTTAAGTTTTGTGTGTACTGTACTATACTACAACAATTAGACTTAATTTTTGATTTGATTTCTATATCCAAATATGAGAATTACTTGTGTCGCCCCCTGGTGAACAGAAAAAATATTACATTTAGGTCCTTTCCTAGATTTATCTATTTTACTGGGTCATTGTCATTCCTATGGTAGTATTATTTTCTTCGTACAGTTTGGGTCATAAATCAAACTCGGCCTCAGCCCGGCTAGGGCGGTGAGCATGTAGCGCGAGCGCGACGCCATTATCGATAAAAACTCATTCTTATCAAAGAAAGATTCTCTTTCTTATAAAAATCATTATTATCTATTTTGCTCTTAATTTTGAACTTAGATATAAGTATTTAAATATATTTTTAATATAACTTGTTACATTCTAAACTTTTGTACTTATAGTTTTTTAATACATAGATACCTAATTAATAATTTATTTTAAATCATTATTATTCTTATTTTAATAAATACGTTGTTTTATCTATTTTTTTTCTTTCATTTATATCACTAACCCACAAAATGACAAAACTAAATCCACTATCGATAACGCTTATCGACAACAATAATGTGTATCACTATGCTTGCCCATAAGGCCCGCGAGTGGAAGAGAGCGAAATACTCGCTTCACTGTTCCGATTATTTATGACCCAAACTGCACGGAGAAAATAATTCTACTATAGTACACATCTTGCTTCCATTATTTATATGTGAACACACACACGCACACACAACACTTAAATTGTCATAATCATCAATCAAGGTACATGTTTGTGTAATGAAAAAAAAAATTGATTCTACTTCAGCTTCAGACTTCACAGTCAATGAGAAATTTCATCTGCTGCTCAACTCTTCTATTATTTAAGATCAACCATAAAATGTAGGAAGAAATAAAAGATTTTTATGAACTCGGTCCATTTGTTTTGGAGTTTTAGATGTATTAGTTCACTATAAAGATTGATTGACTGTTGGTTCATATTACAAGACTGAGCTTCTTGCGTTTATAGCTCCTCAGTCTCCTTCTATTTGGGACTATGGTGTCACTTCTTGACTTTCTTGATGATTTTTCTGAAACATAAATAAGAAATAGTTATCATTTCAAATCAGTACTTTTTTTAACAAATAACAAAACCGACTTAAAAAGCAAAAACCAACAAAATCTACCAACAAAATGAAATTAGTGCGAAGTAATACAAAAATTTCATGTACTTTGCAAATTTGTAGTTTTTTTATATTTTACTTGACACCAAATTCAAAAAGTAGAAAATAAAATATTAGCTTTATCCTTACTTTTGTAGTCGGTTTTGTTATTTATTAAAAGAATTTGCTTTCTACTTTTTAGTTACGGAAATACCTACATTAGCTACCAAGCTTAGCTTTTAGAAAAAAAATAAACATGAGTGAGCCTCTAATATTTGTTGTAGCTTTTGATTTCCCTGTGACCCACTCACTAGATTCTGACTTGGTAGCTCTGGGACCAACTCAGGAGTATACAAAAAAATTTAAAATTGGTCCACAATTCACAGAGAAATTATGTAACAAACATACAAAAAAACAAAGTTGAATAGCGAAACTCCTCCTTTTGAAGCTGGTCAAAAACCAGTTTATAACATTAAGTGTGTTGCAGTCCATGGACTATAAGTATCGGTTCTCATTGGCAGACATCTATGGACAATGGACACCAGTTCCATCAGGTGACCCATTTGCCAGCTTTATAATTAAAACATAAAACACTACAAAAGGTATTTTAGACATGACAGACATTCAATGTTTTCATTACTTGACTTAATGAAGCATTTAATCTCTTTTTTTAATTAAAGCATCTCCAAAAAAACCGAAAGGATATTGTTCAAAGTTCTTAAGTTTTCGTGACCAGTACACATAATATAAACTACTTTTGAACGGTTTTATGATTGTTGATTATATTTCGACGTTTCAAGATAGGCATGTTACTGAAGTTTCTTGCGCCGCTTCTTGTCTTCAAGCTACAACATGTTGCGTGGCGGTGGTAAATTAGATTAGGCTCCCAAAGAGTAAATAACAACCACAAACAAAAATTAAAATCAATAAGTTGGGGATAAGCTCATTGACACTTGACACTACATCTTCCGTGATCACAGCTACTGAAAAGTAGCTAAAACATCGGAATAAAAATCAAATAAAATACTATGCTTAAAAATGTTAAAACATAGTTTTATAAAGCCATAATATACTATACTCACTTTTGCCTTTTGTAGGAGTTGGTTCAGTACTTGCTTCACACTTCACTTCTTTCTTTTGTTTTTTGTTTACTTTCTTCTTACATTTCACTTCAACTTCCTCAATAATTTCGGAATTAGAGTCAACACTAGTTTTCGATCTTGTTACTCTCATTTGAGTCACAATTGGCTCGAGTTCTTCTGTTTTTACATTTTGTTTTGATTTTTTTACTTTATTTTGAGGTATAACTGTATCAGAACTTCGTTTCTTTACTTTACTGCTCGTTACTGTGGTTTTAGTTGATTTTTTACTCTTTACTACACTTTGTGTTGCAGTTGTCTTAGGTGACTTTTGAGTCATAACATTTCTCTGTGTTATGGTTGCCTCAGGTAATTTTTGTACTTTTACCCTTAATTGAGTCATTGTTGTCCGAGGTGATTTTTGACCCTTTACCTTACTGTGTGATACAGTTGTCTCTGTCGATTTTTGACCCTTTACACTACTTTGTGTTATAGTTGTTTCATGTGTTTTTTGGCCTTTAACCCTACTTTGTGTTGTATTAGAGTCAGGTGATTTTTGACCTTTCACCCTACTTTGTGTTACAAGAGTTTCACATGAGTTTTGACCTTTTACCCTACTTTGTGTTACAGAATTCTCTGTTGATTTTTGACCCTTTATCCTACTTTGTGTTACAGTAGGCTCAGTTGATTTTTGACCTTTTACAGTACTTTGTGATACAGTAATCTCAGTTGATTTTTGACCTTTTACCCTACTTTGCGTTACAATAGTCTCAGCTGATTTTTGCTTTGCTACACTCTTTTGAGATGTAGTAGATTGAGAAGTAACCTTATTCCTCTTGGACCTTGTGCACCTAGTTTTTGCAGGTTCACACTTAGCTGGCTTCTGAGCTTCTAAATTTTCTTTTGCCTCTAGTTTCTGTTTTATTCGGTACACATTTATCATTGCTGGTGTATATCCTTGTAAACCTAGAAATGTATTTTTTAAATTGTTTTTTTCAACAATTATGAATAACAGATATAATGTTAGTTGAAGGCAAAAAAATAAAAATGGGGCAAGATCTTGTCAGAACATAATGTCGAGGAGTTTCACAGAAATTATGAACATTCATTTTTAAGTTCTGTATCTATGGAGACCTAAAAAGCATTTAATAGAAAATACCCAATATACAAAAAACCCTTTGAAAACTAATTATATTCTACCTTAAATAGTGTCAAAATTTTCCATATCATACTTTAAAAATTTAGAGGGTTACATACACTTTTGGCAACTCCAGAACTAAATACCTAACCATCTTCAAAATGAAGGATATAAAATGTCAAAATTCTTAAGTTTGTCTAGAAGAGGTCTTTCAAACAATCAGGCCAACTTATAATTGTTTCCAAGTGTGCATTGTCAGTATTAAATGTTTGTTTTCCTGGGCAATAAAGAGTTAGTCCATCTATGTAATAAGAAAATATTTTTTATAATAATTTAAGTATGAAATTTGTTTTTAAAAGTTGTTGAATAAATATGCTATATTAGAGTTCCAACATTTTGAAGTAAAGTATCACTATTTTATTACCTTCATCAATTTCTTCATGCTCCTTAGTTGATTTTCCAGAAACTTTTTTTTTAAAGTTAGCAATAACCTCTTTCATAGCATATGTTGGTTTGACGTCTTGTAGATAATCTTTTTGTAATAATGGCGACTGCAGCGAATCACTGTTATCCGATGCGTCTGAAAGCTTCCTTATCCTGTATTTACATGTTTCATCATCAAAATCATCATTTTCCACAGTTGTAGTTCTCTCCTTACGTATAATATCTTCCGGGTTACCAGCAAGAATTTCGGCCCAAGTGAACTGCCTTGCAGAACCCATAAAGTTCCCAAATTTGCCTATACTGTTCCTGTGTTTTCTTATCCCCTTACGTTTTTGTATGGTCTTTTTAGATCTTAGATTCTTAGGGGATAGTTTTTTTCCAAAAATATCATGTGGCATCAATGACTTCTTCAGACGAGCAACCAAATCTGCATCTGATATAAAGAAGTTTCTTGATACGCAAGGTTTCCGGAATCCATCACTTGATGAATTTAGTGTTTTTTTCAACAGTTCAAGTTTCAAACCAGTTTCTAAGGAACAGACATTTTCTCTTTCATACGACTTTTTAATTCCATTTTTAGATAAAAAGTTTAGTGGGGTATTCTTTTTTCCAAAATGTTTTGAATAGCTCAGTTTTCGGCTCATTGGCGACATTAAAGGCTCAGTAAAGTTCAAAGATAGGTCTCTGCCACCTTTGTACCCATTTTTTACTAATTCTGCCCTAAAAAGGCTTCTGCAATAATCATAATCTGGTTTCTCTTTAAAATCTAAACTTGTAACATATTCCAAGTATTTCTCAATAAATTGGGGATAGAATTCTGTCTTGAAACAAGTTTTAAGCAGCAGCTTAATGTCACTCATGAAATTCTTCTTCAAAGCATGTACTAAGTCTGGTTCAGCAAGAACTTCAGCTGTTTTCCAAGGTAACTTTCCAGTTAGCCAATCTAGCATGTTGTATCCCAAAGTTTCTAAATCAGATCTTCGAGAATGTGCTCCAATATGTGAATCTCTGGAGCTATATTCTAAAGTACCATCATGAGCTTTTCTAGCATCCATGCCAAAATCCTTATGATTTCCTTCTGAATCAAGAAACCTTGATGCTAAACCATAATCAAGTAAGTAAATTTGTCCATTTGATTGTGAAGTGATAGCCTCTTTGTGTATGTCTATAACTTCACTATTGGTAGAATCTGAATCTTTGAATTCCTTAACAGTGTGAAGAAAGCTTTTGCTTTCAAAATCATCTATGAGCTTTTGATAGGATCTATCAGAACATATTGAACTGTTCAAATCCTCATAATTAACGTAATTGGAAATCTGACGAAGATTAAATGCGTGATGTCTATGCAAAGTCCTACTGTCTTTATCAGACAAAAATTTTCGAAGCTTCTTTTTAACACTTGCTAGTCTTTTATCAGTATCTTCTTGTACTTCATTTTTATCGTTTACAATAAAGTCTTCATCATCATAATAGTTTGAAGATCTAACTTTTGTAGGTTTTGGTCGTCTAGGTTTTCCTGTTAGCATAGTTAGTTCTTTTGTTTCTTTATGGAATGCTGGCGGCGGTTTAACTGCATTAGTTTTATCTATTCTATTTCCATCAAATCCAATCATAAGATTTGAGCTTTTTATATCGGAATGAGTGTAACCATGATTGTGGAGGAATTCTAATACATCCAAAATTTGCAAAGCTAATACGAGAACATTTTTTAAATCTAATACACGAGTTTTTGTGATGATTTTTTGTAAATCAATATCATAACGTGGTAGGACAAGGAAGCGATATTTTGTTCCAGTATTTTCATCAGTAAATGAACCACTGGCTATATAAACTGGCATGCCCAGACGTTTTTGCTTGTTCTGTTGACGCCATGCGCGTACTGTGGAAATCAAAAGGTATATTTTACAAATAATAAAGATATTTTCAGTAACTATAAATCATCAAATATACACAGGCGTATTAAGTTTATTTCCAAAATAAGCAAACTACACTTGTATTATGATTAATAATACAAAAAACAACTTAGGACCAACTCTAGAAACTACATCCAGAGTAAACACCAGAAAGTTTGTTTACGAAATTTAATTTCCTGAGAATCAAGAAAAGCTTTTGCTATGTCAAGTTACAGAATTAAATTGCTAAAACATAACTGACCTGCAGCAACTTGTGCAGCTTTGATGAGGCAATGTATCTCTACAAACAGAGGTCCATTTGTGTGGGGCTCAATTTTTACCACATATCTTGCATTCAACTTCGTCACCTCTTTTTGAATGTCATCTGATACTAAGTAGATGCGACCGAAGCTGCCTCTACCTGTAATTTTTACAACGAGATTTGCTAAGATCAATATTACCTAAAATTCAGTGGACATTGCATTAAACTTAAGTCCATATTATATAAAAGTCCCAAGGCATTCCAAACATGTAAATGTTTTGGGGGGCTGTACAAAGTTTTACTGGAAGTGACTTTTTTTTACTGTTATCGGCTGTAATAAATGATACTGAGTACATATCATTTTTATTCATGCAGGAACAAAGAAATTACTAATTACTGCAGCCAGGCCGCCTGTCATAAGAGGCGACAAAACGAAAATCCACAGCTAGGTGATAGGGTATTTGCCCATCTGGATGGCTACCACCCCTGGTCTAGAGCATGCCGCCATAACAACCTTGAGTTGTGATCTGGCATTAGTGGTTTCAGGTCCCATCTACAAGTCTGGCAGCACATTGGTAGTACCTTTAATATTACAAATGTTCATGGGCGACAGTAACTATTTTCCACCAGAATTGGGCTGTTAGCTTGTTTGCTGTACTCCAGCATGCATATGTGGTGCATTGTTGTGCGAAATTTGTATACGTAAATGAATTGTTGAAAAAATTTAATGGAAAATTTTATTTCCTGATCAGGTCTTAAACAATTAAAGCATAGCTCTAAAATAATTATAGATAATGAAATAAAAATAATATTAAATGATACTCTGTGAGATTGAAATTTAGTGTGGCTTAAGGAAAAAATAATAAATAGCTTTACAATTCCAGTAATCATAGGATTGAAAATGAAACTTTTCTTTGAATTTTATCACTTGCAAGTGATACATGAAGTGATGAAAGAAGTCTGGTTTGCTGCTTCTAGAATATAACACATATTATATATGGTTAAGTTATATCAATAAGACATCAGACAAACAAGGTTGCATGAACTGCAACCAGCTAATGGCCCATGATTCTTTAAGATAGTTGCAAAAGTCCACACAAGAAGTAATTTTTATCTACAACTAAACTGAAATCAATTGGGATTGTTCACTTTTTTTCAATCCAGCTATTTCAAAAACCATTTCGAGGAATAGTGTCCCTAATCAATTCTGTCTAGTTAAAATTCCAAAAAACGTACGATCTTCTTGTATTTTGTAAGAAATGTGTTTGACCTTTATTTGACCTTACTAAATCCAATCAGGTGGGCCGTCTGGCTGTTTGCCTGCTTCAGGTGTAAAAAAAATTCTAGCTGTACATTATTTGATTTAAGTTCTGTAACATGGATTTTTCCCTAAAGATCACTTTAAAAAATTTAACGATAACTATAGAAAATAATAATGGTTGAACACGAAAAATTATAAGCCTAGCGTCAAAAAACACTAAAATGATCACGATACGTAATGATGAGTAATGACATTGACATTTAAATAGTAGCAGCACAGATTACTATGATTAGTAAGTTTTATTATTTTTGTTTTCTAGGCAAAGAAATCAATGTAAACTTGTCCCTTATGACGTCATCGGAGAAATAATTTTAAAATCGAATTATAAAAAAAGTAACGCTTAAAATACAAAAATATCCAAATTAGTATCTTAAAATACCCTTTTTTATGTAATAAAAATATAAAATCAGAGGGTAATTTTTTATGAACAATCCCCATTCTTCGAAATTGGAACCATTAAACATGTAAATGACAGTAAATGGGTTATAATAGCCATTATCTTGATTCATATTATGACAAGTGTCAAAATAACATGGAACCTATTCCATGTTTTGCACCTGCCTGTATCTCTAAAGATATGGAAATTTCACCTATTAATTCACCAAAAGACACCATTTTAAAGGCACAAATGTTAAGAAGAACTATAGCCAGCATTGGCAGTGTTTAATATTTCATGTATTGCATAATGTGATGACACCACCCACCGAGGTATAGCATATATTTGTCTACAGTGTCCAGCTGTAGTCACGTGCGATTGTTGTTGTCTCACTCTGTTTTATAGGATTTGTATGAAATGGGGATATATTCTTGGGTATACTGTATATACAATAGTCGTATGGGTTAATTAGTTTTAGAATTATTAATATGGCATGTACAGATTTTATGTCTAAAAATTGTGATAAAATTGGTTCAGAAAGCAGGACTAACTACATTTTTATGGTGATATTATTTCTTTCATCAAATTATTAACAAACTATATGTAACAATTGGGACAAAAAAAGATATTATCCCCGCAAATTGCTATTGTGCCTGCCGCCAGTTTGGTAATGTAACTGTAGCTGAACACTCAGTACTGTTAGCATCACTGGCCGGCGAGTACGCGTACATATCGAGTTGTGGATGACGTCACATGAATGTTAATTTGACAAGGTTCCAGTGCATTAGCAATTTGCAGGGATAATAGTATAAAAATCCTGCACTGATGCAGATGATATGTAACTGTAACATAATTTCAAAGCCAACAGTAAAGTACTCTATAATATAAAATTTTAAACACAAACATTTACATTTTTATTTATACATATCTATGGCAGTGTGTAAATTAAATGCCTTTTAGATCACTTTGATAATTTAAGAAATTACTTCAGAGCACACAAACATTGTTTACATTATGACAATAGCATACATGGATCTTGTAGCATGTCAATTTACTTAACATGTGTATACGTCATATGCTAATGCATACTTAAAAATAATCATGACATACATTGATAATTGAATTTTGTTTTTGAACTAGACCTTTTAGAAAACGAAAAGAAAAATATCTTATTGGCCTTCATAGAGCAAATATTAATGTGACTTTGGTTATGAAATTGTTGTATTAATGGAGTTCATATTTGACAATGATCTCACTGGATGTGAGGCAAATATATTGATTAAGACAGAAAATACTATTGTATTTACTGGGCTATTATCATCTAGCAGGGTCCAATTTTTTGCTTTCTTTTTCTTTCATTCCTTTACTACTTTGTATGGTTTTTGGCATCCCTTGTTGCAAGACTATTGGTATGCATGTCATCCTTCAAAACATTTCTAAGCTTTTTTATTGCAGAAGTTCAGCAGACAGGCAGACGGTGCACATGATGGAAAGTGTTTACCTTGCCTATGGACCTTTGTAACAAACACCAAAGGTGCTAGAAATGCGCTGCTGCTCTCTTAAGGGAGACTGGAACCTAGTCACTAATGCTGGAACAGCTAAATTATTTATTAAACCCAGTTATTAAAACTTAATATATACCATATTTTATGATAATCTGTTCATTGTAACTTGTGTAGTATTTTAATAAATAAATAACATTAATTAGCACATTATTTGGAACAATGGGTAGCCTATATTAATTTTCATGACTAAAATTACACAATTACCAAATTGCAATCAATCAATCTTTATTTGTAAGAATGTAGTAAATTTCATGATATAATTCACAGGACAGGGAAAAGAAACAGCATACATACACTGACATCCAAATGACTGTATACAGCTGATAATATCGCCCAATAAATCTACAATGACTTACTTAAATTCATCAACTACTTTCTACCTACAAATTCTGTTATATTAGCTGACTGACTGCCTGTAATTTATACATTTAAAGACTAGGAGAAAGAATACAATAATTTATTAATAACAGAAACAAAATCAAGGTAACATTTTTAAAATAAATAAAATAGATTTTGTTTATGTTTTTCTACAGATAATTTAGATTATATTTTCTTGTAACCAGAAGAATTTCTTTATACAACTTCCTAAGCAGATGCTTCTAAAAAGAAATTATCAATATTCAACAAATAAGTAAAATCAATACTAACCAATGGGCTTGCCAATACGCCATTTCTTCTGCTGTATATCAGTGAAAATAATACCAGGGGGAAGAGCCTCATCATCCGTAAAACTTATGTCTAAACTTGGACAGGGCTCTTCTACCACCTTCAGTTTCTTCTTGACAGGCATAGGCAGCTGCACCAATTCTGTGCCGCGGCGCTTCATGTCGAAATATCGAGAAAACTGCAAGATTGTAATTCACTATTACTCGCTCTTGACTGCAATACGAAAGAGCTCAAATGAAATTGCTGTAAAATCATAGATGCACATACGACGGAAGAGTTTAATCCAATAAAAACCAACGTGTAATGCAATGTGACGATAAATACAATTAATAATATCAATCGGTTATTCAACCATACCTTATATCATAATCCTTATGAAAACAATACACTATTTCTAAGACCGATTTGTGTTATTAAACATTTGCTGCATTCATTTACAGGTTTTAAGTGATACACGCTATTGAATCTTTCTAATATTGAAATTGTAGCAAAAATCTGTCGAAAAACAAAAAACGATCAAAAATCCGCCATGTTGTTTGTTTCAATGTTGTCAAGTTGTCACACATCACACAATACAATGTTACTGGTGTTAACTAAAAAATTTAGTCGATTTTTCACAGATCATAGTTTACTGATAATAGGTGGTTTACAGGAACAATATTTATATTAAATGGGTTATTGGAGTCTTTTCTATAAATATACAATTACGCAATCTTTATAAAAACATTTCAATTTTTACTATTTGGTCTCATGAAATTTGACATTGACACTCGATTATGTTTACACAGCAATGCTAAACCTCTAAATAAATTATTAGACGTAGGTAATAGCGGCAACTTTAAGGTGCCTGGATAACGAATGTACACCGCAGACGAGGTGGTCTGCGATGTTCACTGCACTACGCCAACTATCGGACGTAAGTCGTGGATATAACCTTGTGCCGTCTTTGAGCGTTTGGAGTTTGGACGTTTGATAAAAAGCTGGAGGTTTTCAGTGTTGCCACCTCTGGCTAGAGAAATCTCGCTGAGTCAACTCCTAAGCGCTAGATTGAGATGTATTTGGAAAAAAACTCTAAAGATACAATATGAACATAAAATATAAATTAAATTATTAAAAACATTTATTTCTTGAGGAAAACATTCCAATACACGTCGATATTTCCGTGAAGAAATGCGCTTTGTCGCGGCTGTCAGCCTCGGCTCACGGACGCGTCCGATATTATGTTTGAAGCTTAAATGTCGTCTTAATATCGACTAAATATGAACTCGTATACAGTCTTGTTGTTAAAAAATATTTTTATCTAAGGTTTGTATCTTTTACAATTTATGATTGCGCATGGCCTCAGAAAATATATAAAGAACGGCGTGGTGGTGGATTATATATCCCCAAGATAAGAAATTTACTCTTATTCTGGATATCACATTCTAACGTAACGAATAACTCTTGGGTTGTCTCAGTCAAGGTCATAGCAAAATACTATTTATGAGTTAATTTTTGCTTTCTGTTAAGATATGCGGGCTATGGCCATTCAATCACAGAGGGCGTTATTTTAACAAGTCCATTTCGTTACGTGTACCTAATATATTTCGAACTGAGAGCTCTCTTGGCGGCCTCATATAATCCAAATGAGAAGAAAAGTCTCGCTCTTCTAGGTCACTGAGGAGGTTGAGAAACTTTTTACCTACTGCTACCAAAGTTAAGCTTGCAAAATCTATAGGGATTCCGCAAGCTTAACTTTGTGCTCTCCGTTCTTGATTAGTGATGCCACTGATCTAGACATAACCCAAGAATGTGAAAGCGCCTTCAAAATTTCTGTATACGGTACATATTTGGATTACATAATTCTCTGAATTCGGAAATAAACTCAAGTTTTTACCGATCAATTTTTGCCGGAATACTCGCATTCTCACTCTTCTTTATAGTATAGTATATTGTGACTATCAACTACTCGTTATTCCAAGGGAAAGCTTTGAATTTCTGTGCGTATCTTGGTTCTATAATTCGCGCCCCTCAACTAAATACAGAATAAACACAGCTGTACACACGTCTTGTTTTTAATCACTCTTTTATCGTCCAGGCTGTCGTCTCTGGAGTGAGCTACCTATTGTTGTAAAGTAAGCCAAATTCAAAAAAGCCTTAAAATTCAGGTTCAGAAGCTTTACTTTTCTATTGGGTATAATTCCTAATACTGTTATATAATTATATCTATGTATATATTTTCTCTGACGATATTGTTTGTGTTACATTTTCATTACTTACATTGTCAAACTTTTTCTCCGTAAATATAGACGTGACATAACGCAGTAATATAATTATTGTAATACTAATACTATAGTAATTACTGTCTTCAGACAATTCAATAACAAAACGTGTTGGACTAACGGATAGTGCCCGTTGAAATGTGTATGTTCACTTATGGATAGACAAAGTTATTTATTTGATCGCGGTTGCCAATTTTGATAATCGAGAATCGCGTATAATTGTGGTCCTGATAATCGAATCTCCACTGTACATGTTAGGAGTCAAGTAAAAAATGAAAATATTGTTCAAAAAGTAATTAAAATTATATCTATCGTGATATTTTAAAAGTTAGACTGTTGTTTTAAAGCCTGTTGTTTCATATGTAAATTTTTTCGAATGTATAGTACGATATCTTCATCCCTAAGCAGTAAACATGGAAGAAGAATACCTTTTCCATGGCTGTAAGTAAACATGTGAAGTAGAGACAAGTACAGTAGTACTCAAAAGAGTTTCGATACAAACACGTAGTAGACAGTAGGCACTACAGGCACTGCAGTAGGCGAGGCAGTCAAAAGGTGCTACTGCTAGCTAGCTTAAACTTTCGTTCCGTTCATTTCATTCATTCGGTCGAGGGCCGCGAGCGAGGTTGTGTCCGTTTCGCTCTATAAAACACGCGATGTCTTTTGTTTGTCAACAAAAATATGGTTATGGTCAGTGACAAATGTAAAAATAATTACATGAGTTTTGAATAAAACGTAAAAATACAATGTTGATTTGATTTGTGTTCGATTTATGAAAATGGAAGGTGCGAACGCTGACTCAGATCATTCTATGACATGGGAGGATTTTTTCGGTCTGTATACTTTTGTAATTTATAATTTTTTGAATAATTATCTATGAACAACGAAATAAAAACTATGTCAATCTTGCCTATACAGTAGTAATTATATGCATGTATTTAAGCAATTAGTATATTGCGTTGTTTGTTTTTATTGTATGTCTATCTAGAATCTAAATAGTCGTGTAAACAATAACTTGACTTTAGTATTGTAAAGTAGTTCTGAAAGTTAAACTCATAAAGTTTTTTTCTTTAGTTTTGCTTTGAAACGAATTGATAAATGATAGATTGCTTCTTCTTATCTTACCATCCATCCCTCTTTTAATTTACGATTAGTAGTAAATAGTTATTACTTGTATGAAGTTTATATGAAATTTTAATTATTAGTAAGCTAAATTAATGGAGGTATCGAGTAAGATATAGGAATCAGCTATTTGTTATTGTGCTTTTAATGACAGTTCTTATAAATCAAATTATTATAGGAAGTCTTACGTTTCCGGTACAGGCAAACACAAAATTTTTCATTTGATAATTTTAACCGTTATGTCAAAAAAAAATTGCGGTTCTTTTGAACCACAAATTATAGTTCTTATAAGTACTACTAGCTGTGCCTGCGAATTCGTCCACGTGGTATTATTTAGCGCAACCCTAAAAATATAGCCTAAATTACTCTTTAGAACATCAGGTCAGGTCAGTGGAGGTCCCATCGAAATCGGCCCAACCGTTTCAGAGATTAGCTGGAACATACAGACAGACAGACAAAAATTCTAAAAATTATATTTTTGGAATCTCCTGGTCCGAAGTACCCCCTGAGTTTTTTGACATTCTTATTTTGACATTACTAACAGACACTTCAATTTTATTTTTCTGTAGAGACAGGTCAGGTTTGAGACTGTAGTAACCTTATTACATTTCTCTTGATTTTTTATTATTTTAAATATCGTGGTTTACTGTGTAGCAAAAGAAGCACCAGGGTTCCAAATATGGAATGTTGTAGAACAAATATGTTTCTTTCATAGTGCTGGAACTTGTTAAAACTTTATAGGCCTTCCACATTCTAGCGAGAACATCACGAGAACCTGTTCCACATTTGCGTTTCTCACCTTCTCGGGTGAATGTGCAGGGCCCTTTAGGTGTGGTGGTGTCTTTTAGGAAATATGCACGTCTACATGAAGACTGGTTTAATTAAAGGCACTTTTTTAAATGAAATGTTACTTTAGATTCATCTGCCTTGGCACTAGTTAAAATTTGAATTAAACTCCATAGTTTAATGTCATTTTTCTAGCAATGGTAAGGTAGGGAATGAATAGAACTGTATAGGTACTTATCTCAAAAATATACTGCGTGAATTTTTCAAGTGGGCCTCAATGGCCAAATCCATAATTAGAAGAAACAACGAAAAATACCCAAAAGAGGCTCGTGGCCGATTTTGTTGAAAACTGAAAGGACGTCATCAGATTTTTGAAAAATCAATTACCCTACTCAGGAATCGAATCGGCGGATTTTGAAAAAAGACAAACTGTATTATTACACCATCCCATAATGTAGTATATATATGAGAATCAATTTCTGTGAAAGAATGTCAAACATCGCCAGTTTAGATAAGAAATTCCTTTAATTTAGGTTGCCTGGAAGAGATCGCTTTAGGCGATAAGGCCGCCTATTTTATTTCCTAGAAAGTATTGTAAATATCGATATTTTGTTTTATTTCTTGTGTCCAATAACGTATCATCTATCTACAAATTGAAATTTATATACATCATCATGGTGATTATAGCTCTCTGGGTCGGCTTGATCGATGTGATACCACGCTCTCATAACTCTCTTTTGCTCTCACTTGCTCTCATGCTCTCACTTGCTCGCAAGCACTCATAGAATGTCGACGTCAAACGGTTGACCTTGAGCTAATCGTGTTTCGTGCGATGACTGAGAGTTCCGATAGCCCGCTTCCTCCTTCCCTTAGCCTTATTCCATTCCTTCTGTCTGATCCCTTTGTCTCCTCTACCATTCCATCATCTTTATCGGGTCCTAAAGGCTGACAATGCGTTGGCTTCGCTCCTGGTGGTGCAAGCGTTTATAGCTTGTTTGCCACCTTCTCAATAAAAAAAAAACATATTCAGTAATATATACGTAAAAGTGAGTGAATTTAATAAGTGCAATAGTAAAATGTATTACATTTATTTTCTTAGAACACTACAAAGTATCATCTTTGTGTTCTGTTGAATGAGTCACGGCCGGCCTTCCGAGATAAACGCTCTAATTGCATATCTATGGTACACGCTTCACAACACGCTAAAGTACTGGCCACGATATGCCTCAGTTAAAGAATTGCAGTTGAACTTTAACATCAACGCTAAAAAGTATGATTTTGTTTAAAATGGAATAACAGTTGTTTAAAATTGTTTATTGTCAAACTAGAGTTCTATAATTCCTGAAAATCGCCGCGCTGCTGCGCAAACCGCAGCGCGTGCTTGCTGTCAGGACAATAAGAGTGTATCCTTACGATCTCCCTTGAGGCGGCCTCCCTTCTTGCCGGATCCCCACCGTGGGTCCTTGAAGCGAGAATTCTGACGCGGCTGTATGAGTGGCGTAAGGACTCCCTCTGCCGAGACTTCCGACCTGGGGTTCGCGAAATCAAGGCTAAAGAGTCGGAGTTCCAGCAGGATCTCTCGGTGGAATATGCGACACGACTCGTACACCCCTGCGCAGGGCACTCCACAATAGCCGCGTTTACGCATGTCATGCAATTCTGGACTAACCGGAGACACGGCACGGACACGGCTGTCTGCAGGTACTTGTGCCGCATAGGGCGTGAGCCAACGTCAGAGACGCCAGGGTGCCATCACTTTAGTGACAGCGTCGAGGACAAGGCGCTACACTCTCCTAATGTGCTCAGCTTGGGTCAAGGAGCGCCATGCCCTCGTCGCAACCATGCCACTCACCGCCGTGGTTCAGGCTATAGTCGGGAGCCAACCGATATAATAAATACATTTGTATACGAAATTTCAACTGTTTATAAATATGTTACAAGTTTTAAAAATATTTTTACTTGAAATTTTAAAAAAAAACATCGTATTAACAATGTTTTAAAATAACATGATGGAACTAATTTTAATTACTTCCCAAACTCCTTTTACATACATACATACATATTATCACGCCTTTTTCCCATGGGGGTAGGCAGAGACTATAGATTTCCACTTGCGACGATCCTGACAAACAACTTTCGCTTCATCTACTTTTTTTTTTTTTTTTTTTGAGGCGAGGGATAATGCTAACCGATTTACGCACTCTCAGGGCCGTCACTAGGAAACGGCGCGCATCCATCGGGGGCGGGAACGCTAGCAATAGTATGCTTTGTTTGCGCTCCGTCCGCGATGGCTTGACACTGAGGAGTGTGGAAGACTCAGAGCGATGCCGCACGGGCGAGCAACCTCAATACCCACTAAAAACCCCCTCCTCCCGTCGACCCTGCGCTTTGTTGTGAAGGAAAGACTGAGATATAGAACATAGTTACGCAACAGTCGATCCAGCGCAATAAAGTGCCTGGAGTGTGCCCTGGGAGAACACACCCCACTTCGAAACGGGGGCAGATGAATCCCTTGCGTTGCCTAGTAGCAAGGGGCCCCTCGTACCGGAACCTAACTCAGGGAGGGAAGTAATGCGCGTACCTGCCTCTCCGGGTGCTAGCTGAAGGCCGGCGACCTCGGGTGGAGACATTAGCACGCGCTGCAGGACTTCGCTCCCTATCCCTTTCTGCGGCCTCTTTGAGAGACATTACTGCCTCACAGAAAGTAACCGCAGACTCCCAGCGGTCGTCGCTGTGCAACATGGCCGTTACCAAGTCGCCAAGCGATCGGACGGCTCCTACGTGTGTCTCGAGCTCGAAACGCTGAGGCGTCCATGCAGCGCACTCAACAAGCGTGTGGAACGCCGTATCGGGTGCGCCGCATTGGCGGCAGTCCGGGGAAGGCAAGCAGCCCACAATACGAAACAGATACTGATCGAAACAACCGTGTCCGGTCAGTATCTGAGTCGTCCTGAAGGTCAGGGTTCCGCTGGTGCGGGTCACCCATCTCTCCAGCTGCGGCCTGATTGCATCCACCGTATAGCCGCCGGGCACAGGGTGTTCGAGGTCACGAGACCAGGCGACGAGGCAACAAGCGGTCTCCCGTTTCCTGACCGTCTCTAATTCGACTTGACAGAAGGTCAGTCCTCTAGCTAGGGCATCCTGCCGGGTGCGACGAACTCTGGACAGGACGTCTGCCTGGAGAGGCCAGGGCAGCTCGCCTGCCAAGAGAGTCGCCGCCGACCACGACACTGTGCGGTACCCCCGTATGGTCCTCACGGCCAGAACCCGCTGCGCGCGGTGCAGCAGGGTTCGGTTGTGGCGGTGAAGCGAATCGGACCAGACGGGCGCACCGTAGAGTGCCATACTCCTCAGGATGCCGGAATAAAGCTTCCGCGTCGCACCCCCCGGCCCCCCCACGTTAGGAAGAAGCCTGGAGAGTGCGCCCGCGGAATTCACAAGTTTGGGAACTAGCTGCTCAAAGTGCGCTTTGAACAACCATTTCCCGTCAAGAACTAGCCCAAGATATTTCATCGTGGGCCCTACTCTAATCGCCACCCCCTGAACTGTAACGGACAAGTCCGGGGGAGGATTCCGGAATTTCCTATGGAACATGACGGCCTCCGTTTTCGCGGGGGAGACCTTCAAGCCCAGCCTAGCTATTCGATCTACGACGATCGCCAACCCGTCGTTGGCGACGTCCACGGATTCCGCAAAAGACGTGGCGCGTGCCGTGAGTAGGGTGTCGTCCGCAAAGCAGATCAGCCCTACCCCGGGCCGGACCGTCACCCGAAGGATCCAGTCGTAGCCTACGTTCCAAAGGATCGGCCCGAGGACCGACCCCTGTGGAACGCCGCACGCGACACGTCGCCGACCTAACACGTGATTGGCGGACTCACCGCCCTCCCAAAGGATATGCCGATCTCGTAGGTACTCGCCCAACAGCCTCGTGAGGTACGGGGGGACTCCATGCGCGCGGAGCCCTTCCCTGATCGTCTCATGAGGGAGACTGTTAAAGGCGTTCGCTATGTCTAGCGATACTGCAAGAACGACGTCCTTCGCTTGGACGGCTTCGTCCGTCAACGCTCGCAGTGTCTCGAAGGCGTCCATCGTGGAGCGCCTCCGCCGAAACCCGAACTGCGTATCTGATAGCCCCGGCTCCACAGTGTCTAGATGCTTCACAAGCCGCTCCGCCAAGATCTTCTCGAAGACCTTGGCGACCTCGTTCAGCAGCACTATGGGCCTGAAGGCGGACGGATCGTTGGGAGGCCGACCTCCCTTGGGGATTAGGCACAAACGCCCCTCTTTCCATTGCGACGGGAACCTACCTGCGCGAATACAAGCTTCGAAGAGGTCCCGCAGCTGGCTGCGTAGGTGTTTTGCAGCCAGGAAGAGGAGTCGACCTGGAACCCCGTCGGGTCCCGGTGCCGTCTTCCTGCCCCGGAGCCGGTCCAGGGCGACGTCTAGCTCCCCCTCGGAGATGGAGTGAGGCTCCTCGTCCGTGGGGGTGTCGGGAATGGGTGGACCCATACTGGGGGGAGTGAAGATCCCCGGTTCCGGGAAGAGCCCATCGATAACCGACCGGAGCACCTCGGGTTCGAGCGTTTCCGTGACCGTGGATGTGCAAGGCCGCAACTTGTTGCGGGCCCCACGGTACGGGCGCCCCCAAGGGTCCCGATCGAGCGTCTCGAGGAGCTCGGCCCGAGCCCGGGCTTTCGATCGCAATATTGCAATCGAAAGGGCCTTTCTGGCCTCTCTAAACTCGCCCACGAGTCCATTTTCCGCGACGAAGTCCGGAGGACGGCGCGCCCTGCAGCGTTTGAGCCTGTGGCTGATGATGCAAACTGCCTTTCGCATCTCGCCCAGCTCCTCGGTCCACCAGTGGACCGATTGCTTGCACGGAGGCTGCCGCTTGGAGACGCGTGGCATCGCAGCGTCGCAAACCCTCGTCAGGGTCTTGCGCATGTGCTCTGCCTGCGTATCCAGATTCGCGAAGTCGGCTGGGTAGGCCCAGCTTTCCGAGAGTGCCCGCTCCTCGGCCTACTCCGGGTCGAGCTTGGTAAGGGCCCAACGCGGGAGGAGAGGGGGGCGACGGTGAACAGGGCTCGGACCGGAGGAGGTGGTCGTGAGCTCAAATCTGATGTACTCGCTTCATCTACTTTCATTAACCTCTTCATACATGCACGTTTATTTGATATGCTTTTTACCTGACCTCGTTTTAACACTTCTGTTATTTGATCATGGTGTGTACGTCCTGGTCTACCGTTACCAACTCTACCATTCACAATACTGTCATACACTGTTTTGTGATTCTATTTCCATCCATCCTCTCTACATGCCCAAACCACCTTAACATTCCTTTTTTAACTCTTGTTATTACATCTTCTTTCAATCCACAACGTTCCCTTATTACACTATTCTGTATCATATCATTCATACTTACCTCATATATACTTCTCAAAGCTTCACATATACCTCTCAAAGCTCCTCGTCTTTTTATATATACCTACTTCTGGAGTCACTGCGATATTGTGTAAGTTTATAAAAAGTATCTATCTCAGTTGATGTGACTTTCGACTTGCTACTAGATTATTTGAGGGTAAAATAGACCAGACTCTCCTGATTTGCTACAATTTGTTCTAAATTTGAATATTCATAAATATATTTAATACTGGCTACACAAAGCTACACTTATTAAAAAGAATAAGCTATATGCAATGAATTACTCATAAAATGTGTAGTATAATATGTATAATTGTATATTCCCATATATGTGTTGCGCTTGTCTTGTTGACAATTACCCTTATCTCTTTAAAGAATGTGTGTTAGAGATAAAAACGATGCATTATCAATGTTGTACCTGTTTAAGTTGTAGTTTCTGATGTTGTTTGACTAGCGAAACTTGCTTCAAAGCAGTCAGGTTTAAAAATATAAGTATGCGACCATAGTCCACTGTCCACAGCGAAGCAAGAGTATATTAGTACCCGCGCAAATTTTTAATCGTGCCTGGCTCTTTGCGCCCTTCAATATTTTAAAAACTTTTTATTGTTTTGGAATTCATTGGATATTTGACAAATAGAAATTCCACAATAATTTTAATAATAATTAGTGTTGAAACAATATTCAATAAGTATTTTGACTCGTCAGAATTGTGGCGTCGTAACGCAGTGCATCTAAACAAAATCAAGAAGGATGTGACATTCCGTATGATGATAAAATGTGTCTCAGTTGATTTGATGCTCAAATACCTAATTATGTTTTATAAGTATTGATTAGGGGTCTATAGCCATGTTGTCAAAAACCGAATATATATATATATATATATATATATATATATATATATATATATATATATGTCGCAGAACGGCCTCGTTCTCACGACATCTTTAGTTATTGCAGGTTTAGTGCGCGTCGTCAGGATAAAATGCGAGCACAATAGCCACGGTTTATACACTTTTAATTTAGATTTGATCAACATTATGACATAGTTTAGACCGAGCAGCGGGTTCAGGGCACACGCTCATACTTCCAGCTTCAATACTTTCTTTAAAATACTCCATGGTCCAACTCGACCTGTTGCCACCAACCAAATGTGCCACAAAAACTCCTCAGTCTACCGAAGTAGATACTACTCAAAGTATAGAGGGCGTCTCTGACCCCGCTCCGCAATATGCTCTGCTCCGATTGGTCGTTTATTAAATTACAATATTCATAACTTTTATTAGGTTAGAACGATCTTGAAGTTATAGAAACATTAACAAATCTAATTAAATTACATTAAGAATTTTTGAAGTGATTATAATGTAAACAAATGATATTGTGCGTTATACATCCAGTCAACGATACGTCCAATTAAATCTTCCCTCCGACATATATATATATATATATATATATATATATATATATATATATATATATATATATATATATATATTTTCGTCGTGTCCATCCGTTTGTTTTTTTCACATATTATTCTCCTAAATACAGTCGTTTTTTCCAAACAAACATGCACTGCTTTCGACTAAGTTTTTTATTTCCGTAACTCTCATTAAGAAATTTTTGAGCCCGACTGGCATTATTTGCGTCAAGTAACATAATATAAAAGTTTGAAAATTTAAAAATAAATTTATCACAACGTCTATTTCATAATATAATTATGATTAAAGTTGTCGGAGACCATAAAGAAGTTAGTTGTACGAGATTGGAATTAAATGAAGTGCACTTCCTACGCGTATGGCGATCACCGGATGTTCGGACATTTTCAAATTCGACAGTTGCCGCCATTATGAAATTCTATATTTAAAATTATTTGACCTCTGTGAAAGATCTTGTGCTTATAAAAGGGTCCATTCACTACACCGAATTTCAGTCCACCTAGCAGTCCGCTGTGACTTTGAATGTTGTTGCTATTTGGGAGGGCGGTGAGTCTGAGAATCGCGCGTTAGGCCGGCGACGCGTCGCGTGCGGCGTCCCAGAGGGGTCGATCCTCGGGCCGATTCTTTGGAACGTTGGTTATGACAGGATCCTTCGGGTTCCGGTCCTGCCCGGAATAGGGCTAGTCTGTTTTGCGGATCACACCTTACTCACGGCACGCGCTGCGTCATACGCGGAATCCGTGGACATCGCCAACTACGGGTTGGCGATCATGGTCCAGAGAATAGGTAGGCTGGGCTTGAAGGTCTTGGTGACTAGGAATCTCCACTCGGGCATCCTTAGCAGTATGGTCCTGTACGGTGCACCCGTATGGTCCGTTGCACTTCACCGCCACAATAAGACTCTGTTGTGCAGCGGATTAACTTTGGGCTCTTTTAAACGTTTTTGAGTAAAACTTCGTAAGCGTGCATAGCGAGTGAGTTGCGAAGCGTCTCTCTTTAGAAACAGAAGAGGATAAGAGGGAACATTTTGAATAAAGAATGGGAAGGAGAAAATTAATGGACGAAGGGGCGCGTAGATATTCAAAAATGCAAATGCACACCAATATATAAAACTCTTCAAGTTACCATCAAAACTACACGAGTATTTTATTACATTAAAATTAAATGACTTGTGAACTACAGCCAAATGTTACATTTATTCTTTTTAATTTCGTAATCTACAAATGGGGTTATGGTGTCGAACTATAATACAAAGAAGTTAAAATAATATGATGGTTAACAGATATAAACGATCTTTGATATTGTGTTCACACATGTTAAATTGTGGACCTGCATTATTTAGAGAAATGTTACAGTGTGAATTTTTAGTATGTCTTGTTATTATTAAAAGATTATGGTTTCTCTTGTTGTCCACTGTCTGATACAACTCCATTAATTCTCCTGACCTGCATTTTGGCCAACGCATAGGCGTTGCCATTCAACGTGGTAACGCGGCCAGCGTTTTCGGAACGTTCTCAACTGACGGTGATGTGGGACCTATTTATTATTTGTATTTTTTTATTTAATTAAGCTGTGAGATGTATATTATTCGTATATTTTCATTTTAGGTTTGTGTAGTTGATGTGGATGTAAATTCTTCGAAAATAATTGTAAAACTTACATACATACGTATAACCACGCCTGTGTCCCGTAAGGGTAGGCAGAGACGATAGATTTCCACTTGACATATACAAGATTTTGACATAAATATTTTGCTTCATTTACTTTGATTAATCACTTCATATATATACGTTTACTAGTTTCTGCTCGCGACTTCGTCCGCGTGGAATAGTTAAAAAAAGTAAGTTTAAAAAAACCCGATTTTGAAACATTCTTCATTGGTGCTCCGCTCTTATTGGCCTTAGCGTGATATATAAGCCTATATAGCCTTCCTCAATAAATGGGCTATCTAACACTGAAAGAATTTTTCAAATCAGACCAGAAATTCCTTAGAATAGCGCGTTCAAGAAAACAAACAAACTCTTCAGCTTTATATATTAGTATAAGATTATAGGTGCTTTTTCCTGGCCGTTCTTTAAGACGTCTGACATTGATCGTGGTAAGTACGTCGCATTTTACCGGCACTAACTTTACTATCTACACTATACCCCCATGGGAAACAGGCGTGATATTTTCTTAAGTTTTGCGACTTGTATACATAATAAAACTACGTTTTAACGGTTTTAAACGCGGCTCTTTCTGCGTGCAACGGAAAACAAACCAACTTGACTGATAATTTTTTTTATTTTCCTTCCACCCATTTAATTATTATTTAAATTTTTTAGAGCTAGGCATGGTTGCTGAAGAGTTTCTTGCGCCGCTTCTTCTCTTCAAGCCATAACATGTTGTGAAGCGGTGGTAAATTAGATTAGGCTCCCATAGAGTGAATAATAACCATAAATAAACTAAATATTTAAAATGAACAAGTTGGTGGTAGGCTAAATAAAACTAACAATATTCGTCGATAATTGTCATCTTTGTCGTCCGTGGCCACGGCCACTAAAAAGCGGCCGAAACGTCAGAATCACCAAAATCAAATAAATTACCGTGCTTAAAACCGTAAAAACCTAGTTTGTTGTGATTTTATTTTATTGGATTTATATAAAATTTACCAAACTGGACATTGTACTTACTTTTTTTTGACAATCATAAATAAATCACAGCAAATTTCTAGCTGTGTTTGGTTCTTATTGAGAGATATTCTACATGAGGATTGAGTTTGGATGGCTGAATTCCAGGTCCAACTTACAAGCTGCTTACCATTCCACTCCTCGTAATACAGATTATACAATTCACTAACCCTTTAGGTCTATAATATATTGTTACGACCTAGGCACAGACAAGACAAAAACAATTTCACACCTGCATATCTGTAAAAACACATTTTATTACCTTTCGGCATTTGGACTTCTTTGTGTTTAAAATTTGTGATTAGAAAACAGCCCATTGTTGTATTGTAATCTTTTATGGCAGTCATTAGCCAGGTGTGTCGGATTAAAGTCGACTTAGATACGGGGACATTGCAGTTGCGCAGTATAAAACGATGGCCTGATGGACGGGGAAGGCAGTCGAGCGATAACCACGAGCGAAGCAAGACGTGTGTGTGTGCTACAATCGGGAATCTATGAAGTGACGTGTTGCGTGTTATTGAAATACGACCTTCTGCATTACGTTTGGACTTGATGTGTTCGGTTATTATTGTACCTGTGTTGTATGCGTTTGTATTGTTCTAATAAACTCTATAGTAATTCTAACGGCATTTTAATTCGAGTCTCGCGACTCCTAACAATGTGAATCACTTCGAATAGCAGGTTATCATCGCTTGGTTCGCAGCGCGTGGGCAGCTTGCTATCAAGGCGATCCTATGATCTAATAAACGATCACCTGAAGAGTCATTTACTCCACCAAGAAATGTTGGTGCTTATATTGCACTACGTGGTAGTACACCTCATCAATCACTAGTAACAGCTCATAACCTCGTTGTGCAATTTATTGTGTCCTCAATAGAGCTTACGGACTTGCGATTGTGCAACCTTTGTTTGCGTCAGCTTACTTATTGTTAGATGTTAAAGACAAATCTTTTAATTGAATCTATTTATACGTGGATGCCTTTTAAGGTACTTTAACCATTTTGGTATAAATGGAAAAACTATAAAGTATGGGTTGCCATCATATTACTTACATGTAACGTTTGACGCAACTTAGAATTGCGAAAAGCAGTTTTCGTTTGCGCAGAAAAGTGCAGACCGGTTTCCGACACGTAAATAATCTTGGACTTTATTCGCAAGCGGAAATAGCAGTGTTGCTTGCTATGACTTTTTTTGCTTTGTTTCGCTTATACGATACGTATACTGTCGGACGTTTCCCGCGCTACTGAAATTGCTCTACTGCGCAGGGACACGAGTTTTTAGTTGTGTAAAACTGTGAAGGGGAGACGAATTTCGATTCAGTGTACGAGACATTGTTAGTCAGATCTTGAAAATCACAAATGGTATAGCTATAATAAAACTACGTTTAAAAGGTGTTAAGCCTGGTAATTTATTTAATTTTTATTATTCATTTCGGCCATCGTTCACTGGCCGCGATCACGGAGGACCACCGTTGAAAAGAGGCCGGAGCGTAGGAATAATAAAAATCAAATAAATTACCGCGCTTAAAACCGTTTAAACGTATGTTTATTATATATACAAGTCGCGAGAACTTAAGAAAATATTATGGTAAAGCCATGTTTGCTATCTATAAAATTAGAATAGACTATATAAACGATTGAGACACGCTGCGATTATTTTAGATTTCTTGTCTGTTTGTTTGGGATTTACGTAAAAACTACTGGGCCGATTTCGACGCGGTTTCCCCTGATCGACAGCAAATTCTGAGACTTAAAATCTTAGTTACTTTTTATTCCGGGAACCGCGCGGGAACTTTCTGGAAATGATTTGAAACGTGCAGATTAAAAAAATGTGCGAATACCAATACGATTTTGTTACCGATCGTTAGCAAATCTTATGTAGTAAAATGTGTAATATTTTTCATCCTGCGAATCTCGCGGGTATTTTCCCATGAGCGGTTTAAAGTTGTTTGTTTGCGTAAAAGTTAGGTTTTTCCGACACTGTTTCCATTAAAACGATAGCTTAGTTCTTTTTTATATTGATATTTCGTGCCCCGGGAATCCCGCGGGAATTTCAAGTCAAGCGTGTAGAAATTCCAATCGGGCATATCCAAGTTTATTATGTGTTGCCTCATGTCTACAAAATTGTAAATCACAAAGAAGCCGTCTGACACACACTTGATCGATTGTTTAAATTTCTACTTTATTATATTATATTTTTTGGTGTATTATAATATTACTATATTACTTTTTCTATTGTATGTATGTATTTGTACATGATTATGTGTACACGAACTTACATATATGTATAGAGATGTTACTGGGTCAAATGTATGGACGTTGTCACTGAATATCAGCGCTTTATCGGGATTTTTTAAAATTTCGATGCAGCACAATGCTGAGTTGCCAACCTCGTTGACTAAGAAACTCAACGTACAACCATTATTTATTAGGTATTACGTATGTCTTTGTTCTTTTTTTTGTGAATGTATTTTGCGTTTTTTATGTATAAAGTCGTATTTTTTAAGTCAATAAAACTTTTTCTTTCTTTCTTTCTTCATTTGTTGAAGTTGATCAGTGTTTTTGTATCATTTAACTTACTTATTTTATTGGCTATTAGATAAGTACACGCAGCGTGTATAACCACAGTCCAGACGAGTGCGGCGCACGTGCGATTGTGGTCATCACACTATAAAATACCTGCAAATTAAGTAATGTAAAACCCCTTTGATCTTCCGTATAGATGCATTATTGCGCATGTGCGGAATTGCAGACGATTGTCTAGACAGGGAGGCTATCTGGTGCATTAACTATATCAGGAAGAGCCCTCTCATGTTCTCTGTGCAGTAATAATACTATGAAATTTAGAGACCCATTTAATTTGGCTGTTTTGTTTGAATAACCAAACCTGGCAGAGCTTTTAGCGATTTGAATATATATTTGATTGAACTAAGTTTTATTAATAAGTATCTATATTTAAATGATTATTGTATTACGTTAAAAAATTGTATACTACAGTAATACTCCGTATGGCGTGAATTCGTTATGACTCGATTTTTAAAATTCGCGGTAATTTTCCCGCTTTACGCAATTGGTCCGTTAGCTCACTTCGTGGCCTGATTGCGATAGCAAATAAAAGTTTATTTATTTAGGTTTATGGCTTGACAGCTAGGCCTTTAAGCCAGATCTTAGATTACAATATAGTTTTTTTCATTTTCTTAAGCATATGTATTGCTCAGCTGAACTGTAGGTTATCAACTGAAGCCATTAACTGAGTTCTTCAGTTCAGTTGACTTTTCTCACAAAAACACATAATTACTACTCAAAAACTATCAATATCCTACAAATATTATAATTTTATATAAATTATAATATTTTATATAATTTAATAGTATAATTTTACACATTTTTAGAAAATAAAACTGCACAGCACAACAACTCCTTTTAGTTCCCGATAAACTTCCTTATAAAAGTTAAATTATTATAAGTGTTCGGCAATGAACACAAAATAGTGTTGTTTGTTAAGAAAGAATTTTGCAAGAACGTGAACAAAATTCCAATAAAAAAACATAGATAGTTATTTCTCATGTAATTCTAAGGATTAAATAAATAAATAAAATATATAACAATGAATAAGTTGATTCTGTTGTGTATAATAAAAAATATTTGCTATCGATTGGTTAAAAAAATCACATTGGAATTCCTAATTTTTTTTCAATCTGGTTATATTAAATCATTCTCAAAAAATTTAACGCGGGATTCTTATGATAAAAAGTAGCGCAGATTTTAAGTATAAGAATTTGCTGTCGATCACCGCAAACCGCATCGAAATCGGCTCAGTGGTTTTTATGTGAATCCCGAACAACAGACATACAGATAAGAAATCTAAAAAAATGCATCGTCTTCTCCGTCGTTTATATAGTCATACGTTTAGATATACAGACACGGCATATTTAGAATATTATATACATACATACATACATACATAACTTCACGCCGGGTCCCTTGCGGGGTAGGCACGAACAACAGAGCGCCATTTAGGCTTATTCTTACACACCTCACTTGCTTCTTTGACATTCATAGCTCTTGTCATGCACGCTCGTCTGTTTTTAAGGTTCCTGACATCACCTTCTGCTTTTATAATTTTTTTTTATAATAATAATAGAATTTTATAATATTATAGATATCAAAAAAATATGATAAATAGCCACGATATGAGATTATTCTATGGTTATTTAACCTTACTATAGGTTTCATAAAGTCTATCTATGTCAAATTTTATATACATACATACATATTATCACGCCTTTTTCCCATGGGGGTAGGCAGAGGCTAGATCTCCACTTGCGACGATCCTGACAAATAACTTTTGCTTCATCTACTTTTATTAACCTCTTCATACATGCACGTTTATTTGATATGCTTTTTACGTGAACTCGTTTTAACACTTCTGTTATTTGATCATGGTGTGTACGTCGTGGTCTACGGGTACCAACTCTACCATTCACAATACTACATTGTTTTGTGATTCTATTTTCATCCATCGTCTCTACATGGCCAAACCACCTTAATATTCCTTTTTCAACTCGTATTACATCTTCTTTCAATCCACAACGGTCCCTTATTACACTATTCCGTATGATATTGTTACGAGTCGCGAGACTCGAATTAAAATGCCGTTGGAAATACTATAGAGTTTATTAGAACTATGCAAACACGTATAACACAGACACAAATAAAACCAAACACAACAAGTCCAAACGTAATGCAGAAGGTCGTAATTCCATAAAACGCGCAAAGTCCGTCTCTAAAAGATTCCCGATTGTAGTACACACGTCTTGCTTCGCTCGTGGTTATCGCTTGACTGCCTCGTCCTTCAATCGGTGCATTGTTTTATACTGCACAGATGCAATGCCCCCGTATATAAGTCGACTTTAATCCGACACACTTGGCTCATGACTGCCATAAAAGATTATAATACAACAATTGACTGTTCTCTAGAATAATTTCGTAAACGCATGCCAATAAATAAGTAAACAAAAGAAGTCCAAATGCCGAAAGGTAATAAAATGTGTTTTTACAGATATGCAGGTGTGAATTTGTTTTTGTCGGCGCCTAGGTCGTAAGAATATCATTAATGCTTACGTCACATATACTTCTCAATGTCTATGTATGTCAAATTTTAATTATCAATAAATCAAACCAATGTATAATAAGATACAATCTCTAGCTGTAGGTTGTATGGACTTAGTTTCTTTGTCTATCGTTGTGATAAATTGAACAATAACATATTATGTTGTCATTCGCCACTCGCCATGCGGGTGCAGTACTGCAGTGATAACGTAGCGGCAACAAACATCACGCGGTATCTGGGCGTTTGGGGAACTTTTTATTGCCACTGCGAGGGTGTCGAAAGACATTATACAGGGATGACTAAGGCTATTATTATTATTTTTAAAGTTTTATTTTATGATATTTCTGTTAGTGTTTTCTAATTTATACTTTAGTACTTATTTAATTATTAGCGGTCTAAGCAGACGTTGTCCTGCCTTAAAAATAAATAAATTTAGAAGCATAATGCAGCTACACCTACACCTAAAGGGTCCAAGTATGAATCTTAACCATTCTCAAATCTACTTGTATTTATAAACAGTACACTAATTAGTATTAGTACAGTAATTAAACAGAACACTAGTTTAGGAGAGTTCAGTAACACACACAAACAGGAGAATTTTATATATGGACCGTTTATTTTGAAAGTAGTGTAAGTCCATTTTCTTTTGTTTCGGAAAAATTAAAGGTTACTACTACTGGTACTATATTTGTTGATTTAAAAATACAGGCAAATCATATGAGGTCTGGCATTGTTTTTATTGTTTTATCAACATTTAATTTGTTTATATAAATTTGTTTTTGGCTAATTACACTACGATAACACATATTTATGTGCTGTAAATGGACTTACACCACTTTCAAAATTAGACAATTGTAAAAATCGTTTAATTACAATTTTGAAAAATCAAATATCGCTTAAAATATACTTCATTTTAATATAATTTTGTTTACAAATACGCATAACAAGACATAAAATTTTATTTTAGACGGCAATTACATTGTCATTACAAGATACTGATTACAAGAATTTACTTATTCTCTGCATGTGGTAGTGTTTCAAAATATGCATGATGCACCGGAGGTATATAGGGTAGTAGCTTCATGTCTTTATATTTTTCGCACGTAATAGGTCTGGCATTTTGGTACAAAGGCTCCAAGACGATTTTTTCAAATTTTAACGGTCTTCCAGGACGTAGAGGTAATAAATTGATAATTTTAAATTCTGCGTCTGTCATCGTTGTTTTGATATGGTGCAATTTTGAACCTCAACCAACATATTTGCAACCAATTGACCTGTACTCCATTAGTATTTTTTTTATCTGTTTTTTGATTGCATTTTGGAGATTTTTTGTTGAAATGAAATTCTCCCGTTTCATTTCATATAAAATGAATTTATCCTGTTTTCTACATTGCGCTATTACATTATAGTAATGATCGGCATCCATCTGCTATGCCAGCTACCTCTGTCAATTGGACTTACACCACTTTCATAATCGATGATTATGGAATTTCATTTACCGACCGATTTTAAGTTGTACAAAACATGGGATTTTTTTGAGAAATTAAACACGGACTAGTTATATATAAAAAATTTACATTAAATTAAGCATGAATTACGTGATAGCTCATTTTTGTCAAAAATAAAAACTTCGTTTATCTTAAAGTCGGTGCTTAGTAATTTTCAAAATATAGTAATTTTTATGTTTTGGTTTGCACCGACTTCAAGATGTTTTAGATAATATATATTAATAATAATAGCTTTAGAAATAAGTTATTTTATACATTTTAGTTTTGAAGTTTGTTTTTTTAAACGAAGTTTTTATTTTTTATTTGTTACTTTTTAGTGTCTAGCTATGTATGGGTGGACCTACGAATGGTGCCGCGCTTCTTAAAAAATATAGGTCCCAAGAACCGGGAACAAAAAAATGTTCGTAAAATGAAAACTACTGGGCCAAACTATATCAAATTTTTAGGGGACCACATGGCAGCTATTCCGCGTCGAACAAAAAAAGAATCACGTAAATCGAATCATAAATCTCAGAGTAATCGGTGTACATATGGAACGGAGTGAAAATTATTTTCATGAAAAATGTTCATAAAATGAAAACTACTGGGCCAAACTATGTAAAATTTTTAGGGGACCAATTAGAAGCTATTCCGCGTCGAACAAAAAAAGAATCACGTAAATCGGATCATAAATCACGGAGTAATCGGCGAACATACATACAAAAAAAGCAAAAAAAAAAACAAAGATCCCGACGAATTGAGAACCTCCTCCTTTTTTCGAAGTCGGTTAAAAAATGGACTTACACCACTTTAAGCACCACCACCAAAATAAACGGTCCATATAAAGATAAGATAAATATAAAAGTGGCTTTCTTTAAATTTAATTGAATCGATTGCCAAGTTTATTATAGTTATAATCGGTATTGGATAAAACGGATATCAATATTTTATTTTTCGGAGAAGGGGTTTTTCTGTGGTAGATAAATTTAAGAAAAAACAATAAACCAAGTGCGTTTTGTTCCAGTTGCAATTTTTGTGAGCACTCCATGCACATTCTTGCGGTCTCACGACGCTCTTGCGAGGATTCGCAATAATGTGGAAAGTTGATCGACAGCAATACGGATCTTTACTAATTATTAGAATTTGCATTTTTTGTCTATGTCCGTTTTGTGTATATTTTGTTGTCCTAGCTTAAAGGCCTCGTTGCCAAGCCATAAATGCATTAAAAAAATATATTTTGTTGTCACAGAGTACATTAACATAATAGGACAGTGGTTGGCAAACTCATCTTCCAAAAGAGCCAAATATGTATAAACAATACAAAATTGAAGTTTTATCCAAAGAGCCATTTTGATCGCTATAAGCGATAAGGCCGCCCATTGCTCTATACAAATGTATCCATATCAATTGTCTAGATTTAAGATTATGGTGAACAATAAAGAGATAAAGAGTTTTCATTCATTCATTTTCTGAAACTAAAGCTTGTCTTCAAATATATTTCGGCGGGCAGCAATACGACGGAGAAATACGTTTGTTTGCAAGCGACATCCGTGCTATTGCTACTTTCTATATATAAATGTGCCTTTTTTCTGAAGGCTTGCGTTTAAAAACTGTTTATTCTCGTATTAAAAGGCAAGTTAATAAGTATTATTTCGTAAAAGAGCCGCAGACAAGAAGTCAAAGAGCTGCATGGGGCTCGCGAGCCACCGTTTGCCGACCGCTGTAATAGGAGATTTGTTATTTTTAATGTTTCCTAGTTTCAACATTCTATTTGTGCTAAAAAATGTGTTTTTCTCTGTTTATTTTTTGTTTGTGGTGGTGATTTTTATACTTTTGACAACCCTGCACTGCTTCTTGGGGCTCGGGTTATATTGTCTGCAGTTTGGGATAGGTCCGGCGCCAGTCGGGTCGATACTATACGCAGCCCGCCTCATATACATTTGTCAACGCCAGTCCAACACAACCGAAATGTATGAATGTAAACAGGCCATTACGTAACTTAAATATATCCCAGTTTTTGTACCGTAAAATTTGCAACTAAGCCTTATGATTACTTATGTATTTTTAGAGAGCTTTAACCATTTTGGAAAAACTGGAACTCTTATACTATGTGCATCAGGTTCTAGCCGTGGTAGAGCCATATTGGAATCTTGATCTTGAGAACAGCGCCTTGGACCGGCTCGATCAATGTAATACCACGCTCTTACAGATTATCGGATTGAAACGGCTTGAGCTCATCGTGTTTCGTAAGATGTGTGAGAGTTCCGTAGGCCCTCTTCCCCCTCGCCAATCCCATCCCCTCTATCCCAATCTTCCTGTTTGTTCCCTTTATCCAGATCCTCTCCCTGATTCCTATGTTCCATGTCCTTTATCACATAGATTGTCAATTAAATTCATGAAATATTCGGGTCGTTTTAGTATTACGCCAAAAGGAAGGTTTGCACTGAAAATCAGCTTTGTGTAGGATATTATGTCAGCACAGCAATAAGCTGAGTGCAATCCTTGTTAGTTGAAAATGCGGCGTACAAATTCTCAAAATATGTTTTTATTTATTTTATTAATCCGTGCAGGAACGGAGAAAGAATACAATTTCCTGCGGCCGGGCGGCCTGTCGTAAGAGGCGACAAAACAACCCACAGCCAGGTGGTAGGGCATTTGCCCGACTGGGTGGCTACCACCCCTGGTCTAAAGTATGTCGCCATAGCAACCTTGAGTTGTTGTGTCAGCATTAGTGACCAGGTTCCTGTCTCCCTTAAGAGTGCAGCAGCGTATTTGTAGCACCTTTGGTGTTGCAAATGTTCATAGGCGATGGTAACCGCTTTCCATTAAGTGGGCTATCTGCCTGTCTGCTGAACTCTTGCAATAATTTTATTTTATTTTATTTATTGAGTCGCGGCACACCTTCCATGATCAAATTGATCGTGTATTAGCAGAAGGTGATGTCAGGAGCCTTAAGAACAGACGTGCGTGCATGACAAGAGCTATGAATGTCAAAGAAGCAAGTGAGGTGTGTAAGAATAAGCCTGAATGGCGCTCTGTTGTTCGTGCCTACCCCGCAAGGGACCTGGCGTGAAGGTATGCATGTATGTATTTTATTTATTTTATTTTATTTGGGGGGTTAACAGCTGTTTATTTTTAAGATACATGTCAGTAATGTATGTACGTAGCTATTTCTTCAAATAATGTTTTTCTTTCTTACTTAGCGCATCCTAAAGGCTGGTAAAGCGTTAGCTTCGCCTCTGGTGTGTTTCTTTTTATTGCATGAGTTCAGCAAACACACGACTCACCTGAAGGTTAGTGGTTACCGTCGCCTATGGAAGTTCGTAACAACAAAGGTAATATCAATGTCCTGCCGCTTTCTTATGGGAGACTGGAACCCGGCTACTAGTGCCGAAACACAATACAAGGTTGTTATGGCGGCATACTCAAGACCAGGGGTGGTAACCATCCAGACGGGTAAAGACCCTACCACCTGGCTGTGGGTTGCTTTGTCGCCTTTTACAACTCTCCGTCCTTCTCTCTATTTTTTTATGACGCAGTATTTTTTCTCGAAATTCTCTTTTTTTTAAAGCCAATAGAGAGAGGTGTGCTTCCAAACTTATAAAAAGTATCTTTACAATATTCTGAAAAACCCTTAAAACTGATTTCAACAAACTCTGGTTTGAATAAGCAAATTTTCTAAGACTAGATTTTGAGACTTGAGTTTCATTTTGGTCCCGTAGGTAGATAACGAAATCATTGGATTTATCACCTCTGTAAAATCCTACATTGAGTATGGACTACTACGTTGTCATCTAATATTATTTTATGATATTTTTAAACTGGAATAGCTTTTAAATGTTACTTCTTAAAAGTCAATTATGAAAAAACAAAAGCAGGCGAATATAGCGAAGGGATAGTAATTGAATTTATTTAAATATATCGTAAAAAAATAAACCTTGTAATACTAAACATAAAATACAAAGTCTATCAAACACTTCAGTTCTTGACCAAAAACGATATATTCTAAAATGTTATACATACAAAAGCCAAATTACAACAGACCCTTACATCTAAGAATCTAATATTAAAACTCGTCTCAATATAATTTGGACACATTCAAGCTAGAGATGTGCTGACGAGTCGGTAAACCCGACTATCCGGCCACTACCGTAATCGACGACTATAGTAGAATTATTTTCTCCGTGCAGTTTGGGTCATAAATAATCGGAGCAGTGAAGCGAGTATTTCGCTCTCTCTCCCACTCACGGGCCTTATGGGCAGGCATAGTGATACGCATTATTGTTATCGATAAGCGTTATCGATAGTGTATTTAGTTTCGTCATTTTGTGGGTTAGTGATATAAATGAAAAAAATATATAGATAAAACAACGTATTTATTAAAATAAGAATAATAATGATTTAAAATAAATTATTAATTAGGTATCTATATATTAAAAACTATAAGTACAAAAGTTTAGAATGTAACAAGTTATATTAAAAATAAATATAAGTTTAAAATTACCAGCAAAAAAGATAATAATGATTTTTATAAGAATGGTAATCTTTCTTTGATAAGAATGAGTTTTTATCGATAATGGCGTCGCGCCCGCGCAACATGCTCCCCGTCCTAGTCGGGCTGAGGCCGAGCTATGATTTATGACCCAAAACTGCACGGAGAAAATAATTCTACTATAGTCGGCGACTATTCGGCAAAGTCCGCCGTCTATCCGGCTTCTTACTTTCTAGTTAATAATCTATACTTTACTGCACATTACAATGTAATCCATACGTGAGGCTGTCTTTTTGACATAATGAAATTTTAGTTGAGCTTTAATGAACAATAACAGTATAGCAGTAGTATTAACTTTAAACAAAAATATTTTTTTGTCATTATTAAAATCAAGATTGAAAGTTCGCGAATCAGCTATAGACGAAGCATCACGGAAATGCCCGAAACCGTGATCGGCTTAGCCGACTAGTCGGCCTCTTTACAACCGACTAATCGGCTAGTCGGCCAAAGTCAAAATCGGGACATCTCTAATTCAAACAGTAATCTATAGTTTTTATAACTACAATTATACGTTTTCCAGTAAACGTAATGAAATACGTCCTTAACGCAAACGAATAAGGTTGTATTAAAACCTTTGAAAGGTAATAAGTATTGGTTTTCGGAAATTGCAATTTGCTAGGGAGCCATAGAACAACGAAGGGTCTTTTAGCTATAAATCAATATGAATGCACTAAACTAATCCGTTTTGCAACCATTTCGTTTTATTTGTAACGATTTCATTAAGTTTTGGGTGGGATTATGCTTGTTTACAAGTAACTACAGTGAGAGTTATATAAATGTTTGTGCCGTTTGCTGTCGAGACGCTTGGACCGTGGAGTCCTGAGGCCATAAGCCTCTACCAAAATTTATCGAAACGACTCATTGACTCTTCAGGTGATCAGAAGGCTGGTGCCTACCTCGGCCAACGGATCAGTATGGCGATCCAGCGAGGATACGTAGCCAGCCTTCTGGGCACCTTACCCATAGAAGACGGTGATCTCAGCTCAGTATTCAACTTATAGTCTTGAGGGACTATGGGTAGAATACAATACACATAAGTTAAGTTTTCTTACACTATATTCAATTGTATGTAATTTAATAAAAAAAAAGTAAGTACAAAATATTTTTTCTTACTTACAAAATTATATCTATAAACTAATACAGTGAAGGAAAATAACTTATATTCATTCTGCTCATAATCCGTTACTCGAACTAAAACTCGAATTAAAATGCCGTTGGAATTACTATAAAATTTATTAGAACTATACAAACACGTATAACACAGGTACAAATATAAGTAGACGCAACCAGTACAAACCATACGATTCAATAACACGTCCGTCAGTATATAGCTCATCGAATGTACACGTCTTGCTCGTATAGTAATCCTCGCTTGACATACTAAACTGTACAATACAATACAACAATCGACCGCGTGGACTGGAGTTTCCGAGAAACTGTAATCTGCACGCCTGCGGCCATAAACATGTACAATAACAATAGGCTATTGTCTAATTCCAAATTTTAAACACAAAGTAAAAAAAATAAGTCCAAATGCGGGAAAGGTAATAAACCAGGTGTGCATTCACTGTGTCGGCGTGTAACAATATTAAGCCTAGGTCATCGAAGTCAATGGGTAAGGTTCCTAGAAGGCTGGCTACGTTACCTCGCTGGATCGCCATACTGAAGCCTCATCTGAGGTAGGAACCAGCTCTCTGTACTCCGGAAGAGTCAATAAGTCGTTTTGAATATCTTAGTGGAGACTCATGGCAAATTTTATTATAATTAATATCTACTTAATAAATTTTTATATATAAATAAGTAATTTTCATATATGGGGTATACTTTGTATGTCATATATCAAAAAATAATCAATACACCTTGCTTAAACTAATCTAAAATACTTTTGTAGGTCTACAACTTTAGTGTTTTTTAATTTTCCACCTCATAGTTCAAAAGTTAGAGGGGGAAACACACAATCTTAACATTTTTCAAAGACGATATTTCTCCATTTATTTGGAATGAAAAAAAAACAAATTTTATTTACATGTATGACAGCTTTCTTAAATTGTACACGTCTTCTCACAATTTTACTACATAGGCAATGTATATGCATCTTCATTTTCAAAAATACTTTCCTTTCGATTCATTGCCCAGTTATGAATAAAATAGCTGTGATATACAAAGACAGGCGGACATGATGTTTTATAAGGGTTTCATTTTTAGCAAAATCGTTACAGGATCCTAAAGTTAGTTTAAATATATATATATACTTACGCTTTCTAATCTCAAAAAGCGCACCATACACAGTGGGATTGTGTTCTATTTATTCCTTGGGGCAAAGACCTTACCGTTTTAAGCCTAACGTGCGGTTGTAGTACGAGAATGCCATGCCGTGCGGTTATTTGCGGTACTGTCTAAACATCCACTCTTTGATCAACACGGACGGGGATACGTTACAAAAAAATCGATAGTTGAAACCGCTGTCATGAACTTTTTATTTTCTTCGTTTAAAATAAAATAAAACTAATTCACGAACAAATAAACGATAAGTGGTTTTTCCGAATAAAAAAATAACTTTCGGTAAAGCTACATTTTGTGTTGTTGTTGCAAATATCACAGATGTATATTATGGTTTCCCATATCTTAGCTAGGATCCTAGATTCTGATAATCTTTTGTGTGTGTGTATGTAGAGTAAACAATTAGGTTTTATAAAAATAAATATAAACAGATAGTGTATATTTATCAAAGTTTTGCCCCCGAAAACTGTGAAAAACTAATCCTAGTTTTCCTAATTGATCTATATTTTAAACTAAAAAATAAAATGATATCGAGAAAATCACATACATCCAATTTCGAGTATATTTGTATCTTACAATTATGTACGTTCATTGTTCATGTTGTCATATTTTTCTCCAAATTTTGAATAAGGATATGTATTTATAGAATGTAGATAAAATAAGCGCTATAAGGGCTAAATTTTGGCTCTGACGTATGGTAGCCAACAACGGTGGGATAGTGTTGTGAATTTGTAATACAGTACTTTTGCACGTTAGTACTTTTGCAATTGAACAACAAATATTAAGAAAAACCATTTTTAGCTAGACGTGTTGCTGGGGAGTTTCTTGCCGCTTCTTCTCCTTAACAGCAATAACACGTTGCGAAGCGGTGTACATAGACTAGGAAGTAAAATAAATTTTTAATCTATATGTATGACCTTCAAAAAGTGTTCTCCAGTAGAACTTATTTTGAATAAAAACTTTTGAATTTGAACTTTTGCACGGCTAAAACTTTAATTATTTTAAAACTTGTGTAGTCTAAGACTTCATATCCAAAATGTATCTTTATTCATAGAGAAATCTTCCATTCAGATATGACTTGCATACTGGCACCTGCTTAAGAATACCACTACACAGCATAACACCACAGTTCAAATTCTTACTAAATATTCCTTTGTTTTTCCCATGGAAATAAGTCAAACTACTCAGATAATGTAATAAACATTTAAAAGCTTATATTTAGTTCTCCAGGTTACTCCATTTCCTATTACTCAACGTTCGCACACGAGTTAATCTGCGTACCTCTGCGCATGTTTGTTTATGGCCTGTGGATGTATATCCTACTTCCGATAACTATTTATAAGAAAATTCATGTGTTGTTTATGAAAGAACAGATAAATCGATAAGGTTGCCGAAAATAAGCATTCGTTTACATGAAAATTAACGGAATAATAACTTGGTTTAAATGTCTTGTAACCTAGCCATAAAAACAAAAGAAAGACGAAAACGAACAAAAGTTGTAAGTTGTTCTGGCGAAACATGCAGCAACATTATGGAGATATCAAAGTTAATGGAAGAAAATGTTTTTGAAGATGAACTTCCAACTATGACTCCAATTTTAACCCTTGTGATTCCTCAAACTTTCACATTTGATGTTGATTTAGATTCTGAGCCACAGCCTGGACCATCGAAGAAAAGTCGATTAGAGTAGCTAGCTAATAAGTGATTAAAAATATTATGATGTCGAGGATTACCTTATAAGCAAGATGTCCGTGGAGTAGGCCTACTGGGGATACCACGTAAAAAAACGCGCCTACGGACTCCACCTCATAAGTGGTGGGGAAAACGGGGGACCTTTTCTACCTGCTTAACATTCGATAAGTTAAATTTGATAAGTTCTATGGTAACGAAAAGAGTTAGGATGGAATAAAAAAATCTCACTTTTTTTATTATAACTTCTTTAATTTTTAATTTAGGGCAAAAAGTTATATGAAATAAAATTATGACTTTACAAATTTTTTGTAAGACGCATAGTTTCCGAGATATCGCGAAAAAAGTGTTTTCACCCCTTTTTCAAGTTGGCGGCCGGGGGACAAGGGTGGCGACCCCACAAAATTGCGTCCTCTAAAAAATGCAACATTCGGTCCTTCAATTGTAAGATTTCAATGGACTAATTAGTTTGTTAATTATTAAACGAAATAACTTTGAAAAAAAAACTTGCTTTTACATTTGTGTGTAGGTTATTATTATCCAGTGACGTCTTACACACTTGCAGCTAAGAAGTCGTTCGTGAACAAATATTGAGTAAATTTAAACATTTTAATATTGTGAGCTGTTTATCTTGCAATGAATAAATATTTAAAAGCAAATAATGTTTCTGACCGTACTTTAAAACAATGAAAATTAGAAATGGGTTGAAAACGGAAAGTTTTTGGGTAGAAGACGGAAGAAAATATTATAAATATGTAGGTTCAAAACGGAATAGATTTTAGGTTGAAGGCGGAAAAATATTTTTGGGTAATTAAAATGGGTATAAAACGGAAACAACCGACGCAGGGGCGCGTCGGCTCCCTTGGTGCTGCAGATGTCCATGGGCGACGGATATCACTTTCATCATGTCGACCCGTTTGCCAGTTTGCCTACATGCAATAATAAAAAATATTTTAGTAAATTGTAAAAAAATGTTACCTAATTGTATTCATAGCATTGTTTGTTCAAAGAGATCCTTTGATAATAGCGAGGCGCGGCTCAGGGCCTCCCTTATTACGCCGCTCGTGATCCAAGTTCAATGACACATCGATCACCGCTCCCAAACTTAACCTCGATCATATGGCCTCATAATCCATTGCTGATTAACTAGTTCTATCTTGATGGCTTATGATATTAAAATGAGATTATAAATCGAAATTAAATAGGACGAAGCGACCACTAGCTCCTTCCAGGGGCTAAATTTAATGTTATATTTGACCACAAGCTGCCATCAAAATTGCCGCGCCGAAACCAAGAGAATTATATCGTCTCTTTTATTCTAATACAAATTCTATGTAGTTAGAGGGAGAAAGCGTTAGTTCAAAATTCGTTTCAATTATCTGTATTTGACCACAAATTTGTGGTGCTTGTGACAGTTCGAGAACAAATTTGTGGTGGTTCTATCTTAAAAGGCTAGCGACACAGTTGCTGCATAATAGGGTCCCAGTTCTGCTATTTCAATATCTTGACGTTGCGAGGATATTCAAAGTACGATTCCAAAGCGATAGTGGCAAAAATTCGTATTCTACTTAATCCACAATATCTCGATTTCTTCGCGACGATTCGCGTTAGTCGCGTTATTCGCGTTAGTCGAAATAAATATTTAAAAGCTATCAGCAAAACTGTAAGTTTTATCACAAAAATACCCCAGACAAAAATTGAAGATCTTAAAATCTATAATATATAAAAGAAAGTCGTCTTAGTTACACTATGTATAACTCAAGAACGGCTGTACCGATTTGGCTGAAAATTGGCGGGGAGGTAGCTTAGAACCAGGAGACGGACATAGGATACTTTTTATCCCGTTGGAATCGGTAGGTGGCGCTGGGATCGGGTCCTAGATTTTTATTTTTCAGAGCAGAACGTCTGTCGAGGCCGCTAGTTATCTATAAAAAATGTATCAATTCTTTTTTCCTGCTACCCACCGTTTCTGAGATATAACGATTCAATAAAAAATAAAAACTTCGTTTAAAAAAACCGACTTCAAAAACTAAAAAACTAAAATGTATAAAATAACTTATTTCTAAAGCTATTATTATTAATATATATTATCTAAAACATCTTAAAGTCGGTGCTTAGTAATTTTCAAAATATAGTAATTTTTATGTTTTGCTTTGCACCGATTATTATTAAATAATAGCTTTAGAAATAAGTTATTTTATACATTTTAGTTTTTTTCGTTTTAAAGTCGGTTTTTTTAAACGAAGTTTTTATTTTTTATTTGTTACTTTTTAGTATCTAGCTATGTATGGGTGGACCTACGAATGGTGCCGCGCTTCTTAAAAAATATAGGTCCCAAGAACCGAGAACAAAAAAATGATCGTAAAATGAAAACTACTGGGCCAAACTATGTCAAATTTTTAGGGGACCACATGGCAGCTATTCCGCGTCGAACAAAAAAGAATCACGTAAATCGAATCATAAATCTCAGAGTAATCGGTGTACATATGGAACGGAGTGAAAATTATTTTCATGAAAAATGTTCATAAAATGAAAACTACTGGGCCAAACTATGTAAAATTTTTAGGGGACCAATTAGAAGCTATTCCGCGTCGAAAAAAAAAAGAATCACGTAAATCGGATCATAAATCTCAGAGTAATCGGTGTACATATGGAACGGAGTGAAAATTATTTTCATGAAAAATGTTCATAAAATGAAAACTACTGGGCCAAACTATGTAAAATTTTTAGGGGACCAATCGGAAGCTATTCCGCGTCGAAAAAAAAAAGAATCACGTAAATCGGATCATAAATCTCAGAGTAATCGGTGTACATATGGAACGGAGTGAAAATTATTTTCATGAAAAATGTTCATAAAATGAAAACTACTAGGCCAAACTATGTAAAATTTTTAGGGGACCAATTGGAAGCTATTCCGCGTCGAACAAAAAAAGAATCACGTAAATCGGATCATAAATGACGGAGTAATCGGCGAACATACATAAAAAATAAAGCAACGAAAAAAAAAGATCCCGACGAATTGAGAACCTCCTCCTTTTTTCGAAGTCGGTTAAAAAGTTTTATGCACCTTCACAATCATTTGGTCTAGATTGACCGGACTAAAGACATAAATTACTTAAAACAGTTCCAATTGTTCAAATCAATTTTCTTTGAAATTATTTTCATAATTTTTGTCAGGCCTTTGGGGCCATGGGGACGAATTGAAAAAAGTCTCGCGTGACCAAAGGCTGGCCTATATTTAGGGCAACGAATAAGCTTTGCCATACAACGAGGGAATGCGGCCAGCATTTTGGGAACGCTCCCCACCGACAGCGATACATCTTTTACTTGTAAAGATGTTTATAGTAGTATTTAATTTCTAAGTTTTTTTTTGTAGTGTAATTTATTTATAATTTTTTTGTCTTTATATACTATACAAACATTATGTACCAAAATATATATTTTGTCATTTATGTTCAGGGAGAGCACATTACTATGAGTTTGAAAGCAAATTCATGACTTGAAGAGATTTTATAAACACTCATGGCCAGTTCCTGTATCATACTATTCATTCACTTGGTTGAAATTTTACATTACCTGTACAGAGCTTATGTCAAAGTATTTTTTCTCGTTCTATGTCCCGGGCGAACACGATATGCTTGAGTCAACTACCTTATTTAGTTCTAACTATTTAAGTGGGTATACTACGGGTCGGAAAATATGGTCTGGGTGCTTGGTTGGCTTATTTTGGGTTACGTTGGAAAGGATAGGGGAAGTCTGGGTTGCTTGGAGATGTGTGTTTCAGATGGAATATTATATACTTACATATACTACATACTAGGTGTTATATTAATACTATATATTGCGTGTATAAATACATAGGAGCCCGCGTTGCCTTCCTGGGCCAAAACCGCCCGCACGATTTGCGTGTATGCTGGTTGTTTTGACCCTGGAAGATGATCGAGCCCATATGTCAAAGTTTAACTAGCAGAGGCAAATGAACGGTTAGTAAGATATGTTAATGGCCATATACAGATGATTTTTTCAAATTCGAAACTATGAGAAATATAATATTTTCTTAAGTTTTCGCGACTTGTACACATAATAAAACTACGTTTTAACGGTTTTGAAGATGAAGATGTCACATGACACTTGACATTTTTGTCTTCCGTGATCACGGTGTGAAAGTGTCCGAAACGTCGGAATAACAAAGATCAAATAAATTATCGCGGTTAAAACCCTTAAAACGTAGTTTTATTAAAGCAGTATTATTAATTTTTGAAAAATCGTATCTTGACTCTCTTGTAAATGTAATGGAGATTGACACGCTTTCACATTCTTGGGCTCAGATTGTAAAAAGATGAGAGTGATTTTAAGATATTATTTATTATTCAAATTTATTCACATAAATCGATTTCGGTAATTGATAACTTACTTGTGACCTTATTTTTAAGATTTTTGTAATAGAAAAATAGGGCTGTTTTTTGTAAGCCATATCTCAACGCATTATATTTCTATGGCCCAGAAGGTTCAGTCTCCTTTAGGTCGAACAACATAATCGCATTACTTTGATTGTTTAAAACGTGTCGGAATCGCACATTGTTAAGGTCCAGTAATGTTTACGAGTAAAATAATTACCCTTAATTGTTAAATCGCGACGCAACTCCTCACCATAATAAGTACCTGACGTTTTAATTATTATACAAGTTTTTGGTGATTGTGTTTACTAAAAGAAATCAGCCAGGCTCGTATCAGTTCAAATACAGTTTAGGGTTTCGTAGAGAGATGATAAATTAAGTAATAATAATTGTAATTGAATTTATAAGAATTATAGATAGATAGATAACTTATTTTAAAATTACAAACGATTATTATTTTATAAAAAGCATCTAATCTATTATGATAATTCTTTTACGGTGCAGGCTGTCAAACTTTGGAATATTCGGCCTCTTACTGTCAGAGAGGCCAAATCCTTACCAATATTTAGAAATTTGCTCAGAAAACACTATTTGTCCACAAATAGCTATGTTTGATTAACAAAATATAATTTATATAATGATGCTAACACATTTATTATAATAAGTTATGTATTATTGTATATATATAATTATGTATATATGTATGTATTCGTGTATATATATTTAAATTAGTTATGAATATTTATGTATCTATAGCCATTTTTCGGGACCACCTACTTCGCCTGATTAAAATTTTTCTCATTTAGGTTGCCTGGAAGAGATCGCTTTGAGCGATAAGGCCGCCTATTGTATTGCCTAGTAAATATTGTAAATATGGTCTGTTTCTGTAATTGTATATTTTGGTGTGCAATAAAGTGTTATCTATCTATCTAAATTAAATAAGAATTAAAAATTCTTGAGGTTCGTCGGCAGCGGGGCCTGGGCTCCATGCTAACGGTGGTTAGTTGTAGCCCTACACAGACAGCTTCTTTCTTCTTCACAATTTATACCGTGTCCAATACTGCTTGCTGTCTTTTGTATCTGGCCCTTCACCCAACAGCCAAGGGAGAGCCACTCTAGACAAAAAAGATTTATCATTATTAGACGAATTGTTTAAAAAGTAAGTAATATTTTACAACAAAAGGTGTATAAACTATGATGTAAATAAAAATTTACTTATAAAATAGCAAAGGAGACGAATACCTTTTCATACGCTTTTGAGCCCATATTGTAAAAATATGAAAGTCATTTAAAGATTTATTTTTATTACTTATGTTGATATTTTTTAATATAATTGAAGTGTATATAATAAATTAAAATTATCTAAGACATTGAAACTAAAATATATTATGTAGCAGATCACTGCCAACGGGGAGCGTGCCCAGAAGGCTGGCTGCATTACCACGCTGTATGGCAATACTTATTTGTTGTGCAAAATATGAGCCAGCCTTCTGATCACGGGTAGTGTCAAAGAGTTTCTTACATATGTTTTTAAACAAACTCTTTGCCGACGGACCCCACGGGCCTAATGTTTCAACCCCAAACGGCACAAATATGTAACCCCTTCCTAAGGCTCCATATTTGCGCCGTTTGACGTCTTCGGCTGAAGCGGCAGCGTTGCTAGCCCCTGACTCGGTCATTGGAAGATGTGACGGGGCTAGTGTGTCAACACAGGTCGCATCCCACACTAGCGGCCGCCCCATCTTCCAAGGGACGAGTGACATTCCGTCCGGTCTCTTGCCATCGTCACGCATCAGGCCATTCGGTTCTAGAATGGCCGGTACGCCGACGCTGACAAGAGCTCGGCGGATGATGTCGTTGAGGCTAGCATGACGAGATCTTCTTCCTGCGCTTTTTAAACATGACAACCCGTGGTGTCCAAATCGGTCTACCATAACTCCACATTGACAGTGATGTGGTACGCAACATGGTGCCCCCAGGCGTAAACTTGCGGCTAATCGGAATGTGGTGTTGTCCAGAAGTGTGTTATTATAAAATGATGGGTGTGCTTGTAACCACTGTCCAGACTCCCAGTTAGCGACGGCTAAGAGGCGGGCGCGCTCTGCTGAACTGGTACACGTTTGTAGAAGATTATCCCGCGTAAGTTCGCAGAGCGGCCCATCCCAAGCATGCTGTGAAGTAAGGGCAGTAGGTACGTTCACGTTAGGGCAAGCCATTGACCATACTCTTCTGGCATCGGTTAAATAGGGAATTTCGAACTGCAAATTGGTCTTTTGTAAAATTTTGATTACTAAATCACTCGTACTGTAAGCCGATGACAGAAAAGCTGGCAGAGCGACACTGGAGATTTTGCGGACGCCGAGGCCACCCAGTCTCACCGGCAGAGAACACTGTGACCATGCTCGGTCGTCCATTTCTAAATTTATGATGGATATGAGGGTATCCCTCACGATGTTGTCCAACGTCTGTAAAAGAGAGGTTTGTTTCCAGAGTTGGCAACATCGGAGGGCGTATGTAAATTTGGGCACGAAAAGGCAGTATCGGATAATAGTGTAGGCCATATGTGTATTAATTTGGAGTAAACGATCTGAACTTTCACGAAAAATTTTAATATTTTCTTCGACGTAGTTAGGTATTGACTCGTCGAAGATTGGGGCACCAAGGAGGTGAAGTGAAGAATTGTTAACTAATTTAATTCCCGGTGCTATTGTATTCAGTCTAGAGATTATTGCATTTTTACGTTCTGTGTTGCGGACATAATATTCGCATTTGTTTAAATTTATTTCTAGTCCTATGGTTTTAAGTTCTTTTTTTAGAATGGTTAAATCTTCCAAAACGTCATCTACTTCACCTCCTAAAGTGCCATCATCTAGATACCATACATTAAATTTGGATTTCAAACGTGTAATGATGGGATGAATTGCTAAACTAAAAATGGCCGGTCCTAACGGATCGCCTTGCTGGCATCCTGTTTTTGAATAAAGTACGTTATCTTGAAATATTAATTTTGAATTTTGACTGTAGCATTGCCAAAGAAAATGGTAACAATCGGGAATTTGGTCTTTAATTTGTGAGAGCAAGGCAGATCGATCAACTGAATTGAAGGCGTTCTTAACATCTACCTTCAGTACTAAATCTCCACCATTATGTTGGAGGAATGTGCGCAAAGCGTGGACAGCCACCTCGCAACCCCCCCGCGAACCAAAACCCAGCTGGTTGGGCTGAAAGTATAATTTTAAGTCTTCAGCTTTTTTTTTACAACAACACTTAGCCGCCAGGCGGCGGTAGACCGTGCCTACTGCGATCGGTCTTATTCCTCCATCCTTTTTCTTCAGAGCGCAAAGATTGGCACCATAAAGGATATCAGTGATTTCATTTACAACCTTTCCTGATAGCATAAAATTAACCAATGCCGTCAGATTCCTCAAAAGTGACTCGCCGGCCTCGCCGCATCCTACTCCTATTAAGTCCTTGAGGTGCTGGGGCGTCAGGCCGTCAAGTCCCCCGGCGGAGCCACTTTGGAAGGATCCAACGGCATTCCTGACATCCTCTATAGTAACAACCAGTGCGCTCTCTGAGTCTGGTGGAGCCGGCAATACGGTTTCCGGCGATGAAGGTGGATGTTTCTCGCGCAGGGCAGTTAGCGTATCTGCAGAGTTTGGCGCTACTGCATCGGTAGAAAATAATAAGCGAGCTGCTCCTCTAATGTCCCCGTCACTAATTTTGTTTTCTACAATATGAAATATAGCCGGATTGTTACGGAGACGATTTGAGGAGCAGCTTTGAGGGTTATTAACACAGAAAATTTGGGAGTCATTATTATCCAAAATAGAACAATTATTTTTAATTTTTTGTGTTAGTGATATTTTTTTATCTTGATCTTTATTTATATGGAATATAAGATAAGGAAACATTAAAAGTTGCTCCCAGCTTATTACGGAATTTTGGGTCAAAACAGTTTGAATAAATTTTGATAAGGTACAGCATGCCGAAATTTTTGCACCACGAGGGATTCGTTTTAATACTGGATTATTTTTCTTTAATTTTGATAGTAGATTCCAAAAAGGTTCTTTATTAGCTTGAGGGTTTGGTGGAGTACTTGTATTCGGTTGGAAGACCAGGGGAGCCGAGTTAGTATATACGCTTTTGTGTTTTTTACTACAGTGAATTTTGAGGCCTCGATGTCCTTTAAAAAAGCGTGGCTGGGAGCAGTGAGGACATTGGACGTCGTCCTGCGATGCAGTAGGCCCATTCCCTGCAGACTGTTAACTCATTTGATTTACCTGAGGGTACCAGTCCTTTACTTAATACAAGAAAATTGTTATAAAAATACATTTATATGTTACAAAAAAAAAAGGCTAATAATATAACTTACGGGCTTACACATATAATTTCACAATTCAGTATTATAATAGGTACTTATAAATATAGTTATCCAAAAAAAAAACAAATTTAAAATATAAACTAATAATATAACTTATGGACTTACAAAATTGACTAAATAGATCTAAATCTAATTAAATATACAGTTTCACAAATAACAATATATAATAGGTATTTATAAATATTATGGTAATCTAAAAAAATAATTAAAAAACCTTGTTTATAATAATTTTGATATTATGTTCTAAAGTAGTAGGTCAAATCTATTTTGATATTGATGTCGTTGTGCGTACAGAGTCGTCAATAGCCAAAGTTACTTGAAAGGGGTTCAAATCCAAATACAGAAAGGTATTATCCAGAGATGATGTGCCAAGGGTCACTTATTACTTTTTTCACCAAAACCTTCTAATAATTATATAATTGCGCCGGTAGTTAAATGTTTCTTTCAGATCATTGCCCGGTTATTGGTTTCAATTACGAAATTCAGGTGGTAGATCAGGGGCTTGTTCGCAAATCCAACGGCATCCAGTGTACGACTCAATCTTGCCGGATAGTTATTGTCAATGATGGGAATATTGGGCAGGCTGCAATTTATTGTGCAAATTTATGCTGGTTGCTCACTTTTAATTTTGTGTAACAGATTGTACGTTTAAATAGGTTTAAAATGGTATATAATGGAAATTATTTCGAGTTTTTATTTGACACGTTTTCACCTTGACAACTTCAATCAATATATTGAAGTGTTGGGGCTTAGTTATTTTAAATGAATTATTCGTGGCATGTGTTTTTATATTATTAATTGTGGAAATTCATACACATAAATCAAGTATGGTAATAACACTACGTTTTAGCGATTTTAAGCGCGGTATTTTATTTGAAGCAATTATGGTAATCGATAATTTATGTTATTTGTGACTTATTTTTAAGATTTCTCGTCTTCTTGTAATTGAATAATATAACGAACGCCTTTTTTATAGATTAACTCGTTACATTTCTTTGACCCAAAAGTCCCAGTCTCCTTTATAATAAAAATTTACTCCAAATCCCTGTTGGTGTGGAAAGTTCCCAAAATGCTAGCAGCATTCTGACATTGGATGGCAACGCTGATGCGTTGCCCAAGGTTAAGTGAACTAGATAGACGTTTTAGTGGAGTATTGCCTATGGGTTACCTCTTCTCATAGAGGGAGGTACCTTGGTGAGTCTCCACACATGCCGACAATTGACTCTGGTGGCTGCGCTATCTTCAGTGGCTTCACCTCTCATCGCTTTAGTCCAATCCCTACCAACGACCGGGTAGTGTGCGATATGCATTTCACCCGCTTCAAAAACAAAACTAGATAGACGAACAGCTATAATGATTGTAATAAGGGTTATATATTTTAACATTATGGCCGCGGAGCCCTAAAATACAAAAACAAGTTGCGATACTTTTACCCTCATACGGATGCAGTGAAAGAGGCCTTACCGGTCGAATTAATGATATTTGTGTTTAAAAAAGTCGATTGAGTTATTAACTGGTCCTATTAAGAGAATATAATTAAATTCTCGACATTTTAAATTAAAGGGAATGGCCAATTAATCAATTTAATTTAAAATACGTAATGCAAAAAACCTATAAAAATATATTGCCTGCGGGCGAACAGACAGATTGCGGGATTAGCGTTGCGTATGGACGTCATTACCACCAGCAGCTAGGATGGGATACAGACGAGGAGATAGGAGAGATACGTCGTCGTTAACCATAATATTTGGTTCAGTAACTGAGGTCGTACTCTCAAACGCCTATTCTCGTTCGTTTTCGTCCGATCAGCCCGAAAGAGTCAATTAAATTTTAGATAAAAGAAAGAAAGAAAAAACATATAAATCTACAATAATATGGACTATATTATTGTAGTTTTATATAACACAAAAATAACTGCAACATACAATGGAAAATGCATTTAAATATAAAAATAAGCAAAAAAGTTTTTAGCCGCAAACGAACGACGAAATACGTTTGAGAGTAAGCCCTGTGCAACGTTTACGGGTCGCAAGTGAGTACGCGGCTTTAGCGGGTCCCTCATTCACTGTGGTCTTATAAAATTTAAGGCGTTTTATTCTAGCGACCTAGGTTCGAATTTTGACTAGAGCCCATGCACCATTTAGTAGTTTAACCTAAAGTGCATGTTGTTTACTCACCAAAAAAGAACAACTTTCTAAATTTCACGCGGTGCAAACCTCTCGCGGACTTTACAATAACAATCTGTATTTATGTGCAGTCTGTTATCCAGTAATATACCGTGTCGAAGAACCTCGCCAAACAATATGTTAATTCAATATTTATCTTGCGTGTTTACATGTGTTTGCAAATTTAGCGCTCTTTTAACGCAACCTACACTATTTTTTTAGGGTAAGCCCAACGACACACCTGCGGAACTTTCGGCGGCGGAAAGTTCGGTTAAATAAGCTCGCATTGTTTTTTAAATAACCTATGACACATCTCCCGAATTTCCGCCGCGTTCAGGTTCGCGCCTATTCTTTCGCTGCCGAATTTTCCACGCGGAACGTTCCGCAGGTGTGTTAGGTGTCCCGCTAGGCTTAATAACAACAATAAGTCCACTGCTGGCCTCGATCCTTCCATTTATAGGGGAACGGACAGGACACCCGCCAATGCAGTCCCAAGCAGATTGGTAAGTTTCGCATATCGGTTATTTCGATGTGCAGGTTTCATTACACGTTTTGCTTCGCCGTGAAGGTTACTATAGCATCACTTACCACTAAGCTACAATAGTTTTTTTAGGGTTTCAATGCCTAAAAGGAAATCGTCTAAAGCCATGTATTATAACTTAATATCCCTTCTATGGTAATTTACCTTTTACCATAAGAAGAAAATTCACATTACTTGTCTGTATAAAAACTGATATAAATTTAATGTGACATTAAAGTAAAAATAAATTATTGTGTGTGATGCATTATTAATAAGAATCCATATTGACAAGAAAAAAAACAAGAAACATTTAAATTAAGGAAAAAATAAAAAAAATGTCCAAATAGATTTGAACATGTCTGTAGTTTATGTATTGTTACGAGCCGCAAGACTCGAATTAAAAAGGCAGGTGTGAATTTGTTTTTATCTGTCGGCTCCTAGGTCGTACCCGTATGTTAACCAGTAGTCATCGTCAGCCAATCACAATCCACTGCCGGACGTAGATCTTCCTAAGTCCATGCCACATTCTGGTCCTTTGCCTTCCTCATCGATCTTACGTAGGTCGTCAATTCATAGGACTGGAGGCATCCAATTAATGGAATTTTTATATAAATTAATAAATACTACGTTTACCAAGAGACAGCTACAACTACTCCGGGACGCGTCTGCTCCATCGTCCATAAATGTTGCGACAGATATGCCAGGCTCATTGGCATTTCAGTTTGTTCATTTTAGAGCTATGTCAGTTACTTTGATTCTCTCACGAATATCTTCATTTCTGATTTTATCCATAAGAGAAACATTTAACATAGCTCTCCCTGCTACTAAAGTTGAGTGACCTATAACTTGTGGACCTATCCTGCCGTCAGTTTCAAGTCTCGGCCTCGTAGATCAGAATAGGGAGGATGCACTGCTCAAAAATTTTCATCGACGAGAGGAAGGCTTCACGAAGCTTACGAAAACCCTATACAGCCCAACTGAATACTCCCGTTGACTTACCCTTCGAAAGCACCAGTAGTAAGAGACATGAATGACTTTATAATCGGAACCTGCTTTAAAACAAATAACATGTGAACACACAGTCGGCATTAATATCAAATTTCATATTCTCATTCTATGTAACAGTTGGTATATCCTTTTACGAAGCGAGCAAAAGAGCATGAAAGAGGTTTTTAGTGCAACACCGTTGCATCACTGTCGACTGGTGTCAAAATCCAGGATATTAAATGCAGCGGTGTTTAGCCACAAAAAGATAAAGCGAACAGTTGTGTCAGGCACACATTGCATAAGCGAGCGGGTTTGTGTCAGAGCGATTATCCAAACGTAGACGGTTAATTTGTTTTATTTACGTTAAATCTGTTTTAAGCATTGGCGTACAGTCTAGTTTGGGTACTTATATTTATATTGTTCACCACAATCGAATTGACAATTCAAAACATAGGTTAAATAAAGAGTACATTTTTAAACCGTTGTGCACGTGTGAAGAGGTAAATTATTATAGATGAAGTGAAAACTAAGATCTTAGCAGTTTAGAGATCGATAAGTTCTACTTACTACTGTAGGAAAAAGCGTAACAGTTTACATGTTACACGACTGTGCATATATATATTTTATATTATACATATATTTATGAACATTGAATATTTATCTTGGAAAATATAACAATTTTCACGCAGATTAAGCTATGTTTGACTGTATAAAATCCAAAGCTATTTAAAAATGTAAGAGTTTTATTAACTAAACATCTTTTTTTAAGTTCCTGTAATAAACTTATAAACTTATTTATTCATAACCATGTTACACGTCAGGATAATATTATTTAGTATTTTACATTAAACGTTCGCTCGAAACGCACGTTCGAAAGGACAAACTGTCGTTCCTACAAAGACCACAACATCTTTTTAAATCATATGTATGTGACAGTTTATGCAATAAATGATATTCTATTCTACAATCAATCAATTGAGCTTCTTCAAGCTATAAAAGGTGTGCTCGATTAGCCACTTTTTAAATCGCAAGTTCCTTTGTTTTATGCATGTTTTATTACATTCCTACTACGCTAATATTGCTGTGTGATTTGACTATAATTTCGATTTTAATAAATAGGTGTCTAAATAGTACGCTCCGCTTGTTAATAAAGCCGCTTTACTACCACCATTGAAGCAGGTCCGTGGGTGGACCGGCCGTCCCGACATGCGATACATTTTTCATTAACACCCGGACTATAGGCCCCGTTATAACCGGACTGTCCGGACATATCCAACTGCAACGTATTATATACATAGCAGGAGACTGGCAGGCCATAGTTGTGTCACAGTATAAATAATAATACAATAGGAATTAATGTAAAGTTTTTAATGGAAAATCCAGAAAGGAGCAATTAGACACTAGACATTTTTTGTATCATCTTGTTTATCACAAAATTTACTGTTTACTAGAGAAAGTTATTATCTGTAATCATACTAGAACTCCGAGCATATTGAAACTTCCATTTCATGTCCTCAAAGAGCTCTTTAATATTTTGGGATATAATCCTGTTTATGGTATTTGATTTTTATACCTACTCATTTTATTTAATTAAAATCATTCATCATTCATCAATTCATTAGATGTAAATATTATTTTTAGATTTGACAAGTCATTTAATATTAAAAAAATAACGTATAATATTGAGAAACTAGTACAAGGAAGTAAATTTAACTTGTATTGTTTTCTATCTATTGTTACATACCGAAAAAGAAATGCGCACCTGGTTTATTACCTTTCTCGCATTTGGGCTTCTTTTGTTTACTTTGTGTTTAAAATTTGCAATCAGACAATAGCCTATTGATATTGTTTTCGTTTATGACCGTTCGCAGGAATAATTAAGTAGGTGTGCAGATTACGTTTTCTCGGAAAAACTCAGTCCACGCAGTCGATTGTTGTATTGTACAGTTTACTATAAAACAATTCCCGAACGGAGGGGTGGGGCAGTCTAGCGAGAACCACGATCAAAGCAAGAGACATTCGATAAGCGATATAGTAACGGACTTTGCGCGTGTTATTGAATCGTGCAGTTTGTACTGGTTGTATCCAGTAATATTTGTACCTGTTTTATACGTGTTTGTATAGTTCTAATAACACGCGCAAAGTCCGTGATTTTTTTTTAAAAAAAGTATAATAATATTGAGAAACTAGTACAAGGAAGGAAATTTAACTTATATTGTTTTCGATCTATAATCCCTTAAGACTATAATATAGAATACTGAAACTAAGTCATCGAAGTCAATAAATAAGCTTCCCAAAAGGCTGGCTATGTTACTTCGTCGCTGGCATTGTCCTAAGTAGGTATCAACGAAGAGTCAATGAGTCGTTTTGATATAAACGACAAAAAAACTTAAGGTTGATAGAGCATAATGGTTCATTCACCAAGATTGGTTCTGATACAATCTTAATAGAAAACAGTTAGCTAATACTTGATTCAAAGATCATCTTTGTTTCCTTTCACACGCAATGTTATTTTAAGCAAACAGGTATTCAAACTCGTGTCACGTCATTCAAAAGAGCAGAGAGTAATCTCGCATTCAACCTCATTGAACATACTGCACGAGATCGATTTTTCAAATAAGGAATTGTCCAAAATGGCGCGCGTTGCATCACGAGGTGAAAGTGACACGACACAAGTGAGTTCTGAACAAAAAGAAATTAAGGTGAATTGATGCGTCTAATACGATCTGATGAGATCTAATATGGTTTAAACAAGCTTTCTTTGTATCCGTGTGAATAATCTTTGTTGATGTTTCGCTATCAATAAGGAGATTAATGTTTTTGTTACTCGAATCATTTGCGAGCGTCTGTATTCTTCATAACTTTTTTGTTGTCTTTGTCACATGGGAACCAATAATTTAAAGGAACTGAAAGGGAACGTTGTACTATGCAGTTTTAATTTCAAAAAATGTGTAGAATTACTGTAAAATGAACAATAATTATATAGGATATTGATAGTTTCTGAGTAGCAGTTATGTGTTCTTGTGGGCAATGTAAACTGTACAGTCAAATGGGTGGCGTCAGTTGAAGATCTTCATTTCAACTGAGTAATACAAGACTACTTCAGAATTGGCTGTATGGAAAAATATTCCCTTGCCTGCCATGGTTTATGGCGTATTCCTACTCCCTAAAACATACGGAGTTTTTGGCGGTAACTGAAAGGAGATGTGCTGTGCAGTTTTATTTTCTAAAAATGTGTAAAATTACTCTGAAATGAAAAATAGTTGTAGTGTATTGATAGTTTTTGAGTACTAATTATGTGTTTTGTGAGAAATGTGAACTGTCAAATGTGGCCTTCTGAGTTGTCACAAGAACTCCGTTGAATGGCACTAGCTGATTACCTACAGTTCAGCTGTGCTACATATAAGCTTCAGAAAATGAAGAAACTGTATTGTAAACTAAGATCTGGCTTAAAGGCCTAGCTGCCAAGCCATAAACCTAAATAAATAAAATACGCATTCGAAGGCAGAAGGAAATACATAATATTCCAAAAAAAGCAGACAAAAAAAACATAAATGTCCGTTTCGAAGAAAATTTTGAAATCATTTAACAATCGAAACTTGTTTAACCGTTAATATCATGGATAACTTGTCTTGCAACAATCGTTTGTGTAATTAATGAGATTTATCGTAATCTAAAACGCTTTTAAAGCCCAACTGGCCAGTCTTTAACGATCTTCAATATTAATCGACATCTTACCAATATTTTTGTGATTGCAAGGTTTAAGACATTAAAACAAAATTCAAACATTATTTCTTAGTTTATGGATGTCGAGTAGCATGAAAAACAGAAGGCTTAATCTATAGGTACTTAATTAATATTATAAAGAGGTGAACTTTGTGAGTTTGGAACGAATCTCTGGATCCTCTAAACCGATTTTGAAAAATCTTTCACCAGTGGAAAGCTACATTATTCCTGAGTAACCATAGGCTATATTTGATTGTGATTAATAATAAGGTTTTTTTCTGATGCCCAGCGAAGTGGTACGGGTCAGCTAGTGGCAAAATAAAATGACAAATACAAAGCACACAACAAAGTGATAATTGAGAATTTCTACATAACACACAATTTTCGCTTAAAAAGGCAACACCGTACAGTTATTAACTATAATTGTACGGTGTTGTCTTTTTAAGCGTAAGTTGTAAGTAAATCTGCAGCAGAACATCACTTGGGACGAATTTCTCTATATCTTACATTTGTAGAGTACATTTTACATTTTGACAAGTAGAAAAGACAAAAATATCATTGGTTAAAATGTATCGACAAGTTGAAGTTGTAGAGCCCTTCTGGAATCGCTACCTGATTACAGTTTTTGTTATACCATGCTTTAAAATGTTGGCGAAAAACGGTTGGCATATAAAAGTAGTTCTTACAATGTCAAAAACAATGAATAAAAATGAAATATGAAAATAATAAAAATGTTAATTATTAATGGTAAGGTAAAAGCACATTTGGGCAATTCTCCTTGTTGGTGGGCGATTATATAAGCGCATCATTAGCCGCAACCAGATTCTTTTAAAACTAGTTATTTTTTTAAACTATTAGATCATTCATGGTTTGACTGATACAATACAATACTCTTTAATGTACACCAACATTACACAGAAAAAATACAAATACACAAAAAACTTACTTACTAAAAGGTAGTACAATGGGCGGCCTTATTGCTAAAAGCAATCTCTTCCAGGCAACCTTTGGATGGACAAGATCTGACTGATTTAATTAATTTATAGTATTTTATTTTTGTGTGTGTGTGTGTTAAATTTGTTAGGGCTTTTTTTATTTGTATGTATTAGATTTATTTCAATTTGTATATATAGTTTATTTTAATTAAGTTTGTATAATTGAAATTCATAGTTATTTTTTGAGTTAGTTTTATTTAATAACTAGCTTCTGCCCGCGACTTCGTCCGCGTGGAAAGTTCTTTTAACTATCCCACGGGAACCCTTTAATTTTTCGGGATCAAAAGTATCCTATGTTACTTCTAATACCTCCAAGAATATGTGTACAAAGTTTCATGATGATCGGTTGAGTAGTTTTCGCGTGAAAGTGTAACAAACAAACTTACATTCACATTTATAATATTAGTAGGGATTTATTTAGAAGTCAGTATTACTATATTAATTCATTAGCGCTCATTATTGTTATCAACAAAGAAGTTGAAACGAAAAGATTCTTAAAAAGCTATTATAGAATATTTTTAAAGAAAACTTGGTTGCCGTCAAACACGCGCGCGTTTGGACGCAGGAGAATCACCCAGTTACTTAAGATATAAAAATCCAATAAATGTATTAAAACAATAGTAGTAGTGAAATAAAATAATGTTAAGAAACCAGTGCCGTAAATAGGGCGGTGCAACCCAGACACAGGGCGTAAACTCTGGGTGGCGCAAGAATGGCCATTCCAGGGACTATCATTATTTCGGTTTGCTCCTGATAAGTTCCCGCTGCGCCCCAAGTGCTCGATCCCAACACATACGTATCCACATGCCAGTATCGTCAAAAACGTCTGTTAAATTAGACAAAACATTGCGCAATTTTTTTTGGCGGCGAACGAGCGTATTTGTGTTCTAGTTCAGTCCACGCTGTCCTTTGTTGTATTGTACAGTTTAGTATAAAACGATATCCGAAGGGGGGGGGGGGGGCGGTACTGATTGTGCCTATCCCGCAAGGGACCTGGCGTGAAGTTATGTATGTATGTATTTTAATTCGAGTCCCGCACTTGTAACAATATCTAAAAAAAAAGCGCAGTTAGAGAAGATCGCGCATAGAAGGCTATTTACGCCACTGTAAGAAATACATTGGGTACTCAAGTTCAGTGATAGATGGATGTCATGGATGTGACGTAACATAATCAAAAGTCAACATCACCAAATATGGATGTGTGTTGTGTCCATGTTTTCAATTTCATTCGAAGTTCCCATATTTGAAAGATGTTTTAATATCAGTTTTGAGTTTTGATGGTCTTTACACTTGATTGAATGTTGTGGGTGTTGTTGCTAATGCTAGAGTAAACGAACGACGGAAACTCAAACACGTGCTAGTTAGACCACGTATATATTGTTACGAGTGTGGGACTCGAATTAAAATGTCGTTGGAATTACTATAGAATTTATTAGAAGTATACAAACACGTATATCACAGGTACAAATATAATAGAACACAACCAGTACAATCTGCACGATTCAATAACACGCGCAAAGTCCGTCACTATATCGCTCGTCGAATGTACTACACACGTCTTGTTCGTATCCTAATCGTCGCTTGACTGCCTCACCCCCCCCCCCCCGTTCGGGTATCGTTTTATACTAAACTGTACCATACAACAATGGACCGCGTGGAGTGAAGTTTCTAAGAAACCCTAATCTGCAAATGTGCGGCCATAAACAAGTACAATAATAATAGCATGTTTTTCTTACTTACACATTTTAAACACAAAGTAAACAAAAGAAGTCCAATAGCGGGAAAGGTAATAAACCAGGTGTGCGTTCACTTTGACGGCGTGTAACATTATACTAAAAATTTTAATAATCATAAATTAGGTATTGAACACTGGCTAGAGATAGGTGGGAAGTCATATTAAAAAAAAGAAGCTAAGTAAAACGCTCGTTAGTCTACGGTCTTCCAACATGTCGCGTAGTATAAAACTGTTACACAATGCAGGTAGTGACCTCGTTTCCTATCATTATCTATTTACAAGAGGTTTGTGGTGTTCTGATAAAGTGTTGCATGAAGTTTTTGCGGTCACATATTCAATGTAGGTGGTCTAGATTTTTTACTGCGAGTAATTTTTGTACCATCATTATCATTATTATTATTTCCTATTATGGAGAATGTATTCAAGATGTTTGTATTTAACCGACTTCCGAAAGGAGATCTTAATTCGACGGTATATTTTTTTGTATGATTGTTACGCGATTTCTCCGGCAATTGTGGACCGATTTTCATTTTTTTATATTCAAAAGAGTACACTCCTGTGGTGGTCCCATAGTCGCCAAGCCAGAATCTGATGAGTGGCTTACAGGGAAATTGAAAGAACCCCTCGAGTATTATTTGTTACGTGACATTTACTCAATTATTTTGTGAACCAAAAAAAAATCGTATGACTTCTCCTGAAGTGGTACCATTGTAACCAAGTTAGGATCTGATGAATGCACCCCAAGGAAATTATGATAAAACTTCAAATATAATATTACGTACAACGTATTTCATACCTCTTTTTCTAAAGCTATTCAGTTATTTGCATAACTAAAAAATATAGGATAAAAAAATATTTTAACAAAAATCAAATGCGACTTCAAATTAAAAAGTAAAATATTTTTGTCAACATCTTGAAGTCGGTGCTAATTAAATAAAAAAACATCAATAAATAACAAAATATATGCAGTAATTTTTATGGTTCACTTCGCACCGACTAGTAGAAAAAAATAATTACTTAGTATTATTCTTATTATTTTGTCTGTTCAGATTTTTGTTTTAATATTTTTTATAAGCTCAACTCGTTAGAATTGTAACACCTAGTCATACAAAATCAGAGAGTCTCCATGACCTTTGTATGATGATAAAAAAGTGTCTGAGTTGTTTTGATCGTTAGATTGTTGGCGGGACCTTGAAATGAAAATCAAAAAACTATAATTTGGCTTAGTTCAAATTCAGGATATGGTTCCAGGTTTCGCCGAGTTGCTGTTTGTTTGAAGATTATTTTAATTCTTACATTTCACCCGTTATTTTATTTCCTTGTGCATATTTTTATATTTGAGCCTCAGGTGAAGGTGAAGCATTTTTTAATAACGTGCGCGTAAACTTATGTAATATACACATGGTTAATGGTAATGTATCCACTGGAAATCATTCCACCTTTATCCATTCCTTATCTACTAGTTCGCTTTAATACTGAGTCCTCGCAACGCACTGCGGCGCGATCGGCATCCTTTAGCCAGCTTCACTTTGAGATTCCGAGATCCTCTCTTTCTATTAATGGTCTAGAATTTTAACATATTAAGTTTTAACATGATTTTTGATGTTTATTTGAAATACCAGAGATGAACATAGGACAATTTTTAACCCATAATAATTATAAAATTTACGCCGGTGAAAGCTTCAGTACTCTCTCCATTTAAAGGCAATTATTTAACTATAAAATATCTTTAAGCTATTACTTGCACGTATTCTAAGCTAATAATTTTAGGGCCATAAGTCATTTTGGATATTAAAGCTCTAAGGTGACCTCACGTCTTTAGGGCCCCCAGGCGACTGGGCCCTACGCCCTATAAATCAAGGGACCGCCCAGGCGCGCTGAGTAATTGCCATAGACAAAGAACATTGCTTATATTTCAGGTATATGGTCACTATGACCATATATGCATATTTATATCTTTAAAATATGCAGATATGTTTAAAGAAACGGTTTATTACGGTATGGTTACGGTTACGGTAATCGAATAATCGTTGAAATATCGGATTAATCGAATCTTTATTTTTTTAAATACATTAACTAACTTAACTAATTTTAAACAAAACACGTTTATTTCTTAGTAATATAAAATGATTTTGTGCAGGTAAAATATAACTGTAAATGATTACCGATTGTAAATAATGAATGTCAAACTCTTTAAAACATCGATTATCGTAGGTACCGATTTTTTGTTGCACTTTACTATTATTCCGATGGACCTGGCAACTGTCAAAAGGTATCTGTTAGATTTGAAGAAGTATAGTTTATGTATAATTAGAAAAAGACGCGGGTGCCTTAGCCGTCAACGAACGCGTAATATACAGATATTCGTATAAAGAGGGAGAAATAATTATATACTTACGAATTTAAGCGTAACGGCGCATTAAACAACTCTGAGAGTGAGTCATTGCGGAGAACAAATACCTACTTAATAATTTGATGGTTCGTACCATCTCCCCTTCATCATACTCAACGTTGTAGGTTCGTAAACTTTACGACTGGCAACACTTCATTTAATATCTACTACGTGTCGTTTTACAATGATCCCACTTTGCTCAAGCTTTTGTGTCACTGGATAGAAAAAAATTGCAATAAATCAATAATAAGTTACTTTTTTCTTTAAACTGCATCACAGGATATATAAATACAGTCATCCCTAATAATAAATGCTCACATAAAAGATGACGGGGACAATCTAAGTAATAAAATATTTGCTCATAGTTAAGATTTGACTTTAACTCCATTCCAGTACTTAATGACCATTTCCTATCAGTGCTGATATTAAACGGATAAAATTAAATCAATGTAATAATAATAAATCGGCCGACAAACACACAACCTGCGTATCCCCAAATTAAGCAAGTTACGCTTGTGTTATGGATAACATACAATGGACCACTCTGGGGCCGATCTCAGACACCCAGACCATAGTAAATAACGGAGAAAATTCGTTTCTGAAATTTACCATACCAGGAATCGAACCTGGAGCCTCTGCGTTGCAGTGAAGCAAGCCAGCAAAGGCATAGCCCCCTTAACCACTGATGCCGTCAATTTGATTGAATCGCACAGAATTAATGGGCCAAGAGTATTCAATGACATTGGATGTTTCAAGGTTTTGTTTTTTTATGGATCACTGTGGTTGATTCATTCAAATTGAAAGATAGAAATGAAACGTGTAATATTAGTTTAAGGTAAAATAGTAGATAGTAAAACATAGACATTCGGTATTAACAGCTGACTGCCGTATTCGTTTTTATGATAATAACTAGCGTGCGAAAAGAAGCCGAGGATGAGATATTACGCCAATCACAAAGAATTTCCACACACGGTCGCCATCTTATTTTGAAGTTGTTTGCCTTTGATTATCACTATGAATGTTTATTAACGCTGCTCCTCTCTAGTAGTAATAACCTTCATAAAAAGCAATCGTACGACTTAACAGATGTAGACCGTACGAGAGCGATTCATCGGCACGGCATCTAATCTCGGTGCATTGTTTAGAAAACTTATGTAAATACAGGCACATACTTAAAAAATGCAAAAATGCAGTTTTAATTATGTGTGCTACTTGCGAAAATTTAAGAAAATACTATTATAAAAAGTATCTCAGTTAATTTGAATGTCAAATATCCTATTGTATTTGTATTGAAAAATTCAACTGTGCAGCTTCAGTCAAAGACCTATTTAATTAATATTCGGTTCAGACTTTTGTTAGTTACGTCCAGCCATTTGGTGCCTATTTACTTAAAGATTATTTTAAAAATAGAATGTTCATGAATGCTTGACACTGGATGGATTCATATATTATATCATAAATTCCGTTATGTGATAGGATTTTGTTCGTAAAGTAGTCAGGAAAAAAATCTACATATTTAATTATGAAATATTTTGTATTTATTATTTAGTAATTACCTACATCGATTTACGGATCGATACATTATTAGTCTGGCAGGATTAAGTACGGCGATTGCAGCGCCGCGTCTGCGGGACTTCTTTTGTGGCGCGGACTCTAAAAAGAAAACTAACTGCTGCTTTATGAGTAAATTATATTACAAATAGAATGTTTGATACTGGCTGGATTTACATACGTGCAGAGCCAAATTTAAAAGGAAAATTACTAATATTTGTTTTATGGGTGGTCATAGACAACTATCACGTCAATAACAGAACCATTATTTTTATTAGATACTAATATGCATATAACATATTAAACTATGTATTTATGGCATGTTTATTAATATGTTTATGATTAATCTCATTGTTTATGCAAAGTTTGTCGTCGTACACAAACATTGCAAACTGATGTTGCGTGTTTGGAATCTAAAAGTTATTATTGTTTAAATCTTCCTCGGGAACTTAGAAAATTGTTTTCACTCTTAATGAAAACAAACACTGATTATCTCTTTGGTTAGAATACACCTGAAAGTTTTGCTTGCGTAAGTTTCTAAGCTAGACGCGAAAGAAATACCATTTATTAATACTGGAGTTGGAAGCTATGAAAGAATGAGTCTGGTATTAATAATTGTGGTCTTCGCTTAGAGGCTTATGCAAAAAATATATGGATTGTCCATATTTCGAGGTAACGTCGCCAACTTTCTGCGAATTCTTTGATGACCTATGTATGCTCAGTATTCAACTTAATCTTAAGAGATTATAGGTAAAATAACTTTTATTTAATTAATAATCAAGTTTTCTTTATTGTATTAGTTTATAATTTATGTATATTTTATAATTATCATTTTTCGAAAAAACCATTACTGCTTTTTTTGTCCGCAGGTAAATATCAAGTTCGATGCTGGAATAAAATTAGCCAATAAAGTTATGGTAAAGTTTTCCCAAAAATATTTCATATACGTAAGTTTCTATATAAAAACATGTTTTCTCTAACCATTTTAAACTTTTTCAATTTAAACTGCACAGCTAAACCTCACTTTTCAAGATCTTTCTAAAAACTTAACAATATTTATGTAGATGCTTATATTTAGTTTATTGTATTTCACGACAAAGTATTATTAGTGTCGTTACAGCACTAGCTGTTAAATATTGGTTAAGATTGCTCTGTGCGTAAGTAATATTGGCTATCTAATCTCAAACCATAATAAGAGTGTATTGAAAACATCACGAGCGTCTTCAAGTTCAAAGGAGTAGTGCAATTCAAACTTTAAGTAATTTACAACATTTGATTCATAATGGGTCAGCTTTATTCTGCTCATGATTGCATGACGTCACCAGTTCACTCACATCAAATGTGAAGGGACTCAAATATTTAGTGTTGCCCAATAAAAAATAATCACTAAGATTATAGCATCCGAAATATTAAATGTGTCTATATTGTATTTTTTATATATTATAATAATAAAAAAAACACTGCTTAAAATATAATTAAATACCTGAAAATAAATAAAAGCCTTTTGGGCACGCTTCACTCTGGCATCAATTTGTTAGTTTGTTGTTTGTTTATATAAATTTATTTATAACTAAGTTTATTTTTAGAAAGCTTTTTACTAAAGGCATATCTCATACTTCTCTAATATATAAAGCTGAAGAGTTTGATTGTTTGTTTGATTGAACGCGCTAATCTCAGGAACTACTGGTTTGATTAGAAAAATTCTTTGAGTGTTAGATAGCTCATTTATCGAGAAAGGCTAGAGTGTTAGTTATGGACCGGGAAATAATACAGAAGGCATTGTGGATACCAGCAGAGTTTTTTATTTTTCTGTTCTCTCTTGACAATCGTACATTAGGACACTACTACATTATAATATAATTTAAATATAGAAGACCCTATTAAAAAGGTTCTTGTTGAAATGATGGAGGTTTATTTCAACATAGAGGCTATATATCATCACGCTACGACCAATGGGAGCGGAGCACCACTGAAGAATTTTTCACAGTTGGGGGTTTTGAAAACAAATTCCACGAGGACGACGTCGCGGGCACAGCTAATGAAAGTATATACGGTCATCATATCAAAAAGATTAATTAATTTTCGCCTGTCTTTCTTTATGGATGATCGAGCTAATATCTGAAATGGCTAGACCGAACTTGACGGGAATTTTACTGGCAGATAGCTGATGTTATAAGGAATGGAATTTTTTTCAGGTATCCGTGAAAAAAAATCCACGCGAACGAAGTCGCGGGCACAAATATGTAACAAATCGCTTCCAAAGGGTCAATCACACATTAAAAATTGATATGTAAGTGTAAGCCCTTAATGGGCCTTGGTTTATATTTCACGGGAAAATTTTCCACAAGCTAGAAGGATATTGTTCCCATAATTTTTTTAAATGCCGTTTTATTTTGCCTCAATAAGCTAAGTATGGATTCAATTTTTCTCAAAATTTTCCATTTCATCTTATAGAGTAATATGTATTTAGAAAAGTTTTTATTCAGTTTATTTTCTTCAACTGGCAACACTGAAGTACAATAAGTAAGGCAAAGGTTGCCGAGTTCCAATTTCATAAATTGCATTCACTAACTCTCAGAGTAATTAGTGATGTGGCGCTACAGGTCGTTAGTTAGGTGCGAATTCGGACAACACTAATGGGTTAGCTAACCGACCCTAATTGATTAAACAAATACAACCGTTACGATGCTATTTTAAATAATTTCTTTGGAACATGAATAAATTAATAAAATATATAACACTAGCTTTTGCTCGTAGCTTCGTTCAGGTTAATGTCAATTTTTTAGACAAAGTGAAATTGAAAGTCTCACACGGCTTCTTTAGCAATGTCAAATTCCTCTGAACGCGCGGACTTTTTTTTCGTAAAAAAAGGTAAACAATATATATATTCTTTTAAATCACTTCAGTTGAATTCTTCTTCATGTTTCTAAAGAAACGTACCAGTGGCAAAATTCGGGATTTTTCCATAGCCCAATAGTGCTCCACGCCACATGAGGGTAGTGAAAAGTTCACGTCTCAACAGTTGAGACGCCGACATTTTAGGTAGGTAATAGTTATTATTTTTAACCGACTTCGAAAAAAGGAGGAGGTTCTCAATTCGTCGGGATCTTTTTTTTTTGTTGCTTTTTTTTATGTATGTTCGCCGATAACTCCGTGATTTATGATCCGATTTACGTGATTCTTTTTTGTTCGACGCGGAATAGCTGCCATGTGGTCCCCTAAAAATTTGACATAGTTTGGCCCAGTAGTTTTCATTTTACGAACATTTTTTTGTTCCCGGTTCTTGGGACCTATATTTTTTAAGAAGCGCGGCACCATTCGTAGGACCACCCATACATAGCTAGACACTAAAAAGTAAGAAATAAAATTTATAAACTTCGTTTAAAAAAACCGACTTCAAAAACGAAAAAACAAAAATGTATAAAATAACTTATTTCTTAAGCTATTATTATTAATATATATTATCTAAAACATCTTGAAGTCGGTGCAAAACATAAAAATTACTATATTTTGAAAATTACTAAGCACTGACTTTAAGATGTTTTAGATAATATATATTAATAATAATAGCTTAAGAAATAAGTTATTTTATACATTTTAGTTTTTTCGTTTTTGAAGTCGGTTTTTTTATATTAATTCAATGTACCCGTAACGCTATCTAGCGAAGGTGGAACAACTATGAGAGCATCACAATATATTGAAATCGCATTGTTGCTGTCGTTGCCATGACGATGTATTTAATAACGAATTGCTACGGTGGCGACAATAAAACGCGGTCAGAACGCCATATTTGCGGCTGTATTCGTCTGTACATCGCGAACAGTAAGTACTTCTTTCTGGATTAATGATATCCTACGTTCTTTCCCATACCTCTGTTAACATGTATGGAAAATATCATGACGGTCTGTAGCGTACCTAATGTGTGAAAACGTCTTTATAATATTGGTTACAAGAAAGGATAAAACAACACACATGGCAATAGATAGGATAATATATAAGTATAGACATAAGGCCCACACTGCACATGCACTTCCTCACAACACCAGCATGTAACAGACACACTCTACATTAGTATAAGATTAAGTAGTATTAAAATTAGAATAACTTAGTATAATAAGTTATTCGTAAGATACATACACCTCAACACAAATATCACTAAGTTAATGTCGCACACAAGAACCAAAATAACTAATAAGCGTGATAATTTCAAAAAAAAATCAAATCTAGAAATTAAGAAGGGTACGGAACTCGAGTCCGTATGTTATTTTTTTTTTGTAAGTTACAATAATGAATGATGGTTATTTAATAAGCGCTGCGTTGGTATGTATGAGATTCAGAAAATGTCTTCAACTTCCGGTTTCAATAATATTTAAAATAAATGTAGACTGATAATATCTTCAAGTTAGCTGTAAAGTGATAAATGAACTTTCTCAATGTTGACAGTATAAATTCACATGGCGCTACAAGCATGCTGCTAAGCTGGTTTTGCTTCGTGATCTTGTGCTTAAAAGTAATTAATATTATTAAAAAGTGAAAAACATTGTGTGTGCCTTATCGACTAGTCAGGTGATCAGTTGTCACTTGTCAGTTGTTCTTTGAAGCGAGATGATGACAGGCAAAGGAGCTGAATCCATACAGCTTAGATCTATGAATTATTATCAGTGTCAAATGATAGGTCGTTGACTGTCGCCAATCACATATAACAATACAATTATAGTTTGCCAATATATATTTTAATTTCCCATTGTTGCCTTTGCTAAACAGTTTTTTTTAATAACATAATAAATTCAGTGAATACTAAAGCTGCTTGCATTAAGAGCTATTTCTCAGGTTTTCTAAAGTTTATTAATGACATTTTTATTTAATCGATAATAACATAGGAATACTATTCGCGTTTAACGTCATAAAAGTGTGTCTTGCTCTATTTCTTAAACTATGGGGCGAAAATTTTAGAAACATTACAGTAGGTATAACTGGAAGAATAAGAAGATTTCGATATACATAATGTAGGACATTTTTGTTATATAGCCACTAAGGACCTTTCCTTCGCATGCACATATGAACCATTCCCATCAATTCACTTGATGGAATTGAAATCTTAATAATCAAAGAACTACGGCGATAACCTTCAACAATAGGTACCAAAACAATAAATTCAACAATAATTTTAACAAGCAATAAAATCTCTCACAAAGAAATAAAATATTTATCGCCTCGTGTTCAAAACAATATTTCACGTTTAATTACTGAAAATAAATTGTACTCCGACCAACGGAACACAAGGATCTTTTATATATATCTACAATATTAATTTTGCTGACGGAGAATTCTCTACGCGTACATTTTTCCATGTATTTTGACGTTTGTCATACACAACTAGCGCCACCCCCAACTGTACATATAAGTTGGTCGACTTTAAATCCGGCGCCTTGCGTGCGGCCGGCTAACTTTATCCTTCAATGGAATTTGAATTTTAAATTTAGAATTGGTATAACTTTACAGTGTTCCGTTCCGTTACACCAAACAAAAAGTACAGGAATGGTTTTGTTTATGTGTCTGGCACATTTTGAATAAAATGGAACACGTCGTCATCATATTTCTCGCTGTCATATAGATTGTACATGGTGTTTCTAAATTATACGCTGCTAAATAATGGTGTAGTTAAACCGCAAAATCTATTAATTACTATAATAAGTGATGACTTTTTTTTACCGACTTCTAAAAGGAGGAGGTTCTCAACTTGGCCGGTATTTTTTTTTGTACACCGATTAATCTTGAGATCCGATTTATGTGATTCTTCTTTAGTTTGATGCGGAATAGTTGCCACTTGATCCCCTAGACATTTAACATACTTTAGCCCGTAGTTTTCATTTTACGAACATTTTTTGTTCACGTTTCTTGGGACCTATATTTTTTAAGGCTCGCGGCACCTTTCGTATGCCTGCCCATAGCTAGACACTAAAAAGTAACAGATAAAAAAAAGTATAAAATAACTTATTTCTAAAGCTATTTTTAATTATAATATCTTATTTTTAATATATATTGTCTAAAACATCTTGAAGTCGGTGCAAAGTAAAACATAAAAATTACTAATAATTAAAAATAGCTTTAGAAATAAGTTATTTTATACTTATTTTATATTTTTGAAGTCGGCTTTTATTTATTTAACTCTAATGCCACTTGTCTACAGGGCTGGTCAGCTTCGAAATGATGAGCCATTATCTGCCCAATTATTGAGGCTCGGCCACGAGGTTTTCTATTTCGGACTAGGTTACGACCTTCTAGCTACAATCGGCAAGAGACTGTTCCGGACAGAGAAAAGTGGCGTACTTTCGTTTTGTAGAGCAAGAATCACTTTGGATCACAGATCCAATGGAGTTAGTAAATTAGCATTACGACAATATTGCCCGACCGAAGAAGCGGAAAAATATATAACTGCATAACAAACATCTCTCTTCAATAATAAAACTACGTTTTAACAATTTTACGCGCGGTAATTTATTTGATTTTGGTTATTTCGACGTTTCGGCCGCTTTTCAGTGGCCGTGGTCACGGACTGCAAAGATGACAATTATCGACGAGTATTGTTAAAGTTTTGTTTAGCCTACCGCCAACTTGTTCATTTTAATTATTTTGTTTATGGTTATTATTTACTCTATGGGAGCCTAATCTAATTTACCGCCGCTTCACAACATGTTATGGCTTAAAGACAAGAATCTCCCTTCAAGTTCTAGCCAAAAACTCAACTTTCTTCCAAACCTTTTAACTTTCTAGAATAATGTTTATTTACAAGATTACATAGTTCAATGTTAGGTGCATTTCGTCATATCGCGTTGCCGCCATGTTCGTAAACTATTAGATTTGTACACAAACTGTTTGCCCTTTGAAGAAAGTAAGCGATATGTTTGCTTTACAAGCCTCGCCTTCGATGGCTTTCGACGTTGTGACGATATTTTGGATTAAGAAACAATAATTATAGAGAAAATTCTAAGTAATATATGAGTCTGTTTTACAAGCTTTTAATTAACTTGCAATGGATGTATATGTATGTAAGTTCGGGTGGAATTTTGCAAGTTAAATTTGACCAACTTGCCGGTTTCCGATTGAGCTGAAATTTTGCACGTATGTGTATATCGCGTGACAATACAATAATATGGTGACCATGGAGCTGATCTGATGATGGAGTCGGAACGTGGCCATAGGAACTCCCGCAATAAATAAGATAGACCCGTCGTGTTTGGGCTCGTTTTACTTGTCTTGGCTAGCACTCTGCTGCTACATGATATGCAGGATCTCAAAAGCTTGTATTTAAAAACCTTTTTTAAAAAGCTGCTTTTTACATAACGTTCCATTTTATCATAAGAGTGTATTTAATTGGGGAAGCACCCCACGCTTTTTTACTTCAGCGTATTATCAAATAACCCTTCTACTCATATCTGTTCATAAAATATTTATAACTATTGATACCACGCTTTTTTTACAATAAAATCATTTTTTCTTACACTATTTTTAATTAAAATTTATTTTCTAGATTTTAGTTGGATTTGCTATAAAAGCGTTTTTATTAGTTTTTTTTTAAACTATTACAATTAAATTTAAGAAAAACTTTAGAAGTTGTACACGCTTATTTGTTACTTTTGTTGTTGTGTGTGACATTTAATGAATTTATGGACGTGTTGTGGTGTTACCTTAAGAATAATTTACTATATTAATTTATTCTAATTTTAATACTAAACTTATATTAATGTACTGTGTATCGTCACATGCTGGTGTTGTGAGGAAGTGCATGTGCTGTGTGTGCCTTATGTCTATACCTATATATACTATCCTAACTAGTGCCATGTGTGCCCTCGATATGTTTGCAACACCCGAGGCGAATACAACTCGTGCCTGCTTCTGGGATAGGATAGAGAGGATGGCACAGGAGGGATGGGATGAAGAATACAAAAAAAAGAAAATATGGGGAGATGGGATAGAGAGATTGAGAAGGAATGGTTTGGAGAGGATGCGATTTTCACAATACAACAGCATTTCAGCAGTCACAGACGGCCCACCTGATGGAAAGCGGTCACCACCGTCTATGGACACTTACAACACCAAAGGTGCTACAAATGTGCTACTGCTCTCCTAAGGGACACTGGAATCTGACCCCAAGGTTGTTATAACGGCTTACTCTAGGCCAGGGGCAGTCTCCAATTGGAGGCCACGGTAGGCATCCGGAAGATCAGGAGTCCCACACATCCCTCGGTGTAAAGCCTTCCCCCCAGGCCCGAGGATGGTGTCCCAAGAAAATAAATTCACTCTGCGTCATCAAAAAAAAAAGGCCAGGGGCGTTTGTTATGGCGACATACTTTAGACCAGGGGTGGTAGCCATCCAAACGGGCAAATACTCTACCACCTGGCTGTGGGTCGTTTTATCGCCTCTTACTTCAGACTGGTCGCAGAATTTTTTTTTCCTTTCCCGTACAGATCACATGTTAGAGAGAAACACAATTTTTAAGTTTTTGAAAAATAATATCTCCTTAGCTTAAGCAAAAAAGTAATTAAAGGAAATCGCTTTATCTTTACTAGTGCGAATTATAAACGTGTGCATTTAAACGAATAATTAAACGCAAACAAGTCATGGCTATGAGTTAGGTACTTTAGTAATGTAGTTCATTCATGATATGCTTGAGTTTTCTTGGTGCAACCAACACGTGTGAGCACAGGATATTGTGACGGCGCTTTTATTTTATCCCTGCACACGTACTGAGCATGATTTAGTGATGTACCTACCCGTCATGCTTTATCGATAATTATATTAATTATAATATAATCTTATACTAATATATAAATCTGAAGAGTTTGTTTGTTTGCTTGCTTGAACGCGCTAATCTCAGTAACTACTGGTCTGATTTGAAAAATTATTTCAGTGTTAGATAGCCCATTTATCGAGGAAGGCTATAGGCTATATAGCATCACGCTAAGACCAATAGGAGCGCAGCACCAATGAAGAATGTTTCAAAATCGGGGATTTTTTTTACCTTCTTTTTCCACGCGGACGAACTCGCGGGCAGAAGCTAGTCATTAATCAATAAATTAGATTTTGGCGGGAACTTGTGTCGTTTTCGAGATATTAAATACGATTTAAGATAAGTCGATATTAATGAGAATACTACTGGGTTTGTAATTTCTACTAGTTTTCTCCAATGTCTCGAACTCACTTGCATATTTCATATGCCATTATTTTAAATTGTAATTGCTACAATGAAAGGAGAATGCACTTGAAGCAAAATTTATTTAAAATAACCTGAATAGCAGAATAAGGTAATAGTTAAACAATTTACTACTAAGTTTTCTCTCAGATTGGATAACAAGGTATCTTAAATAGCCCTAGATTTAAGTACATTTATATCCATTTTGCAGTACACGGTAAGAATTTCTTACTGGGAAAGGTAAGAAAGTTTTAAGTACTTTTAAGTCAAGGCTACAAGCCACAATCGACTTGCATGCTACATTACTGTAACCTAAATATATGTATTATATCAACAGTAATTAATATCTTATTTAAGAAATAAATCTCTTTTGAATCGTCGTTGTATCGTCGTATCCTTTGCGTCACACTTCCTGATATGCTTTTCTCGTCCAATATCATGGCTCCGTCGGGACGCAGGGCGTCACTACTTTTGTAATAACAATATAAACATTTCAGTGTTTTGTTTGGGCTTACCCATCTTAGCGGAAAGGGCGTTCACCTGTCAAATGAATACCAGGTGTTTGGCCTGTTTCTCGCGTCTGTAATATCCATGTTTACCGTTCCTTCTGACGTTTTCCTTTGTCGTCTGCTTATGGTGATTGTAAAAGTAGTAAAAAATACTCACTAAGCTGCAAAAGTTGCTTATTAGATGCATGTTCTTTGTCGAGAGTAAAACTCACCTTCTTCAATTGAGATAAGCGTTCGTTAACCACTGAACTATTACGACTTTTATTTCTTACTAGCTTTTTTACTCGGTTTTTTAACTATCCCACGGGAGGAACCTTTAATTTTTCGGGATCAAAAGTATCCTATATGTTGACCAGGGATATAAGCTACCACCATACAAAATTTCATTTAAATCAGTTCAGTCGTTTAGCTTAGCCGGTACAAACAGACAGACAAACAGACAAACCGACAAACAGAGAAACAAAAAAAAATCGAAATTAGTTCTAATTCACTTCTTACATCCCCCTGATTCGGTTTTAACACATTTCTTCATTGTACAGAAATTCAAACTCTACAGATTTATTATATGTATATATTACATACACGCACATTCACAGACTGACTCTTTGTCATATATATTTATAATATTATAATTTAATCAAATGAATAATAAATAAGATAATTAATTAATTACCATATTTATCGATGATTGTAAAATCAATCGATCCTCCCTACACTCGTGCGATATGACTCGGGTTCAACGTACTTGAAGTTTATGTGCAACAGTATGGCGTTTTGATAAACGCTTTTTTAATTATGACTTATAAGTATCTGATGACATGCAGTTTAATTAAAAGTAAATGTGAAAATAACTTTAGATTTTGGTTGTGTTTGTTATTGTGAATATTCCTTAAGGATTCTTTTAAAAACTTGTGTGCGGAATCTTATCTATTGATACGCGAGTCGCGAGACTCATTAAAATGCCGTTAGAATTACTTAGAGTTTATTAGTATACAAACACGTATAACACAGGTACAAATATAACCGAACAAAGTCCAAACGTAATGCAGAAGGTCGTAATTGCAGAAAACGCGCAAAATCCATCCCTAAAAGTATCCCGATTGTAGTATACACGTCTTGCTTCGCTCGTGGTTATCGTTCGATTGCCTCGTTCCTCAATCTAGGAATTGATTTATACTGCACAGATGCAATATGTCTGCCCAGCCGCGAGGACCAAATTACCTAGAATCAGTTTGTACTTTAAATCCGACACACCTGGCTAATGACTGCCATACAAGATTACAATACACAATGGGCTGTTTTATAATCACAAATTTTAAACACAAAGTAAACAAAAGAAGACCAAATGCCAAAAGGTAATAAATTCTAGAGATGTGAATTTAACTTTGTCGGCGTCTAGGCCGTAACATTATTATACACGACAGTGTGGTTAATAGTAATGTATCTTCTGGAAACGATTTTAGCTTGGTTCGTATTAAGTCGATTAATTTAATTCGATTTAATACTGAGTTCTCGTAACGTACTGCGGCGCGATCGGCATCTTATTCTAAGATCGGTATCCTGTAGCATGCTTCATTGTGACAGTCCGAGGCTCTGTCTTTCTATTAAAATAGTCTTGAGTGTGCAAGATACAGTCGGTACGATTTTACTTCCTAGGCTACGTTCCATTAGGCACTCACAACGACCACGTTCACGCCCGCGATTTATCCCGTTCAACTTGCTTTCCGACGTTCAATCGTACACCCAAGTGGAACGGCTATTCGACCCACCCCTTGACATGCATCGTTTTGAGCGTTGTGTGATCGAAAATGATGTTCATGACCACAACGACCGCGGTCGCTTTGTGGAACGGTTAACTGAGCATTTTGGGCGTTGTGAGCTTCTAAAGGAACGCACTGTATGATTTTGACGATTTTACGTCATCTATTAATCATAGAGTCATCACGCGAAGATCCTCTCACTTAGCCTCCTACGAATGAAGGCGTTCAAACTAAGGTTATTTTGTAGGCGTTCGATGTCAGCTTACGACCTTGTACGCGACCTCATGTTCAGACGAACTAACTAATGATTGTTATTAGTAAGAACTAGATAATCCATTCGCTCCATATCGATAGGAACGAAGGTAGATAGTAAGACGCTCTCCTGTCCGGTGGCTCGCAGGTGATGGATGAGGTAAGTGAAGAACTGGAATATAGGTACATAGATAGTTAACACTTTAATGTACACCATTACAGAAAAACTTACGAACTAGTCTTATTCTATCCGTGCAGGAGCGGAGAAAGAATACAATTTCCTGCGGCCGGGCGGCCTGTCGTAAGAGGCGACAAAACAACCCACAGCCAGGTGGTAGGGTATTTGTCCGACTGGTTGGTTACCACCCCTGGTCTAAAGTATGTCGCCTTAAGAGAGTAGCAGCGTATTTGTAGTACCATTGGTGTTGCAAATGTCCATAGGTCATGGTAACCGCTTTCCATCAAGTGGGCCATCTGCCTGTCTGCTGAACTCATGCAATAAAAAATAGCACTATAAACAAGACGCTTTTGGCCATAGTCAATAACTATAACATTATCCCAAATAGAGACCGAACATTAGGATCAAGAGCCCCATAAGATCCCTGTCTATAACATTGGATTCACTTTAGGAGATTTTAAAGGTGTTTTACAGGTTTTGTTGCGATCGGAATAGTACGGGTAGCAGGCAAAAAAATGACACTGAACATCAAACAATCTTTTAATCAATATTAATTTATACAAAAAATATTCCAAGTTATTTATTACCCAATAGTTGTAGTTTATTATTTACATGGAAACTGCGAATTAATTTTTTGTTAAATACCACTTGTTCGCATGTAGGTTAAGGATTCAGAAAACTTGCTGCAACTTATAATAATAATTAAAAAATAATTTCATGGCCATAGAGTAACAAACATTATGTAATATACAACTTTTAATAACCAACCATAATTTCTGGAAAAGATAGAATTGCTGTTTGGGTTATTTCCTTGAGTTTGTAAGTCTTTGCACGTCAGATTTGTTATTTCTTAGAAACTTCTGAGCTTATAGATTAATAGATAGATAACACTTTACTGTACACCGAAACAGAAAGTATATGACAGCAATATAACTGGTAGAGTCGGTGCTGTTAGACCGCGTCATACTCACCATGATCAAATTGAAGATTTTTTGAATAAAGGTCAGATAAAGCAGTTTAAATAAGCGTGTATGTATGAAAAGATTAATGAAGTTGACGAAGCGAAAAGTGTTTGTCACGACCGTAGCGGGTGGAGATCCATCGTATCCGCGTACCCCAATGAGAAACAGGCGTGATATGTACGTGTGTAAATAAAACAAGACAGTCCATATCAACGAAATGTAATTAATGTGGTTGAAAAGCGCATAACTGAAGGACCTTGTGTGGTGCGGGTAGATGAAGATCTTTCTTTTTTCTTGTCCCAATTTTTTTTATTTTTTTTTATTGCAGGAGTTCAGCAGACATGCAGACGGCCCACTTGATGGAAAGCGGTTACCATCGCCTATGGACATTTGCAACACTAAACCTGGTGCAAATGCGCTGCTGCTCTCTTAAGGGAGACTGGAGCTTGCTCACTAATACCGGAACACAACTCAAGGTTGTTATGGCGGCATACTCTAACTAAACCAAGGGTGGTAGCTATCCAGTCGGGAAAATACCCTATCACCGGGCTGTGGGTTGTTTTGTCCCCTCTTACGATACGGCCACCTCTGTTCCTGCACGGAAATTATTTGGGATCGGCAAAATATATATCTTTTCTTTTATTTCCATACTCCTCTATTCTAATATACGTCCTGTGTCATTCCATCCGTCCATCTCCTTTTTGGTCTACCTTTTTTGTGCCCAACAATCTTACAGTATAACATTATTTTTTCACGTAACTTTCACCCCTCCTCGATACATGCCCAATGCCCATACCACATTAGTATCTCTTGATTACAGCACTTAGGGCCGGCTCGATCTTTGTGATACTAATCTTTCAATTTGTCAGTCACAAGTATAACTTTGGATATTCTCTATGGATCTATAAGTTTACATTACTCATAACCAACCTTTTAGGAAAAAATCCCAATTCAAGCTATGACTGTTTATCATCTCCAATGGTTCATTCATAAAACTGGTTGGCACGTAGCGTAAAAATCGTGTCACGAGTTTCTCAATTTCACACCCGATCACGCACTTAAACGTAAGGCAGTAAAGTCTTTATTCATATGCAAATATTTCTAAATAAAGTAAATATAGTATTCTGGTGGTGGTTTTAATTGGTATATTTTGCCTCATTCGTGAATCATCGTTCAGTCTCATAGACGGAGTTACATGTGACGCTCGTCCGCCATATTGGTTTTTATTATTTTTATTTTTTAAATCTGCGGCTACGCGTGTGACATGTGATCGAATGTTCTAAATTCAGTTTTATAAATAAGTGTTTTATCTGTGTTTATTGGTTGCTCTTTTGGATGAATAGGTAAGTAAGGTTTGTTTTTGGATTTGGTGAAATTATATTTCGATTATTATTGCGGGTACATCTATATATTAGCTCTCATCATTAAAGTCTAAGTTTAAATCCCGGTTGTGTGAAATAAAAGTCCAGTGACTTATTTTTGTCCACTTCGCGTGGTGTTCAGCATCATTTACTTACTCTTAAACCTTTGGTATAAGTGGTAGCGTAATGACTAGCGCACGCATCTAAGACTCAAAGGGCGCGGGTTCGATCCTGGCCGGAACGCATGCACCATTTAGTCAGTCTTCTGACCTATGTGCATATTGTTATCATTACCACAAGCTGACAATGATGAAGGAAAACATCGTGATGCAGCGTGCACATCACGATAACCGATGTGTCAAACCTGCCAAGCCGTCTTGGACAAGTGAGGCGGGTATACTGTCCGTTCCCCTCATAATGGGAGGTCCAAGCCCAGCAGTGGGACATTTATGGGCTGATATTATATTATATAAACCTTTGGCAAGCGTATAATATATAAGCATTTGTTCGGCCTACTATCGGGATCTGAGGGAGGCAGCATAGTTCAACATTTGTATATAAACAGGTACCGCACTTTGACTCTACTTATGTGTGCCTTTACTATTTTGGTGAATGTGATTTGGTTTGTAATAACAAGCCGATATGTGAGTGTTCCATTTGGATGAATCAACCAAAGCGATCAATGCATATAAAAAAAATGAATCATTCAATGTTATTGAATACTTTAACCCCTTTGCCTTTCAAGTAAATTGATTAGTATTACACGTTGCACTTTAGGTTGCTGAGAATAATAAACAAAGCTGAAACTCTATATTGCACTAAGAAATGGGACGTCATTCACCTACACGTATAAATAAAGGTCGTAGGTATTGCTAGATCGTTGGGCAGCTTCTTAACAACCCAAAGCAACTCGTGCTATAACTTATCCCAAATATGAAGACTTGTCTATTTTAATTGCAAAACTGTGCACATTAAGAACTGTCATAAACTTCGATAACATAATTTAATAAAATTTTGAATCCGATTATTTCACTGCTCGGTAGCAAACTTTATGTAATAAAGTGTGTGATTTTCAAGTCAAGCGTAGACGAGGTCGCGGGCATATCCTAGTTAATTTGCAATCGTTTTGAGCCCTATGCACAGATTAATGTAGATGACAAGTGTGTTGAATAAATTATAAGTATAGTAGTTTAAATGTATAAACTATCACAATTTTTTAATGCATTTATGGCTTGACAACTAAGCCTTTAAGCTAATCACAATTAATTATTAAAGATGTTATAGATACATTTGGATTTGTTAGATAATTAAGAAACGTCTTATATTCGACGGTCTCTGTGATTGAGCGGGCTAAGCCTTTGCCAGCCTACCTCACTGCAACGCAGAGGCTCCGGGTTCGATACCTAAAGTAAATTTCGGAAACGTATTTTCTCTGTTATTTACCATGGTCTGGGTGTCTGGGATCGGCCCCAGATTGGTCCGTTGTATATTACCCATAAAACAAGCGTAACTTGCTTAATTTGGGGATATACAATGTGTGTGTTTGTCTGCCGATTATTAAAAAAATATTATTTACATTACATTCATATACTATCAAAGACATAAGCGAAGTTTCACTTACATGACATTATATTATTCCACTTTGGTGGAGGTTGCTGCTAAGATGTAAAACCTCCGTGTTACATCAGGGATTTTCGGGTGACAGAGAACGTGTCACATATTATAACCAGTGTTCACTCTTTTCAAAGTTAATTAATATAATCATTGGCGAAACCTGGATAAAATTTTAGTATTGAATCATATGTGGAATATAGCGTATAATAAGGATAATTGAGGTTTCTAGGTGAAGCTAATTCGGTTATGACTAATTTGTTGAAACCGTAAACTACATTTACAATTATTATTTAATGTTTTAATTAGAAAATAAAATAAATATTTTATATAATAACATATCCGCAATCATAACAGTATACTGTTATGTACACGGAGTAACAGTAAATTATATACTGTCTATAATAATTTTAATATTACTTACTTACAACTCACTTACTCCGTGGGCTCAGCGACCCAAGGTGGGTCTTGGCCTCCGAAACAAGAGCATGCCACTTTTATCTGTCCTGCACAGTTTTTTTGCCAATTATTTAGCTCGTAGCTCCGACAGGTCAGCCTCCACTCTGTCCTTCCAGCGGTATTTGGGACGGCCGACCGGACGCCGACCTATTGGCCGTCACAATGTAATGAGGAGGGATGAAATGTTAAACTGGAAGAGTGATGGTTACAAACGTAAAGGTAGACCAACAAGAGATGTATCGATTGTGTGAAGTACGACATGATAATTTATAATCTCACAGAGTACGTTTGCCAGAATACAAGAGTATGGAAGTGGAAGACATATTGTGCGGACCCCAAATAATTAGGAGAAGGTGAAAGAAAATAATAGAGTAAAGATTATATATCAACAAGACTATAATATTATTTCGGTCTTGTTCGTATACACATATAGAATACCATCTAGAAATATAAGTAGTATAATTTTGCTCTTTATTCTAGGAATGGTAAGGTACTATAGACTGGAACTGAGGAAGAACTTACAGTTAGTTATGTATATATTAAAATTGTCACGGGGTTTGTTGTCTAATCCCAGCATTTTGAGGAGTATAAATTTCTATATACCTGACAACTATACCTGCGCTAGACAACACGAGTTGTTTGCAGTACCGGTCAGTAGATCTAATGTACTTTTACAAACACCTCTAACCAGGGCTCTTCGGATATCTCTCTCTCTAGCACATTTGTGAAGTGAACGCAGATTTAGGTATTCTCACAAATCCCTTAGGCCTTAGGGAAATTCAAAGAAAGTGCATTGATGAAATATGTAACTAGCATGATAGGCTAAGGATAAGGCGCTTACATTGTCGCTTTTGTTGTGAGACTATTATAACATTGCAATTCAATGAAATAATTAAATAAATATTGATGTTAAACGAACAACGAAATTATCTCTATCTCTATTGTCTATAAATATTATAAACGCGAAAGTTTGTAAGAATGGATGTGCGGATGTATAGATGTATGTTTGTTACTCTTTCATGCAAAAACTAATGAATGGATTTTGATGGAAATTTACAGTAATATAGCTTACACATCAGAATAACACAAGCTATAATTTATAAAGATATAGTATCCAAAATATAACGATTTTCCATCACCACGCCAGTGAAACCGCGGGCACAGCTAGTTCTATATATTCTGTAGTTCTCTGAGTGCGGATGTAAGTATAGTATAATTATGTTATTAAGATTGTCTATGAAATCGCAACTAATTAGATATAAAAACTACGACTATAAGTGTACTTCCGTATAATAACAGGTTTATTTAAGAAGTATTCTTCTTAGAACTTTTTAGATGTGTCTTTATTAATCACGGCTCGTTTCCCACATGATGTCATCACGATTATACTGATACGGAAATATTCAAGTTTACGTTTATTTACTACTTCAACCACTATTATGAGTGTATGGTGAAGAATGTTAAGTATTTCTTCACTTGTTTGGTCATGTGAAGGGACAAAGAATAAAATGTATCGATCTGTCTACGCCTCCCGCAGCGGTCGAAACTCACAGGAGGTGCCTGCCTCATCGAGCCCGCTGCTTACGGGCTGAACGCCTCCGCTCCACGGAGTCGGGAAGCCCACCAAGCCCTGCACAAAAAAACTTGATTACTTAGAAAGTATTCGCTATATATTCCCCAGTATTCGATATGAAACCTATATAGGGTTGTTGTTTAGAAAATAATATAATAATAGTTTTTTAGTGATAACGGCATCTGTTGTTTCTTTTGTACGGTTCCAGGCGTTTTTAAGTTACGTAGTTAAATTACAAATAAACAGTAGAAGTTTTTCGCCTTGATCCCTTTTATATATGTGATCCGTTACCTACACACTTAACCAATTCACTTGTTTTTTAATTTTTTTTAATGCAGTTTGCACTGTAAAGCATCAATTTCCTTGTTCCCGTCTAAAATTCTGGTTTGTATAACATACATATTTAATTTCTAGTAATAAGGCATTATTTGGTCGAGGATGTACAGCTGAATGTGACAATTTGATAAATAGTTATGACCTTACAATACTATGTTATCGAATATCACTGACCGTATCGATATCAGCAGAAAGAGCCGCACTTGCAATAACTTGAAGCGATTAAAGCAGTTTCGTTAATAAATCTATGCTCAATTACAACAACATTTTAACGGTTTTAAACACTGCATACTATTTCGATGCTTCAGCCACTTATCGGTAGCCGTGATAATGGAAGATAAGAAAGAGATATTGAGAAATAGAAGAGATAATTCAGGCAAAACCAGGCAACCCCTATGGCTTGATCACACGTACCGAGCAAACGGGCGAGACAGTGCTTTTGGCCGAGTACTCGTTGCGTATAAAAGAGAAAAAAAACAAAAGTCGAAAAGTGAAAAAAACAATTTTGGTGAGCTTTACTGAAAGAATGAATTATTTAATAGGTTTTTTGGAGTGGAGCTACAAACAAAAAATTATAGACTTACAACTTTCGAGAATTAACGTGTCCCCAAAACAGAAGTGACAAAAAACGCCCTGCATATACTTGTTTAATGTTTGTAATATAATGTAATAAATGTCAAAATATCCCATAAGCAAAAAGTATAATATTATTTCGAAAAAACAGATGAAAGATATAAGTAAAGGTCAGTTTATGTGCCTCTAATAGATTTTTGTATAGCTTAACACCGGCTTACATCATTCCATTATCCGACCTGTCAAAACTTATGTCATTCTGTCGATCAGAATGAAAAATCCGGCAGTGAAAGGATTTCGCAATAATCTCCTGCATAACATTTTTTAGGGTCCCGTAGTTTTTAATGACAAAACTGAAATCCCTATGAAATTGTCATGTTGCATGTCTCTCCGCGTCTTTTTTTGTATATCACAGCCATCTTTCTCAGGAAATACTTGGTTTATATCAGTGTTTTTCAATCTGTGGTTCGCGACTCCTAGGGGGGTCGCAGAGCCTTGTTCCGGGAGTCGTCGGCAAAAGAGAAAAGGCAGTTAAAAGTTCTACCTCGTGCTTAAGTACTTTTTGAGCTCAGCAGCTTTTTGCAGAGTATAAGGCCCTAATAATGAATATGAGTAACAAAAAAAAATTGGTCTTTTAAATTACTAACTTTTTGTCTGTCTATAACCTATGATGGGATCGCCAAAATTTTTCAACTTGTAAAGGGGTCGCGTGTTCAAAAAGATTGAAAAGAATTGGTTTATATACGATTCCTTACTAGGGTAATTGAGTTTTCAAAAATCTATAATACCTCACAAACAAACCAAGACCCACAAAGAGCCTAAAAATTAATAACCTAGGCACAAATAGAAAAAGCAAAATACATGGCACTAGTTAAGATAATATATATTGGTATAGAGATAAGGCACAAAGTGCACATGCACTTCCTGACAACACCAGCATGTAACAGATACACTCTACATTAGTATAAGTTTAGTATTAAAATTAAAAATAATAATATATAAGTTATTCTTAAGGTACAAACACAACATAAAAACCACAAAATTAATGTCACATACAATAACAAAAATTAACAATAAGCGTGTATAAACTCAAAAAAACTGTAACAGTAATCAAGTGGTAAAAAGGGTACGGACCTCGAGTCCGTAGTATTGTTGTTAAAAAAATATATAATACCACTTTTCATTTTCATGAAAATTGGCCTCGGGACCCCTTTGAGTATCTCTCGCTATTTCTTATAGTTACAGGTTAGGCCTAAGAAGCCCACTTGAAAAATTAAACCTTATAAACAAGTATATGACTTAAATTAACAGTTCAATTATTTCCTATTACATCCACGATGAAATTAAGTATTCAATTTAATACTTAGGTGTGACTGCCATGAATGTAAATGATCATAAAAAAATTCTATGTAACATAGTTAAGTGGGGTACCTACTTATCGCTAGTAAGATCAAAAGGAAATCATGATGATATTTTTAATGTGGTCTCGAGGTCATGAGCCTCTACAAAGAGGACTTGAAACACCAATCAACTCTTTACGAGGTCATAGAACTGAAACCTACTTCAGACAACAGAATAGAGGGTCTAAAGCGGTCGTCTTTAGAGAATCGCTTTACTTTTCATTCACTTGCCTAACCATCGGTTGAATTTTGACATTCCTTGTACGGAGCTTATGTCAAATTTTAACCGATGTCAGGACAAATGAACGGTCGGTAAGATATAGGAACTCGCCATAGAAGCGGCCGTTTTAGCCGTATGGCGATCCAACGAGGTAACGTTCTAAGTTCTCTGGGACCTTAGCCGTTACCTAATGAAAACAGTGATCTAGGCTCACATTCTATTTATGGCCGTTTCTTATATGTTGCCGACCGTTCATTTGCCTTACCATTGGTTGAATTTTGACAGTATTTGTATGGAGCTTATGTCAAATTTTAAGCGATAATAATATAAGGCAAATGAAAGGTCGGTAAGATATAGGAACTGTCCCCAAGTCTTAAGAGATTATAGGTAGAATGAGATATAATTAATACTAGTGGTCGCCCGTGGTCGAAATTCGACCATAATAATTAATGTCAAAGACTATACTTGAACAATAAACAAGAGTAACCTACTCGTATATAATGTATGCGTGTGTATGTCAAATACATGGTAGTGTGAGTAATGTTTTTTTATTGATTTAATGTATTTTTTATGCTTAATTAAAAAAAAATATTAGTATTCGTAGCTTCTTCTTTATAAACTATAAGTGTTTGGAATTTTATACTCCTCCCCCCGCAATTTTCGTAAGAAGGGGTACAAAGTTTTTGCTTCACGTCGTAATATATAGATTATTATTATTTCTTAGGTTTTGTTATGGTTGTGAGCTTTTTCATTGTTTTTAGTTTATAATTGAAAAATAGTAAGTATAAATACTTATGTATAAATGTTTAAACAATTTAGTCAATTTGTGTCACATGCAATTTAGCATAGCCGGTACGTCTAGTGTGGACTAGAATCGTGTGTTTGGTAACAATCGTGAATCATACAAAACATATTATAATAATTGTGAATTTTGAACATTAATGTTAAGTAACTAAGGTTTAATTTACCATATAAAATATTGATATACAGTTGTAATGATAAATAATATCCGAGGAGCAAAGTGTCATCGTACGATAAAATAATAATTGCAGTTTTATAACATGCACTTAATAAATTATTATTTGATTGATAATATATTTTCTGTACGATCGTTTTAATTGCATACAGAAGTTGACTTAGCAAGAGCTGTTTCACGAAGACGTGTTCGTCTTCGACTCATTCATTGCGTCATACGAAAGGACTGGCCAGGAACTCCCATACCCTCGGCAACATTTATGTCCATCACAACAGATAAACTGCAGCAGCGCAGAGCAAATGTGGGGAACAAGTACTAAGCCCTGGTAGACGGGGTAGTCACTACATATGCTGGTTTACCATAGCGAACGATGATATGTGTGCGAATAGTCTCACAATATGGGGTTTATGTATGTTTTTTGATAATGATGATTTTAAAACGAGTTTGTAAGAGTAGGTAACATGACATTTTGTACTGAACCAATACAATGTACCCCATCATGTGAGGAAAGGAGATTTGTATGGTTTGTACCGCGGCAGTATATTTGAAGCGATAAAACCGATGAGGCGGTGAGCGTCATTCCCTAATTTGTCCCGTAGAAAACTTCTAGTTCGGAAATGTTCGTTAAGAATCGGATGTGATCGGTACCATTCTAATAGCAGTCGTACATGTCCTGTTATCCCTCTTTGTCATGAGAATATCCGTACAGGTGTTGTCCTCGTTCCGTTCTTCCTCTTACATTTGACGCTTGAGTAGTAGCGGGGCAAAATTATTGAAGTAGTACAAATTTAAATTTTAAGCCGTATCAGTACAAATCTATTTTGTACGGGACAAATGTACTGCCTCACACGTGTACTACTCAACATTAATTTCACAGTTCGTACGCAAAAAAAACCTAACTGTCCAGACATTTTTGTACTTCGCATATAAAATTGTAGCATATGTGAATACTTCGAAAAACGGTTGTAAATCGATCCCGACGGTCTTGCGTCGTTTCGCAGTTGCATCATAATGCAGTGCCTGCATAAAGTAAGCACGATTAGGAAGAGTCGCTTCCGTGACTACTATTGTTCAAGCAATTCGTCCTCAGGGCTTACTGGCTTAAGCAATGTAAATGTGTAATACTACTTCAAGCATTATAATTAAAGTCAAATTACTTTCATATATTATTTTTGTTAGACTACCTAAAATGCACTATGGTATATATCACTTAGACCGATTGCTAGTTCTACTAGCGTTGACTTATGGGATCAAAACTGGCCAGTGACAGATTTTTTAGCGGGAATTTTTAAAATACAAGTTTTTTTTTAAGTTTAGTTTTTTTTAATAATAATAATTATCAGCTGACAAACACACATGCTGTATTATCCCCGCTAATTGCTATTGCGCCTGGCCGCCATTTTGGTGACGTAACCGTAGCCGAACACTCAGTACTGTTAGCATCACTGGCCGGCGAGTAAGCGTACATATCGAGTTGCGGATGACGTCACGTGAATGTTAATTTGACAAGGTTCCAGCGCATTAGCAATTTGCGGGGATAATATATCCACAAATTAAGCAAGTTACGTTTGTGTTATGGGTAATATACAACGCCCTAACACTGGGGCCGATCCCAGACATCCAGACCATAATAAATAACGGAGAAAATACGTTTCCAAAATTTACTGTACCAGGAATCAAACCCGGAGCCTCCGCGTTGCAGTGAGGTAGGCCGGCAAAGGCTTAGCGCGCTCAACCACAGAGGCCGTCAAAGTTTATAATTAAACATTTGCCTAGCCAAATCAAGAAAAAAAAATCATTATAATTTAGTTTTATTATAATGCATTATTGTAATAATTTAAACTAATTACATAAAAATCGGTCTACTTAAAATATATACCTATCAAATGATGATAAGAAATATTTTTGCCGAAAGTCTCCTATTATTTAATATGGTTTTTATGGTAATTAACGGTGACTAAGTCAAGAGTTAAGCTCGTTCACGAAAAGCGCGTTTCAACATCAATTTGAATAACGTGTGGTCCAAACCGTTATTTAGAATGGCTAATAACCGTTATTTATCTCAATATTTATGTGTTTGGCGTTTGTTTATAAATAAAACACAATTTTGGAGTAGACGAAATTCGTTTTGTTTACTAGCGTTTTATTGCTTATTATTTATTTAGGTTTATGGCTTGGCAGGCCTTTAAGCCATATCTTAGATTACAATAGTTTCCTTATTTTCTTAAGCCTTTGTAAAGCTCAGCTGAATTGTAGGTTATCAACTAAAGCCATTCAACGGAGTTCTTGTGACAACTCGAAAGTCCACATTTGACTATACAGTTCACATTTCCCACAAAAACACATAATTACTACACAAAAACTATCAATATATCCTACAACTATTGTTCATTTTAGAGTAATTTTACACATTTTTAGAAAATAAAACTTAGCACCACATCTCCTTTCAGTTCCCACCAAAAACTCCGTTTTATTGCTTTGCATCTAACGACCATAGAGTATCTATAATCCAAAATTCATGTTGCTAGAGAACAATTTTCTTCTTTTAAATATAGCTCTCAAGGAAATGTGTAGCTAAAGCCGGTATTAGATGATACATTTCTTTCTTTCAATTAGGATTGATAAACCAAAGTTATCCGCAAAAACGCAAACTTGAATCGTTTAAAATTATTGAACACCGTGGTGACGCTTGTGTGTGCTTCAATAAAATTGATTCAATTTGGTTGATCCGTTTAATAATGCTGACGCATTAGAGTGTGTCTCATCAAACAAATCCCGCTGCAAAAAATGGAACTAATTGTGACATACTAGCTGTGACCGCGGTATCACCCGCGTGGAGATGGAAAATCGTTATATTTTGGATAATTCATACTATACTTATCTTTATAAATTATAGCCTATGTGCTATTCTGAAGTGTAAGCTATATTATTGAAAAGTTTCATCCAAATACATTCTGTAGTAGTTGCGTGAGTAACAAGCATACATCCATACATTGGTACAAACTTTCGCGTTTATAATATTTATTATAAGGATAAGGTCATCCTTATCCTTATAATAATATCATATACCTTATCCTTACATAATATCGTGGCTGGGCTCATGCCCAGTCACGCTATTATGTTGTTTTCATCAAAATAACATGATAATTCAGAACTAGATAGAATACGGCCGTGACTTCATCTACGCTTGCCTGAATTCCCACGGGATTTCCCGGACACAGAATATCTAAGCATTTGAAAAAGAATGTAAGTTATCGTTTTAGTGAAAACCGCTCCGTGTAAATTCCCGCGGAATCCCCGTGATAAAAATATCACACGTTTAATTCAAAAAAATTGTTATCGATCAGAGAAAACCGCATCAAAATCAGCCCAGTAACTTTTACGTGAGTCCCGAACAAACAGACCTAAAAAAGATTGCATCGTGTTCTCCATAGTTTATATAGTCTGTTCCATTTGTATTTTTTAATAGTTTCAATGTAAGTATATAGCACACGGCATGTTTAGAATTTAATTATATTATAAATTATTACAATAGTAGTTTCATAACATCTTCTATTAAGCCATATTGCCAGCCATAAGTTTTAGGATGCCAACAACATATAAATTTAAAAAAACCTAACAAATACTACTATAACTAAGTTCTGCCTAGCCCGACCAAACTGCTTTCATGAAATGTTTTAAGGTAAATGATACATTATTTTATTATACTATTCACTAAATACATACTATAAAAATGTCTAAAATTATATTATCTTTTTAAGATTCCGTCTCACGACCGTTGCGAATTTTTTACGTGAGAACGAGTCTATGTAGGCATCCTATACATTTGCTCGTCACAGATTAAACAAATAAAGGTAAAAGCTAACTGTACGTGAGTGATGTGCCACGACTGGCGATCGATGGACGTCGCAATGCATTTGAATTTAGAACGAATTAACGGATAAATGCGAAACGAGTTGTGAATCGTACAGTGCGTCCTAACCACTGTACTATTCAGTAGGTGACACGTTGTAAAATTATTTCAAAATCAACACATAATAACACAGTTATTCTTCAAGTACACCACAACACAAATATACATTCATTAAATGTCACACACAATAACAAAAGTAATAAAAAAGGGTGAATAACTTTTAAACTTTTTCTTAAATTCAATTCGGTAGTTGACAATTTTTGAGAAACAGGTTTATTTTGAGCCTTATGGTCTATTTTAGCCAAAATATTAATATTTCAGCAAAAAACAACATTAACATACTTAATTTAGCAATTTTATAAATATTTTGACATTTCGTCACAAAAACGCGTCAAGCTGTCATGGCGTCTCGCACGACGTCACAGCGTGCAAAACAAACATCTGTTTCATTGAAGTGTTATCTGAGAAGTCATTGATAATTTGTCGTGTTTTGCACCCTATGACGTCACGCGCTCTGATCGGCGTTCATTGTTCATGTGGCTAATGGCTGCAATATAACAATTTTATTTATCAAAAATATCAATTAATATTTAATATTTTAGTTAAAACAATTTATTTTTGTCATATTTAGATCGTGATCTACGATATATATTAAAATCAGCGTATATTTTTCATACTGTCATGTACCGTATTGTAAAAAAGGATTCGTAACTGGAGTCTATAGAGTGGTTAATAAAAAACAACACGCAAAAGTAAAATGGAGCGAGCGTTAAATATTTTGTTATAATCATACTTTTAAAATATAATACAAATAATGTGAATTAATATTTAAACCATAATTAATTGGCTATTTCTCTTGGTAAAGATATGACATCATAGCTTGCCAGGCGTGTACAATATCTAAGCGGCGCGACGTCGGTGTTTTGTAAGGTGATATTTTATTTAGTATATATATCTTTTGATTTGACTGTCAACTACCCCATTACACGAAATAAATTGAAGCATAATTTCATAACACAACAGTTTATTACATAGGAAAAGTATTTTTTTCTTCATAAAAAAATAAATAGCACAGTTTTCTTCCATTAAAGGTTGTCGTCCTCTGTTTTACCTGTCACTGTTTAAACAAATATAAGATGCAGTGTAACTGTAAGTGGGTTTATTTGTATGGTAATTGCCGTCGCGTCTGTATTCAAATTTAGAACAAATTATCGAATCAGTGCGAAATCGAGACGTTGATCTTACAAAATGAATGCTGACACAGCTCAGCTCACATTACCGCAGTAGGAAAGTTTTGTAGCTTTACAATTATCATTTTTTTTATATTAACCGTAACGAATACTATCAAATATAATTTGGAAAGTATTTCCTTTAGAATAAAATAGTATAGAAAACACTTTATTGTTCACCAAATAAACAATTACAGAATAAATAATTACAATAATTTAATGCCAAACAAAAGGCGGCCTTATCGCTTAAAGCGACCTCTTCTAGGCAACCTGACTGAGAGGATCCTTTTAACAACTTATGTCTAGGTGTAATTAAATTAAAAAGAAGTAAAATAAAGTGTGTCCATCTTTCTAGTTTTCCTTAGCGTTTGAACTGACCTTTTCCACTATTCTGCATTGACTGTGCCTGTACTGGTAACAAGTCTGTCAGATACCTTACTTTTTATGACTGGATTAATTGTAGATGATCGTTTCTAAATAAAACGGGATCCTTAGTTGCAACACTTTTCTTTTATGAAATGGCAACATTTAACCTTAAAGGTTCATGCAACAGGATAATGAATAATAAAAGAGTCTTAAGCTTAAAATGCATTTTATGTAAGAAATGATTAAAACTTGCTTTATCGTTTTTTTATGAATAAGATAAGACCGCCCATTGTGGACATTTAGATTATTTTTGGCTATAAGTTTTTCTGTGTTTTCTGTAATGGTGTAAAATAAAGTGTTATCTCTCTCTCTCTCTCTAAATATTTGCATTGCCATATTAGCATAAAATGTTAGACTCGTGAGAAACTATTTAATAAGCAGTGAGTTAGGCTTAATGATGGGACAATTTACATGTGTTTGACATGTATTCAAACTTTATTAAGTTCCGTGCGGTAGGGATCTTAGGATCTCCTAAGTAGTTTTCATTCAGAGCAATGTCCGATATTTTGTGGTAAATGCCTATATTTCTGTGTCTGAAAAAAGAAAATTTACTCGCTTTCCAATTAAACGTGGTTTCGTCGTTTTTTCAAAAATGTTTATTGCGAGTTCTAATAGATCTAAAACATAAAAAACAGGTTTTAAAAGATTTCATTAGGTGGGTTGCTGTCAGTCGAGAACCACTGCTTGCTCTAAAGAGAGCGTAACTTCAGCAAATAACGTTCGCTACACTTCTACAATGCAATGTTTATTTAAACTTAAACATGATTACGAATGACAAGTTACAGTCTATTTCAAATAGGGCGGTATGGGACGAATTACGTGAACAGAGAAAGAAAACACCGTGATTTTAAATATAAGATTATTATTAAATAGTAACAGTATTCAATATATAACATTTTAAATAGGCCGTTGTCTATTTATGAAAAAACCAATTGCAATAGATTAAATACACGATAGAGAACACGATGCATTTTTTAGATTTCTCGTCGGTTTTTCTGTTTGTTTCACGTAAAAACTGCTGGGCCAATTTCTATGCGGTTGTCACTGACTGGCAGCAAATTCATGTACTTAAAATTTACGCTAATTTTTTTCTATCCCGGGAATCTCGCGGGAATTTTTCTGTGACAGATTTAAAATGGCCAGATTAAAAAAAAACTAATTCTAATATGATTATTTCACTGATCTATAGCAAATTTTATGTAATAAAATGTGTGATATTTTTTATGACGGGAATCGCGCGGTAATAGTCGCGGAAGCGGTTTGTAGTTATTCGGGTGCATAAAATTAGCTTATTCCGACACGCTTTTCACTAAAACGATAGCTTACAATTTATTAATTTTTTTTAATGCTGTGGTATTTTGTGTCCCGGGAATCTTCTGTAGCAAAGTTTACGATGAAGCTACAAATTATGTTATATAAAGGTGTTAGCCAATACGGTCCTATTGGAAATAGACTAGTATGATTTACGTCTTACCATTACAGGCTCATGAATGAACGAAAACACTTTATAGTTCACCAAAATTAAAATTACGTTCTTTGAAAACTAATAAAATATGTTGAACAAATGGCGGCCTTATCGCTTAAGGCGATCTCTTCCAAGCAACCCCTTAAACTAAGGAAAATATTACAACATAGCGGTGGCGGTGTAGACAAAAAATAATATTTTATATTCAAAATATATGAAATAAGTAAATAAAAAGTAAAAATCTTTATATATATATATATATATATATACTATACTAGCTCGCCATAATTTCAAAATAAAATAATTTTTCTAAAATAAAAGTAGCCTAAGTTACTCCTTATTACATCAGCTATCTGCCAATAAAAGTCCCGTCAAAATCGGTCCAGCCATTTCAGAGACTAGCCGGAACAAACGGACAGACAGACAAAATTTGTAAAAAATGTTATTTTGGTGTATGTACCGTATATATTCATATGCATGTAGTAAAAAGAGGTTATTTCAATATTACAAATAGACGCTCCAATTTGTTTATATGTATAGATAAACACAATACAGAATACATACAGGCTCTTATGTTTTACTATTGGTTATTTAACGTTTACTCCGTGCGAGTAATATCAATTTTTACCAAGGGTGAGGTAAATTATTTACTTATATATATATATATATATATATATATATATATTTACTTATTAATTAGATAGTAAGGTATATTACTATGTGGAAACCCAGCAACAGTAGTACTTGACTAGTAAGGCATCTTAAACCGACATCGGACTTAATACGGAAAATGAAAAACGCAGACATCCTTCCCGTTATATTCGCGTATATGTTTATATGGCGCCACCTCTCATGACTAGCGGCTAGCCCGATGCGCCGGCGCCGGCGACGACGCGAGAAAATGACATAAGTGAAAACGGCAATGACTACTGTTGAGTAAAACTCTCAGGCGATTTGAATCATTATGTTTGCTGCTTAATTCGCCACACAATCTTGTTGTTTCTTACAAGATATATCTATCTATCTATATATATATATATATATATATATATATATATATATATATATATATATATATATATATAAAAGAAAGTCGTGTTACACTATTTATAACTCAATAACGGCTGTACCGATTTGGTTGAAAATTGGTGGGGAGGTACCTCAGAACTAAGAGACGGACATAGGATACTTTTTATCCCGTTGGAACCGGTAGTTGGCGCCGAGATCGGGTTCTAGAATCCTCCTAATCACCTGGAAACATTTTGGTGATTTTATTTTGTGTGTTTGTGTGGGTTCCCGAATGGTTTAGATTCGCAATTAGAACCGGTAAGTGGCGCTGGGATTGGGTCCTAGATTTTTATTTTTTCAGAGCAGGACAACGTCGCCGGGGCCGCTAGTTTTTGGATAAAATTTTAGTTTAATCCGAATAATAATTATTTATTTAAAATATAAATTAAAATAAGAAAATTTACCCTAAACTCCTAATTAAAAATAAACTAAATTATAAATAAATTAAACTAAAAATAAGCTATATATACAAACTAAAATTAAACCATAAAATCTAGTTCAAGACCGCTGTCAGTCGGAAACGTGCCCAAAAGACTGGCCACATTGCCTCGCTGAATGGCAATGCTGTAGCGTTGTCCAAGGTATAAACCAGTCTTTTGGTCACGTGAGGCATCCACCAGACGTTTGGCTATGTCTCGATAAAGTTGCAACACCAAAGGTGCTACAAATGCCCTGCTGCTCTGTTAAGGGATTGGAACCTGGTCACTAATGCCGGAAAACAACTTAAGGTTGTTATGGCGACATACTTTAGACCAGACAGACCTAGTCTATACCAGTTCTTTGTTTTAAATAGCTTCAATGTACAGACCCGGTATGTTTAGGATTTTATAATATTACTAGCTGTACCCGGCAGACGTTGTCCTGCCTTAAAAAAATAAAAATCTAGAACCCGATTACAGCGTCATCTACCGGGACCAAATGTTAACCTAAACTTAAATCAACTTGAACAAACAGTCGAAAATGATTAAAGTACTTATATCGCTATTAAAAAATAGAATTGATCGTAGAGGGTTGCAAATTTAGGGTTGTATGTATTTTTTAATGCTGTATCATAAAAAAATATTTTTTTTATCGAAATTTAAAAAAAATGTAGGGGTGGACTACAACTACTAACATTTAGGGGGATGAAAAATAGATGTTGTCCGATTCTCCGACTTACCCAATATACACACAAAATTTCTTGAGAATCGGTCAAACCGTTTCAGAGGAGTATGGTAACTAACATTGTGACACGAGAATTTTATATATAAGATTTATTATAGATAGATATAGATTATAATATGTAGTTAAAAAAGTTAGAGAAGAATTATCTGTGACTATATTCTCCGAAGTGTCACTTCTACTGCGTGTGAACTGCACACACACACACAATTTTATTTTACCTTAACCTTCTTTATTCTTTTACTGATATTAGACGACTCATTTCAGTCTTTTAATTTGAATGAATCAACCAATAATTCATATAAACATAAACTTGAATAATTAAAATTCAGCATTCAATCATTGTCTTTGAATACCGCTGTGTACTTTCTACTGCAGTGTTCTGCCTTTCAACTAAATTGATTCAATTTGGTTGATCCGTCTAACATCAGCATTTCCATTAATAGAAAATTTCACACAATCCTTCCTTCTCTTTATTTGGTCTATCTACCTCATTTGTGTTTACCTATCAATCTTGTAGTTTATTATTCTTTTTGTCATATATCTTACATTCTAAAAAGTAAGGCAAAAAATAATTCCGTTTAAATAAAAATTCGAATATGGAAGAACACAATTTCCTTCCTAGTTAACCATAGACTAAATATAGACGCCATCTTGTTTGTTGGCGCGCAATCTGTCATTTGATCTCAAATGCCATAAAGTCCGCCCATCTCATTGTCTATGCCCTACACTCCTTGCTCGTTTACTTTCACTCATGATTTGCAGTTATGAAGGGTACTTAGTTTTAATCGGCACATTAAATGGCTTCGACTGGGTATTCGCGTTGGTTCAAACCTGTAACCACCCACGGAGTTTACCTTTGAAACAAGTTACAATATATAAGAGCGTTTTATTAAATGATTTCGTTTTTAGAGTTGTTTAGCCATTTTGGCTATTTTGTGACCCTTGTGTAGTGTGGTAATCTCAATAATAAGTACCTACATGTGTAATATGTAACCTTTGTTTAGTAATAAATCAGTGCATTTAGAAAACTCGGTCGTTTTACTTGTGTCCTAATATTTCAACTTTGTATGCTTATAGTCTTTTTTAGTCAGAAACAATTGGGTCTATGTTAATAAAATTTGGCAGAAATTTTAGGTACGTATCCTATGATATGCCGCTAAACAACAGTGCAGTACAATTTCGAAAAATTAAATAGGAGTGACTATACATGTAACTGAGCGTTATAATTATTTTTTAGTGTACCTTCAAACTTTAATTCTTTTTAACGACTTTTCATTTAAGAGTGTCCATCTCTTTAGTTTTGATCTATAATACTTCAACGATTACTTTGAACGAAAAACGTTGATTCATTTTTCCAATATATAAATATTTTCCACTTAATGTCAACAATAATATAACGTTTGTCACTCTTTTGTATTTTATTATGAATATAAATGAAAAATTGACTACCAAACATCATGAAAAGTAACCGATTTTAAATAAGTTGAGACCCAGGTATTATTATAATACTTCCCGCTAACAGGTCAGTTGTTAAAACATACTAAAATAGATTAAAAGGCAAAACGGTGACTTGGACTGTATGGGAAGTTAGTTTTCTATTTCGGTAGAGGTAGGTGTTAATACGCTTTGAAGCTGATGTTTATATGTATAAATGTGAAAAGGAGAAATGTATGTTATGGCCAACCTCCTTTGCCGTTATTATGAAGTTGAAAATATATAAATATATTTATTTAAATATAGAACGCGAATGAAATCAGTACCGCGAGTTTTTGGCTGGAACTTGATCAGTGAAGTATGGCCCCTTATTTTTTGACTTGCTATGGATGTACCTATGTATGTATGTAAGTGCGGGTGGAATCTTCCAAGTTAAATTTGACCAATTTCCCGGTTTCTGATTGAACTGAAATTTTGCATGCATATGTATATCGCGTGACATTGCAATAATATTACCATAGAGCTGATCTGACGGTGGAGTCGAAAGGTGGCCATAGGAACTCCTGTACTAAAGAAGATAGACCCGTCGTGTTTGGGCTCGTTTTACTTGTCTTTGTAGCACTCTGCTGCTACATGATATCCCGGATCTCAAAAGCTTGTATTTAAAAACTAAAAAAAAACTTTATTAATAAAAAAATGTTTCTAATTAATGTATACTATTTAGTTGTAGCATGTGCACGAAATTTATGTTAACGTAAATTATTGTTTTTAGGGAAAAATCTATTTACCATTAGGATGGACGTATGAGATCTGTAAGGACCTATATTTTGGTTGAGGTTACTTGAAGATACTCTATTCTAATATTTAAATATTCATGGACACTTAAATCTGGCGTGATATGTAAACAAATCGTACAAAGGCATTATTTTAAAATGTAGAATATGGATAAAATGATTATTCTACATGTTGTGTAGGCGCATCGGGTTCTAATTTGCAATTATGTTCAGTCCTTGCCTAGTATAAAGTAGGTAAAATACATCAATTTTACTGTCTACCCTCTTTCTGTGTGAGGAGACGGCCAAAGCATAGCAGGGTAAGGGCACCCATTTTGGACATTTGCTGTTTATGTTTTAACGAGACCAAACCGCGCCGTGCACTCATCATTTTTTTTGGATAACATTCATCAACTTCTTGCGATTACTGGCCGTGCCAAGGACTTTTATCACACTTAAAACTATGTACAAAGTTTTAGATTTAAAGTGGAATTCAGTGCCGTGTGCTGTCCCTGTGTGCAAACTGAAACGAGCCAGGAGAGAGCGGATCTCAAGGTTGGTGGAGTTCCTGCTTTTCTAGTGCAAGGATCTAAGTAATATACCTACTATACAGTCCACAATTACCGAACGAGCATAACCCGTGGGCTATGGCGCCCCAAAAGTTGTTGAAACAACTATTTTGATTAATTCTTTTGTCGTAATGGATGGATAGCTCTAGCATTGATGCAGGGGTCCGCGCATTGTGGGGATGCGACGGGTCCAGCCTCAGTTGGTGAAATAGGTCACTCTGCATCCCGGGGTGACCTAAGCTTGTTGCGCGGTTGAACAATGGGTGTAGCTTCGCTCGTAAGCAGCGCCTGGTATGGGACACAGGTTTAGGTTTAGCGGAGTAGTTGGTTCCGCCAGAGTCTTCGCACACTCTGCGCGGCGCTTATCGCCGTGGTCCGGGCCCATCCCCCCAGTCGAGAGGGACTCAGTATGGTACGAAATGTATTCTTCCTGCGCATCAAAAAAATTGATGCATTGTTGTAACTTGTAATAGTACAAGAAATATAGCAAATCTCACATGCATTCCCTTCATATGACTCATAGCTCTCCTATAAGGTATTGGCATGAAAACAAACGGGTACGAGGAAACACGTGCTTTATTCTTTGCGGTTAAATGAATGGTTACTAAATGACGTGTGCGGATGGCATTTTAAACAGATTCCTGGGAATACAAGCGGACGCCTCTTTTACTAGTTGATACTTCGTTTTTAATTTTAATTCATACAAATTGAGAGGGAATTCGAGTCTCTCTGCTTCTTCTGGTGTCAATTCAGCATAATCCTTTTGTCCTCTTTCTACCACTACACAATAGAAAAGCGGACAGTAAAATGAACTGATATTTTTATAAACTTATGGCCGGCCATTTATTTGCCTTACCATCGGTTAAATTTTGACATTACTTGGAGCTTATTTCAAATTTCAACCCATAGTAAGCAAATGAACGATTGGTAAGATGTACCGGGCATTAGAGAATTTCGCAGCCTCATAGACTTTTCATGAGCCTACTTATGACATCAGGTAATAAATTCTAATAATACAAGTAAATGGTAATAATAATACAAGTAAATAGTCTAATAGCGCCTTAATTATTATTGTTTGAAATTTAATTAATAATTATTTCTAGAATGATATTTGAAAAATTAGATGATAAGACGGTATTTTAAAGCTTATTCTTGTATATGCAAACATTTTAGAAATTTGTTCTGACATTTGTCGATATCTGTTTTCTGATCTAATGTGCATATTGTTACAATTACCACGTGCTAATAACGGTGAAGGAAAACATCGTGATGCAACCTGCACATCGAAATAATCGATGTGTTAAACCTGCAAAGCCGCCTTGGACAAGCGTGGCGGGTATACTGTCCGTTCCCCTATAGTGACAGGCCCGAGCCCAGCAGTGGGACATTTGTGGGCTGTTATTATATATAATTATATGTACAGTTTAATGTGACTACTGTAAACTGTTGATGTTATGTGTACGTGGTGAACAAAAAAGCGTTTTCTATTTATTCTATTCTATGTAGTTATGTACGACTTTGGGACATATTCGTGCATCCTGTCCGAGGTCTTGAGACAGTTATAAAATCTTAGTTTTTGTGAAATAGGCTGTGGAATACTAAAAAGTTACCATGAGCTGTAAGACAATCTTCATGGTACAAGATACAATAGGCAAGCATTTATTACTGCGTACAATTCACGGCTTGTCTAATCGACAATAGAACACTTTTCAACAATCTGTCACTTATAGACTAGTAAACAAGTGCCTTTTGGATCAACTTTTTTCAGCAGTCTCCGAAAATTATAAATGAGGTGTCATTCGATTCGGAATGGCATCTAGATGATTTTTGAAAAAAATTAAGTTCCGCTTGCAAAAATTGTAAAAGTTATTAACAGTTAACTAAAAAAAAGGGGGTTTAGTTTTTTTGCAAATATCTCAAAAACTAATAAAGATTTTTCAAATTTGAAAAAAGATTCGAAAAGAGGAGGAAATGTCCTAAAAAAAGTCTTGACTCCCGAAACTGTAAGATTAATATTTATAATTTTCCCAGAGGGATGAAAATACGGCCGAAAACGGGTAGTCTGGCTTACGCAAGCCACACCCACATCGGCCCTTTAATGAATAAATATTATTTAAACATACTAAATATAAAATAAAAAATTGAAAAATTTCAGTCACTAACTGAATAGATGAATGAACAATAATCTGCTTGAATTTTTTTTTTATAACAATTTTTCATTTATTTATTCAATAGTTAATTAATATTATTTTTTTGCTTGAACATGAACATTTCAAGTGTGATAATTGTTAAACTATAAATTTAAGATTTTTTCCTATCTTGGAGCAATTCTTGAAAGGCTTTAGAATAGAACCCCGTTGGAAAAATTAGAAAATTTTTATTTTTCATTTTTTTATTAATAATTTTCGTTGTTACAAAATTAAAAGTTTAAAACAACGAAAATTATTAATAAAAAAATGAAAAATAAACATTTCCTAATTTTTCCAACGGGGTTCTATTCTAAAGCCTTTCAAAAATTGCTTTAAGAAAGGAAAAAAATCTTAAATTTATAGTTTAACAATGATCACACTTGCAATGTTTATGTTCAAGCAAAACAAAAATATTTTGTAACAACGAAAATTATTAATAAAAAAATGAACAATAAACATTTTCTAATTTTTCCAACGGGGTTCTATTTTAAAGCCTTTCAAGAATTGCTCCAAGAAAGGAAAAAATCTTAAATTTATAGTTTAACAATTATCACACTTGCAATGTTCATGTTCAAGCAAAAAACAATTATTAATTAACTATTGAATAACTAAATGAAAAATTGTAATAAAAAAAAATTCAAGCAGATTATTGTTCATTCATCTATTCAGTTAGTGCCTGAAATTTTTCAATTTTTTATTTTCATATTTAGTATGTTTAAATAATATTTATTCATTAAAGGGCCGATGTGGGTGTGGCTTGCGTAAGCCAGAGTACCCGTTTTCGGCCGTATTTTCATCCCTCTGGGAAAATTATAAATATTGATCTTACAGTTTCGGGAGTCAAGACTTTTTTTAGGAAATTTCTTTTTTAGGAAATCTTTTTTCAAATTTGAAAAATCTTTATTACTTTTTTAGATATTTGCTAAAAACTAAACCTCCCTTTTTTTAGTTAATTGTTAATAACTTTTACATTTTTTGCAAGCGGAACTTCATTTTTTTCAATAATCATCTAGATGCCATTCCGAATCGAATGACACCTCATTTATAATTTTCGGAGACTGCTGAAAAAAGTTGGTCCAAAAGGCACTTGTTTACTAGTCTATTAACAATTTTACTATTTAGTCTCGCTAGGTTGGTATTTTAGGGTTGACTACAAGGTTTTAAAAGTTGAAGAAAATAAACTAAGCTAACCTACTTTTTTAAGTATAGTTTACGCACGTATTGTGGTTTTAGCCACTGTCATCTGTCCATGAATATTTAAATTCTACTTATTTATTCTATAAGTAAATATTCGCGTGAAAAAGTGTCTTTATAACCCTGACACCCCAGCTTCGGTCTATTTTTTAGGTTTTTAACTGATAACAAAAAATGAACTTTTATAGAATAGAAAAGAACAGAACAAAACAGGATATAATAGGATTCTTTATTGCCCTCAATAAACCAGTACGCAACAGAATTAACAATAATTTCAACTAGTACAATCGGTGGTCTTGTCTCTCTAATAACGATTTCTTCCAGACAACCTTTCGAAGATAATTTTACCTATCGTGGGTCGGTATTGAGTGCGCATAGTATAAGACTTTCTGCACAAATATAATTCTTGCTTTAATAGGTATAATCAATGTTTAGCCAAAACTTACGTAGACCGTAGGTCCACAAGGCTGGAAGATGCTCTATACTATCTCTGCCGAAGCGGTCCCTAATCAAGGAATCGACTGCTCCACTGGTCTTGCGACAGACGTGGCCGTGACTACCATTTTAGCTTACTAATTTTAAGAACTATGTCGTTCTCTTCTCTTCTTATTTCCGATTTTATCCACAAGAGTAAACACCCAACATAACACGTTCCATTACTCACTGAGCTTTTTAAAATGTGTAGACCAGCCCCACGGTGAGTCTCCACCTCTTGGCACCATACGTCATGGCGGATACGACGCACTGCTTGAAGTAGGGTTTCCAACCGTACTATAATATGTAGATAGTATCGTACTACATTTTAGACAATAGTACTAAATATATTATGGAAACATTATATAGTACGAAATGTGCTATATTTTTATCGCTAATTTTATTCCATTGTCGAGCTTTTTGTTCAAATATAGATAGATAGATAGATAGATAACTCTTTATTGTACACCAATACAAACATGAACTTAAGACTAAAATTATATCTAGTTATGTACAAAGGGCGGTCTTATCGCTAAAAAGCAATCTCTTCCAGACAACCCCAGAAATAAATTTAGATGATAATGGCGATATATATATGATTATTTTAAAAATAATAGATCTTTTCTGACCAAAGCTAAAAGTAGAAATAAATACACATCGAAAACGTAATAATTAAATAAATAATAATAAGTTATTACAGCTTAATAATTAAAATACTATACTTATTACTTTAAAAAAAAGGTGGCAACCCTAGCTCGAAGACTTCCGACTTGGAGCATTGCGGAATAATCGACGAGAACTGTCAAAAGGGCTACAGAAGTTTAATAACCTGTTATGACATAATTCCTCCGTCGACATTGCTCTTCTTAAATATTTGACAACCCTACGTAACTGATCTGTTTGAAATAACAAAATCCACGTTGCCAGAGCGTAAAGGTCACCAGTTCAAGGATGCATATTGTTGTAGACCCGTTACCTTAGAGATTCAACCTTGTAATATGTGTCGGAAGTTAGCTATGCCTATTGTATCGATTATAGGCATTTATAGGTTACGCTTTAAATGTAAAAACATTCTAGAATGAAATATTTTATAGCCTTGACAACAGCTGACGCAGCAATCTGGTGTCCAATTGTGCTATTTCAATATCTTGGTGTTGCGATGAGATTCTAGGTACGATTTGCTATCCGTGCAGGAACGGAGAAGGAACACAATTTCCTGCGGCCGGGCGACCTGTCGTAAGAGGCGATAAAACAACCCACAGCCAGCTGGTATTTTTCCGACTGGATGGCTACCGCTCCTGGTGTAGTGTATGCCGCCATAACAACCTAAGTTGTGTTCCGGCATTAGTGACCAGGTTCCAGTCGCCCTTAAGAGAGCAGCAGCGCATTTCTAGCACCTTTGGTGTTGCAATGTCCTTAGGCGATGGTAACCGCTTTCCATTAAGTGGGCCGTCTGCCTGTCTGCTGAACACCTGCAATAAAAAAAAGATTCCATTGGGACAGTGTTAAAAAATTGTCTTCCACTAATTCCACAATATTTTCTCGATATCGTCGCGGCGGAACAATAGTAGAAAACATTGGTATTATGCCATTAGCAAAAATGGCACTAACCGGAATGAATATTGAAAAGATACCAAAATGTTAAAAATTTATCGCGAGTTTTCGCTTATAAATATAGAGTAGCGTGTCACGGGTATATCATTGGAATTAACAGAATACCAAAACCCGGCAAACCTACGTTTGAAACGATAGTGTCCGGCAATTTTGACGAGATCGTTATAGCAAGCAGCATTGGGCCCCAGATTATCATTTTAATGACGTGGCTTCTAAAATATTTTGTCATACCTACTAATTGAAAGATGGATAACTCTTTATTGTATTACAGAAAACTTCAGGACAGCATTTTTATTGTGCATTAAGGCTGGTCTCGTCATGCTTACATACATAGTAAGTTCGGGTGGAATCTTGCAAGTTAAATTAGACCAACTTCCCGGTTTCCGATTGAGCTGAAATTTTGCAGGCATATGTATATCGCGTGACAATGCAATAATACCATGGAGCTGATCTGATGATGGAGTCGGAAGGTGGCCATAGGAACTCCTGTACTAAACAAGATAGACCCGTCGTGTTTGTGCTCGTTTTACTTGTCTTTGTAGCACTCTGCTGCTACATGATATCCAGTATCTCAAAAGTTTGTATTTAAAAACCTTTTTAAAAACTAGTTATTTTAAATATTAATGATGTGCATTAATATTCGATTTTCAATGTGTGTATGCATACGGTACAAGATTCAAGAGGTAATAACAAGATCTATTTAGCGAGAGCCCGCCCCATAATGTAGGCCAAAAATACACTGACTCAATGCATTGTACAAGTGTTACTTCTTGAACATCTATGGATATATATAGAGATGATAACTACACTTGCGTTCTATAAAATTGCACTGTAATCATTTAAAATCTAATAAAGGAAAATTTACCCTGGATAAGTAATGAATGCATTAGGGTTCGTGAAACAGCATCACTATATAAAATATGTATTATTTCCCGAAAAATCCAATTACGAAGGAGTTTGTAGCATAGATCAAATTAAATTTATTTCGACTTGTCTATATTTACTTTATTTTGAAAAGAATGGTAACTATGACACATGACCGATTAAACAAACAAAAATGTAAAACTAACTTTCTTCAGATTATTCCATTTTTTTTGTAGATTTGTTTGTTCCCTCTTCAGGGCTTTAGATATAAGATAATCTCCATGTAACGGCGGATTTTAGAGACCGAAGATACGAGAATAATATATTTTATTACAAAATAAACTAGTTGCCATGATATAAAAAGCTGAAATTTACAAAAGTGGGGTCTTAGTGAAGCCTTTTAAGCAAACTTTTCATTTAACTTTTTTGTAAAACTTTAAACTCCAGACTTGTTTAAATAAAACTTTCAATTAATTATATTTAGTATTTACATAATTTAAAATCAAGTGCAATTAATATTGTATTTACGATTTTAAATGACCCTTACTATTCATAGGTTTTAATACTTTAAAATAAATCTGTTTGTACTTTTTTTTACTAAAAGTTAGTTTAAATCGTTTATGTATCTAAAAAGCTCTTTCGGGAAAGGAACGGGAACTCACAGTGCGACAACTTTTTATTATTAAATCATTATTAATATAACAACCCAAGTCAAAATATAATGTTACTTAGGCAAATGTTTCTATAATAAAATAAATAAAATACTAGCCTTTAATGCCTTAAATAATCGTGATTTTAAATCTAAACTGGTCGCAAACACAAGGCTATAACGAAACTAAGAATCTTCTAAAAAGGGTAAGTTATAATAATATAAATACATACACACTCACCCACAAAGCCCACCTATATTAATTTTAATACAAACATTACAGTTTTATTTTATTTTGTGTTTTACATGTTTTTACTGAATATATTACACAGCTCTACAGAAAAAGAATGTTTTGTTGCCCTGGATATCATCGCAAATTTTTACGTTTTCAAGTGCCCAGATTACGAATATATTCATGAAAATTCTCAATGTGCGCGTATTTTCATGATTCTTGCATATCTTATATTTTGAACAATTATAATACTGTTGGTCTTTGAAAATAGATTGTTCCTGAAAGATTATAAAAGTTCATAAAAGGCGTTTTATGGAAATATAAAATATATTTTCGACATTTTCCTTTTTATTTACTTCGAGGTATCCTAATTTCTCAAAATATTACTGACATTATAAATATATCTGTTATTTTATTTTCGTTTTTTTATTTTTGTAATGTAAAATGAAAATAAAGATATAAAAAAAACAGAGCAAATCTAACAAAATCGTTGATAGTTTTATAAATTGTGTGCATAAATGGACCCAAAATCATTTTCATATCTAGGGCAACAAAACCACTGTAGACCAGTGTTATTATTATGTAAGTACTAAGGCATATTTAAAATAAATGTGGTATTAACATCTCGTTACATATCCGGTGTGCCAGTGAACCCTGGCCCCCAGAAGTGATCGCTTCCGTCAAAGTAGACTCTCTCTCCTTTAAGCGCCAGACGTTCAGTTATCAATGGTATCCCATACGATAATATATCCTTGGTTACAATTTAATGGCTATTATATTGACTATAGATAGATAGATAACACTTTATTGTACACCATTACAGAAAAACTTACGAACTAGTATTATTATAGTAGGGTACAAAGGGCGGACTATTGCGCTTTTTTATCAAAATCTATATTTAATATTGTTACGAGTTGCATGAGTCGAATTAAAATGCCGTTGGAATTATTATAGAATTTATTAAAACTATACAAACACGGATAATACAGGTCCAAATATAACCGGGCGCAATAAGTTCAAAGGTAATGCAGAAAATCGTAATTCAATAACACGCGCAAAGTCCGTCACTAAATAGATTACTGAATGTACATAAGTCTTGCTTTGATCGTGGTTCTCGCTAGACTGATTCATCTCTCAATTGGGGCATTGCTTTATACTGTACAAATACAATATGACTGAATTTCCTAGAATCACACTTGGCTAATGACTACCACAAAAGATACACAATGGGCTGTTTTTCTAATCACAAATTTTAAATACAAAGTAAACAAAAGAAGTCCAAATGCCGAAAAGGTAATAAAATGTCTACAGGTATACAGGTGTGAATTTGTCTTTTGTCGGCATTCCGGTCGTAACATTATTACAAATGTGAAAGTTTGGATGAATGTTTGTTGCTCAACATCGGAACGGCTGAACTGATCTAGGTAAAATTCGACATAGAGATAGATATGCTGTCTGGAATAGGCACATAGGTTATTTTTTATCCCGGAAAAACGTATGGTTCCGGTGGAACCACATTAAGCCGCGTACAAAAGTTAGTATGAAATAATTTCCCATTTTGTCCTATCTACCCTACCTTTTGTTTCCTTGGAATCGATAAGGGTAATAAAAGAAAAGTATATGTGGAATTCTCAAGTCATGCAATGAATCGCCGAACTTGTTAAATTTACATCATTTGTTATTTTTAAAAGCATTTTCGTTGTTTTGTAGACAGTCCATGTAAAATTATGAGGCATGATAGTAGCCCGGCAAAAACGTAATTTTGAAAAGCTGCAAATTTATATCTTCTAGCATGGAGAGAGATTACATTTTCCTGCAGCCGGGCGGCCTGTTGTAAGAGGCGACAAAACAACCTACAGCCAAGTGGTAAGGTTTGACAGCCTCTGTGGTTGAACAGGATAAGCCTTCGCGGCTTCCTTCACTACAACCCTCTGCGTTGTAGTGAAGTTTAAGTGAAGCTCCGGGTTCAATTCCTGGCATGGTAAATTTTGGAAACGAATTTTCGCCCTTATTTACAATGGTCTGAGTGTCTGGGACCGGCCCCAGTCGTCCGTTGTACGAGTATATTACCCATAACACAAGCGAATTTGCTTAATTTGGGGATATACAATGTGTGTGTTTGTCTGCCGATTATTCAAGTGATAACTTCTTATGGGAGGGTAAACCGCTTCGTTACGTAACGCGTTACGGCGCCAGTCCATCTGGCTTCCTTTTCTCTCAAGAAAGTTATTATTTCTGTCAGGCGCCCCGAGACGCACAGGTTTATTATTTACTCGTCTGGATAGCTAGCACCTGGTTTATAGTGTGCCGCCATGATAACCTTGAGTTGTGTTCCGGCATTAGTGACCATGTTCCAGTCTCCCTTAAGAGAGTAGCAGCGCATTTGTAGCACTTTTGATGTTACAAATGTCCATAGGCGATGGTAACCGCTTTCCATCGGGTGGGTCGTCTGCATGTCTACTTATCTCAGGCATTAAAAAAAACCTATATGACTGACTAAACGTGCGTGTATAAAGAAATTAATGAATGAAACGAAAGATGAAAGCGAAAATTATTACACCTGTTAGATTTTTTGTGTTTCTGTTTGTTCGAGATTCACGTAAAAACTATTAGGCCTATTTGAATGCCGTTTTCGCTGATTGATAACAAATTCCCGGACTTGAAATCTGAAATGCTTTATATTCCGGTAACCCCGCGGGAATTTTCATGGGAATGGTTTAAAGTGGCTAGAGTGAAAAATAATCTGATTCCGATACGACATTTTCACTTATTGATAGTAAGTTTTACTTAACCAACGTGGACAAAGTGACGAGAAATGCCAGTATATCATAAAAAATATTCCCCAAGTTTTCTAGATGTCTCAAGTACTTGTTCAAAAATATCTAACAGCTCTCAGATTAATAGACAAAGTCGCGGGCGAACGGAGCTAGATAGATAGAGATACACAGCTAGTCAAAAATATATTTATTTGTAGTTCTCCTTTTATACAGTCGTAAACCCAAATTTACATAATAATAAATAGAATACGGGCAATACCGAGTTATCGTGATATAACCCCGTGTTACGACACTTAAATGGTTGTTATATTACACTTGAAAAGGTTTTTATTATACAAGTTCGAGATAAGAAAGGGTTACAACCGAGTACCATTGGTAGGATATGGAAACCTTTTTATATAAGTATATTGTAACCAAACTGTACCATACAAAAATAGTACTTACTGAGAGCTGTGTTTAAAATATTTGTCTATATCTTGCTATGCATTAATTTCCCTTCTGTCAGTTTTCTGCCAATAGAAAATTTTATTTATTAGTATATTTGTAGAATGGAGACTCATAATTATAATGTCTATAATATTATAAAATTTGAAACACGACGTGTCTGTACGTTGAAGCTATTTTAAAAAAAACACACTGTACACTAGTGCACACGTAAGAAGTGAAACTTCTTTATGACCTTATTTTTCGAAAAATGATCTACTATATGCAACTTTACAGAAATTGGTTAAATCGAGTTAAATTTGATAAAGTTTAAACAAAAGTTTTTTTTATCATAGACATGAATACAGATAATACAATTATTTCATTTTATCTTATTGCTACTAAGATTATTACAGCATTTCATTAATTGTAATTACTCTTCGTTCAAATCGACCGCGGTAAGGGCAAGAAAAAGATGGCGCGTAACGGAAAAAATGACACGCGTAACCGAAAAATGTGAAGGTAAATTTTTGTCCAACGCCGATAAAGAAGTTTCACTTCAAAAACAACCGAAATAGAACATAAACGATGGAAAACATGATGCAATATTTTTTAGATTTCTTGTCTGTTTGTTCGGGATTCACGTGAAAACTTCTTAGCCGATTTCGATGCGGTTTTCGCTGATCGATACTAAATTTTTAGACTTAAAATCTGCGCTATTTTTATCTCGAGAATCCCGCGGGAAATTTTCTCGGTGCGGTTTGTAGTAGTTCGGATGCATAAAAATTTGATCATTCCGACACAGTTATCACTAAAACGATAGTTTACAATCTTTTTTAGATGCTGTAGTACTTTGTGTCCCGGGAATCCCGCGGGAATTTCAAGTCGAGCGACATGTGGACCTAAGTATATTTTGGTTGCAAAATGTATTTTTAACTATTATTTCTTACTGAGAGCTTCAGTTTTTGGCTCAGTGGGATCTTATATAACTAAAACTGAAAGTTTTAAAACCAAATATAACTAATAAAAATATATTATGCAACAAAATATATATAGGTCCAAATGTCGCTTAGGATCAAGTGGCGGTAAAGGCTCGATATAATAATAACAACCCATAAATATCCCACTGCTGGCTGCACACTGGGCTCGAGTTGTCCATATTATATAGGGGAAAAGACAGTACCTATGTCCGCCTTGTTTTTCCAAGGCGGATTGGCGGGTTAGACATCGATATGTCTTAAATTTTCATGGCCTATGGTCTTTAAGGACATACAGCCCACAAATGTCGCACTGTTGGGCTCGGGACTCCTATTTATAAGTGGGACAGAACCCGCCAGGCTTGGCCAAGGTGAATTGGCGGGTTATACATATTGCTTATCTCGGTATGTAGGTTTCATCAAGATATTTTCTATCACTATTAAGACTTGGTAATATGTCTGCAAAGGTAATATGCACATTTGGTTAGAAAACTGCCAAGTGGTGCATGTTTTCCGGTCAGAATTCGGACTGGCGCCTTAAGAGTTTGCGATGCGAGTGTGCTAACCATTCAGCTATCACGGTTTTTTACATACTCATATGCGTATATCTTTTTCTGTAACCATAAAAGTTACGTAAATATTCAAAAGCTTTTTTATGTTAGTAAGTATTGTGTCACAATAAAATGTATATAAATAATAAAATTAAACAAAATAATAAAGAAGCGTTAAGAGCCGATAATCATGAATGATGATTGTTGGTATTAGATTAAGACCAATTGGAAAGCCATAATGCTTACTTAATACTTATTGGAAATTCTTAAAGTATCCATATTTCTGCTACAGAACGCTACTTAAGATTACCAACAAGAATGCAGACTCATTAAACTGCTGTTAACAGCTAATTGATTACCAAATAGCCCGTTCACACAAAAATGCAACTCAACACTGAATGAATAAGGTTTAAACTTGAGTGTCAAGAGCCCTAACCCACTTGTAGTTTCGGTAAAACATTTTTATATTTTTGTTACAGGTAGTACAACGGATCTTACGCCCACGCTCATTGGCATTTACGACTCTCTACTCGAACCTGCGAAGAGTTTAAAGCCAGACACAAGTGGTGTTGAAACCGCTAAAGACGCGAGAAACGATCCCCCGTTACAAGGCCACTATATTAAAGAAGAAACAAAAGACAACGCTGAAACAAAAGCAACAAATATCATACAAGAGCCTAAAATGATATCTGGAGGTGTAAAACTACCTATAGCGACGGTTAACAAAAGTTCTCTATACACAATTCGAACTAAAAGTGATAAAATTGGTGCTAGTGACGAAGTTGATAAGTGTGAACTAACATATAGTGATTCCTCAGTGATTATTACAGAACATAAAACTCAAAGAACGTTTAAAGAAGTGAAGCATGTCACCGAAGCGGCGACTTTCGGCAATCTTTCTCCGAACGTGAAAAGAATGATCTCTGCAAATGCTAATGAAAATACAACTTTAAAATTCCAGAAGAAAAGTTTTAACGTCGGCAGATCATCTGTTCGGCACAAATCTAACATTCCTTTAGTTGGGGCCACTTCGAAAATATCACAGTCTGGCGTAGAAATTTTACCATCGGTTGAAATATACGACCAGCCATGTATTAATAAAGTTCCAGCTAAACAAAAAATTGAGGATAATGTCACTTCAACAGTTAAATCGGAGTTTAAAATTGACGAATGTCAAACGTACGATGTCCCTACGAATAATCGATCGGTCATCTACGATGTACCGTCAAGCAATAAGACGGCGTTTGAGTCCTTATCTCTACCTTATATCGATCAATCCATCGAGCTTTCTATATCTTCAAACGATAGAGAGTTCGATACTAAATTGTCCCCAAAGAATATCAGCGACAACATTCAACAAAAACAACCTACACCGGAGGCATCTCCTGCAAAATTCCCTAAAACAGATGGCACGAATAGCTTACATCGAAAAGACTTTATTCCTAAAACTGATAGTCCAGTAAAGCAGTTATTGAAAACTATACCTTATCCCGAAGCGATAGGGTCTACTGGGAATTTAAAAAGCTTCGTTCACGATAAGGAGAACAGACTAAATCCTCCGGTAGCTGGAGTGCCAAGACCGCTTTCAATGAGTTCCATTGCGTCGTCAAGTTCGACGTCTAGCAGTGGTGTACAAAATAAGGGCGGCGTGAATTCTGCTTATTTAGCTTCGATCGAAAGTCTCGATGACCATAGTGATGTAGACATGACATCGGGTGCTGGGAGTAATAACTTTGTGGATAGCGCTGGTCTGAACGCTAGCGTGTCTGAAGAGAGGCACTCCGAAGATACTCCAAGTAAGTATATCATACAGTTTAATCGTTTCTCTTTATTTATGTATAATTGAGTTAAATAGCAATTGAAATGAATTTTTAAAATTAAATATTGATATTAAGGGCCGCTTGCATAACGTTCCTTAAATTTATTTAAGAAACACTAAACGCATTTAGCACCTTTAAACACGATTATCATCTTGCACAACACAAAATTTGTCGCTAAATATGTTTAAAGAACTGTCAATACATTTTGTGTAAAACGTATTTAGGCAGTTTAATATGATTAACTAATTTTTAACCGACTTCGAAAAAAGGAGGAGGTTCTCAATTCGTCGGGACCTTTTTTTTTTCTTGTTGCTTTTTTTTATAGATGTTCGCCGATTACTCCGTGATTTATGATCCGATTTACGTGATTCTTTTTTGTTCGACGCGGAATAGCTTCCAATTGGTCCCCTAAAAATTTTACATAGTTTGGCCCAGTAGTTTTCATTTTATGAACATTTTTTATGAAGAAAATTTCCTTTTCGTTCCATATGTACACCGATTACTCTGAGATTTATGATTCGAGTTACGTGATTCTTTTTTTGTTTGACGCGCAATAGCTGTCATGTGGTCCCCTAAAAGTTTGACATAGTCTGGCCCAGTAGTTTTCATTTTACGATCATTATTTTGGTTCCCGTTTCTTGGGACCTATATTTTTTAAGAAGCGCGGCACCATTCGTAGGTCCACCCATACATAGCTAGACACTAAAAAGTAACAAATAGAAACTTCGTTTAAAAAAACCGACTTCAAAAACTAAACTAAACTAAACCCTTACAAACTAAACTAAACCCTTACAGTTTAAATTTGTAGGACAAATCATTAAAAGAGTTTATTTTCACGCAGTTTCGTTTATCTGAACTTTGGATCTGAGTATATGGGTATGCCATACATGTAACTGAGAAATTAAAACCGAATCTCATTGAACTCAATCGTGTGGCATATCATTAGTCAGGTCTTCAAAATTATATTGATGTCTTTTGTCAAATTTTTTTTTATACCAACAGCTGAGGAGATTCTTTTTCAAAATCCCAATAAGTGTATCTTTCCTCTCTGTTTTTTTACTATGAACTGGATGCAAGGACGTTAAAACAGTAACGCTGGGACAGTTTAATATTTTAAGGCTTGTCGCAACGCGAACGTCCTTGAGATTTTTCGGCCGTATTAGAAATTCGACAGACACAGTCATTCTTCAGATGCACCATTATTTTACTGTGAATAAAATAAGTAGTATTTAAACAAATAATCAAACCTAATTATTTATATTTCTTTTATAAAGTATTTGTCTGTAGATATTTTTTAAACTGTTTTTATAGAAATTTAAAGAGTAAAATGGTTTCACGTCAATAATTTCGTGATGTCTTCTAACTTAAAATAACTAAAGAAAAATTACGAACAAACCACGCTATGTGCTCATATCGTGAAGAGTAATGAAAAATGTTTTGGTAAATTATTGAAAAGTAAATATCAACGAAAAGTTTATTTAGTCTATTAAAAGGCTTATTTTATGGTTGTTAATGGCAAAAACAGTGCATACACATCAAAGCTATGTGTATATATCGAGGGCTTCATAACAAATGGGCGTACAGACAAAAGTGGAGTTTTACACAAGAGACAAAATTGTAAATAAAACAAAACTAGTTGATTGTGTAAGGCTGAAATTTGGAATATCCTTCTATTTAGGTACACTTGCATACTGGCAAGACTTCCTAAATTGTGTTATGCATATATTTTAGTAAACAACAAAAATATGTCATTTTTGCGAATACGCCCTTTTGTTATGAAGCTCTCGATATAGTCTTCATACATTTGATCGACTTTTTACTGTCTGTGAGTTATTAAAAAAGTTGTCAAAATGTTTTCTTAATAGAAAATAAACTATCCACAGAACAACAACAGGATGAACTTCCTGGTCTATCCCAATTGGAAAGAGTGTGCGCTGAAATTGTCCAAACAGAAAATGTCTATGTCGAGGACCTAAGGCAAGTTGTTGAGGTAAGTTATACTTTAGTTTATTATTTTTTTAAAGCATCAGTCTTACATTACATTCATTTGCACTAGTAGTAGTAGTAAAATAAAATAAATAAGGAGTGAAGAAGAAATAGCGCGTACTTACATTGCTAACATGTATCTTAAAAATAAAAAATATTTTGGGAATTTGTATGCCGCATTTTCAACAAACAAGGTTTTCACTTAGCTTAATGCTGTGTCGGCATTGATATATATAAAAAAAACATATCAATGTGTGCCGGCATAATATCCGACACAACGCTGATTTTCTGTGCAAACCTGCCTTTTGGCGGAACGACCCGAATATTTTAATGAGTTTAATTTAGCCCCCGAAATATCTACACTGTAAATGGTTCGAGTGTACATTGCATTTAAAAATGTGAAAACAATCAGGGCGGCTAATTCTGTCCAGCAGATTAAAAAAATACAATTTTAAGAATTGTTGATTGCCCGTCTGTCTGTTAGACCATCACGTGAAAACTACTCAACAGATTTAAATGAAACTCCACCCAGAGCTAGCTCATGTCCCTGGGCGTAATTTAGGGTACTTTTAATCCGGGTAAATAGCGTCGTTTTCGCTGGATAGATAAAAATATCTAAAATAACGGCGCTGCGATCTGTTAGTCCCGAGCTCTTATATGTTTAAAAAAAAACACTTGGCTATTAGGACCCTTTTTTTTATTTGGCTATTACGAATAATAGGTTACTTGGAGTCTCAATATACGGGACCTCAAAGGTCTACCGGACCGATATGGTATTAGTTTAAGCAATCCAGCCGGCAGGCATAAACCAGGTCCGTTGCTGTAGAGCTGTGGCTAATAACCAAGAGAACTCTCTGAATTTGGAAAAAGATTTGGTATTTATAGACAATTATTGCTGATCGACATTTTGGAAATCTATGTCAATTGAAATGTTCGACTCAGCAATAAGTGCTTACCGAATAGGGTTGTAACAGATCGTATCCTTTTTGAGAAGTACTGAACAAATATAAACGGAACTCGACATAAAACTGGCTTATATCCCGAATCAACGCTTGGGATACTTTTTATCCCAATAAATGATGTCGTTTCCATAAAATAGATATAGATGGCGCTGCAATCCGCGTTTTTCAATTCACTAACAAATACCCACGTTATTATAGGAAATAAGTCATCCATTATATTACTTCTCAAATCAGGTTGGTTTCGACTCATCCCTATGTTTTGCTAAGTTGTTTAGATTATATGGACTTAGGGCCCTTGCATAACGAGCGCCTTTAAATAAAATTAGTTAATCATATTATAAACTGCCTAAATACGTTTTACACAAAACGTATTGACTTTACTCATATTTAGCGGCAAATATTGCGTTGTGCATGACGCTAATTGTATTTAAGGGTGCTAAATACGTTTTGTGTTTCTTAAATAAATTAAAGCAACCTTATGCAAGCGGCCCTTACTTTCTTTATTATATTGTATAAAATAAGTCCATGATCATAATAAGGCAAAAGAGTAATTTATTCTTAGTTTCTAACATCTTTTAACGAAATTATTTTCTTTGACAAAAGCTAACGTAATGTGTCCAAATTAAAAGCAGAGTTCCGTTTCACGTGTTGAGTCTTTCCATTTCCTTTGAAACATCAGATGTGTTCCATTTCACGCTTCCCATTACATGTTTTTTTCACACTGTATATACATAATAAACGAAAAATAACTTATAATCTATGGCCGCTTTGGCTGGCAGATGTCAAATTTAGAACGAATAATCCGTACAATTTTAGAATGCACCAGTTGAAAGAGGAGAATACCGACAGAATAGGTAATGATCTTAAATTTAAATAGGAATAATTGAACTTTGGTTTGTACTCTTTTATTAAGCGTGTATTTTGCATAAAAGTTACAATTTATTTATCACTTATTGCAATTTATTTACCAGTTCATTAATTGGTAGCAAAATAATAAATAAATTTTAAATTTTACCTAGTTTTTTTTCTGTATAATATATTAAAAATATGTTTACATACTCTTTAAATTAAAATGATTAGAATAATTTATATTAATTTACTTAACATGTATATGTATGATTTATTTTTATGTGGTTAAAATAGAGCGACTTTACGAAGTAGGGTCGACCCGCGCCGCAGCTACGGGGAAATCTCTAGTTATATATATTTTTAATTATTATCGTAATTTTATTTTTTGACAACTGACAGAATTGATGAGTTAATCGTTCTTTAAACTTTTTGAATGGGGGCTCGGGCTCTACCAAGATTAAAAGTTATTTCCTACATTTTCCCATAGCCTAGGACCTTTCACGTGAATTGATTAGTGCTTATATAATTGGGTCAATTGAATGCAGGGGTCAGTGCGGCCGCGTGGCCTGGCAGCTGGCAACACGAAACCACCATTAACGCCACGCCAATGAGTGAATAATTCGCGATAACAAGCAGATTATTGCAGCTGATACAAGTTTAACGAGGTCAATAGTCTACTATTGTATTATCGAATAATTGATAAGACTCCTTTTTGGGGTTCCATGGCCATTTTGTCAAAAAGGGAAGAATTATAAAATAGTCATGTTCCTTTGTCTACCAGTCTGTTTATATGGGACAATGATTTTTCTCCGAATGGAAATTAACAGAAGTGAGCCGCTCGCGTTGTAGACGATCCCATACTCACATACGGTCTATCTAGATTACTATCATATCAGCGCATATACGCTTGGCCTTCGGTGAAACTACATACGAGGAGTGTTCCAAGGAACTGTTCAAAAAGGTGCCTTTGTCTTCTTTCTCTCACCACACCGATCGCCATCGCTTGGACACGCATCCGCATTTCCTTCAGCCAATTCGCTCATATTACGCAACGGTTGTCTAGAACGTTTCTCTTGCGCACCGTGAGGATTTGGAATGAGCTCCCGGCGGAGGTTCTCTCACAGTGCTAAGATCAATATCATTATGATGGCCTGTGTGGTTGAGCGAGCGCCTTTGCCGGCCAGCCTCACTACAACGCAGAGACTCCTCCAGGTTTGATTTCCTAGCAGGGTAAATTTCGAAAACAAGCTTTCAGTTATTTACTATGGCCCGGGATTGGGCCCGGAGGGGTCCATTGTACATTACTAATTATTACTAATAACATAAGCATAACTTGCTTAAATTGGGGTTATACAATGTGCGTTAGCCTACCGATTATAATAGTTATCATCCGAATGTTAAATCCCTGTTGGATTCGGAGCGGACGCCCAGGGTCCGCTTTCCTACTTTTTCTTCTTCATTACGCGCTCTTTTGTATCCCCCGTTTTGAATCAATCGGTATGCATGTCAACCTTCACAACCCCAAGCATCTCTTGGGGTTTCCCCTTTGACCAGAACTTGGCCGATTTCACCATTAGACACCCACAATAGAAACATTAAAAATAATGTGAAGAATTTTATATCGCCATCAATGGTCATATCAAATGTTAAATGCCTTTCATGAATAAATAATATTGTCACCATTTTTGCAGTAACTAATATCAATGAAGTCGACGAATCGATTTACTAGGAATAGGTCGATCGACAGCTAATAATGTCGTGATATTATACAATTTACTGGATATTTATTCAAGTCGCGTGTCGCCATGACCCGGTCGCTTGCAACTCGCCGAACAGAACCAATGGTGAATGTAGAGACAGTATCTTGTTGTATCAAGTTTTATTTATAGAAAATGAAAAGTAATTTGTTATTTTTAACTGACTTCGAGAAAGGAAGATATTCTCGTTTTATATGACTTTTATGAGCTTGGGCATGAATTCTTTGCTTATATTATACTAACTGTAACTAAAATGTGTCTTGCGCTCCAAAACAAAAACACGCCACCTTCTTCTATCCTATGAGATTCCTTGCGAGTTATGACTGACTAAGATGAGTAAGACGGTGAACTACCAAGTTTAACTTCTGATGGCTTCTTAGCACATAGATCTGCAGGAATAAGTCTCAAAGCTGTATCATCATTGGGAAACCATTCTCGCATTTCAAAGCATACCGCGTTATTTACAGCCACTATATCGCTCGCAATTTTAGCTGCTATTTCAGAACTATCATGGGAGCCAAGGTAATCATCCATGTAATGATCTTCGATGATTGCTAAGGCTTGAGGATAACTATCTGGTATGTTATTATCTCGCCATGGCAAACCTACTTTGAATCGAAAGGAGAGAGTCGAGACGAGAGAGGTGATAGGAACGAGGCAAGAGGAGAGAGGCTAGAGGCGAGAGGAGAGGGGTGAGAGGCGAGAGGAGAGGCGAGACGAGAGAGGCGAGAAGAGAAAGCCGAGAGGAGAGAGGTGAGAGGCGAGAGGAGAGATGCGAGAAGAGAAAGCCGAGAGGAGAGAGGTGAGAGGCGAGAGGAGAGAGACGAGAGGCTAGCGGCGAGTTAGGCAAGCGGCGAGAGACGAGTGGTGAGAGGCGAGCGGTGAGAGGAAGAGAGGCGAGAGAGAAAGGTCAGAGGAGAGAGGCGAATGGACCCTGTAGTCAACGACCCAAACTCTTACGCAGAACCTTTTTTCCGCCCCTAATAGCTGGTTCTCTTCCTTGAGGGTAAGCATCCACATTTCCGCAGACGTATATCTGGATGGGCTGTATGACAGTCCTGTGCAGCCTTGCATAAGAATCGATTTGGATATATATCTTTTTGCAGTGGGATTTGTGTGTAGGTCCAAAATGTTCTCGTCTCATTTTCAATGATATCGGACTAAAAATACATAACCACGCCATGTTTAACATGACCATGACCATTAATGACATATACACGTACTTATATAAGTATCCATAATGTCTTATCTCTTATTTTATATGCATATAATTTAATCCGATAGGTCTATGAATAAATTAAGTACGTTAATTAAAGTAACGTTTCTTTAAAAAGGTATACCAAGTTTCACCTCGTTAAGAGTGGTATGGCAAAAATGGCGCGCGGCCGTGACAAACGTCACATGTGACAGCTGTCAAGTAGTAACGCGGCAAGCTGTCAACGCTAATTAGTGACAAGAATCAATTGTTGAAAGTTTTTAAATTAAAGTGAAAACGTAATTTTAACTGGATAGGAAATACATTTTTGGAGATGTATATTGGATGATGAGACTTTTTGGAATCTGCAACCAGGTGTAGAGGATTTGCCAGTCTGATTTCGTCTAGAGTATGCAACCTTGTGTTTCGGCATCAGTGGCCAGGTTCCAGGGCCCTTTCGAGGCTGCCAGCATACGAGGCGACGATAAGTACTTTGTACCTGGTGGACCATCAACGTTTTGCTGGAATCCAGCAATTAAAAAAGGAAAGTAAATACGCACAAAAAGGAGACGAACACGCTTTTATACATTCCTAGGCCCATATTGTAAATTGATGAGGTTAATATTTAGTTAGTTATTTTGAATGAATTAATCGTGTGGGGTAAGTGTTTTCATACTATTACCTAACTGTTGAAATTTATTGACATAAATCGATAATTTATTTTATCTGTGACCGTGAGAATATCGGGCTGATATTTTCCATTTTGTAATTGAAAATTAAAACGCTTTTTTAAGTCATATCTCAACTCATTAAATTTCTTGGGCTCAAAAGTCCCCGTCTCCTTTATAATTTCGACAGATGCGGCTACTGCAACTCTTAAATTATCGATTGCCTTGTTATTTAATAATAATACATCATCTCTTAGCCCAGCTCATTGATAAGCTTATAAACCTTACGAACGACGTATTTAAAAGTTTGTTTCTATTTTGATAGTCATACCATTGGTATTGATTGTATTTATAGTTGTAATGCTCCGTTGCGTGGGCCGCTATGAATAAAAATACGCCTCGTACATGCTTATTAACGTTCCTACCTGGCAACTCTGGCAAAGTTAATAAAGTAAACAATGACTTTATTTGAAGAAATAGGGATGTACTTACATTGCTTACATATTTTTATAATGTAAATAGTATTAAAAATATCTTTGTAAATTTGTTCGACACATTGTAAGCAAGCAAGATTTGCACTCAGCTTAGGCTGTCTCGGAATGATGTCCGAAACAACACTGATTTTCCGTGCAAACCGATTTTTGTTGTGATACAAAAACGACCCGAATAAATATATAATTATATAATGAATAAAATAAAGTGAGGTATTTATTAAAAGAGTTGGTGATAGGATGACCACAGTTTACAAAGCGGGAACTATACATAATTCTGTTGGTGTCCCGCAGGGTAGCATCCTTAGACCCTTGTTATTTTTAATATGCATAAATAAGGCATTTTAACATATTTGCTACCATCACTGGAAAATCCTCGATACTTAGTATGTTTACGTCAGACAGAGTAAAATAACGATTACGCAAGGATCCTATTTTTGCGAAAATGGCGACGGAAACATTTAAAGATATTACAAACTTATACAAAACATTCGAAATATATAAAAATTTTGAAAACACTATTTTAAGAACTCGGGAAAAAACAGTACTAAATAACACCGATGAGGCAATCACTATGAACCGGAATCTATAAACCAATCGCACCATCGTCCATAATAATGGAATTATTCCGTATTATATTATTGATATGAGCTCAATCGTGACTGTGTAGTGACGTTAATCCCTTCAACTAGTTCGTTTACATTATTTAAGAGCTGTCTGATGTATTGGAATGTCTTAAGTACTTACCAATAAGAACTATTTGTTTGATAGGAATCGAGTGATACACAGATCTCTTCTTTTTTAAACTAGTAGGTTTGTGTTTATTAATAAATATTTTAGTTTATTAATTAAAAAAATTAAGAATTCTACGGACTCGTGTTCCGTACCCTTTTTTACAACTTAATTTCTAAGAAAGTTTTTTGGGGTTTATACACGTGTATTGGTTATTTTTGTTATTGTGTGTGACATTAATTCAGTGATTTTTGTGTTGTGGTGTACCTTACGAATAAATTATTATATTAATTTATTCTAATTTTAATACTAAACTTATACTAATGTAGAGTGTATCTGTTACATGCTGGTGTTGTGAGGAAGTGCATGTGCAGTGTGTGCCTTATGTCTATACTTATATATTGTCCTGTCTAGTGCCATGTGTGTTGTGTTTTTTCCTTTCTGTGCCTGGGTTATTAATTTTTAGGCTCTTGTGTGACCTGGTATAGTTTGTTTGTGAAGTGTGCGTGTAATGCAATGCGGTGGTAGAGCGCGTTGTTGTGAGTATGTGCATAAGTTTTGTTGTTAGTTGTGTGTAATTTTTAAATTAGTTTAATTTATGTATCTAATGCTCTTTGTTCCCGCACTACCTACATTGGCAAATTAGCTAAGAAATTCCTCTAACTTAGGTTGCCTGGAAGAGATCGCTTTCAGCGATAAGGCAGCCTGTTGTATTACCAAGAAGTATTGAAAATATGTATTTCTTTTTGTACTTGTTTATTTCGGTGTGCAATAGTTGTATTTGTCTATCTATAACTGTAGTGCTAGGGAAACTTCTTTTGCGTTGTCGTGACGACGTGTTTGTTAGTAAATTACAAAGGTGGAACCATAAACGTGACAGCAGCGTCATTTATCGGAATAAAAAGTGCCACCCTGGATATAAATCAACTCTCTGTACGTTTCGAGTTTCATTTAAATCCAATCAGTAGTTTTCACGTGATGTGATGTTCTAACAGACAAATAAAAATTCTACAATTTAATTTTCTAAATCTGTTAGTCAACTTAGCCTGCCTGACTTTTTTCTAAATTTTAAATGCATCGTACAAACTCAACCACCCACGCTCTGTCTCGCTCCCGTGGTATGTAGCGTCATGTTATATAGCCTATGACACTCCCTGTTAACGTAGCTTACCAACAGCAAAATAATTTTTAAAATTGGTCAAGTAGATCCAGAGATTACCCCATACAACTTCACAAACTTTACCTCTGCAATATTAAAATAGATAAAAGATAGATTGTAGCAAAGTGTATTGCGAGTTTTTGTAGCCGGTGTAAATCGTCACCAATAAAATGTGTAGGCGGGTACTGTTATGTTGTGAACGTAGTCATACATATTTAAAGAAATTGGATTACACCATAACCATTGTCATCTCATAAAGTTAATCTCATACAGTGAATCCTAGTATTAATATATATTTGCCAGGTACCTGGTTTAGAGTATGCCGCCATAATAGACTTGTGTTCTGGCATTAGTGGCTAGGTTCCAGTCTCCCTTTAAAGAGCGGCAGAATGTTGGTAACCTTCGGTGTTACAAATGTCCAAAGGCGATTATAACCCCTTTCCAACAGGTGGGTCGTCTGCCTGTCTGTTGAACTCATGCAATAAAAAAGAAATAAGTATTTCTTATGGTTTCTGAAACATCACTGTACTATATGTGCATTTAGTGAAAGCAAAAGTCGTCAGGAAGCCTACAAATGGAGATTACTAATGCTTGAAATCATTGAAATAAGCTGTTTTTATAGAAGTAATTATAGAGTTTTGGGATTTTTTAATAATGTGGTTTATAACTAATTAACTTATATTTTATTCTACTTATAATCCCGCAAGACTATAAGTAGGATACTTTTAAGAAAGAGTAAAACACAGAAAAAAAACATAATCGGTCTCACCGTTAAAGAGGTGTTCAGCGGCGCCACCTACCGGGTCCAATCGTGAATGTAAACTATCCCGGGACTCACTGTTCAAGTGGGTCACACACAGACACAAAACTAATTCACTAAAATCAGACACATGAAAATGAGTTTAAATGCAGTCACCATTGCCAAAATAGGCCGGGAAATATCATAACAAATGAAGGCTAGGCTGATGTTGTGACTGATGTTTTTTAATGTCAATTTTTTTATTGATGAATATCATATTTTAATACTTATTATCCTATTCCGGACGAAGACAATTCCAAAAACACAAAAATCATAAAAGTTTGTCCAGCCGTTCTAGAATTAAAATAGTGTAACTAACACGACTCTGTTTTTTATATATAGATAGATTTTCTTTGATTTCTTGTATATTATTTTTATAACAATAGATATCATATATATAGTCATCTACTCATAATAAATTGAAATAAAATAAACAAAAGAACCGAAATTGTAATTAAACTTTTTTGAAAACCGCGTGTAATTGTGAAATATGTTCTACCATTAAACACCATAAGTGTCGAAAGTAAATGAAAAACACATTTACATTACAACAGTGTTAAATACGAGCGCATAACTAGGATGCATTCGGAATGCATTTTAAATCTTTTCTTGTAATTTGTTCTGACAGGTCCGACGTTAATCTATGGTCCATTTTAATTAAAGCTGAGCAATGCTCGTCTCTCTCATTAAGTTATGGTAAAAGCATAGACTATTGCGTTGTCTATGTAATGCATGAATTATTGCTACAATTATTGATAGCCACCTGGAACTTAGAATAAATTAATATAACTTTAAGGTAATGCTTTTGGTTTAAATGATGGAAGTACTACTACGAACAACAATCGTCGAATATAAGTCAACCAATGAAATTTTCGGAAGAGGTGGCAAACTACTGTTTCCGTCTTTCTGTAGTCACGGAATAACAAAAAGTATTGATATTATTACAATTTGGGCCACCTGCAAGCAAAGCATATTTATTACCCGCCGACGGCGTTTGAGTTAATAACATTGAAGCGCTTTTATGACCGTCTTCTTTTGTTTACTTTGTGTTTAAAATTTGTAATTAGAAAAACATCCCATTGTGTATTGTAATCTTTTATGGTAGTCATTAGCCATGTGTGATTATTAGAAATTCAGTCAAAGCGGTCGAGAGACATATTGTAATTTTGCAGTATAAAGCTTTGCGCCAATGCAGAGAGGGGCAGTCTAGCGATAGTCAAAAGCGAGGCAAGACGTTAGTGACGGACTTTGCGCGGGTTATTGAATCGTAAATTATGTTTGCACTGGTTGTGTTCAGTTATGTTTGTACCTGTGTTATACATGTTAATATAGTCCTAATAAATTCTATAGTAATTCTAACGGCATTTTTAATTCGAGTCCTGCAACTCGTAACAATATCAAAATTTTGCCCAAACCAATTTCTTTGTAAAACTTATTGGAGCTCAGTAACCTGAAAGTTTTGCAGGATGCCCGCTTTATACATAGTTCAGAAGTTCTGTATATTTAGTTATTCGCATTTATATTACTGATTTAGCATATATATGTGTTTGTACAATTGTATTAACCTTCTATTACGTGTATAGTGATAATTTTTAATTGTTTCATGGTTTTGTACACCATATTTAATGCTATATGACTATATGGTCCACATCTTCTTGTCAAATATCATTCATGTATACTCGATAGATTCTGAATAATAAATACTGTGGCATACAAATAACATGACGTATGGACGGATATGACGACAAGAACAGAATTCGGTTTTTGCGAAAATCTCTATTGTACAGATCGTTTCCATCTTTTTTTGTATAAGCAAATGTAGTATTTTAAATTTTTTAACCGCGAAAATATAGTAACATTTGTCATTAACTTTTTTGTTTTATTTTTTGTATTTTATTAATTTCATTGTTGAATTTTCCATGTGTATGTATTACTACTTTTTGCTTTGGCCAGTAAAGATCTATTATTATTAATAGTCACAAGACTCTGAACAAATAACGATGAAAACATATATATATATATATATATATATATATATATGTCGCAGAACGGCCTCGTTCTCACGACATCATCTTTAGTTATTGCAGGTTTAGTGGGCGTCATCAGGATAAAATGCGAGCATAAAACACAATAGCCACGGTTTATACACTTTTAATTTAGATTTGATCAACATTATGACATAGTTTAGACCGAGCAGCGGGTTCAGGGCACCCGCTCATACTTTCAGCTTCAATACTTTCTTTAAAACTCTCAAAGGTCCAACTCGACCTGTAGCCACCAACCAAATGTGCCACAAAAACTCCTCAGTCTACCCAAGTAGATATTACTCAAAGTATAGAGGGCGCTGACCCCGCTCTAGACATGCTCTGCTCTCATTGGTCGTTTATTAAAATACAATATTCATAACTTTTATTAGGTTAGAACGATCTTTAAGTTATAGAAACATTTAACAAATCAAATTAAATTACATTAAGAATTTTAGAAGTGATTATAATGTAAACAAATGATATTGTGCGTTATACATCCAGTCAACAATACATCGTCATATCGTCATAGTCATAGCTTCCCTCCGACATATATATATATATATATATATATATATATATATATATATATATATATATATGTGTGAGTGTGTGTGTGTGTGTGTGTGTGTGTGGGTGTGTGTGTGTGTGTGGGTGTGTGTGTGTGTGTGCGATATAGTACGGTTGGGGGTTACCTTAATTGTATTTCAGAAGCAAAATAGAACAAGGAACAGCTGACTGCTGGTCGCTTCCTATATCTTAATAACCGTTCTGCCTTACTATCGTTTAAAACTTGATAGAAGCTCCATACAAGTAATATCAAAATTTATCCTTTGATAAGGCTAGTGAATGAATAATGAGATATAAGCACCGGCTATCAAAGATTTTATAGGTATATTTTTTATATTGAGTTCAGTGTGTGCCCTCCTACACATTAAATTCAAGGTAGCTTTCACCACAAAACTCGGAGGCGTCTGAGCCATCTATAACGTACTCATATGCTATTCTAATTCATGTTATATCTACATTAAGCGTGGCCACGTGTGACAATGGCATTGACAATGTGGGCTAACCGGTGGCACGGGTTACGACATCTACCGGGCTAAAGGCTATTGTTTACAGTGACTCGTTTAAACATCGTACGACTGGACTCGACTATTACAAACTTTAAACAATGTTCTTGTAGTCTAAGAGGAGGTGAAATCACACATCACCCATGTGATAACCGGATGAGACATATGTTTTAGCAAATTATATTGATTTGTAAACACGTCTATGTGATAGCTTGCCATTCGAAAAGTCTGCATGGCTAGAACGAAACTACTTGATCAATTATATATACTTAATATATAAAAGAAAGTCGTGTTAGTTACACTATTTATAACTCAAAAACGGCTGTACCGATTTGGCTAAAAATTAGTAGGGAGGTAGCTTAGAACCAGGAGACGGATATAGGATACTTCTTATCCCGTTGGAACCGGTAGGTGGTGCTGCTATCGGGTTCCAGAATCCTCCTTATCACCTGGACCGATTTTGGTGAATTTCTTGTGTGTGTTTGAGTGGGTCCCGGGATGGTTTAAATCCACAATTGGAACCGGTAGGTGGCGCTGGAATCGGGTCCTACATTTTTATTTTTTCAGAGCAGGACAATGTCTGCCGGGGCTGCTAGTACTTAATAAATAAGCTTTTTTAGAAAGGTTTTTAAATACAAGCTTTTGAGATCCTGGATATCATGTGGCAGCAGAGTGCTAGCCAAGACAAGTAAAACGAGCCCAAACACAACAGGTCTATCTTGTTTAGTACAGGAGTTCCTATGGCTACCTTCCGACTCCATCATCAGATCAGCTCCGTGGTACCATATTATTGCATTGTCACGCGATATACATATAAAATGTCAGCTCAATCGGAAACCGGGAAGTTGGTCGAATTTAACTTGCAAGATTCCACCCGATTACATACATACATCCATTGCAAGTTAAATAAAAGCTTGTGAAAAAGCTTAATCTAATCGAGGCAATATAGAAGCCGTTATGAGGGCCTAAAGCAGCGGCTTTTTTTTAATAGCGCAGTAAAATTGATAAATATCTAGATATACTGGTAGTTGTAAGACATAGCATAAAGTTCCACTTTAATTTGACACTTGTTTACGCCATTTACTGATATATTACTTACAAATTAAATTAATATTAAAGGTAAAAATCCACAATCAATAAATTCGATAACTGCAATTGTGGTAGTATAATAAATAAACCTTCGGCTCATTATTTAATTAAAATATACATAATCGCTTGAGTGCATGATGTGTAATTGCCCGTCCCTTTCTTTCCTACATAATTCCTACCAGTATATATAAAGTACTCTGTGATAATTCCCTATATTTAAGCCAAATATGCCTTACTCACTGGTGAGAAGAAATCGACGAAAAAAAAGGTGGTAGTCTATTTGTGCTATGTGCGTAACTCGAAATTAAGTGAAATAATTATCACAAAATACTTGTAATATTGTACTTGTAGTATTGACTTAACAATAGTGGCCAGAAGATATAATAACATAGAAGAAATGTGCCGTCTATCCATTTGAAGGAGATCTGGTGAGTTCCCTTTGTGTCCTTCCAGTTTCGATGCACTGGTTGTGCTCAAAATTTTGTTTAATAAAATTGAAACAAAACGTTAACAACACTTGTTATGTTCGTCATGCCTAAACGGTGCTTTAGACCGTCTGTTCTCGTATTATTTTATTCTTCTGTTTTGTTTTATGGGCACGTACCAGAGGATATTGTTACGACTACCGTTTTATTACCGATCCTTATCAAACAAAAATAATGGTAGCACAACAGTTTTAGGATATGGACGAAAATGTTGTATATTATTATATTGTAGGTCAATACTTGTTTTCCTCTTTATTTATTTGAATGTAAATCTCGCTGGCTGTTTATACTGCTTTTTTATTGCATGAGTTCAGTAGACAGGCAGACGACCCACCTGATGGAAAACGGTTACCGTCATCTATGGACATTATTTGTAGAACCGAAAATGCTGCTAGTGTATTACCAGAAGAAGGAACTGAAACCGGGCCCCTGTTTTTTTTTTAAGGCGGGGGAAATGCTATTTACGCACAATACTGGGTCCTTTGCAAGGGATTAGACCGTTATCGCATATGGAGGCATTCCATTAAAGGCAATCCAAACATAATTGATCAGCTTGTGTGGAGACCCGAATCATTAGGCGCCCAATGATTAATACCCACTAAAACCACCCTCCTCCCATGTGCCTCGCGCTTATGGTAGGAAAGGCCTGAGACTTAGAATGTACTTACGCCCAAGCCGATCCTAACGAAAAGTGCCTCAGAGTTCCCCGGGAATCAGAGCAAACTGAATCCGGAATCCCCTGTTGCCGGAACACATGTCAAGGCGTGCTGTAAACCGGCGTTGGTAGCCATCGAGACGGGCAAATAAAAGAAAGAAAAGCTTTATTTGAAGACATAGCGACGTAATTAAATTGTTTATACATTATTATACACAGAGCATAATTTGAGAATTTGTAAGCCGCATTTTCAGCAAACAAGGTTTCACTCGGCATATTGATGTGCCGGAATTATATTCGACACGACGCTGATTTTCATTGCAAACCTTCCTTTTGGCGTACGACTAAAACGACCCAATTTGTTAAATAATAAATGTTCTATCAGCTGACTGTAAGTTGTTCTGGCTGTCACCTTACGGCTGGCCGCTCGATTGTATGAATCTTTATTCTCTTTCCATTCCTGCAACGATAAAATTGCATAATAATTTTGCAAAAAACCCGATCTTAGATAAATCTCATATCTCACGAAGAAAGTGAATGCATCTGATAAACCGTTGTCATGTTATGGGTGGTCTACCATTAGTAATATTAACGCCGTATAAGGAAATACATTTACTAAATAAGGGCACGCATTCGTGATACACATATATCTCGTTATCAAAACCACTTTCCACTAACAACGACGAGGTAAGGAGGTCGTATTCAATAAACCATTTTAATATAAAAGACTAATATTTAAAACTAATAATTAATTTACATGTAATTTTTATTACTTAGAAATTAACTTATTTTTGGTATTTAATTTTACTTTTTAATTTAATTTAGTTTCCACTTATGTTCATATTAATAATATTAAATAAATTAAAAGGCTGGGCGTAGTCTAGCGTTCAAAATTTTCCTATCAGTTAAACAATAAATTAAAATCAGATTAAAATATAACTATACTATAAATAAAAGTATGTTGGAACGGTTTTAAGCGCGGTATTTTATTTGATTTTTATAATTGCGAAATTTTGGCCACTTTTGAGTAGCCATGATCAAGGAAAAAAAAAGATGTCAAGTGTCAACGAGTATTGTTCACACAATACAATACTCGTTGAAACTTGACATTTTTGTCTTCCGTAATCACGATTCCGAAGCGTCGGAATAACAAAAATCAAATAAATTACCGCGCTTAAAACCGTTGAAACGTAGTATTATTATGTATACAAGTCGCAAAAACGTAAGAAAATATTAAAAAGTTTTCTTCAAACCATTCTTTCTTAGTTTATATGTATTTGTCTGTCTCTATTCTTTAGGGTTCCGTATCTGAATCATAAAAACTGTAGGAACGTCATCTCTACGGAGTCCTTCACCGGGCGTGAAGTTTATATTGTTACACGACGACAAAGCAAAGGCACATCTGTCTGTCATAAAGCGTAGTTTATTACCTTCCCGCATTTAGGAATTCTTTTGTTTACTTTGTGTTTAGAATTTGTAATTAAGAAAAACATTCTATTGTTATTGTACTTGTTTTATGACTGTGACTAGTGTCGAACTAATTCTTGTTGTGATTGTATTGCGTCGAAGCTTGCCAGGTATGGTATCGGTGCATTATAAGCAATGGCCCAAGGAGGAGAGGGGCAGTCAAGCGAGGATTACGATACGTGTAAGACGTACATTCGATGAGCGATATAGTGACGGATTTTGCGCGTGTTATTGATTCGTGCAGTGTGTACTGGTTGTATCCAGTTATATTTGTACCTGTTTTATACGTGATTGTACAGTTCTAATAAACTCTATAGTAATTCCAACGGCATTTTAATTCGAATCCTGTGTAGCTCGTAACAATATTGTAAAATATTTAAAATAAATAAATTTGCGGTTTGAAATGGTAAACCACGGTTAGTGTAGTTCATTCAACGCACAATGCGTAATTCTTCAAGTCTCAAATGAACACGACAAATTGGCCATTGTATTTCTAGCGTGGAGAAATAGGTCCTTATTTGTAAAGCTATTTTCAAGAGCTTCGTCTTTGTGAACTCACGGCCCGGCCACAGCCTTGTCGCTATTAGCGACAGACAAGCGCGACGCGACGAATATCTATAAAAGGAATAGCCTTCTTTTTAGGTACAACTTTTATACTGGTAAGACTTTCTAAATTGTAACATGCATAATTTTTAGTAAACAACAAAAAAATGGCATTTTTGCGTATACGCCTATAACTTATGCAGCCCTCGATATAATTTGCATAGTATTTGTACGAATATAGGGCAAATACGGTGATACTAGTCGAATTGTTGTTACAAACTATTATAGTGTGTACATACGAGTATACCTGTATATCTGCGAAAAAAACATTAATTCATTCATAAGCATGTAACGAGTCATCATCGCGCGTGGCAGCAAACTCCGTCGCAAGCCTAAGTTCGTGGCCGAGCCATAAGAGTATCATCTTTCTTCTATAATATTGTTACAAATTGGGCCACCTGCATACCTATTGTTATATACCGACAAAGAAATGCCACGCACCGGGTTTATTGCCCCTTCCGCATTTGGAATTATTTTTGTTTACTTGGTATTTAAAGTTTGCAATTAGACAATAGCCTATTGTTATTGTTTTTGACTTTGTTGGCCGTTCACAGGAATAGATAACCAGGTGTGCAAATTACTTTTTCTCGGAAACTCCAGTCCACGCGGTCGATTTTTTTGTACTGTATAGTTGGTATAAAACAATGCCCGAACGGAGGGGTGGGCAGTCAATCGACGCATACGATACGATTAAGACGTGTACTACTTTCGATTAGCGACATAGTGACGGGCTTTGTGCGTGTTAAATTGCATTGAATCGTGCAGTGTGAACTGGTTGCATCCAGTTTCAATTTGTACTTGTTTTATACGTGTTTGTACAGTTCTAATAAACTCTATAGTAATTTCAACGGCATTTATTTTGATTCGCGTCCTGTAGCTTGTAACAATATAATAAAATTCATAAAATTTAAAAACTTCGTTATTAAAACCGACTTCAAAAACTAAAATGTATAAAATAACTTATTTCTTAAGCTATTATTATTAATATATATTATCTAAAACATCTTAAAGTCGGTGCTTAGTAATTTTCAAAATATAGTAATTTTTATGTTTTCCTTTACACCGACTTCAAGATGTTTTAGATAATATATATTAATAATAATAGCTTAAGAAATAAGTTATTTTATACATTTTAGTTTTTTAGTTTTTGAAGTCGGTTTTTTTAAACCAAGTTTTTAAATTTTATTTGTTACTTTTTAGTGTCTAGCTATGTATGGGTGGACCCACGAATGGTGCCGCGCTTCTTAAAAAATATAGGTTCCAAGAAGCGGGAACAAAAAAAGTTTGTAAAATGAAAACTACTGGGCCAAACTATGTCAAATTTTTAGGGGACCACATGGCAGCTATTCCGCGTCGAACAAAAAAAGAATCACGTAAATCGGATCATAAATCACCGAGTTATCGGCGAACATATGGAACGGAGTGAAAATTATTTCCATGAAAAATGTTCATAAAATGAAAACTACTGGGCCAAACTATGTAAAATTTTTAGGGGACCAATTGGAAGCTATTCCGCGTCGAACAAAAAAAGAATCACGTAAATCGGATCATAAATCACGAAGTTATCGGCGAACTTACATAAAAAAAAGGAACAAAAAAAAAACCCTACGAATTGAGAACCTCCTCCTTTTTTCGAAGTCGGTTAAAAATATGGCGTGTCCGTACATTGAAGCTATTTTAAACAAATAACTGGAATAGACAATATAGACGACGGAGAACACGATGCAATTTTTTTAATTTTCTTGTCTGTTTGTCCGGGATTCACGTCAAAACTACTGGGCCGATTTCGATGCGATTTTCGCTGATCGACATCCAATTCTTAGATTTAAACTCTGCGCTAATTTTTGTCCCGGGAATCGCGCGGAATTTGTCCCGGGACCGGTTTGTAGTTGTTCGGGTGCGTAAAATTAGCTTATTCCGACATAATTTTCACTAAAGCGATAGACAGCTCACATTATTCTTCAAATGCTGCGCTATTTTGTGTCCCGGGAATGTGGGCGTAGTCGCGGGCATATTCTAGTATAAAATATAATAAAATCATAAAATTGTAAAATAAGAATTGTAAGGTCAAGAGTGAAGAATGCTAGAAATGAAAATATGATTTCTTCGATATTAGTGACCTATCGATTTAATTAAAATGTTTTAAATGCATGTTAATTATTTTTTCCAGGGCTACCTACATATTTGGCGGCGGGACGTGACATTCTCCGACGAAGAGCTATCAGATTTATTCAATAATATTGAAGACATCTTTGCTTTTAATAGGTGAGTCTCTTTGAATATAGATTATAAACATTTTTGAAGTGAAACTTCTATATAAACGGTCTTAGGTTTTTTCTGTCACCAAAAGAGCGTTACAGCCGCGTGGAGGAGCGGCATAAATTTAGACTAGACGTGGTGAGAGGCGGCATAATTTTAGAGTATACTACGGATGCGTTTTTTGGTTCCATATCGAATTCAGTTTTTTTGTTTGATAAAATAAAATATATTTATATAAAAAATGTATTCATTAAAATTTACCTAACCTAACCAAATCATAATTTGCAGTAAACATGCGAAAAATCAAAATATGTGCTGGGACACATTGTACAATTGAAACTTAAACGAACAAGTGGGAAAACGAATGGCTACGGATAAGTGGCAAAACAAATCGGAACAAAATTTAAACTCTGAAGTTTTACAGGCAGGTTTTCAAATTGGGCAAGTACATTAACAATCTGCCTGTAAAACTTCAAGTTAAAATTTTGTTGTCCGTTGAAGTTTCACTTCTACTATGTGTACCAGCACACATTTCGATTTTTTTATATATTGACTAGACCGTTTCATAGTTTAACACTATACTCTGTTTATGCAAACACGGCATGCGTAATATATTATTTTTTTGTTTTATTATTGTGACAGTCTAAGTGGTATAAGCATTGGCCTTGTTATGCCACTGGATTGCAGATGTACCAGATTCGTTTTCTAGAATGATAAATTTCGTAAAGGAATTTTTATTTACTATTGTCTGGGGGTTTGGCATCGGCCCTTACACAGTAGTCCGTTGTTTCACCCGTAACAGGAACGTACTTGATTAATTTCTTTGCCGGTTTAATTATTTTTATAGACCTTGACAACGTATTAAAATTGTTAAAAACTCGGAATATAATTTTAAAATAATTAAACATTGAAATTTAGTACTACTAATCAAATCGTTGAAAAAAGTTGAGACATTGAAATGTTGGTATTGGATGTTACTAATACTAACATTATAATGTCTCGCTCGATTTTCGACTATTTTCACTGATTTCATTAGTAGTACTAATATTGGCAACATCATTCGATTATAATATATATATTAGTAACTAATTTCATAATCGATTATCAAGATTAGTAATTCGATTATATAAATAAGTTTAATCGCCCACCTCTAATTGAAAGGTAAACTAAACTAAATAAAACTAAAGTACGTTACCTATGTAGCACATCACTGCCAGTAGGGTGCGTGCCGAGAACTGGCTGCATTGTCACACTGTATGGCAATACTTATATCTTGGGCGAAGTTTGAGTCAGCCTTCTTATCACGGGCAGTGTCAAAGAGTTTCTTAAAAAGGTTTTTGAAGAAACTCTTTGCTTGTCGATGAACCCTACGGGGCTAATATTTCAAACCCAAATGGCGCAAATATGTAACCTTTTCCCTTAGATCATATTATACCTCAATGCCTTTTCCTAAGACTCCATGTTTCCGTCGTTTGATATCTTCAGCTGAAGCGATTGCGTTGCCAGCCCCTGACTCGGTCATTGGCAGATTTAACGGGGTCAGTGTGTCAATACAAGTCGCATTCCACACTAGCGGCTGCCCCATCTTCCAAGGGACGAGTGACATTCCGTCCAGTCTCTAGCCATCGACACGCGCCAAGATATTCGGTTCCAGAATGGCCGGTACACCGACGCTGACAGGAGCTCGGCGGATGATGTCGTTTAGGTCTTTCTGCACTCACAAAGTCTATCATAACTCCACACTCACGGTAATGTGGTAGACAATATGACGCCCATAGACCTAGACTCGTCTATTTTAAAATTTATTTCACAACGATAATATTTTTCTTATTTCAATTTATATATGATCGATTATCAATCTATATAAATTATGTAAGTAATAAATAGTATACATAATACGTACATAGTTTCATGTGGATTAAATTTACTTTCGATAAAGAGCATGAATATAAGATCCTCTTTATACCGGAAAGAAAGCTCTAGTTTTAACTATTAAAAAATATTCAACCGGTCATAATTATGTTTTTTCCCGGCAATTTATCAAAAGTTTTCTAGTGTTGTACCGAATATTTAGTCGACTAAAATAATACGAATGTTGCTTTTCTTGACATATGGAATAAGTGACGTTCCCTTTGCTCCCCTATTTTTACTGGGGTTTTCCGTTTTGGTAATCTACACAGGCACGAAATAGGACATTTATGTGTTAATGATTTGTGCAAAAGTTAAAGACGAGTGGGAGATATGTCTTTTCTGTAATTTGGCGGTGACATATCATGTGGTATTAAAGTTTTATACAGTTTGCGACAGACTTAACGACATATCTAGATTAGCGGTGGACGACTGGCTAGCAAATAATTCTGTATAATTTTCAAAAGGAAAAGTAAATTTATATTGTTAAAAGTCAAAATCTTTTAAAAATGTCTGTTCAACTTCATAAAATAGGTAAGACTGACGTGTAACTTGGTTAAATAAATGCGGCAAGCTGATAAGGCAGCGGTTAAAGACTTTTAGGCTGTCTGTTGAAAATTATTCAGAAACCACACTAATATAATAAAGTACCTATAGCCTTACGAAAATGCAGGTTCAATACCTTGACAAATATATTAGTTTACGGCTGATTAAAATTCTAACATTGTATTACCTTGATGTAAAATGTTAATATGGCAGTAAATAAGAAATTTATTACGCATAAACTAGAAAATAACAGGTCCATCAATGTACTGCTAACATAATAACTAGTCGCGAACCGCGGTCTGTACTAAGTTAAATTTGAATTACACATTCTAACTTAGTTCAATATATGTCAATGTAACGACAAACCTATTACCTAACGTTGTTTTCACTTCGTTTGTATATCAAGAAACCCACACGTTTTGTGATGCCAAGCTTGTAAGCAAGTTACGTTCTACTCTGGGACTGCTCCCAGTGCCAGTTAAACCAAAAGATACTATAATTTTTTTATACCAAATTGATTCTGTTGAGAATTGGATTTTAAACCTCTTATATTTGAGTAAAATAAGAGAACCACTTGACCAAAATGCCGTTATTATTTCAGTTTTCTACATTTCTTAATGACATTTGTACTTAATGATCTTCTATGATGCGTTTTAGCATGTTATTATGTCCACAATAAAGACAATACCTAACATAAAATAGGACTGCTGTTTTTTATCTTTACCTGTGGATCTGCATAAAAGAATAAACAAGATATGTGAACAGTTTATAATAATGATAATTAACAGATATCTCATGAATTTACATAAGCGCGTGAAGGTAATAAAAAGGCATTAAATTGTCATGCGTCTAATACGTCCCTGTTTTGGCAAGGGTGTTAAATAATAGGAAGGGGTCCGAAGTACAAGAGGGTGAACTTTTATAAAAGCTTCATATAAAACCATACCCAATTGTAGACTACGACTGGTTTATTGTGTCTTTCATACAAATAGTCTGATTTTAAATCATGTGTGGTCCCTTGTGGGTGGCAGCGATCGAATTTGAACTCGTTGTTAAATTGAGATCTTGTTGGTTGATAAATGTTTGTTGTTTGCGTGCTTTATAAACGTGTTACCTATGAACGTCTGAGTGTGAGAATTTTTTTGTTTAAAACCTCACTAAGGTTTAAGTTAAGCGCTTTATTCCCAGCCTAGTAATAACTACACGTTCTGTTCCGTTTTGCAGATTAAAAATCATTCATGCTTTTCCCCATTTTTGAAAGCAATCGTTAAAGTAAATGTGAGGATTAACTGGTCACTCCTAAGACGTGAAGAATGAATGAACCGATGATTAAACATCGAAACAAACTTATTTTCACATTAATTTATTAGTATGGATTTTAATTAGTCCTGACATACAAAGTGGTGAAAATATTCAAAACTAGCCGACCCACCTCTGCTAATTTTCTTAATGTATTTTACACGCAGACGTATTATGAAGTACCTATGTATTTCATTTTACGCAGCAATTGAATTGCTGGTTCGATCATGTTTTTATAACACCACTTAAACTGTAGGCCCATCCTCATACATTCATAAATGCACTAAGCAATCAAGTGAAAATAGCGCATCTTGCTAATTATTTACACAAGCAATATTCTTGTAATAGCCTCGAGAAACGCTCTCAATGGTTAAACGTTTTATAATGATAGTTAACAGTTACAAGTACACCATCCATCTAAATCTTCGAAGTAGTTAGCGAAATATTTATTTTTAAAACTGTGTCTCATGGTAACTATGTTAAGGCATATAATTATAGTAAACCTATTGATCATCTTCGTTGTCAAAGGTGTATCAAATTTTACAAAAATTGGTTCGGTCCCAAGGTTGAAAGCAAAAGAAATAAACTACAACAGAAACAAATTAGTTTGCTGATTTATAAAAAAGACTCAGTCTTAAATATTACGATGAAATAAGTCGCACGTTAAATACTTATAAACTGATTAAAAAGTGTTCTTAAAAGTATTTTGCTGTCTAATATGTAATACAAAATAAAATAAAATTTAAGTAATTATTGGTAACGGACATTTTTAGATTATCCAAGTCAAACGTAATAATCAGTTTTCAACTAAATAACCTATAGAATTAAATTCAACAAATACAACTTTTTTGTTGATATGTGTAACGTAATGTATAAATAAAGCGATAGTTTGTCGGTTGTAACTAGAACACGAAGTGTCGGATTAAACAGGCCATGAAATGATATCTAATGTCTGTGGTTGATCTTGCCGGAATATCCAATTACTTAAAAGGGAAAATGACTGCACTACTAAAAGTTGATATGTACCTTATACGAATGGAAATACTAGGGTATCTACATTTTTTTTAAGATTTAACAATATCTTATTTTATTTACTACTTGTGCTATTATAATTTAGGCATATTATATAATATCTTATGGTGCAAACCAAACAAAACTTGGCAATTTCAGAGTTTTGGGGTTTATAATGTCGTCCTATACGTCTGTGTCTAAATATCTCACAACATGTAATTTTTCTCAAGAATTGTCTATTTGCGTTAAGTACAATTCTCTAAGATAATCAATATATAGGCACATAATTCTTGAAGTGAAACTTCTTTAGAATCGTGATTAAAAAATTGATGAAATCTAAAAGCGGAAACTAAAAAGAGATAAATTGATAGAACTAAGCCTGCGAGAGAATGAGATAGGAGTTTTACGTTCTGCAGCACACATTAGAGAGTAAATAAGACCGATTATTAAACATAGTCCAATTTGTAAATAAAACTTATAATAATATGTTTTGGACTAAAACAGTGAAAAATCGAAAGTGATACTTAAAAAGTTTATTTTGAATTATAGTATGTTGACGGATGTAGACTAAAGGAATTATATTTATATTAATTAAAGTTAGAGAAGAATTATTTGTAAGTATATACTCTGAAGTTTTACTTCTCCTGCTTGTAAATTACACACATTTTTTATTTTATCATTGGAACAAATAACACTTCTACCCTATTGGGCTTAGAGAGGAACCGTTCCATTTATTAATTCAACTCGTAAATTAACAACTGTTTAGTTTTTGTTTACATAGGTATAACCTGTAAATAAAAAATTGGATACAACATAGAACTTATGCTTTTTTTTTTTTTTTTTTTTCTCTCTTTATTTTGAAGGGACTTTCATTTACAAAAAATATGTCAGTCCCATTGTACCTTATAGTTTAAAAAAATCAAATTATTTCGCTTAGATCTATTAACATTTGTTTGGATGTACTCGATTTGATGTCTGCTAGAATACTATTAAACATTCCTATGTCAAACCTGCATAACTTAGCGCTCTTCATTAGCTTACTCCTCATTTGTTCAGTCCTGACACATTCTGCTAATAAGTGCGGCACATCCTCGACAAGGTCGCAATCTTCACAATTTGGCGTTATACTTCTGCGCATAAGGTATGTGAACTTATTAAGCGGAATGTGCCCGGATCTTAATCTATGTGCTATAACTAAAAGACGTCTATTTAGCTTAATAGAATGAAACCAAGGTATACGAGGAGGCTCACTCACTATCGTTCTATACCAAATACCTTTGTCTAAAGATTTTCTATCAAAATACTCCTTCCAAAGATGTTGTATACGCTTCCTATATTTGGGTATTAACTCAAAAAAATCAGGTTCATACTTTAACTCCCTGCCCCTGATAGCACTTTCTTTGGCAAGAGAGTCAGCCTTCTCGTTGCCCTTTAATCCTATGTGTGAAGGAACCCATTGCAATTTTAGCTCTTTTCCACTTTTAATTATGCTATCTATTTTGTTGATAATTTCATATGCTATCGAAGTACTTCTGCTACAACCAGAGGCACATCGAGCAATATGAAATAGTGCACTTTTGCTATCAACACAAATTAGAACCTTGTTGTGGTAGATTTCACTCGCATAGGTTAGAGCTTCTGAGATTGCAATGAGCTCTAAAGACATAATAGATACGCATACATTAATTTTAAAACGGTTATTTGTACAATTTAAAGGTTTTTGTGCGTCATAAAAAGCTGCACCTTTACCTTCAGAACTGTCAGACCCATCTGTGTATAAAACATACCAGTCATAAAATTTTTCATTCAATTCCTTTATAATTTCAAACTTTATAAGACATGGATCATAGGCGTTTTTTGGGAATTTCAAGGCTATCAAATCAAGAGAAATGCTATCTTCAATGTCAAAATTAGTTACCCAGGTCTTTAAGCTAAACATTCGTAAAATTGGGGAAGAACGTATAGTCTCTTCTTGTATCTCTTTAGAAATCTCTGCAATTAAAGTCTGCTTGTGATTTGAAATTTTGTCGACGTCAGTATTGAGGTTTAGCAATAGTTCATTAATTATATTATTTGTCCAGGAACGAGATTTTAGACAGTATTTAGTACACAGCCATTTTCTCCTTAAGTGTAACGGAGGCACACACAACTCACATTCCATCACATGTATAGGTGTACTTCTTATAAAACCGCCAATAATTCTAAGCGCTGAGTTTTGAATTTTATCTAATTGATATAGATGCATTTTAGCACTATTATCAAATAAAAAACAGGCATAATCTAACCTACTCCTAACTAAAGACAAATAAATCTTGCGCAATTGTATTGGGTGTACACCCCAGGATGAACCAGCCAAGACTTTAAGTACATTAAGATAATTTTGTGCTTTTACTGTTATTTCGTTAATATGTTTTTTCCATCTTAAGGACTTATCTAACCATACTCCGAGATATTTATATGTATCCACACAGTCTAATTTATTCTCATTAATTCTTATATCAACATGATAAAGTTTACGATCCCTATGAAAAATACAAATTTTTGACTTGTTTGTAGATACTGTTAGCCCCAATTCGTCGAGAAGCTCAACAAAGATATCTATTGCGTTTTGAATTTTATTTGTGCTATCTAATATGTCCTTACATCTTGAATGTAATACAAAGTCATCTGCAAATTGATATATACATACGTCAATAATATTGCGACAGAGTTTAAAGGTAATTATGTTAAAGACTAAAGGTGAAATTGGGTCCCCTTGAGCTAAACCTTTTCCAGTATACCTAACAAATTCTTCTTTACATTCGCCTGCAACTTTAAGACAGCGAGTGCTGAGAAAGCTATACAGATACTGACATATACTCTTACCTACCAAAAAATTATCAAGAACAATAGTTAACTTCTCTATCTGTACATTATTATATGCATTTTCCAAGTCAATAAAACATGCTACAGTAGGGGTTTTATTAGCAAAACCTATCTGAATTTGTGTCACAAGGCGTACTAAGTTGTCATAGGTAGATTGGTTTTTTCGAAACCCTGATGTAAACATTGACAAAATTTCATGCGTTTCTACATACCATTATAACCTTTTACTCAGCATAGAGTGAAAAATCTTACATATGCAGGACATCAAAGATATAGGTCTTACTTCATGTGATATGTTGGATTTTGGAATAGGGATGATTCTGATGCTCCGCCATTGTAAAGGAATGTTACTAGAAGTGAATATTAAATTATATATTCGCAAGAGGTACATTTTCGCTGATATGGGTAAATTAGCTATCATTGAATAAGAGATTTGGTCATCTCCTGGGGCAGTATCTTTCTTTTTTAAACAATGATTCATTTCTTGTAAGGAAAATTCTGCCTCTAATACTTTATTTGTTGAACAAAAGGTAGGAGGACAAGGTAATACATAATCGGGAGCTAAATTTTGCAAAAGTTCTGTCCTTTTTTCCTGAGAAACATTAAATTTTGATCTGTTATAACCTTTCATCCACCGCAGTTTATCCCACACAGCAGAAGCTGACACTGAATGGTCAATACTGTCACAAAACTTTTTCCAAGAGTTAGATTTTGCTTCATTAATTGCATTCTTAGCATCAATTATTCTTTCTTGAAGTATTTGTAGATTATTTGGGGTTGGATTTTTACGAAATTGCTTTAAAGCGAGTCTACGTTTGGCAACTAATTGGGATATCTTAGGACACCAATAGCTCTTAGGTTTAAAGTTACTCTTAGGGTTCTGACATATTTTAACATATGGTATATTTTCGTCAGCCACTTTATTTACCTGAGTAGTAAATATATCATAAGATACTTGAACATTATTTACTTCTCTATAAGCATCAAAATAATAGGATAATGCTAATTTATAACTATTCCAGTCCGCTAACTTATAATTGCGTTTGCATGTAATACATAATTTTTCAGAATATTGAGCTATAATTTTAATAATCAAATGATCACTACCTAGATTTTCGTTCAAAACACTCCACACAAAATGAACAGCTATATCACTAGATGCAAAGGTAATATCAGGGGACGAATTAATAAAACTATTATTAATTAGGCTAATTCTAGTAGGTTGTCCATTATTAATAGAAATAAAATTAAACTCAAGAGCTGATTCGTATATATAATTCCCTCTAGAATCATTTTTATACGACCAACTTTTGTGGTGCGCATTAAAATCTCCTACAATGAGACATTTTTTTTTAAATCTGGAAAAAATGTTATCCCAGTCAACTTGAGATGTGTGAACTGAGCTAGGACAATATATCAAAATTATATAGTGAATCAAGCTACAATTAATAAGTCTAAGACATAAGGCCTCTATGCCATGATTTTGAATAGATAGAGGTACTTCCTGAACTTTAAATGAGTTATGTACTATTGTGGCTAATCCTCCATAAGAATCATCCCTATCCTTCCTGTAGATATTATATTGGTTTATTTTATGACTCATCTCATCCTTTAGCCAAGTCTCAGATATTAAAGCTATATGTATTTTTTCTTGAAACAATAATGTTTTCAGCTCTTCTATTTTAGGACATAAACTACGTGCATTCCACTGTATAATTTTTAGATTAAACTTTTTTGGATACTTATCCATTATTAAAAAAGGAAAATATATTCTTAATAATCTCTCCTTCTTGTAAAAAACTTACTAGTACATCAAATACTTCTTTTACAATAAATTTACAAAACGACTTAATTTTATCTGTAAGGCTACTATTAGAAAAAATAATCTCCTTCATCCTCTCTAAAAGCTTCTTTAATAGATCGTAACTGCGTGTTGATTTTTTTTGTTCTTTTCTAAGTTCTTGCTCTACTTGCATGTTTCCTTCATAGAAACATGACCACTCATTCCCTGATGTCTCTTTTTGGTTATTTTGTCTATTCTGTTGTTTTCTTGCTTTTCTCCCGACCGCTTGCGAATAAGTAACTAATCTTTCTACTGATACATCTCTAATACCATTACCCTCCATACATTCTATATCTTCTCTGTGAACCTCAGCTTGAAAGTTTATCTTATTACCCAGAGTATCCGGGAACTCTTTATTCGTATCAAAAGCAGTTTCATTAACTTCTGCAATGTTCTTCTTGCGTGACTGGATTCTGGTTTGATTATACAGAGCTATAGCTTTTCTATATGTTACATTTTCTGTACGCATTATAATTCTGATATCTTTCTCTTTTAGAAATATGGGGCATAATTTATTTAGTGCTGTATGAGGCCCTTTACAATTTAAGCACATAAAGGTTTGAGTCTCACAATTATTATGATTACCTCCACACTTTGGGCACAGTATCTTTTTAGTAGGGCATGCCTTCACAAGATGTCCAAACTTCCAACACCCTGAACATTGTGAAACCGGAAAGGTATATGGTTCAACCTTAAACCTGGATCCGTATACTAAAATATACGAGGGTAAGGTAGAACTTTTAAAACAAAGTCGAATACTCTCACTATTAACCCATTCTCCTGAAGGGGTTTGGCGTTTTAATCGGCGTACAGATATAATTTCCTTTTCCGATTCTAAGCTTTCCATAATATCTTTATCATTTGCTTCTAGGTCAATCTGTTTTACTACACCATATGACAAACATATTTCATCAAGGTATTGACATCTATATCCCAAGGATTTAATATTTTCATTTGCAATTAACATATCCGCACTGTCTTTACACTCGAACTCTAATAAAATTTTGTAGGGATTTTTATATTTGATTTTCAAGACCTCTTTAATGTTCTCATTTCTTAACAATTTGGCCATAGCAAAAGGTTTAGGTAATATTTCTAATGAAGTAACACTTACTAATATATTTCCTCCGACTTGTTGCCCAGACTCCATCTTTTCCTCCCCGCCTTTGCTACTACTTCGTGACATGCTTCTTAGAAACCGTTTATGTCGTCTTCTAACTGTTACAAAGCCATTATCATCTTCTGTTGCCTCCTCACTGTCCTCTCTAACTCTTTTTTCACTCTTTTTTTGTTTTGTACCTAAGATGATACTTTGGTTATCATTTTGGAGTTTAACTTGTTGCTCGCAATCTTTTAATACTTCTTCTTCTTCAAAATCACTTCCACTTGTATCAATTGAATTCTGGAAATCACTTGAATCACCCATTTTCTATAATAATCAACATTGGAATATTTTGAGGGTAGTTCAGAAAGGTAGGTTATTAATAAATCGAAATACGAAACAACGAGGTAACGCGTGCGCACTTATAGCCGTCTCGCGCGGATCTGAGAACTTATGCTTTGATCAACAGAATACCTAAACCTTTTTTCATTACATTACATTGAGCTTATATTTGTTAAATAAATTAAAACTGGAAAGACCTTTATAAATTTATATTATGTTATGGTTAGTAAACTATATTATATAGTATATTACGCTCTGTTTTAAGGTTCAAAGTAAGCATTAAACATGTTACTAAAACTTCAGCAAAACTTTTTTTTTAATATACAATTTTTGAAACAATGGGAACTAAATAAAACAAAAAGATTTGAAAATTTATTCGAAACTTTTGCAAAGTCACGTACAATACTGGACTGTATGTGGCTAAAGTCGTAAAACATCGTCGCAGAGTTTTATGTTCCGTCAGTAATTGAGTTCGATGCGCTTACTACAGGTTTAACAGAAGATTCGAAACAGAAAACTCAATCACTATGTATAAGTACGGAAAAATTGAGTTAGCATTGTTTCCAAATTTGTTGCAAGAATACTTATAATATCAGCCCATCAATGTCCCACTGCTAGGCTCGGGCCTCCCATTATAGGGTAAACGGAAAGTATACCCGCCACGCTTGTCCAAGGCGACTTGGCAGGTTTGACACATCGGTTATCTCGATGTGCAGGTTGCATCACGATGTTGTCCTTCACCGTTGTTAGCACGTGGTAATTGTAACAATATGCACGTTAGATCAGAAATCTGACTAAAAGGTGCATGCGTTCTGGTCAGGATCGAACCCGCGGCCTTCGTTTTAGGGGCGCGTGCGCTAGCCATTACGCTACCACGACTTAATACTTACTGTCATTAATGGCCATTTCCTATATTTTACTATTTATTTACTCGACTCGCCATCGGTTAAATTTTGACGTTACTTGTATAGAACCTGTGTCAGATTTTAACCGATAGTAAGGGAAATGAACTTTCGTTAAGATACGGGAACAGGCTATTAGTATAGCGGTTCACAAAGGCTTACCTCTCAGTTCGTGCTTGTTTAACCCAGTGTCGGATGTGGTCATAGTTATATCAGAACCAGTCTATATGCATGCTGGTGCTATGAAAAATTGCAAAAGTTGGAGCGACAAACCTTTGGAATGGTACTCTTGTTATCTGTAAGTAGTGTAAACTGAACGCGATGAAACCGTGTTAATGGCGTGTATGATTACTGTGCCAAAATCTAGATAGGTCCTCAACCTGTCTTAAAATCAGAAAAGCTTAGATACCTCGAATCTGTGCTACATGAGACCATTTGGATAGACGTTGCTTTCTATACCTAGACGCAGACCGCTCAAGTTCAAAGGATATTAGTATAAAATACACTGGGAAGCTGTACCTAATATCAACGTGTATTACAAAATCTGTTCGAGAGTACATGCGGAGCTTATGTCGCTCAACGAATGAACCTGTGTATATAGTAAGGTAAGGCTGCCAGCTACCAGTCTTGTTACTCTACCTCGTGTATTGGATTAGTAATAAGCTTTTTTCATTATTTATTTAATTTTAAATAAACTTGACAATATAATAAAAAGATAATAAACCCTTAAAATCAACACTTGCGAAGAAATTTCTATAGTGTTTTAAAAATCCAGGTAGTAATACGACTATATTGTAACTCATTTTTGAATTATAATTAGGTATGTAATTTTAATAAATTTACTGGAGTTATAACGGTCCGATTCATCAGAGTTAGAGTAAGTTTGAACGCGTCGTGTCGTGGACGGCGGCGACTAGCGACTCTCTTGGCAGGCGTGCTGCCCTGGCATCTCCAGGCAGACGTCCTGTCCAGGGTTCGGCGTACCCGGCAGGATGCCCTAGCTAGAGGACTGACCTTCTATCCAGTCGAATTAGAGACGGTCAGGAAGCGGGAAACCGCTTGCTGCCTCGTCGAATGGTCTCGTGACCTCGAACACCCTGCGGCCGGCGGCTTTACGGTGGATGCAATCAGGCCACAGCTGGAGAGATGGGTCACCCGCACCAGCGGAACCCTGACCTTCAGGACGACACAGATACTGACCGGACACGGTTGTTTCGACCAGTATCTGTTTCGCATTGTGGGCTGCTTGCCTTCTCCGGACTGCCGCCAGTGCGGCGCACCCGATACGGCGTTTCACACGCTTGTCGAGTGCGCTGCGTGGACGCCGCAGCGTTTCGAGCTCGAGACGAACGTAGGAGCCGTCGGATCGCTTGGCGACTTGGTAACGGCCATGTTGCACAGCGACGACCGCTGGGAGTCTGCGATTACTTTCTGTGAGGCAGTAATGTCTCTCAAAGAGGCCGCAGAAAGGGACAGGGAGCGAAGTCCTGCAGCGCGTGCTAATGTCTCTACTCGAGGTCGCCGGCCTTCAGCTGGCACCCGGAGAGGCAGGTACGCGCATTACTTCCCTCTCTGAGTTAGGTTCCGGTACGGGGGGCCCTTGCTACTAGGCAACGCAAGGGACTCATCTGCCCCCGTTTCGAAGTGGGGTGTGTTCTCCCAGGGCACACTCCAGGCACTTTATTGCGCTGGATCGACTGTTGCGTAACTATGTTCTATATCTCAGTCTTTCCATCACAAACAAAGCGCAGGGTCGACAGGGAGGAGGGGGTTTTTAGTGGGTATTGAGGTTGCTCGCCCGTGCGGCATCGCTCTGAGTCTTCCACACTCCTCTGTGTCACGCCATCGCGGACGGAGCGCAAACAAAGCATACTATTGCTAGCGTTATCGCCCCCGATGGATGCGTGCCGTTTCCTAGTGACGGCCCAGAGAGTGCGTAAATCGGTCAGCATTTTCCCTCGCCTCAAAAAAAAAAAAAAGTTTGAACGCGTCTTTATGGTTCTTAAAAAAGCGTTCTAACTTTCTATGAATAAGGATGTATTTAAATCTTTTGCTCATCGACAAATCGATATATTATTCGATCAAAATTAATGTAGTCCCCAAAATCATATCGATTAAAATGTAATCGACTAAAATACAATTAACTTTGGAGCACTAGAACTGTCAATCTGACATGAGAATGAGATGTCACAGTTGAAGTTGACTAATCATTTTATGTCACAAAAATGTTTATTTTGTGACTCAGTGTGTAAATGTAAGTTATTGTAATAAACGTAAAATAAATTTAAAATGATTAAAAATATAGGAATTAGTCAACGTGTTGCAAGTTACGTTTTCTTCGATTTGGAAACTACAGGTTTACCTTGTGAAGAACGAAACAGGACAACAATTACCGAGTTATGTTTCATTGCTGTAGCAAGAGATGATTTCGAACGAGCCACAAGTAAAAGCTTACCGGTAATGAGTAAACTTGCTGTTAATTACAATCCGAGAAGGAATATAAGTAAACGTGCGAGTGATATGACTGGGTTAACAAATGACTTATTGAAAAACGCACCGCTTTTCAGTCAGCGAACAAAAACAATTCTTGCATTTTTTGAGGATCTTCCAAAACCTATTTGCCTTATTGCTCATAATGGTAATCGGTTTGATTTTAAATTATTAAAAAACGAGTTCACTGATGCTAATGTGGATCTACCGGGTGACTTATTATGTCTTGATTCCTTGATGGCATTTAAAAAAATATTACCAAAGTATGAACTCGAATGTTCAGAGGATACCACAGACAATATTACTTCTGATGAGGATGACTGGCCAGATATGAATATGACTCCAGAGGATTGGGATAACATAGACAAACTGTGTTCGTCATTTGAAACTGTGAATTGCAGCACTCCTAAAGTCCGTAAAGTGACCCAAGTGAATACATCTAAAGAAAGTTCGTTTAAAGATTATAAGCTAGACACACTGTATCGAGGGTTATTGAAAAAAGAACCCACATGCTCTCACAGAGCAGAAAGCGACTGCTATACATTAATCGAATGTGCTTTAGCTGTAAAGAATCATTTTGTAGATTTTGTAGATGATAACAGTAAGAAATTATGTGATATTACACCATTCAGACGTTACTGATCTCCAATAGACAGAGAAATAGAGCTGAATTACCAAGAGAGGAGATACAACATTAAATGGTCAAACATACTAAAAGGTTGGGGATTCAAAAATATGGACCAATCACATTTTGATGGTTAATAACAAACGCACTGTGTTAAATACCAACAAATCTTGATTGATCTATGTTTATGTAATCCAGTTTATAAGAGCTATTTTGTATCATCTCTATGACTTTGGTATATACAGCCCTATTTTTCTGGTAATTGCTAATCATATTGAAATCAAAGTAAGAATATATAAGATAAGAATAATAACTAAATAATTTATATTTTTTATATACTCTATGATTATTGTAATGTTTTATTTAAAATGTTTACTCTAATGGTTTTATTCATATTGAGTTAGAGTAAGTTTGAAGGCATCTTTAGGGTTCTTAAAAACATATTCTTACTCAATATGAGTAAGATTGTTAATGTCTATACAAAAATATACTTATATTAATATATATGTTATTAGTGAATTGATATATTGTGAAACAAAAATCAAGAATTTGACATTTCTATTTTGAAACATAATATTTTTAATTTTTTAGCTTGTAGTTTATTTTATTTTATAGAGACATTTTATAATTGAGAAATGAGAATTGTTTTCTTAAGTTTGGGATATATATTATTATAATTATACTAGATCATGAAAGTAAAACACAGAATGACAGTTGCCTGGTAAAAAAATGTAACTAAAAAAAGCCTGTAAATTCTATATTTTAAGACAGTGCAACAATTGTTACCACTCTTGCATTTTGACATAGAAAATACTACTAGGCTTTCAACTAATGTTAATTTAACAATATCTTTGGATCAAAGTTATAAAACAATTTTTTTAAACAGTAAAATGTTGATTTAAACCCTCTGGTCTGGTTACCAACAATTCTAGGTCATCGGTCAAGGATATAGGGAAATCCAGAAATGGTGATGTATACAATATTAATATGTAGAAATGTTAAATCTGTGTCTTATTTTTTTTGTGAGTAGGGATGTAGTGCACAACTAGTCATGGAACAAGTCTAGTGGTGATATTCTATATCTAAATGCAAGACAAGAAAATAAAGACTTTTCATACTATGGAAATACAGGATTTAGTGGCCTTTTAGACCCACATTCACCATTGTATAAGCAAGAAATATTGTGAAGTTTTGACGAATGTATTTGACAAAGGAGGAAGAATTATTCCATATACAGGTCATCTAATGGATATGGACACGAGGAAAACTATGTTAAATTTACAGAATAATATTTAACTGTTGGTTTAAATTATTACATTTCTAATCTATATTTAATTATATGAATATGAGCTTTATTTCAAAGGTCAACACATTAATATAGGTACCAAAATATTGGAGATAAATATTTGCATTTACAAATGTGAAATATTCTGTTTGTTAAATGACTAATATACATAACAAAACTATGTTTTAACAGTTTTAAGAGCAGTAATTTTTTTGATTTTTATTATTCTGATGTTTTGGCCATTTTTCAGCAGCCATGATCAAGATAAAGATGTCAAGTGTCAATTGAGATTTTTGTCTTCGATGATCACAGCTACTGAAAAGTGGCCAAAACATAAATAATAAAAATCAAATGAATTACCACGTTTAAAACTGTTTAAACATGGTTTCGTCATGTATACTAGTTGTGAAAAGTAAAGAAAATATTACACTAATAAACATATTTAAAACAGTCTAATTTAAAATGTATATTAAATCGACCTAGAACAATTAGCATGTAAGTACAATTTCAAACACCGCAAGTACATTTACTTTCAGCTTAATCATTAACGTCATATCTCTGTAAGTTACTATCCATTTGACCGACTTATCACTGGTGAAAATTTGATATAAACGCAATATCCGATAATATATTCCTTTCAATGATAAGGTAAATGATTGGGTAGTAATAATAATGTAGTACAATTTATACCATATGTAGTAAATCTCTAGTAATATCTGTAATTGAAATATGTTGATTATGTCAACAGGTTTTTTTCAATACTAGTTACAACATTGCCAATCTGTCAAATGCATGCAATTAATATTATACAATACACTTTTCCTACTGCTTGTTTACATCTGAAATGTTATGTATATTTCTTGTTGTTTCTATATATTATTAATTATGCTTTAAGAAACCATGTTCCACGTTTTTACATTAATTATAAATTCCATATTGTAAGTACTATTGTAATTATTAATGGATGTGTAAATGTTAATTATGAATGTTTATAATCTTATTGTTTAAGTATACTATAGTATGTCCCAAATTTATGGCTACTCAAGGTAGCAGTATGGGGTGTAACATCTGGGGCCCAATTATGCTATTACTATCTCGTGAGAATCGCTGAACACTCGTCTCAATCGTTAATTTGCCAGAATTTGGTATTCTGTTAATTCGTCACTGTTTCTTTATAAATATAACTAGCTTCTGCCCGCGACATCGTCCGGGTGGAATAGTTACTTTGGGCTAACACTAACTTCTGTCACACATGATTTTTGCGAAACTTTAACCGTTTACGCAGGCTCTCTAAAGGAAAAAAAAAAACCCCGATTTTCAAACATTCTTCATTGGTGCTCCGCTCCTATTGGTCTTAGCGTGATAATATACAGCCTATAACCTTCGATAAATGGGCTATCAAACACTGAAAATAATTTTTCAAATCAGACCCGTTCCTGAGATTAATGCGTTCAAGCAAACAAACAAACTCTTCAGCTTAGGAGTATTAGTATAAGATATAAAATTTTAATTATATTATAATTTTTAAGATATAAAAGCTATCAAAATTTTAAGTGTTTATTTGCAAAACCTTGCAAAATAAACACTTAAAATTTTGATAGCTTTTCAATATTCATTTCGACTAACAAACACCATGTCTGCTAATAGTCATACCATTTTTTTCTACTATTAATTAATATTGTGGATTTAGTAGAATACGAATTATCGCAATGGAATTTTACTTTGAATATCTTCGCAACGCCAAGATATTGAAATAGCAGAATTGGGCTCCTGATTGTGTGTAAAAAAACAAATGTGTGTAGGTTTAGCACCAACTATATTTTGACATTTAATACTTTTTTTTTATAAATTACTTATTTACATTATACATTTTGTATGGTAACATTTATTGATTGTAATAATAATTATTCTTAATACGATTTTCAATTTTACCTAACATTTTATGACTGACAACTACTGTAGTGTTAAGAAAATATATTATGCTTTATTATTTATTTTGTTTTTATTTAAAACTTTTGCATTATTAACCTTCAGAGAGAAAGAGAAAAATAATTAAAATACAAAATCAAGAGAACCTGAGTAAATAATTATGTATACTAGAGGTCGCCCAGTGGTCGGAATTCGACCAAAATTAAATTATAAATTTGAGCATTATTAAGGTCCTATTGTCAAAAACTATACTTCTATAATCACAGATTTCGCCAAGGCTACGTTAAATAAACAAAACCCAAATATTTGGTAGTGTGTGTAATGTTTTTTTATTGATCTAGGGCGGCTTGCATGACGTTCCTTTAATTCATTTAACAAAACGCATTTAAAACCCTTAAATATGATAAGCGTCTTGCACAACGCTAAATTTACTTTATCTACTTTAATTTTTTCGTGACAGAAAAATCCTAAGACCCCCATAGAAGTTTCACTTAAAAATCAGAGAAATGTGTCTCGCAATGGACATTGGTTGTTCGACTGTGTTTATAAATCGGCTGTTCTCCATGTTCTAGGTCACTCTGCGAAGAACTAAACACATGTCACCTGGATGCGACATGTATTGCCCGCTGCTTCGTGAACAACACTACAGGCTTTTCAGTATATACTTCTTACTGTACCGGATATCCTCGGACTATGGAGAGGTTGGCAGCATTGGCGTCAACTCCTGAAAGCGCCAGGGCTTTTAGGGAAAGGCAGACTGCCCTGGGACATCCCCTACCGTTGGCTTCGTATCTCTTGAAACCAGTGCAAAGGATATTGAAGTACCACCTTTTATTACAAGTAAGTTATTCCAACGAGGAAACGTAGCCAGCCTTCTGGACATCTTACTCACAGATAATGGTGCCAGGGATTAAGTATAGGTAGAATACAATATAACTAAGTTAAGTTTTCTTTATTGTATTAGTTCAACAAATATAATATAGTAGATAGATAAATAACAATTTATTGGACACCAAAATAAACAAGAACAAAAAATACATATTTTCATAATGTTTCTAGATAATACAACAGGCGGGGTCTTATCGCTCAAAGCGATGTCTTCTAGGCATCATAAGTTACAGGAGTTTCTTAACTTATCTGACGTAATAAATGGAACGGTAAAAAGGTCCAATATATACAATATAAATACTAAGCTAATTTAAAAATTAGTTATATATGATTTTTTCATCATTAGGACAGGTCAATAAAAAGGTAAAAACGGTAAACGGTAAAAAGGTCAATAAAAAGTCATCAGTCTATGGCCCGGAGCACCCGCTTACCAGAATGACCCTCTTGACATTCCTACCGTCCGCGATACCATACTATCAGGCGGTTTAGAATCGCTTAGCCTTCGAAGAGACTTTGGGTCCCTCTGTGTATTTTACCGCCTGTATAACAGGGAGTGTTTCGAGGAATTGTTTGATCTGGTGCCAACACCTCACCTTTACAACCGCACCGCTCCACCTGAAGCAGACTGTCCATCTGACGGAAGGCGGTTACCATCGCTTATGGACACTGGTAACACCAAAGATCCCAATGTGCTGCGGCTCTCTAAATGGCCACTGGAACCTGGCCACCCGGAACACAACTCAAGGTTGTTATGGCGGCATATTCTAGACCAGTGCGGGTCCAGACGGGTAAATACTCTACGACCTGGCTGTGGGTTGTTTTGTCGCCTCTTACGACAGATCGACCGGTCGCAGGAAATTGTATTCTTCGAGTATTTACAAGTCTCGATAAATAATCATAATCACTGTAAATTGTTTAATTACAGAACGTAGTGAAGCAATGTGCGTCCAGTGAAATAGAGTATGCATTGATGAAGATGACCGGAATTGCTCAGCATATCGACGACATGAAGAGGCGGCACGAGCACGCGGTGCGAGTACAGGTAAATAATCTATGCTATAACATTATGTCCTTACCTTAAGGAACGTTTCGAATTCCTTCGCCTTCCTACTTCACACAATTTGTGCACTCATACGTATCGTAAACTCACTACCTGCACACACTTCATCCTTTTATGATAACTCTTTTACAATGCAGGCTGTCAAACTTTGGAATGCGCTGCCTCTTTCTATCAGAGAGGCCAAAACATCGCCTACATTTAAGAACGCACTCAGAAAACACTACTTCTCCTTAAATAATTATCCCTAATTCTCATGTTATAGACTGTTTAATATATATGTTTATGTATATATATAAATATATACATTAAATATTGATTAACTTAGCGGACTGTAAATTGATTAAATAATAAAAAAATGCACGTGCTAAATATATGACGATTTTAATGGAGGGAAAATATAGAGATTATAAATAACAAAAGAACATCAATGTTCTAAATTCAATTCATTCAGTATATTTGGTGGCCAGTACTATGCCGCGCCAAATAAATAAAAACTATTTGATGGAGATTCCATATGCGATCGAAGCCACGGTCAAAAGGCATTTACTTATAAAATAAAAACGGTATAAAATAATATTTTAGAGTCCACTCTTTTACATGTAAATAATTTTAGAATTGATTGTAGCGTGTGTGAAATATCCAATTTCAGGAGATCCAGTCATTGTTGTACGGCTGGAATGGTCCGGATTTGACCACCTACGGAGAGTTGTGCGCCGAAGGGACATTCAGGTATGTACTTACATTTTTAGGATTTCGTAGCGATTTTGGCAAAAACGTATAGAATATAATATGAATATGATAATAGAATTTCATGTGTATTTCATTCACAATATATCACGCAATGGTATAGTGAATTTATATTTATCTATATGTATTTTTATTTTATATATGTATACGAATAAATTTTATATAATTTGGTTGTTTGTTTTCAGAGTTTTTGGCGCGAAGGCGATGCGGCACGCCTTCCTCTTCGACAAAATGCTGCTTGTCACCAAGAATAGAGAAGATGGTATACTCGCCTACAAGTCCCACATTATGGTACGATTATAAAAGATAGATATTATTGCTTACCAAAATAAAAAAATATATAAAAATGCATGTTTACAATACGTTTTTTGGCAAAATAATGATCAACCTTTTTACTTAAAGCGAATATATTCATTTAGATTCTGTAAAAAAAAATATATTGCTACAACAGCTAAAGTGTTCTGAGAAGATGAAATCCCTAAGCTACTAGGTGTTTTATCATCTTTGCTATTTAAATACTGAAATCGTTTTATTGTTGCCTTCATTATTCAGACATTCGTTTGCGTTAATTTTCTAAGTATAGAATAAATAGTAATTATCAATTGCAAACCCCTTTGTTCTTATGGCTGGACGTCGAATAAGTCATCCTAAACCGCTTTTACTGTCCAAATTTATTTCAATGATTGGTCTTCATGATGGGGGGGGGTCTAATGTCAATTTTGCGAATATATAATATAAGGTCGGCCCGTTGAGACAAGGTTAATTAAGTTTCAACTGCGATCGCAAGTTATTAAGTGTACATTCGACGCGGGAACCTCACATCGACAGACTGCGTTTTATGCTATTACGATCTTCTGACTTATGATTTGGAATTGTTAAATTTTGATGTGTACGTAAGAACTGTAAATTATGTGTGTGCGCTTATAATAAAGTTTGTGATATTCCGACACGTTTTAATTTGAATATTTTGTAACAATACGTTATTTTCGCTTATCGTAGTGTAACAATATGATGCTGGTAGAAGCGATATTGGGGGCTCCTTTGTCGTTCCACGTGATCCCGTGGGACTCCCCAAGGCACCAGCTCACGCTGCAGGCGAGGTCGCTGCGCCACAAGAGGGAGTGGACGCTCCTGTTGAAAAGAGTATGTTTAAATTCAAATTCAAATTCATTTGCTTAAAACATGGTACATAAATTTGAGGTGACATTGGAATACCAGGTTCACATGTTTTGCCTATGAGGCGTACAAATGTTCTTTAAGATTACTAAAACACGTCATCACAATAATTATTATAATAAAATTAACAAGAACCAAAAAAATATACTTTAATGATTGACATATGTAATTATTGTCAAAAAATTATCGTAAACATTTCTTAACAGAGTAAAAACATTTATCCAACAACCATTTATGTAGTCTTTGTTTTAAAAGATTTGTGGACAAATATTTAAAATCAAATGAAAGAAATGTTTCAGTTTTTATTTCTTTCCTTCTACACGCCTACGTTTTTGTAGAGAAGTTCTTATATTATGAATGCAAGAATAAATATTAAAATAATTTGATCTTTAAAGCTTCATTCTGTATGATTCCAGGTGATATTAGAAAACTACAACGCAGTTATACCATCACACGCGAGGCAGTTGGTCATGGAACTTGGTCAGAACAAAACTGATGGTAAGTAAGCACTTATTTTATTAATAAGTAGCATCTAGTAAGTTATAATAATTCATATAAATATTATCGTCTCGTGGTAATGCTACAACATTAAAAAAAAACTAATGTAAAGAAGAATACAACAAAAAATGTACAAATATCAAACAAATCAGGTTTAGGTTAGACAGTAGTAGTACAGAGGTCAAAATAGATTTGAAAGTTACACTTTAAAAGAAAACATAACACTTTTTTACAAGCTTTTATTTAACTTGCAATGGATGTACCTATGTATGTATGTAACTTCGGGTGGAATCTTGCAAGTTAAATTTGACCAACATCCCGATTTCCGATTGAGCTGAAATTTTTCACGCATATGTATATCGCGTGACAATGCAATAATATGGTACCATGGAGCTGGTCTGATGATGGAGCCGGAAGGTGGCCATAGGAATTCCTATACGAAACAAGATAGACCCGTCGTGTTTGAGCTCGTTTTACTTGTCTTGGCTAGCACTCTGCTGCTACATGATACCCAGAATCTCAAAAGCTTGTATTTAAAAACCTGTTTTAAAAAACATTTTTTACATTATTACAATGAAAAGAGGACCGTATTACACCCATTTCATTAAAACATATTAATTATATTCTATTCTCTCTATAATCCTTTGTTGGGGTAAGATGCCCAGAAAACGGAGTTTCTAAGGGTGGTTACCTCACTGGATGGGTTTCAGCCAAACGATCACCTAAAGAGTAGATTACACGTTTTAAGACCTCTTTGTGGAGACTTTTGGCCTAAAGACCTCATGGCAGGGTCTGCAGATTGGAGAATTTATTTTCTAAAATATATTTTTTGGGAAGAAAAACTTTTGAGTTATTAACATTTTGTATCTAGGACGTAAAGATTGTAGCCAAGCATTACAACGTAGCTAATAACGGTCTGGATGTCATGTAAGTTCTGGCATAAGAAATTCATCAAATTGGTGAAATCTCCAATACTCAATTTGGAGGCTCTGCCCCACTGTCCAACCGTCTTAACAGCAGGAAACTTAGTTCATTTACATTCTCTATTTCAGATGACATGTTAGCTGAGAAATCTCACAATTTAATAACTCAAGCATCGATGAGGAAACAACTATCGGCGCCAGAATATCTAGAAAAAAGGAAAGTTGATAGAGAAAGGAGGAAATCATTCGAAAATGGTCTTAGAGGAAGGTTAAAAAAAGGCAGAAAATTAATCCCAAACTCAAGCGGTACAAATGATTGTGATTGCACCCAAATATCGGCTGAAAAAGGAACTGATTATACTTGTGAAAACTGCTATATAGACCTTTGCTCTGATTGTGAGACTGAACTTAATAAAGATAAAAATAAATGCAATTGTAGGAATGATAATAGTGATATAGCAGGTGATAAATGTCCTGAATGTGATAGATCTTTGCAATATATAGATGAAGGTAGTTCTGAAAATTTAGAAAGGAAATCTTGCAAATGTTCAGATTTCAAATCTTCTCAGGAAAGCTTTGGTAAAGAATTCGCTGGGAACTTGAACAAAACTAGAGGATATCACTCTTCTGACAATATAGTTAACTACGATAGTAAAAGTAAAGAAGATTTGACTGATAATTCTTTGAGTAATGTCAGGAATATACCTAAAACTTGTCTTAAATGTGCGAAAATTAAAGAAAATATCGAAGTGACTGACTCAACTAGTACATTGATAGGCAGAAGATCTAGATGTACTGATGATAAACATAAAACTGATACTTTGAGATCAAAATCTAAGGATGATCCTCAGAGGTCAAAATTGTCGAAGATAGGCACTTGGAGACGGAAATCTGAACCAGGGTTACAGCAGAATACTGTGGGTGTAATAACAAAAAAGACTGTGGAAAGTGATGGTGAAAAAATTGAAATTAAAGGCACTGAGAAAATCGAATTTGAATGCAGAAATTGTGGTTCAAATAAAATTACAAGAAAACTTCGTGCAAATGATGGAACGATAATTTCAGATCCGGAATTGGATAGTCGAAAACGTGGAGTAACATCAATAAAACCTAACATAGAAATACGAATGTATAATACTAAAAATATACCAAAGAAGATATCAAAAATCAAAAAGAACAGAGCAAAAGGTATAAGATTGGGTAGTGATACTACAGCTAAATTTTATGCTGATTTCTCAACAGATGTCTCTACTGAAAATATTCTACATATATCAGAGTCAAATGATAGTCTCAATGTTGATAAACCAAAGGAAGATATAGAACCGCAAAGATTAAGTAAAGATGAAGACATTGACGAAGAAACTTACAAAAAACTAATAGAAAAAACTGATTCATTTAAAAAGAATGAATTAGAGAAAGTAAAGTATTTAAACAAACAAAAAGTGATAAGTGAAGGTTCAGAGTTAGAAGATAAAAATGAGGCTGAAGAAAAAAAAGAAGTACAAGAGATTTATGAAGAAGAAGAACAACCATTAGAGCAGATCATTTCACAGCTGTTGATGCAAAACCGAGAATTTCAAAAGTTAATTAAAAAGCAACAACAGCGCAACAGTGGTCAAAGACGACATCAAAGACTGATAAAGACTCATTCTAGTCCAGAGCAAGTAATAGTGAAAGCACTTGATGGTGGTAAATTAAAACCTAAATATGGGCGACAAATGTCTGAAAATTTAGCCTCATCTGTAGAGCCTATACAAATAAATGCTACAATGTCTAATCCAGACCTTACAAAGGATGATGATGAAGACCATATTTATGAAACATTACGAATAGAGAATAGAGTAGATGAGAGTTTGCATACACTCAATACTAAAAGTAAAGTTATTCAGCATAGCCAATATATAAACAGACCAAAAAGATTACCATCACCACCGAATTCTGTGCACCTTTCTGAATCGAATAAAATGGGTCCCGAGTCTGATTATGTGTACCTTACATTTGATAAATTGAACCAAGTTCAAGATATGGACGGTATTTATGAAGTCCCAGTCAAGTCACCGCAGAAAGTAGAAAAACAATGTGATACAGATTATTATGTTACAATGGAAAACCAAGAAATCAACGAGGGAGAGAACATATATGATACTTTATTGGAAGTATGTAGAAGAAAGAAAGATGTGCCTACTGATTTACCTAGTGATTATTTACCAATGAGTCCAGACCAACAAAGCCCTAATACACCCGAAATATGGCTCAGTCGTCAAAAAGAACATTTTAATGTATCTAGAGACCGAAAATCTGGTTCTTTACCTAGAAGTTTTCAAATAGTGACTAGTAGTCAAGAAGATAGTAGCTTAAGTTCATTTAAGTGTAAACCTAATAGCAATAGTAAGACATATCTTAATAGAGAAGGTAAAGTTATGAGTACAGACAGACCTTTTACAATCGCTTCAGATCAGAGCGAAATAAGTTACGATGATGTAGAAAATTACATGAGTGAAGGTGACATACTTAAGTTTAATAAGAAATCTACGACTGAAACTGACTTTGTACAAAATCTTAGCCAATCAACTTTAGATCTCGAGGAAGAGATTGATAGGTGTTACAAAAACAATTTCGAAGATGTCAATTTAGATAAAAACAAAAACGAAAACGTTTTAAACACATCACATCCAAATTTGAATACATCTACTACTTCTTCTTGTGAAGTTTTACCAATAGATCGAATCGATGATAAGCCCAACGATTTAGAAGTAATACATCCTGAACATAAAATATATAAACCTACTAGTAATATGCTATCTTTGAAAAACGTTTTAAGTCGCTTTAAAAGTAAGACTCCGAATAAAAATAGTGAGGATGCAGAAATCAATGCCAACGATCAAAGTAGTCCTGATAGTGCTAAATCTGACTTGAAAAGTCCTTCAAATGAAAAAAGATCTGCACTTCACCCTAGAAATTATTCTAAGAATTTATTGCAACGCTTTCGAAGTATAATAGGTGATGAACACCCCGATGATAATCAAAATAAGCCAGATTTTAAAACTCAACAATCTCTTGATGAAAGTTCAACAAAACGTGATGTCAAAGTAGTAATTACTTCAACAGATAGTCCTACAACATCCACAGTTGTTTATTCTGCTGATTTATTAAGCAAAAGTGTTTGCGAGCCCAGCTCAATAACTGAAAGTCAAAACGAAAAAAATAATTTAGAAACTTTATCATTAAGCTGCGATAATTTAGCGAAACAAGACCTCCGTCCGTCTTATGAAAAGAGTATAAGTATGGTGACTAATATTGCAGGTTTGATTGGTTCGCCTGTTAAATCTAACAATAGTTCCTACCAGAGCTTAAACAAACTACCAATTTATATGCAAGGAAGCAAACATTTAGGCGCTAGAATAGCTCAGTCAGATTACGTCGATCCCATGACACTATCGAGTGAGAAATCCGCTTTTAAAAACGTGAATGTACTTATAAATAAAAATGCTGTGAGACCTGATAGTTTATTCTCTAATTCTTCTTTCGTAACTTCTTCGAGTGAGGGCATGTGCCAAGAAGGTAGTAAAGTGAACCCTACAATGAACATAGAAGCAGCTAAAATCGAGTCGCCAGTTCAAGAGAACTCTGATGAAAGTTTCTATGAAAAAACTTTTGAGAGTATTGAACATGTAACCGATGAAGATGTATTCAGAGATTCCGCTGTTTACTCTGACCAAGATGAAAATGAAGACACAAAAACACCAGACACTCTCAAAGATAAATTACTTAACAAAACAATTACTAGGATTGAAAGTATAAAACGAAAAACGTCATTCAAAAATCAAGTTACTCACACAACGAATGAAAGAACAACATATACGAAAACAAAAACACAAAATACTGAACAAGTTAGAAATTCTATCGAAAGTAAAACCCAGATTAAGTCAAAAATAGCTCCTCCTGTTCCAGCTAAACCTAAACTAACACAAATACCAGTTACTAATGCAACTAAAAATATAATCAGCAAAAGTAATTTACTTAAAAGTGTAGAAGGTACCTCGTCAAATGAATCGATCAATACAAGGACGATAAAACGAAATTTGAATCCCAAACAAACTGTTATAAGATCAGAATCAACGCCTATGAATGAAAAGAGTGATATAAAAGATGTTACCAAGGCAAAAGAAGGGGGAGAAGCTTTAAATGAGATAAAACCTCAGGGTCTCCAAATCAAACGTTTAAGCTATGAAAGATCTAGTTTAGATTCCCAAACGAGAAAGATAAAGGCAAATGAAAAATTGTCAGAAGCTCCAAAAGCGAAATCTGTACTCGAAAGAAGAATGGAAATAGAACTTTTGTCAAAGAATAAACCATCTGTAAGTTTCAAACAGGCACAATTGCCAAGACCTAAATCAATCAGTACTAAAGTTGCTACATTTGAAAGATCCGTAAGTGATAATGGTAGAAATGAAACAAAAAATGTACAGATTGCAGAAAAATCAAACATTCCTAATAGAAATTCTATAGAACCAAGGACTGATAATGAAGATTTGAAGAGTAGTTGGGTCAAACAGGTTGTTAATAAATTCCAATGAATTACAACACTGCATTTACAAAATTTTATCCTAGATATTTTAACATTTTACCTCCCTGAGCCATGTATTACAGAAAAAACTATTGTCAGTCATAGACAAGGAATTTAGAGATATCTGTTTTGTATCAAATTAACATTAAATATGGAGTAAAGGGCTATTTATGGTATTAACACTATGACAGACTTCGACTCGACTTGCTTCATGTAATCTTTTCCTGTGTTACTAGTATCTTACTTATTATTAAAATTCTTATTAAAATTTCGTAATAATCTGTTCTTTCAAAAGAGAGTGATAAAATAATAAATAAACATACCAATTTTGAGTAATTATTATATATTAGTCTGGATTTCTTGTATAATAGCCAGAGAACAAAACAAAAATAATTTTTAATTTCATGATAAATAGTTGTCTATGGTATATTATGAATTTATTTTTTCTCGTCTTTAAAATTAAAGCCTAATAAGATGGTAGTTAAATTTATGTTTTCGTACGATATTCTTTTACGAGATATACTTTACTACTTACATAATTATTTCGATAGATTTTCCTAAAACTTAAATAATTGTTGTGAAAATAAACTTTAATGATTGCAATACATTTCCACCATAATTTATATATATATATATATATATATATATATATATTTATATGATGTATACATCATTTACATTTTTACTTCTGCTTACATTGCAGAGACAATAACTCTGTGTTATTGTCTTGAGGAATAAACTATATTTTATATGTAGTAGTTTTGAAAATGTAATTGCAGACATTTTGTATGTCTTCCCTGATTGGTCGACGGGAACTATAGATCACAGACAATTTCTCAACTAAGTGATTTATTTTAATGATAAAGAAACATAATATTTGTTTTAATATTTAAGTTGTCAACGTCACTATGAAGATCGCTATTAGTAAATAGCTTTAAAGTCAAAAAAAGATTGCTTAAGTGTTAGGAAATCTATTGAATTTTTTACGGATTTTAGATCATGTATTTTGTCACTGTGTATACAATGTATTAATAAAAGTATTTTGTTATGATTTATATTGTAAATATATTGAATACCGAGCCTTTGGTTTTGGAAATATCGTGCCATATATACTTTGGCATACTTTTGAAAGGTGAATTGTCGACGTATGGAACTAACTAAAATAGTTTTGCATAAAGCAGAACACAGGATGTCCGTTTACTCTTTGACCCTTTTCGTGTACCTTTTTTCAAATTCAAAAATTTCCCTGGAGTACATTTTTTAAAGTTCTTAACATCCTCATTGGTGTATCTGATACCTCGCACTCTGATAACGCGGTGTACCAAAAATCCTATCCCAATTTGTTAATTGCATAACCAATCAAGAATTAGTTTAAAATAATCCTAGGTCAGCTGCAAAGAGTATATTGAATATATGGAGATAGAGTCTTCAGTCGGGAGAATCATACTACTAGCACATCTAGCGAGTATCAATGGCGCGAACTCGTGTATGAACGTACCATATATATGCATGTGTGTGTGTGTATGTGTATGTGTGTGTATGTGTACGTATAGCGGGTTTGTGTATACACTTTGTCTTATTCATAGAGAGAGTAAGTTTGAACGCTTATGGTTCCTAAAGAAGCGTTCAAACTTACTCTGTCTATGAATAAGACCGATATTCTATATATTGTATGGAGATTTCTTCCACCACGAATTCCAACTGTATTTAAAATAAAATTTCATATTATTTATAAATTGTATATAATTGAGCTAATTTTTGATGTTTTTGCGATTGGTATCTATCCTAATGATAGATATTAGGATTATCAGGACACCGACTATAATAGTGACAAACCACGTGTGGTTATGGTATTCAACTTCGATATTCATCTCTGTCTTCTGAAACGGATGTAATTATATCAAATTCATATCCAAGTCTTAATGAATGGACACACAAATTTTCAAATTTAGTTTAGTTTATAATTTACTTTTTATTTTCATTACTGTTTAAATTTAAAAGTATATTTAAAAATAAATTATATAATAGTGGTTAAAGTCCTAACTACACTTAGATATCAAATGGATATCCTATCAACCTACTTTATTATATCAAAACGCAAGAGAAAAGAACACCTATATCGCTCTTTCGAATTTTCAAATACATGTGAGTTTGGCTACATATGTATGACGATAAGCGACAAATTAAAACACTAGTACAATACCTAAAGGTTACAGTAATAAGTATATAGGCAGGCCTTTCTTTCATAACATCTAGCGAGCTCTTTTCTCCGCTTACTTGAAATCTATACATATTTACGCGGCGTCATCTTCCTGTTTTAAATAGGATAATTAACAGTCAATCAATTCTTTTTATTACGTCATGTATATTTATAACTATAATAATATTTTTCTATCCTTTTATTGTGTCTGTCTTATTGAATATGAACTGTTTGCTACAACTCCATTAATTCTTCAAAAGTCATTCTGTAACATACTTCTGTATAAAACTTAAAAAAAAAGAACTTGAAATATAAAGAAAATCAATTTTTAGCTAGACGTGTTGCTGGGGAGTTTCTTGCCTCTTCTTCTTCCTTAACAGCAATAACACGTTGCGAAGCGGTGTACATAGACTAGGAAGTAAAATTAAATTTTAACCTATATGTATGACCTTCAAAAAGTGTTCTCCAGTGGAACTTATTTTGAATAAAAACTTTTGAATTTGAATTAAATTTGAATCAACTGAAATACTTTTAATGCACTTACAAAACGCCGAAGCCATTTCTATAATGAGATAAATAAAATATTAATTATTATTTAAACAGTAATTTAAAAAAACTCTACCAAGACGTTTTAGAGTTATTATGTTGCTATGATACTTGAACGCCCACTCTTTTATAAGAAAATTGTTTCAGAATTTATTGTAATATGTATCAACTACCCCATTGGAACACGGCTACAATATACGTTGTGTTCGTACGTCGACGATGCAAATAATTGTTATATAAGTTACATCACTATGCACAAAAATATGTAAATATTATATTGTTAAAAGCTTAAATATTTTGCTAAATGTATTTATTCGAAAAGTGCCATTGCTGGATTGTATCCAAATACATTGCAGTTGGGCAAGCCAGTGACGTGAATGAAATTATAAAAAAAAACTCGTGCAATCAACTATATCGATTTACTTAATAAATATATTTATTTTTTTAATCTCATTAGTTTTATAATTTTTGTTGTGTAGCTACTAACACCAAAAAGTAGATTTTTTTTAGTATTATTTTATACTAATAAATTTTTAAATTTCATTGTTGCTTTTTATTTTTGTTATGGTCCTTGAAAAGTTATTGGAGATGAAAGCTCAGGATAGATGCTCTGTAAAAAAAGAGATTTACGTTTGCATTAGTTAAGTTGTGAATACTGAATAAGTGTTAACCATCGTTTGGACAGACGTCTACTTATGGCCGGTTCCTACACCTTACCGACTGTTCATTTTGATTACTGTCTTAAAATTTGATATAAGCTACATATAAATAATGTTAAAATCCAACAAGGGCAACCGAAAGAATTGTAAATTATAAGAACAGTGCTGACGGTGAAGAAAAACATTATGATGATTTCCGTACATTGAAATATCAACGTGTTAAACTTACCAAATCGCCTTTGAACAGAAACCCAATGCTAGCAGGTTATCTCTATTAATATTATAAAAACACATCAAGAAGCCCTGTAATGCCGCAAATATGCATCCATTGGTGGTGGATACATATTTATTTTATGACTTTAGGGTTTGAGACTGAGACCATGCGGACGTAAGGCTTATCAACTTTATTGAGACCTTACAAGGCGATTGAAAGAAGTCTCGCGTGACCAAAAAAGGCTGGCCTATATTTAGGGCAACGTATCAGCGTTGCCAAACAACGGGGAAATGCGGTCAGCATTTTGGGAACGCTCCCCGCAATGATGTGGCCTACTTTTTTTATTATATAACTAGCTGACCCGGCGAAATTCGTACCGCCATATTTTCTGAATTCCTAAAAGACTGTTTCATGACACAAAAACAAAATCACCGAAATCGCTCCCGGTGATTAGGAGGATTCTAAAACCCGATCTCAGCGCCACCTACCGGTTCTAATTGCGAATCTAAACCATCCGGGAACCCACACAAAAACAAAATCACCGAAATCGCTCACGGTAATTAGGAGGATTCTAGAACCCGATCTCAGCGCCACCTACCGGTTCTAATTGCTAATCTTAACCATCCGGGAACCCACTCAAATACACAAAAACAAAATCACCGAAATCCCTCACGGTGATTAGGAGGATTCTATAACCCGATCTCAGCGCCACCTACCGGTTCTAATTGCGAATCTAAACCATCCGGGAACCCACTCAAACACACAAAAACAATATTACCAAAATCGCTCCCGATGATTAGGAGGATTCTAGAACCCGATCTTAGCGCCACCTACCGGCTCCAATTGTGGAAATAAACCATCCCGGGACCCACTCAAACACACACACAAAATTTCATCAAAATCGGTAGAGTCGTTCTCAAGTTATGCGCTTACCAACATATTTTGCGATTCATTTTTATATATAAGAAGATATAGTGTATTTTCATATTTAAGAGAGACTAGTTCATAATTTTATTGAATTAAATGTTATAAATATGTATATGTTAAAAATATTATAAAGAGGTAAAGTTTGTGGGTTTGTTTGTAGGAAATAATATCTTTAACTACTGAACTGATTTTGAAAATTCTTTCACCAGTATATAGCTACATTATTCCTAAGTGACATAGGCTCCATTTGATTAGGATTAATAATATTTTTAATGTGAAATATATTAATTCCAAGAAAAAAGGGCTGTTGCGTTGACTTATTCGCGTGCGCTGACTAAACAATAAATAAGTATACGAGGGTCAAACATTCTTTCTGGTGGGCATTGTCTTGAGAAACCAGTGTGTAGTTCTCTACGGACCCTGGGACTCAAAACTTCGGAACATACTTATACAATAACAATATTAAAGGCCGGCCCAGTGAATTCAACTTGTATTTATGTGATTCTTTGTTGTACGTATTCATATTTATGACTTGTGAATACACAACAACGGACGCGCAAATTTGAGCTATATGCTAACCAGCGGTTTTATTCGGATGCCCGGTTACATTCCCAAAGTATTCTTTGGAAAGCCGGGCACAAACAATGGCTGTGAGTAAAACCTTATGCGTCGATAATTTACATGGAAATAATGTTACAAGGTAGGTAAACATCTTACAGGGTGAATCGAAGACAGTGCTAGGCCGTGCCAATGTCGTGATTGCGTGATCACCAATCATTTGACAGTTAATCATAAAACTTTGCGACTATTTTGTGTCGTGTTAGTCTTTTTCTTTTGAATTTAAAATGGCATATTGTTTCGTTTTATTTACGCTATAAAAAAATCGAAATGTGTGCTGGGACACATTTAGAAGTGAAACTTCATCGGACAAGGGGAAAAACGAATGGCAACGGATGAATGGAAAAATGAATCGCCACGTACAAGTGGAAAAACTTCAACTGACAAGTGGCAAAATGAATCGCAGAAAAAAAATCACTTGAAGTTTTACGGGTAGATATAATACGGTAGAATGTACTTGTCCAATTTGATTTTTCGCAGTTTTACTGCAAATTATGATTTGGTTAGGTTAGGTACATTTTAATGAATGCATTTTTTATTTAAACATATTTTGTCAAACAAAAAACTGAATTCGATCCGGAACCAAAAAAACATTCATAGTCTACTCAAAATTATACACATGCAACGGAACATTAACAAATGCGCATCTTTCGTCATCAACTTCATTCGGACATCAAAATATGTTAACAGAAAAATATTTCCAAAAAAATAACTCAATAAAATTTCGTTTGTTCATGTTTTGATGAAGAGGTTCCGAAACTTCTGAAGCGATTTGAAAAATTCTTTCACTGTTGGCAAGCTACACTATTCCCGGGTGACATAGGGTATATTATATTTACAAATTAATTAGGGGTCCTTACTAAAACTCCAATAACGTAACCCAAGGTGTAAAAAATACCTAAATTCGCGTGCGCTGCGAAAACTATTGATGATAGAATAATGTACTACGACTTTGTAGAACACATCATTATTTACAAAAAGTGTCGCGACACTATATATCTAACTATTATAGTTATGCATCAATAAGTGTTCTATAATTTTAAATTTTTCAATAAAATGCCGCCGCTAGAAAAGGCTCTTTATTTATATCTTGGTATTAATCCTTATCAAAATAAATTACTTCATATTTAAGACAGCTTCAATACCTTGAAATACCTGTTTGAATTATTTAATTCGGATATTCCATTCGAAAGATATCACGAGTTTAAAAATGTAAGTATTAGACCACGTGACCGTGATGCTTTTTCGTGAGGGAAACATCGTAAGACCCCGTCTACATAGAAGTTTCACTTCAAAAACACCTTGAAGCGGCGGAAGTCTTTAATAAAGTAACTTTCTTCGAAATGTTGCGTATATTTTAATAATTAATATGATAAAAACTTGGTTGCGCGTAATAATTCGTATATCGTTCAGAAGTAGATTTCAAAAATTGGCGGTTGGCCGTAGACTACGAGTGTTTCTCATAGACCAGTACAATTATACATTTACGTGTACATACACACACACACACACCCACACCCACACGCACACGCACACACACAGACACACACACGCACGCACGCACGCACGCACGCACACACACACACACACACACAATATATATAATATACATTTACATACACACACACGCACAGTAAAAATTGCGCGTACACACCGGCGCGAGGTAATGATTTAACCGGGCTGGACCATTGCGTACCACTACAGTCAAATCGTGCGCCGACACACCTACTTACACAACAAACCAGGGGCCTTAAGGTCAGATTTTATAGTTATTATTGACAACTGTCATAATATACAGAGAGAAATGTCGTCACGTAAAAATGTACATATTTTATTTCACATAAATCTATTTATTTATTAATTGTTTATTGCTCTAGGATTCTACAGTATGTGAAGAGTATTTTTACGGGCTATTTTCTTCGATGAATGACGCGTCATAGCATTAAAAACGTCGTTAATAATTTAACGAGCTACAGGACTCGAGTTAAAATTCCGTTGGAATTACTGAAAGATTTATTAGAAATTGGACGCAATAAGTCCAAATGTAATGCACAATTCAATAACACGCGCAAAGTCTTGCCTCACTTGTTTTATCGCTCTGACTAACGTCTTGCTCGTATCGTAATCGTCGCTCGACTGCTTTACCACTCCATTCGGGTATTGTTTTATACTAACTATACAATACAACACTCGCCCGCGTGGATTGCATTTTTCCAAGAAAACGTTATCTGCACACGTGCGGCCATAAACGAGTACAATAACAATAGGCTATTGTCTAATTTCAAATTTTAAACACAAAGTAAACAAAAGAAGTCCAAATGCGGGAAGTAATAAACCAGGTTTTAGCAGGCAGATGTACATTCACTTTTTGTCGGGCATGTAGCTATATTAATTGCACTGAAAATCAGCGTTGTGTCGGATATTACGCCGGCACAGCAAGAAGCTGAGGGCAAACCTTGTTTGCTGAAAATGCGGCGTACCTACCGCATATCTACTTGTATACTTGTATATGTATCTACTTGACATCATTAACCATTGTTAATGACGACAAATATCATTTGAGATGCGATATTTCTCATCTCAAATAACGCATTGAACTCGTCGCCATATCGCTATTATGAAATCATCGTAAATAGGTTTGCTTGTTATACAGGTGGAATTTTTTAATGCCACCTGGAGGAAAGTACTCTACATAATAGAGATAACAAATTTTACTCCATAGATACATTTCTTTATTTTTGAAAAGAAATAAAACTGCATTCAAAGATTTTCGAAAATTCTCTTGCTTCACCCGGGAATCGAACCAAATAAAATCTGTAAAAATTACACTCTGTAATTTTATTGCATCTATCGTTATGGTCAATCACAAGGATGAAATGTTTATGAAATACTTGGTACAAATAATGAAAGAAAAACCATGAAATAATCAATTATTTTAATGCCACCCATGCCATGTAAAATTTGCTATCTCTATTATCTAGAGTACTTTCCCTTCAGGTGCATAAAAAGATTCCACTCTGTATATTGTTGAATCCTCACACTCTGTGGATAGTTTTATAACTGCCGCAGCCATTTTATTTTGGCAGTTGCCGATGCCAGTATCTTCTTCCATGTTCATGTTAAACAGCGCTTAAGGCCAGAGTCTTAAGTTAGTCAAAACTATGCGATAGTTTCGATGACATAAGTACTTCTTGCTATAAAAGAAACCTATTCATGCAGATGGGTATATGATTTGTATCCTCCTTTGTCTATAAATTGCGTGATTGGCTTCATGCCTGAAAATAGGGCTACTGACATGCAAGACACTGCCTGGGTACTAGTCCAGGAGCTAGAATCATTATATTAATACGTGAAGCAAAAACTTTACCCCTTATTACGAAAGCGCAGACGGAGGAGTATGAAATTTCGCACACTTATAGTTTATATAGAGAAGGAGTGCAGAATGATTTTTTTTTAAATTATGCATAAAAAATACATTAAATCAATTTAATAAAACATTACACACACTACCATTTATTTGACACACACACGGATATAATACTACACGGATATATAAGAACTCTTTTGTTTATTGTTAAAGTCAAATTAACAGTGTATCCTTGGCGAAATCTGTGATTGTAGAAGTATTATAGCCTTTGACAACCGAACCGTAATAATGTTCAGACTTATAATTTAATCTAATTATAATCAACGATTCAACTATATAATACAAATAAAATTACACTAGTGGTATAACAATATGTAAGACTGTATCTCATTTTAATGACGCCGGTGCTAATTTTGGGTGGCAGGTGTATAGTAGTGTACAGCTTTAGACCATTTCCTGATCTTAAGTGAATATTGGTACAATTACCCTATGTTGGTGACGGAAAACATTGTAAGAAAACCTGCGATACAATATGAATGACGTAAGAAACTCGTCAATATACACTTGTATATATTAAAAGTATGGACGTCTGAGTCTAGAAAGGAGAAGTTTGTGGATCAACCCACTATAAATTTAAGTGTATTGTTTGTTGTTACACATATCTATGAACCTAACTGCTTCTTGCTATAAATGGTCTATTTTCTTGACTAGCTCACGCGGTTTGTGATATCCTACTACGGCAAAAAATACTGAAGTAATAATATACTTAATTGATTAAAATTGTGAAGCACGGTTTGTTATATAGTTATTCGTGCAGGAACGGAGAAAGAATACAATTTCCTGCGGCCAGGCGGCCTGTCGTAATAGGCGACAAAACAGCCCACAGACAGGTGGTAGGGCATTTTCCCGACTGGATGGCTACCACCCCTGGTCTACAGTATGTCGCCATAACAGCCTTGAGTTGTGTTCCGGCATTAGTGACCAGGTTCCAGTCTCCCTTAAAAGAGCAGCAGCGCATTTGTGGCACCATTGGTGTTGCAAATGTCCATAGGCGATGGTAACCGCTTTCTGTCAAGTGGGCCGTCAGCCTGTCTGCTATATAAAAAAAAGTTAAGAAAAGTGGTAGAGCTTAATAGGAAAGGAAAAATTTCTACTGGCTCTCGTACTACTTTATCCTGGCGAAAACTTTTTCGTAAAAGCAAACATATAATTTTCCATACGTATTAGATAGGGACAAATACAGGAAGACACAAAAAGTTTATATTTCTGTATTCATTCCTCATTCGGCGTCCTACGTAAAAACGCGTTTACTAGATTCTATATTTAAATTTCACATATAAATAATCAATTTCATAAATAGAACACACACTTTTAGATTTAACGTAACGCTTTTTATTTTAACACAAATAACTACATAATTTAAATATGTTAAGATTTGCTTATTTTTGACGAACTAATTCCAGTAAATGTTTGAATGTTCTTACATTAAATTAAAAAATAAAAACACTTCTAAATTCGAATTATTTTTTTTTTAAATACTGGCATGGTTGTTTTTTATACTCTATGTATTTAGCTACTGTTAAAACTATACAGCTTTAATCGAATTATTCTTGTTTTTGACTTCTTTATAATTCTAGAGGTGAAATTATGAATACGGTTTTCTAACATACTTATTTCACGATAAATTGTATTTATTCTGACCAGTCACAGTTAGCGCATTTCAGAATTTAAATTGTTTGTAAAGTGAGTGTATATATATTTCGTTCGTTTGTATCTGGTTATGGGGTCTACTAATTATTTAACAAAGCCAAAATCGGGCGGGTATCGGGTGAAAAGCGGATCCAGCGGCGGTTCTGACAAAGACATGAATGGGAAGCTGAAGAAAACCAAATTGAGGTAACTGCTATAATCTATGCAATATATCGTCCTCTATACCGGTTTCAATTCTGTATTAATTTTGTAACATTATACCAGGTAAGGCCCCAGGTCCCAGCAGTATGGTGAACCGTCAGAAATAGTTATTATATTTTAGGCGATCTAAATTCTCGTGAATACGTCTCTATAACGCTAGAAAAACATAATACAAATGAAGAGTCTGTATGGTCTAGGATATTTGCCTGTTCTTCATATATTGAAGAACAAAAATACTATTATTACTGAAAAAGCATGCGAACCTTTCATCTCGCGTTCGAGGGTACTTTGTTTCGTGAGAAAAAAAAACGAATTGAGTATGAACAAAGACCCAACGAAGACAGAATTGGTTTCACAAAGATTTTATTTAAGTAGTTAATCTTAAGTAGCATCATAAAAATAAGCATAAATTAACTTTTCGGGGCGCACAGCTACCGATCTATTTTCAACATAAGACTATCTCCTTCATTAAACATTTTTTTTTATTACATTTATTTACATACAGTTTTACAATGTAGGTAATACTATGGAGGAAGTATTCTTTTTCCATGGCAATACAAAGAAATCAATTTTAGGTAATTCTGATTATTAATTGTGTATTCTACCTATATTCCTAAGACTATAAGTAGAATAGTCAGGGAACGTACCCTTACTGCGTGACCCGTTCTTGGGGGTAGCAGGGTCTTCAAAATGCCACGCTTGGCCGCGCTTTTTCGAGCTGTAATATTCAATCATGGCGCGCACCCTATAGCGCTTTGGTTAAACGGCTAATGAGCCAAATTAATGTTTTCTTACTGCTGGAGTATAGTAAACAGGCTGTTAGCTCAACTGTCATGGAAAATGGCTACCGTCGCCTATGGATATTTACAACCCAAAAGGTGCTATAAAAGTGCTACAGGACTCGTAGATAGAACTGCTATAGACAAAAATCATAATATCATGTCATCTAAGGAATTTAAAACAAACATTCATAAATATAAGATTTTCGAAAAATATGAAAGTAAAGTGTACGCGAACGAAGTCGGGTGGAATATTCAAATTTATTAATCAAGCGAAATTATTTTACTGCCAACGCTTAAATATCCAGACCATGCGAAGCTATGTAAAGAAGAAAAACTATTGTGTTACTATTTAAGTAACCATAGCAACGGATGTTTGTGAAATCAATACCTACCTATGTTTTTGGTGCAAGATAACACTTGTGCAAACTGAACACCACGTCACACAATGCGCATTAATAAATAATAAAAAAATATTTTATCAATCACCAAATAAAATAAAATAAAATACACCGTGAATTTAAGTTAAATAACAATAAAATACACATAATAATTAACAAGTTTTATTATTTAGAATAATTAATTAATTTCAAAATATTCAACGTAACATTGTGCAATTTCAACAAAAAAAAACAGAAAATACAAAATTAAAAAAATATTTGAAAAATAAAAAAAACAAAACACATGGAAAAACCTAAATAAACCATTTTAAGAACAAAAGCAGTAACACTAGTGATATTGGAATTTTGTTACATATTATATTGATTAGTTTTACAAACGACACAAATTCAATGGAGGTTACCTAAAACTAACAACTAAAAGTTGTCAAAACTTAAATAAAAGCGTATCAAGTACTTACTACCTATATGTTAAAAGTTAACAATTTTTTAAAACCATCATAGTATTTATACCACATTCATGTGTTTTTTATAATTAAAAATATTTAAATAATATTTAATAAATTTAAATTATGTACTACCGCTTGCCCTATAGACGGCCAAGCAAGATGAACGAGTACGGCGGGAAAAGGATTCCAGATTATACAGAACTGGCATACAAAGAAGCTGTATCCAAACTGAGATACTTTTTGTCTGGAAATTACGCACCTAGCGTGAGTATAAACTATGTTTTTTGTTTTAAATATACTCTTAGATGGCTTCTTTGGTTGACCGGCCTTTGGCGGCCTACATGCCTGCAAAGCAGAGGCTACAAGTTCGATTCCTGGTATGGTTTTCATAAACAATTGTTTCCGTTATTTACTATGGTCTGGGTGTCTGGGATCGGCCCCAAAATAGTATCTTAATTTGGGGATATTCAATAATAATCTCGCATGTGTATGTGTCTACCGACTTCATTTAATTTGTATATAACCTTTTTTGATGTCCCTGTTCCCTTTCTGGGATAATGTCAATGTAAGTGTGGCCAAATGCGTCTTATTTGTATCGTTAAAAATAACGACGTTAATTATTAGCGAATTTAGTGGATATACAAACATTATAATTTTTAACATCATTAACTATTAACTAATAAAATTATTTAAATTTTTTTATACAATCTACCAAATTTGTGAGAATTTTTATATGTGGCAATCAATACGACTTACGTATGGTTAAATTTTCTTGTAATGTATTTTTTGTAATAACGGTCTGGTGTCACCCTTACGGGCCGCCCCCGCTGTCACACCCTAGCTAAACGATGAAAGAATAATTTGAAATATGCTTATATCGTGTACAGGTACGTAGTTATGGTGGGTCACCTTCCATCAAGAACATGGATGAGTCAGACGGAGATCTCGACAAGAAATATTCGTCTTCGTACAATACTCTATCCGAGTACAAGCCACGGCCAAGATTGACGGCTAAATATACAAGCCTGTATGCAGATAGCCTAAACAACTATACGCCGCATGTTAACAATGGTAAGTATAGCGACACACCTGCGGAAAGTTCCGCCGGTGTGTCGCCATCTGTAAGCGGCAGAAGTTCCGCTGATGTGTTCTGGGGTTATTTAAAGAACATTGCGAGCGTATTTAGCCGAACTTTCCGCAGCCGAACGTTCCACAAGTCTGTCGTTATAAGACTTTTAAAACTAAATTTGTCTTTTTTCACCTTCTCCAATTATTTGGGGTTGACACAATATGTTATTTCCCTCCACACTCCCCTATTTAGTCTACCTTTAAATTTGTACCCAACAATCTTCCAGTTAAGTTTTTTATTTATGTATACCTACGAGTATATTATAAAATAAAACAAAGTTTTGCCCGCAGCCACGCCGCGTGGAAAAGGTCCCTGGGTAATAGTAGTATATAGGTCGTAGCTTTATATTACGTACTTAAAAAAATAATTATTAAAATATATATTTATAACATACAATATAATATATTACATGTAATATATAATTTCTTCTTGAATTCACTACAATTACAAATAAACTAAGACAATATAGTGTAGACAACTGCACAACAAAACAAACTTTCTTTATGTTTTGTCCGAGCCAACCTGATTGGAAGTACCTTATACGTAATGACATGTGGGCAACTTGACAACGTATTTGTTATTGAATGACAGCGGTGGTTGTCTACATCGCAATTGCAGCGCAATATATTTTGCTACTAAAATGACGGCTTCCATCGAATTAAAACGTATCCTATGCGTTGAATCGGGTTATAAGCCATCCTTATGACTTATATCGAGTTTCATTCATATACGTTGACTAGTTAAAAATAAAAATGTGATCGCAGCGCCATCTTTTTCGCTCTTTTCGTTCCCACAGAAATGACATCATTTATAGGGGTAAAAAGTATTCTAAGTTACGCCCCGTGATATAAGTAAGTATAAGTTTTTACGTGATACTCTAAGAGACAGACCGACGGAAGAAAATTCTAAAAATTGCTTTTTGGATCCACCTGGTCCGAGTTATTCACAACCAAAAATAAAAAGGTGCTTTTTGGACCAACAAGCACTTTCTTCTGATCCACAAGGATACATCAACCCAGTCATGTATTAAACTATCTCACTCTTACTTACAAAAATATATCAAAAAGGTCTATTAATGAGCAACGCCAATCAAACCATCCAGTTTTCGGGATATCTTAATTATATAATTATTTCAAAAACAAAATTTTACAGTGGCAGCTCCAGTGCCATCGGTTCCAGCTGGTGACGTCACAGGAGGGACAAATCCCGATGTAGTTAACTTCATTCAGAAGCAAGAGGAGTATATCGAGCAACTTGAGCGAGAGAGCCAGTATTGCAGGGTAAATTGAATTACATATTTTACTCTATAATGTCCATCCTGGTACCCTTGAGGTGCTACATTCAAGTTATCCACGGTTCTCTCGAACTTGTATTTCGCGAACAACATCTATATCTAGAGGATCTAGAGATATCTTCCCGCGGAGGATTTCCCTGTGTACTACGACAGGGGGTTTTTTAAAACGGCAATAAAAATTTCTTCAAGGCTGGAAATGCGTTGACGACGCCCCTTGTGTTGTAAATGTCTATAGGTGATGGTAACCACTTCTCATCAGGTGAGCCGCCTGCATGTTTGCCTGCTCACTCTGTTAATTTATTACGTTTTCACGACGTAGCGGCTGAACCGATCGTCATGAAACGAAAAGAATATTATGTCTTGGGAAAGATACCTTGAAAATTAATATGAGTAACTCATAATTCCTAAAGTAGAGGATATGAAGATTTAGAATTTTAATTTTAAATGAAGGAGTGCGTGTTTTAGCGTCGTTACTGTTGCATATTTAGATCATTCAGAAATGCAAAAAATGCTGACGAAGGCGCTGGTAGTTGCTTGTAAACAACATAATAACATAATAAAAAATTGACGGCCACTGTGTAGGCCCTTATCTTATCCTAAAATCATACATTCTTGCCGGTGGCTCACCGCAACGGATTCGTGGAACGGAACGGACGCATGGAACAGGGTTTGATTTTGGCATGGTAAATTTCCTAAGTGAACTTTCCCTTATTTACTATGGTCTTGGATCGGTCCTAGAGTGGTCAATTATATATTACCCATAGGACCCGTAACACAAGCATAACTTGCTTAACTTGATATTATACAATGTATGTAGATATTTGTTTGCGGGATTTATATTCTCTCTTTCTCTTCTCTTTCACCGTATCTCAATTATTTGGGGTCGGCACAATATGTCTTTTCCTTCCACACTCCTATACTCTGAGATACATCTTCACTTCACTTTTTAAAAATTGTGGCTCCAACGCACTCGGCATTGATTTTGCCAAACATACATCGTCTGCCACGCCACATATCATCCTTCACACAATCCATCCATTTTTTTTTTGGTCTACCTTTACATTTGTACCCATCTATGTAGTTTAACTTTCTTTTTGTCACGTGACTCTTATCCCTCCTCATCATATGCCCATTTATTCTTCTTCCTCTCAATTTTTCAGTGTTACTTTCAAAGATCCCCTTATGCACTCATTTCTCACCATATACATTCTTCCACCACACATTTGCATTATATTTATATTGTGGTATGTTTAATCACTGTTGTCCCCCTTTATAATTAAATCGTGGTAAAAATATGTACAATATTATGTCGTATGGCGGTCGCAGTAACTGCAATCGATTCGTATAACATATCTACAAATACAGGATGAATTGAACAACCTCCTTGGTAAAGTGAAGGAAGTGATATCCGAGAACGAGCATCTTCACGAAGCTCAGAAGAACAAGCTGATCTCCAGAATGTTCCATTCTTACAACGCTGGCTCGGAGACTGATGAACTTGATGATGTTGGCGATAGTACTGGCCTGGATAGTGATAATAAGGTAAGAATTAGGTATAGATAGACGCAATTTTACAAATCAATAATTTAACAAATGAACAAAACAGGCACATATATGACTTGAATTTATTAATTTATAATTTGACCCATCGTCATAGTGACATTATTTTTTATTTTGACCTAAATAAATTTACTAATAGTAAATTTAGGCTAAACAAAGATACTATGTATCTGCCTTTTAAGTTACGAAGACGTATAGCTACTTTGTTAGCATTTAATATACAAAATCATGACAAAGTTATGTATGATATAACTGATATACATGACATAAATTTTAATAATAACATTAATGTTTTTAATATTAACTCTACTGCAAGTCCTAGCACTTTAAACTGCTAGATATGACCAACGCTAAACCTACTTCTAATTTAAATATAGTTCACCAAAATATACAGGGTTTAGCAGGTAAAGATTTAGAAATTGAACTCTTTTTAAAAGAACATAAGGTTCATGTCCTATGTATTACAGAACATTGGCTTAAAACTTTTCAAGTCATAAACTTCATAGAGAATTATACAGTGATAAGTGCATTTGTAAGGAAGTCCGCTATACATGGCGGATCACTTATCTTTGTAGCAAATGATGTAAAATGTAAAGAGCGTAGAGACATTATGTCCCTTTCTGTTGAACGGACTGTGGAGGTTTCTTGTATTGAGCTTGAGCGCTATGTAATTGTCTGCGTCTACCGACCCCCCACAGGAGATTATAATGTATTTGAAAGCACAATGGAGGACTTATTAAGAAAATTAAATAAAACTAATAAATTGCCTATAGTTTGTGGGGATTTTAATGTTAATTTGTTGGAAACGTCATCAACTCGTTCCAAGATCATTAATCTTTTCAAATCGTTCAATCTTATACATGTCTTTAATGAACCTACGCGTATAACTGCTAATTCAGCAACCTGTTTGGACAATATATTTTGTAGTTGCGAAATAATCGACAAATCAGTCTTAGATGTACTACGGTCGGATCACTGTGGCCAGTTTATATCAATACCTTTTGATAGTATTAAAATCAATTCCAAATTAACCTGTAGGCCAGTAAATAATTATCGCTTAAGAACCTTTAAAGATAATTTATCCAAAACAATTCCTACTTTGGATCTCAGCAGCGAAGATCCAAACAACTTGTATAGTAATTTCTTCGACATTATACAAGCTGAATTTGAAAACACATTTAAAACCAAAATAATCAACAAAAGTAATAAACTTAAGTTTAGTGATTGGGCTACGAAAGGTATATATAAAAGTCGAATGAAACTGTATGAATTATACAGTGAAAAACAATTTAATCAATATCCAGACTTCCTTCAATATATTAAAAAGTACTCTAAGACCTTTAAAAGAGTGTGCATCGCTGCCAAATCTCTATATTATAGTAACAGAATTAAAAAATCATCAAATATCATTAAGACAACTTGGAGTGTTATAAATGATGCTTCCGGCAAGAGTTCACGTCGAGATGATGCAATTAAACTTGTAATCAACAATAACACCATTAGTAATAACTTTGAAATTGCACAAACATTTAATGAATACTTTAGGGATATACCAACTTTAATAACTAGCTCTTTGTCATCATCACCACTGGAAGCTGAGCTGCTGATGACACAGTGCGTTGATCGATGTAATATCACATTCAAATTTAATCATATAGATACAGATGATATTGTAAAAACGTTTAAATCGTTAAATATTAAAAACACAGCTGACTTTTGGGGTATATCCTTAAAAGTATTAAGTGACTTAATATGCACTATTGCGCTACCACTAGTACAAATATTTAATCGATGTGTAGATAAAGGAGTATTTCCTGACTTAATGAAAGTTAGCAAAGTTATTCCTATATTTAAAAGTGGAAACAAAAACGACCCCTCCAACTTTAGGCCAATTTCTATTTTACCAACCTTAAGCAAGGTTTTCGAAAAAATAATTTTAAATCAACTGCTCTCACATTTTAATATTAATAAATTAATTCATACTAAACAGTTCGGGTTCACCAAAGGTCGTTCCACTACCGATGCAGGTGTTGAGCTTCTAAAACACATTTATGGTGCTTGGGAAGGGTCACAGAATGCCATTGGTGTATTCTGTGACCTGTCCAAGGCATTCGATTGCGTTGAACACGTGACCCTCCTGAAAAAGCTCAATTATTACGGTATTTATGGCGATTCTCTCAATCTTCTGTCGTCTTACTTAAACAATAGATCCCAAAGCGTTGAAATTAACAATATCAAATCTCGTGAGACTGGCATATCTATGGGTGTGCCCCAGGGCTCTATTCTAGGTCCCTTCTTGTTTTTGATATATATTAATGATTTGCCATATTTTATTAATGATATGTGTGAGGTAGTGTTGTTTGCTGATGACACGTCACTTATATTTAAAGTAGACAGAAATAAACAGAACTTTGACGACGTAAACAACGCCTTAACCCAAATATCTAAGTGGTTTACCGTAAATAACTTATCACTCAATCCGAATAAAACTAAATGTGTTAAGTTTGTTATGCCCAATGTAAAAGAATACGATGTTAATATTTCCCTTAACGACACTAGACTTAACCTAGTAGATTCAACTGTATTCTTAGGCATTAACCTAGATCAGAAACTCCAGTGGGGCGCTCATATATCTAGTCTCTCAGGAAAGCTTAGTTCTGCTGCATATGCGGTCAGAAGAGTTAGGCAGTTCACTGACGAAGAGACTGCTAGACTAGTTTATTTTAGTTATTTTCATAGTGTCATGTCCTATGGTATTTTACTTTGGGGCAACGCTGCTGACTTGGAGACTATATTTGTTTTACAAAAAAGAGCCATAAGGTCAATTTACAACCTCGGCCCTCGGGTGTCTCTTAGGGAACGCTTTAAGGAAATCGGTATTATGACGGTCGCCTGCCAATATATTTTCAATAATATAATTTATATTCGTAATAATTTGAGTGCCTACAAGCGGTATAAGGATGTTCACGATTTCAACACCAGGCATTGTAATAAACTGATATTGCCATCTTTTAGATTACAAAAAGTATTGTCTTCTTTCTTGGGGGTTGGTATACGCTTCTTCAATAAGATTCCGAGTGAAATGTTAGATCTGCCCTTCACTAAATTCAAATTTAAAATAAAAAGTATCTTGCTTAAAAAGGGATACTACACTATTGAAGAATATTTAAATGACAAAACTTCATTTACATAACAGCTCGCTCCAACCTCTTATACTGTGTTTTGTACGAGTATAACGTTTTTATCTTGCCGTACTTGTAAGGAATATATGGAGATATGTTGCAAAAAAAAAAATACGTTACGTCTTTATATTTATAACTATAATTATTTTCTATCCTTTTATTGCGCTTTTGTCTTATTGAATATGCACTGTTTGCTACAACTCCATTAATTCTTCAAAAGTTATTCTGTAACATAATTCTGTATAAAATCTTTTTTAAAAAAAGTACTTAAATATAAAAAATAGAACAACAAATATAAAGAAAAATTTTTTTTAGCTAGACGTGTTGCTGGGGAGTTTCTGGCCGCTTCTTCTCCTTAACAGCAATAACACGTTGCGAAGCGGTGTACATAGACTAGGAAGTAAAATTAAATTTTAACCTATATGTATGACCTTCAAAAAGTGTTCTCCAGTGGAACTTATTTTGAATAAAAACATTTGAATTTTGAATTTGAATTTGAACAATGCATAGATAACAGTTTAAGGTACATTAAATGAACAATTCAAAAATGCATAGTTAGGTAGCTCTGTAAGTACTTTACTGCTTGCTGCTACATAGAGTTAATGCTTAAAATAATCTCAATAGTTTTTGCTAATCTGGCAATAAACTAGTTCACGTTATACTATAGAGTAGGTTATTTATTCTACACTTGCCTAATGTGGGTTGGAGGGTTTCATAGATTGACATTATCAGTATGGGAGTTATAAAACGACGTTTTCTTTCGAAACATCGAAACAAATAGAAATATAATATTTCATAACCGGTGAGAGTTAGATAGGTGTCTTTACTCTGTTAGGTTTCTCCTTAGGCATTGAGTGCATAACATATAATAATTTATTTATTTATTCCCATAAAAAGAGAAACAAAATGAAAAGAGTACAAAAATTTGAGAAACTTATTAAAATGGGCAAGACAGCAGCCCAAACTAGGTAAACCCTGTATGATGGTACACCAGGCCCTCGCCTCCTCATTAACCACTACTTCTATAATAACCGCCACCAAAGAGTTATACACTACATTTAAAAAATAAAGAGGTGTGTGCGTACGTGTGTGTGGGCGTGGGTGGTTGGTGTGTAACTATGATTACAAGTGTGTCTGGGAGTGGGAGTATCACTGTTTGTGAAGTACAACTTCTTGGCAAATCTCATTCATATGCTTCAAACAGCTTTGTGAAAAATGTATAACTCAGATAGACAGACGGTAAAAATATATAATTCTCTCTGGATCTGGAGAGAACTTCCCGCCGAGGATTTCCCTCTGCGCTACGACATGGAGTCGTTTAAGAAGGGCGTTATATATATATATTTTTTTTAATTTATTAAGTTTGCCAACAACTGATACATTGATATTATGCTTAATTAAATATACATGTTATTGGTCTTATGCTAAATGTACAGTCTCTTACAGGCAAACATAGCTTGCTTAATATAAAGATAATACACAACAAAAAATCAGGGTAAAAGGCTAGACTTAAATTTTATTTATTAATTCTGAGTGAATGTATTTCTTAAATTTGAATAAGGAGTCATGATATATGTCTAAACATGATGTATGTTTATTGTATAACCTGCATAAACGAGGAATAGGCGAGTTAAAATCAAGAGCTGTTTTGCGTAATGGCGGTGCAAAGGGCTTGATATGATAACGCGGAATCCTAGTGGGGGCAGCAAAATTTAAAAGTTCTAAGAGCTGTGGGAAATCTACTTTATTTCTGACAATTTTGAATAAAAACAACAAATCCAGTAAATATCTACGTGATGACAAGGGTAGCATTTTGAAATGTCTAAGCCTGTCAAAATATGGAGTAAAACGATTTCCTACTGATGTTGTCCAAGAAAGATGCCTTACAAATTTTTTTTGAACGCGCTCGATCCTAAGCGAGTGAGTGGCCATAATGCGGCCTCCAAACAACGCTACAATACTCAAGGTGACTTCTAACTAAAGAATTATAAACAGAAATTTTTGTACTCGGTTTTCGAAATTCTTTTCCGTTACGACAGATAAATCCTAACATTTTATATGCTTTTCTAATACATGATTCAATGTGTGGTACCATGGTTAGTTTATTGTCAAGTATAATACCCAGATCTCTTACAGCATCTACCTTTTCAATTTTGTTGTTTTCTATAGAGTAATGCGTTACAATAGGTGTTGTCTTTCTAGTGAAAGTTATTTGAGAGCACTTTTTATGATTCAATGACATTAGGTTATTTTTACACCATTCTACTAAATTATTTAGATCAATCTGTACCAAATTGGCGTCAATATGTAATTTGATCTCTCTGCCAAACTTTAAATCATCAGCATATAAATAAGTTACACAATGACGTATATAACTAGGAAGGTCGTTAACAAAAATATTAAAAAGTAATGGCCCTAAATGAGACCCTTGCGGTACTCCTGATGTGATTTTAAAATATGAAGATTTAAATCCATTTATTACAACGCAAAAGCTCCGTTCGCTTAAGTACGATTCTATCCAAGATAACAAAGAGCCACCAATTCCATACGCAAACAGCTTTTTAATTAGTAGTTTATGTGGAACTTTATCAAAGGCTTTACTAAAATCGGTATAAATTACATCAATTTGACTTTGCGCGTCAAGAGCTTTAGCAATATGTTCAGTAAATAACACTAAATTGGTAGAGGTGGATCTAGAAGTTACGAAACCATGCTGATGGAGAGTGAGATAACGAGAAAAATAATGATGAATATGGGGACATACGAGTGATTCTAGAACTTTTCCAAAAGTAGATAAAATAGATATGGGTCGATAATTAGTCACATTGTTTTTGTCCTCAGACTTAAAAATAGGCACTACTTTAGCTATTTTCCTTAGAGGCCGGCAACGCGTTGTCAACGCCCCTGGTGTTGCAAACGTCCATAGGCGACGGTAACCACCTTCCATCAAGTGGGCCGTCCGCCTGTTTGCCTGTTTCAGGCAATTAAAAATATATATATATAATTTGTATAACGGTTCCACTTTGCCCAAAGTGGCTATGAAACTCAAAATATATGTTTTTGATTATATTTATTGCTACTTTTATTGATTCAGTTTGAAACATATTCCTTTGTATTTTATACAGAACTCTATTTATTTTTAGGTGACACCATCTAAAACGCGGAAGGTTTCAAAATCTCGCTCCACAAGACTCGAAGGGCCAAACATCGTATTCGAGTCTCGCATATCTGAGTTAGAAGCTCAGCTTACTCAGGCTAAGATCGATTTGAAAAAAGTCCAGGTAAGATTTGCCCGTGTAGAAACGGAGAAAGAATACGACTTCCGTCGGCCGGGCGGCCTGACGTAAGAGGTGACAAAACAACCAACAACCAGGTGGTAAAGTATTTATTTGCCTGTTTGAATAGCCCGACTGGATATCTACCACCCCTGGTCTTTTTTTTTTTTTTTTTTTTTTTTTTTTTTTTTTACATGGGGAAATGCGTTGCCGCACCGTCAGCCGCGCGAGGGATCAGCGCGGCCGGTGTGTGGGGCTCCCCGACGCCGATTAATCAATACGACCGGCGCCGGTATACCCACTAAAACCCCATGGGAGCCATCATCCGCCTGAGTGCCGGGTCACGGTATATCGCGCGAGCATAACCCGCGACCCGGCGGGCGGCTGGCCGCCTCGTAAACAGAGGCGGCCTCTCCTGTGTTCGGGCCGGGGAGTGAACTTTCCCCGGCCCTGAGAGGAACGCGCGGCTACCTCTCGCGCCCTCTCGCGGCATTAGTGCGGGCGGAGGTCTCAAATGATCCCTCAGACCTCGACGCCCGCTGCCGCCGGGAGGGGGAGGCTGCGAGGATTGCTCCTGCGCCATCACCCCTCCCTCTCCTTCCTCCTCCCCCCCGCCGCCTCGCGCACACAGCAGCGTCAGCAGCGGGGGGGGCTTTCGCGATGGGGGGGGGGAGGGGGAGGCTGCGCCATCACCCCTCCCTCTCCTTTCTCCCCCTCCGCCGCCTCGCGCTCTCAGCAGCGTCAGCGGCGGGGGGAGGCTTCGCGATGGGGGGAGGGGGAGGCTGCGAAGGATTGCTCCTGCGCCAACACCCCTCCCCCCTCTCCTTCCACCCCGCCCCCCCCACCGCCTCGCGCACACAGCAGCGTCAGCGGCAGGGGGGGCCTCGCGATAGTGGGGGAGGGGGAGGCTGCAAGGATTGCTCCTGCGCCATCACCCCTCCCTCTCCTTTCTCCCCCTCCGCCGCCTCGCGCACACAGCAGCGTCAGCGGCGGGGGGGGGCTTCGCGATGGGGGGAGGGTGAGGCTGCGAAGGATTGCTCCTGCGCCAACACCCCTCCCCCCTCTCCTTCCTCCCCTTTTCCGCGCCGCCTCGCGCACAAAGCAGCGTCAGCGGCGGGCGCACACAGCTAGGGGAGGGTAGGTCGCCGGTCAGGCGGGCGGTGGTGGGGTGGACATCACCACCGCCATCCTTGACGGCCAGCGGAGAAAATCTCGACGCTGGCGGTCGCAACGGAAGGGATGGGTGTTTGGGGAGGAGGTTTGGAAGGAAGGGAAGGCCTTTTGGGATGAGGAGGCGGATAGGTGGGACACCACTGTCACGGAGTGAAGGGGGGAATGTGACAGTGGCCGCTCGGGGCCCCGGGGACGCATCCCCTTGTACCGCTACCTGGACGGAGGGGAGTCCAGGGCGGCACCCCCTGGGGGGACCACCCCTGGTCTAAAGTATGCCATAACAACCTTGAGTTATGTTGCGACATTAGTGGCCAGGTTCCAGTCCGCCTTTAGAGAGCTGAAACATTTTTTTTTTTTTTTTTTTTGTTTGAGGCGAGGAAAAATGCTGACCGATTTACGCACTCTCAGGGCCGTCACTAGGAAACGGCGCGCATCCATCGGGGGCGATAACGCTAGCAATAGTATGCTTTTTTGCGCTTCGTCCGCAATGGCTTGACACTGAGGAGTGTGGAAGACTCAGAGCGATGCCGCACGGGCGAGCAACCTCAATACCCACTAAAAAACCTCTCCTCCCGTCGACCCTGCGCTTTGTTGTGAAGGAAAGACTGAGATATAGAACATAGTTACGCAACAGTCGATCCAGCGCAATAAAGTGCCTGGAGTGTGCCCTGGGAGAACACACCCCACTTCGAAACGGGGGCTGAATCCCTTGCGTTGCCTAGTAGCAAGGGGCCCCTCGTGCCGGAACCTTAACTCAGGGAGGGAAGTAATGCGCGTACCTGCCTCTCCGGGTGCTAGCTGAAGGCCGGCGACCTCGGGTGGAGACATTAGCACGCGCTGCAGGACTTCGCTCCCTATCCCTTTCTGCGGCCTCTTTTAGAGACATAACCGCCTCACAGAAAGAGACCGCAGACTCCCAGCGGTCGTCGCTGTGCAACATGGCCGTTACCAAGTCGCCAAGCGATCGGACGGCTCCTACGTGTGTCTCGAGCTCGAAACGCTGAGGCGTCCATGCAGCGCACTCAACAAGCGTGTGTAACGCCGTATCGGGTGCGCCGCATTGGCGGCAGTCCGGGGAAGGCAAGCAGCCCACAATGCGAAACAGATACTGGTCGAAACAACCGTGTCCGGTCAGTATCTGAGTCGTCCTGAAGGTCAGGGTTCCGCTGGTGCGGGTCACCCATCTCTCCAGCTGCGGCCTGATTGCATCCACCGTATAGCCGCCGGCCACAGGGTGTTCGAGGTCACGAGACCAGGCGACGAGGCAGGAGGCGGTTTCCCGCTTCCTGACCGTCTCTAATTCGACTTGACAGAAGGTCAGTCCTCTAGCTAGGGCATCCTGCTGGGCGCGACGAACTCTGGACAGGACGTCTGCCTGGAGAGGCCAGGGCAGCTCGCCTGCCAAGAGAGTCGCCGCCGACCACGACACTGTGCGGTACCCCCGTATGGTCCTCACGGCCAGAACCCGCTGCGCGCGGTGCAGCAGGGTTCGGTTGTGGCGGTGAAGCGCATCGGACCAGACGGGCGCACCGTAGAGTGCCATACTCCTCAGGATGCCGGAATAAAGCTTCCGCGTCGCACCCCCCGGCCCCCCCACGTTAGGAAGAAGCCTGGAGAGTGCGCCCGCGGAATTCAGAAGTTTGGGAACTAGCTGCTCAAAGTGCGCTTTGAACAGCCATTTCCCGTCTAGGACTAGCCCAAGATATTTCATCGTGGGCCCTACTCTAATCGCCACCCCCTGAACTGTAACGGACAAGTCCGGGGGAGGATTCCGGAATTTCCTATGGAACATGACGGCCTCCGTTTTCGCGGGGGAGACCTACAAGCCCAGCCTAGCTATTCGATCTACGACGACCGCCAGCCCGTCGTTGGCGACGTCCACGGATTCCGCAAAAGACGCGGCGCGTGCCGTGAGTAGGGTGTCGTCCGCAAAGCAGATCAGCCCTACTCCGGGCCGGACCGTCACCCGAAGGATCCAGTCATAGCCTACGTTCCAAAGAATAGGCCCGAGGACCGATCCCTGTGGAACGCCGCACGCGACACGTCGCCGACCTAGCACGTGGTTGGCGGACTCACCACCCTCCCAAAGGATGTGCCGATCTCGCAGGTACTCGCCCAACAGCCTCGTGAGGTACGGGGGGACTCCGTGCGCGCGGAGCCCTTCCCTGATCGTCTCATGAGGGAGGCTGTTAAAGGCGTTCGCTATGTCTAGCGACACTGCAAGAACGACGTCCTTTGCTTGGACGGCTTCGTCCGTCAATGTTCGCAGCGTCTCGAAGGCGTCCATCGTGGAGCGCCTCCGCCGAAACCCGAACTGCGTATCTGATAGCCCCGGCTCCACAGTGTCTAGATGCTTCACAAGCCGCTCCGCCAAGATCTTCTCGAAGACCTTGGCGACCTCGTTCAGCAGCACTATGGGCCTGTAGGCGGACGGATCGTTGGGAGGCCGACCTCCCTTGGGAAGTAGGCACAAACGCCCCTCTTTCCATTGCGACGGGAACCTACCTGCGCGAATACAGGCTTCGAAGAGGTCCCGCAGCTGGCTGCGTAGGTGTTTTGCAGCCAGGAAGAGGAGTCGACCTGGAACCCCGTCGGGTCCCGGTGCCGTCTTCCTGCCCCGGAGCCGGTCCAGGGCGACGTCTAGCTCCCCCTCGGAGATGGAGTGAGGCTCCTCGTCCGTGGGGGTGTCGGGAATGGGTGGACCCATACTGGGGGGAGTGAAGTTCCCCGGATCCGGGAAGAGCCCATCGATAACCGACCGGAGCACCTCGGGTTCGAGCGTTTCCGTGACCGTGGATGTGCAAGGCCGCAACTTGTTGCGGGCCCCACGGTACGGGCGCCCCCAAGGGTCCCGATCGAGCGTCTCGAGGAGCTCGGCCCGAGCCCGGGCTTTCGATCGCAATATTGCAATCGAAAGGGCCTTTCTGGCCTCTCTAAACTCGCCCACGAGTCCATTTTCCGCGACGAAGTCCGGTGGACGGCGCGCCCTGCAGCGTTTGAGCCTGTGGCTGATGATGCGAACTGCCTTTCGCATCTCGCCCAGCTCCTCGGTCCACCAGTGGACCGATTGCTTGCACGGAGGCTGCCGCTTGGAGACGCGTGGCATCGCAGCGTCGCAAACCCTCGTCAGGGTCTTGCGCATGTGCTCTGCCTGCGTATCCAGATTCGCGAAGTCGGCTGGGTAGGCCCAGCTTTCCGAGAGTGCCCGCTCCTCGGCCTGCTCCGGATCGAGCTTGGTAAGGGCCCAACGCGGGAGGAGAGGGGGGCGACGGTGAACAGGGCTCGGACCGGAGGAGGGGGTCGTGAGCTCAAATCTGATGTACCGATGATCAGAGAGCGACTCCACCTCCTCCAGCACCCTCCATCCGGTCACTCTGCGGGCGGCCGCATGAGTGGCGAATGACAGGTCGATGATCGATCCACCCCGCGCGCGCACGCAGGTCTGGACCGACCCCTGGTTCAGTATGGTCAGGCCGGCTTGAAGAGCCCAATCCTCGACCGCCCGACCCCTAGCGTCCGTGAGTACGTTTCCCCAGGAGAGGTGCTTTGCATTAAAGTCGCCCATCACGAAGATCGTTTTGGGCGACAGTCTGCGTACGGCAGCCCCGACGGCGTCCAAGTGAAGCTCGAACTCCGCCAGGGGGCGGTTGCGCGAAAAGTAAACGCCTATGACGACGATACTCCCGCTCTCCGCCACAGCATAGCCCTTTCCTCTTTCGAGACATGTAAGCGGTGTGCCGGACCCGGCTCTGGCCACCACCGCTACCATGTCATCGAGATCGCCCACCCAGTTCCCAGAAGGAGGGACGTAATAAGGTTCACTTATTACGGCTAAATTCGCTTGCCACTCCGCCATCGCCTGCAGGCACAAGTCCTGAGCGGTGGGGGAGTGGTTTACGTTAGCTTGGAAGAACGTTGTTACGGGCGTACTAGGCATTGGATGTGTCCATTGTCTGTACTCCCGATTTGCCGGTACGTGGTCTCGCCCGCGAGTGGACGAATTGGCCCCTCACGTAGGGAGGTTGGCAGAACCTCGCCAACGTGGGGTGGGCCGCGTTCAGTCCCCCCGCCGCGCACGCCGCGCAGTGGGGTTTCCGTGCCGTGCAGTCCGGCATCTTGTGTCCGCTTTTACCGCAGCGGAGGCACAAGTTAGTCCGATCCGGGCACGTGTCCGGACAGGTTTGGGTGCCATGACCGACGTTGAAACATCTGTAACAACGTATCGGTCTGGCTTCCAGTGCCTCGACCTTCGCCGAGGTGAAGCCAACCAGAAGGTAGCCCAACCCGACGATGGTCTTGGCAGCAGCGACGGGGCACAGCACGTACGATGCGCCCAATCCGCCCGGTCCTGCACCGATGTGCTTCGTGAGCACGTCGTCGCGCCGGCAGTTGCCTGCGCGCGCGATCGCGTCACGAAGCCCATCGACCGTGACTGAGTCGTCCAGCCCTGAGACGTAAAGCTCCCCACGCTTTACGGGGCGGACGACCTCAGCCATCCCTTCTAGGGCCCCGCGCAGGGCTTCGGCGACGCGGTCCGCCTTGGCCGCGCTCTCGGGTCCCGGCTGGAACTCGAGGAGACGCGCGTCCCTGGCGGTCCGCACCACCTTCAGCCCCTCGCGGAGGCCCATGGCGGTGATGTCGACCACCGTCGAGGCCTTTGCGAAGACCTCGCGATAGCCGACACCCTTCGCGGCCGCTGCCGGCAAAGAGTTTACTTCCATGCGCAAACGCGCATTCTCGTTGCCGAGCTTCCACGCCTCGGTTTCCGGATTCCGCGTGACCAGAGTGTCGACAATGTCCGACACTCTGTTCGCGGCATCCTTCAGCCGACGCACGTAGCCCCCCTTCAGATTGCCCGACGTCTGGGCGATCTGGAGGATTTCGGCCACCTGGGCGCTCGCCGCGAGGCGCAGCTCCCCGGGGCCGAGGGCAGTGATGTCCCCTACGAGGGCGGCGCACTGGCTAGCCGCGACCAATTTGGCGTTGGTTGCCTTGCGCGCCTTGCGCCCCTTTTCCCCCCCCTCTGTGCGGAGGAAGGCCTCCGCACCCGCGAGTACGGACGCGGCCGACGCGGTCGATTCGGTTGCGCCCCACGCGGGGCGCAAAGGCGAGCGCGCGCGCGCTGGGGTGGAGGCACCCGACGTGGCGGTCGAATCGGCGCCACTGCTCTGAGATCGGTCCCAGAACCGTGACCTCGATCCGGCGACAAATACCGGGGCACACGAAACAGGGGGCACAAACTTCCCCGAAGACGTAGCTCGCGTCGCTGGACCCGCCGCCGAAGACGACGAACCTGTGGACGCGAACGCGGACGAAGTTGCAGCCGCCGAAGACGAAGACGTGGACGCCGCCGCCGTCGCCGTCGCCGCCGCAACCGCTGCACACGCAGGCACCGACGTCGCGACAGCGACTCCCATCCCAGTAGGGAAGGAAGACGAAGGGGTCGCCGCTGCCGCGCCTACAAATTCCCTATTCACGACCTCGGTCGATAGCGCGAGTGAAGCTCGCGCGACAACCGGGGTCGTGGGACGGCCGTCCCCGACGTTGCGAACCGATAGGTCGCAAGCCAGTGTCATGGGCGCAGGTGAGGCCTGCGCGCTATAGGCCACCGTCGTCGTGGGGCGACCGCCCCCCACCGTCGCTGTTCCGGCCGCCGTGTAGACCACTTGTCCACAGGCGGGCGAATCAGGGCGGGGATAATTAAATGCGTGGACGACACCGTCAAGCGCACTATCCAGTGACTCTGGAATGCTGCCTGATAACGGTGTACGAAATCCATCTTCGTACCCGTCGCTCCCCTGCACAGGTGAGGCCCATGCAGAGGACGACGGTGTTACGAAGGCACCAGCATCTATGGTGCTCGCGTCGCTCACGGCCAGGCAAACGGCCGAGTGCGACCCGAGCAGCGTGTTTCTATCTATAGCCAGGCGTGCCGCACTGCTGCGTGCGGCACGGCTGGATGGGGGCCTACGCGTCACGGGACCTTCCGGGGGCCCCATAACGTTATGCCTACTGTCGGGGGCATCCGCAGTGAGGTCCACCACAGACGCCGCCCTCCCTAGCAAGACAGGCGCCGCGGGTGCCGCCGTGATAACGGCAGCAGCCTGGCAGCCTGGACGTGGCCCGGCGGCAGATTTGCTACGCCGGGCGACCAAAGCAGACGGGATTTTTTTCCGCCGCGTCTCGCCGATCTCGGCTGCTAGCCAGCCATCCTTGGCCTCGAGGTGGCCCCTTTTGCAGGGCGCACCTGAAAGCCCAGGTAGCGGCTTAGGATCCTGGGCATCCATTGCTGGATGCCCTCACCTTGAGCGAGACCAACGGTTCGCGTCGGTGTACTTAGTGTACAAAATGAACGTTATATATTGCGTAATGCGCCAAAGGCGCGCGAAAAGCACGTGGAAAGAGTAAAACGACTTACCCAAGCCAAAACACTGCGATTCGCGCCGGAATCGAACTAAATATCACTTTACACTATAACTACACAACTATACTCGCAATTTATCGCCTTTTTGGAAAGAAAAGGCACGACAAAAACTGCAATATTCAGGAGAACGGGGCATCTGCGACTGCCTCGCACCAATGCCTGGCCGGAACTGAGAGCTGAAACATTGGTAGAACCCTTGCTAATACCGATGTCCATAGGCGATGTTTACCGCCTGTGTGCTGAACTCATGCTATAAAAAAAGTTTTTTGAATTTACGAAATACCGACACCCTGAAGTTAGCTATAGTCAACATTTTAATTTTTCTATTGTTAGTGGCGTTTTTTCTACAAACGTAGAACAAGGCGAAAGATAACATTTTTGAAAAGTTTTTATCTTGTTACGCCAAAGAAGTATAACTTCTAATGCGTGTACATAAGTAAGAAAGAAAAGAAAGAAAGAAAGAAAATCTTTATTTGCAAAAATAGCTACGTATTTACATTCCTTATATATTGACAATACACAGAGCATATTTTGAAAATTTGTACACCGCAAACAAGGTTTGCACTCAGCATATTGCTGTGCCTGAATTATATCCGACACAACGCTGATTTTCAGTGCAAACCTTCCTTTTGGCGTAAGACGAAAAACGACCCAATTTTGTACACACACTTTTTTTTAAATATTAAGAAGAAATTAGAATTCTAATCTGATTTTTCTTCTTAATATTTATTCTCAGTTGAGATGAGAATGTCGTGATGAATGTGTGTTGCAACAATAGATATGATGAAAAACCAATACAGAAAGGTTATAAAACTAAGTTTTAACGATTTTAAATTTTTATTATTGCGACGTTTCGGCCACTTTTCAGTAGCCGTCTTCATGGAAGACTATAGACAAAAATGTCAATGAGTATTATTACTGCGCTGAAAACCGTTAAAACCTAGTTTTATTATGTACACTAGTCGCGAAAACTTAAGAAAATATTGCAGAAATGTTTCTTTAAAAATGCGCTTGAATCAAAATGGAGAGAAAAAAGATTTACGTAATATTGACCATATTACGTGAATCTTTTTTCTCTGTAACGAGGATGATAGAAATCGTGTGGCGAAAAGAAAGCTTTGAATTGGATTGTCGATGAATAAAAGAAGATAGGTACTGGCTATAAAGTCTAAGATACTTACTGGCTTTAAGAAGTTTCTTCTTTCTGATTTTTTAATATACTCCCTGTATTTTTTTTGTGACTGAGCAATTTCGTTTAGGACGAGAACAATGAAAACAAGCGCAAGTTGGCCTCTGGGCTCGTTGATTCAACCTGCCTTGACGGCTTCAAGCGGCAGATCGACAACTTACAAAGGTAACAAATTATTCATCCTAACATACTCGTATTTCATTAGACTTTCAATTTTGGACTCATTTGATCTAAACATTTTTTTTGTAACATGACATGATATTGAGAGTTTTGTTTTTGACCTTTGATCGTACTTAGTATTCTAATTCTATTTCTTTGAACTTTATAGATTAACTAGCTGTACCCGGCAGACGTTGTCCTGCCTTTAAAAAATAAAAATCTAGAACCCGATTCCAGCGTCATCTACCGGGACCAAATGTTAATCTAAACTATTCTCAAATCCACTTGAACAAACAAAAAATTTCATCAAAATCAGGCCCAGCGTTTAGGAGGAGTATCGCGGCGCCACCTACTGGGTCCAATCGTTTATTTAACCCATTCCGGGACAAACTTCAACACATACAACAACAAAATGAACACCTAAATTCTGGTACCCGATTGCAGCGCCATCTACCTGGTTCAAATTAAAATCTAAATCATCCCAGTAGAAAATTATAAAAATACTAATATCGCTATTAAAAAATAGGGGTTGATCGTAGAGGGTTGAAAATTTAGGGTTGTATGTATTTTTTAATACTGTATCATAAAAAAATAAAAATAAAAAACGGACAAGTGGAAAATCTTCAACTGATAAGTGACAAAATGAATCGCAACAAAATTTCAACTTGAAGTGTTACGGGCAGATTGTTGTTGAATGTACTTGTCCATTTTGAAAACCTGCCCGTAAAACTTCAAGTTAAAATTTTGTTGCGATTCATTTTGTCACTTATCAGTTGAAGATTTTCCACTTGTCCGTTGTGATTCGTTTTTCCACTTGTCCGTTGCGATTCGTTTTCCCACTTATCCGTTGCCATTCGTTTTTCCACTTGTCCGTTGCGATTCGTTTTTCCACTTGTCCGTTGCGATTCGTTATTCCACTTGTCCGTTGAAGTTTCACTTCTAATATGTGTCCCAGCACACATTTCGATTTTTCGCAGGTTTACTGCAAATTATGATTTGGTTACGTTAGGTACATTTTAATGGTGTAATACGCTATACACGCACCGACTATTTCTTTACGTCAGCAGTTTTGCCGTTTGTTGTCGTTCACTTTTGTTGTGACTTTCGAAAAACTGAACCGTTGGAAAAGTTTTCTTGTTGTTAATTTGTTTCCTTAACAAACTCTCTATTTTTTATTTTTTTTACATACACCACAAATAGTGGCAATGATACCCAGTCAGAGCAGAGGACCCCGTGGAGAGTAGAGGTATAGATAATAAAACTACGTTTTAACGGTTTTAAGCGCGGTAATAAACGTAGTTTTATTATGTATACGAGTACAAGGCGCAAAAAGTTAAGAAAATATTAGCAGAGGTATAGTTCGATGCAAACTTAAGTTTGCCTCCATTAATGTCGGCTCGGAACATCGCAAATTCCGATGCGCTGAACGCGATTTTAGGTATTAGAGGGACGAGGTATATCCTCGCTCGCTTTCTCGTTTACGGGATTTCCCCAGCGCTCGGCTCACTGGGGTTTCAATAGCCGCTTTCGGATATAGATAAAGCGCTTTTTTGGCAACCCAGCAACTTCTAGCGTTATCAAACAACTTCTAGCGCAAAATCTTACGCTTTTTGTAATATGCACATATCGAATTAATTTTAAAGTAAATATATGAATATCTGGACTAATATTATTAAGAGGAAAGATTAGATTGTTTGTTTGCATTGAAGAAGCTCTGAAACTACTGAACCGATTTGAAAAATTCTTTCACTGTTGGCAAGCTACACTATCCCCGGGTGACAAAAGCTATATTATATTTACAAAAAAATTAGGGATCCTTACTAAAACTCCAATAATGTAACGCAAGGTGTAAAAAATACCTAAAATCGCGTGGACTGCGAAAACTATTGATGATAGAATGAAATAATGTAATACGACTTTGGAGAACACATCATTATCTACAAAAAGTGTCGCGACAGCATATGTCTAACTATTATAGTTATGCCACAATAAGTGTTCTTTTATTTTAAAAAATTTATTAAAATGCCGCCGCTAGAAGAGGCTCTTTATTCGTATTTTGGTATTAATCCTTATCAAAATAAATTACTTCATATTCAAGACTGCTTCAATACCTTTATTTTTATAACTTTTTGAATTATTCAATTCGGACATTCCATTCGAAAGATATCACGAGTTTAAAAATGTAAGTATTAGACCACGTGACTGTGACACTATTTCGTGAGCGAAAAATCGTAAGACCCCGTTTGCCTCTCTAAATTTAGAAAATACTAATTCAATTTTCTGCATATGACTTTCAAGATCATGTGAATATAAAATACAATCATCTAAGTAAATATAACAATGAAGACCTTGTAAACCTGAAAGGATTGAGTTCATCAGCCTCTGAAATGTTGAAGGGGCATTTTTCAACCCAAAAGGCATCCTAGTAAATTCAAAATGTCCTGAAACATTATTAGTAGCCCCCGTCTATATAGAAGTTTCACTTCAAAAATTATCTAAAAATTTAAAAAATATATTTACGGGTGGACTACCCTTAACATTTAGGGGGATGAAAAATAGATGATGTCCGATTCTCAGACCTACCCAATATGCACACAAAATTTCATGAGAATCGATCAAGCCGTTTCAGAGGAGTATGGGAACGAACATTGTGACACGAGAATTTTATATACAAGATTTATGCTGCTATGCACCGACATTTAACCAACGGTTAAAACAAAATAATCACTGTTTATGCATGCATTTTTAGCAATTATTTTATTTTAATCATCGGTTTAAAGTCGGTGCACACCAGCCGTAGTAGTTATTTTCTTTCAAAACAGAGATAAATCGTCCTTGGAAGCTCAAATTTCAAAGCTGAAATTAAGCCTGGAGCAGCGCGATGATGATAGCAAATATAGACATGGCTCTGATGCTGTGGAACAACAACTAAGGGATGAAAGGAACAACTTGGAAACTGAAATTCGAAGACTGAAAGTATGTATTTTATTAAGCAAACTGTTGGTTGCGGTCTTGGTTTTGCATAAATATACTGTAAAGCGTGAAGTATCCTGTAATTGGCAACATTCATATTAACCACAGTTGATTGTTTTAAGTTATAAGTAAGCTGTTGGATATGTAATTAATAAATAAATTTTTGATATTTTCTACTATTCTATGATTTTTTATCGCGGTTGATAATTTATTGTTATTTTTGAAGACCTGACTTTAGACGGCAATCGTTTGATTATAGGATGATTTAGCAAAAGAAAGAAATAAGATACGCGAGTTGGCTGGAGAGGGAGCGAGACGCGCGATACAAGAGAGAAGCGCGGCGGAGCAACGCTACAACGCCCACTTCGACGAACTCCAGCACGATCTGGCAGCCCAGTACGATAATGTCGCCAAACTGCAGGTTTATGTCGTTTCCTATATATTTGCAAAACGATAAGAATTTTCTGTAGTTAGAGTACAATTATATGTAGGTATTTACGTTGACGGTGCAATGTTATTATGATCGCTTTAATACCCCTAGACTTAAGTAAGCCGCCGAACAACCTTAAATGTTCGAATTTCGGCTAAGGTAACCTTAAGTGTACTAACAACAAAACTTATACACATACTCAAACCAGCGCGCACTATCACCGCAATGCATTACACGCACACCTCACAAACAAACCAATACACACAAAAAGCTTAAAAATTAATAACCCAGGCACAGAAAGGAAAAAACAATACACATGGCACTAGATAGGACAATCTATATAGGTATAGACATAATGCACACACTGCACATGCACTTCCTCACAACACCAGCATGTAACAGATACACTCTACATTAGTATAAGTTTAATTATTCGTAAGATACTCCTCAATACATAAATCACTAAATTAATGTCACACAAGAAACAAAATAACTGATAAGCGTGTTTAAATTCTAAAACTGAAATCTAGATATTAAGCTGCAAAAAAGGGTACGGAACTCGAGTCCGTAGAGTTGTTAAAAAAAGAAAAAAAAACAACCTTAAGTGGTGTTCCAGCATCAGTGGCCAGGTTTCAGTCCCCCACTCGAGACCGGCAGTATATTAGTAGCACCTTTAGTGTTGCAAATGTCCATAGGCAACGGTAACTACTTTCCATCAGGTGGGCCATTAGCCTGTCTGTTATATTCCAGTATTTAAAAAAATCTGTACTCTCTTATTTTATGACCTCTTGTTGAGACAGATATCATCTCAAGACATCAACGAGCATTTCTTAGGCCTGCTCCTTTAACGGACCCTAGGTACTATTAACATAGGCGATCCTCGCACTTTGTGTGCTATATGACAGAAATAAGGGCTTCTACCGATGCGGGAGTTTCTGTCACGGTCTTTCTTGTGACACTCCACGCATCCACAGCATCTGTTTCATTCCCATATATTATTAAATGATGTATAATTTTCTATGTTTCTATATCTAAGTTGGACTTGGAACGCCAACGTCGCGAAGAGAATGATTTAAAAAGAGAACTGTCTATGAAGAACGCAGCAATCGAAGAGCTCAAAATGGAGTTGAAAAACAAGACGTGTGAGTTACAGAAGTCGAAATTTTACGCTGATCGTTTGTGATGATAGTCAAAGTAGAAATGTAGGAAAAGATAGTAGTTCAACAGCTATCTAACGAGCATATAGCATCAAAACAAGTAACACTGTGACTTTATTTCATAAAGCCATTTAACACATAAACACACAGCCGCATATCGGACTCATCCATACACCATGTGAGACAACCCACCCATAGGATCGCAGCCGTAGCCAAATGGTACGTGTTTTTGCTGAAACTAAAACCGAGAGTTCCACTGGTAGCTCAAGAAAGCACATTTTACTAAACTTTTCTGATTCTCTCAACATAACCTATTCTTGTTAAAAACTAATACGATCAAGGAAAACATCGTACAGAACCCTGAACTTCGAAATTATTAACAAATAAAACCCGCCCATTCGCCTTAGACAAGCTTGGAGGATATAGGTAACACCCGTTCTCGAAAATAATGAAGAGGCCCGAGCTACAACGCTACGTTTATGGGCTGATATGATTTTAGGTCAAGGATTTAACTGAAACACCCACCCATAGGATCGCAGCCATAGCCAAATTGTAGGTATTTTGGGCTGATAAGATTTTAGGTTAAATATCTAACTGAATAATTACAGCGTCCCTCCAAGCGGACCTATCTCAAGCCAACGCCGAAAAGGCCTCTGTGGAGGAAGAGTTAGCCAGTGCTCGTTTAGCTATAGAGCGTCATCAGCGCCAGGCAAAACACGACGCTAATCGACTTAACTCTGAGGTAAATATTGCTTGCTATTGTCACAAATGTGATTGTGATCACAATTTTTCATGGTCCCAGCATAAAAAAAATTAATGGACATATGTTTTGGTAGAGTGAATAGAAAATATTCATACGATCTTTCACTTTGAATCATAAACTGATTTTAATGAAATCGTTGAATGAATACTTTAGAGGCTGAAAATTTCCGTGGTATACCTGCGAAACACCCGTATTTTGTAAATAACTACTTAATTATGAACAACTAATGGTATCTTCTATATCGTTCCCTCAATGCTGAGGTTAAAGTTGTTAATAAAAGGTAATAGGGTTTCTCCAAATCTATAAGAGTTAAGATTTTGTTTATGTCAGTATCTATGTAAGTTTCTAAGGATAGAAAGAATGAAGAAAAAAGGGATATAACAGTAAGAATAAATATTCATTACATTAACATATCGTTTCAAGATACAATCCCTTCGGCAACGTTTGGATCGAGCTGATGCTGATTTGGTCCATTCGCGTCGAGAGAACCTCCGCTTGACGGAGCAAATTTCTACATTGGAGAAAGAGGTATCTATAGAGTAAATATTACTTTAGCAAATACGAATGAATATTGCAACAAATATTTATCATCTCTACTTGATAAATGTGTAATTTAGTATACCTACGCTGCTGGGTTCAGGCCTCCCTTATTGGAGAGCACGGACGATATACCTAGTGTCAAGAATTTTCAGAATCAATTAATTTCTGAAAAACTTTAGAATTGTAATTAATTACATAAAGTTAATTAAACTTCCACAGCTAAACATGAAAAATCTAATGCCAATATCGCCCGAGAAAAACAAAAAGGAGAAAGAACTAACGACGATGCTGGAGTCCATGGAGAATAAACATGGTACGTAATCATTGCATTTCGGGACAATCATGGGTAGACTATTGATGTTTTGAAAGACACTATTAATAATCAGTCAGCAGTAATCAGGTTGCAGCTGAATTTTGTCAGTTCTTAATAGATTTAATATTATCTGAAGTTTTTGAAACTTAGATGGAACTGCCTTTTAAAAGGAAATTTACAACTTTGTATTTACTCGAACATTGTTTTATATCGATAATGCGATGAGTCGTACATCAAATGATATTTCATGAAAAGTTCTGCTGTTCAATATAATAAATGAAATTGTGTGTAGAAATTATTCTATACATAAGTGTGGATTAAATTTGACCATAATTACAGAATACATATTGATGATCGAAATATCAGATAATATTAAATTACCTGAATAAGGATAAACTGCTTTTATAAATCTATGAATTATTTGATTTTGATTTAAGTTATCACAATATAATTATCAGACACAGGTTTTACTTCAAAACATTCATACTTTACCCTTTCATTCAAATGCTTGCATGCTCAATATGTATTTTGAAAGGGCTTTTCTTTCTTAATATTCAATAGTTTATTCATCAGATTGTTTATTAGAGCCCAAATGGATTCGTAAAATATTATATTTGTTGGCAACGATTACACTCTATCGGACGAATCTAATTCTGTTGGAAAACATACTTTGTCTTTGGTTCTATTAACTTTTTAATATCGAATATTTCAACAATTATCTTCCGTATAATAAAATATTTGGACATCCTGAACGTGTACATGTAAATAATGGCTATCTATTACTATTTTATTTAAAATATTGAATATTGTACTATAAGTTATTTGTCTCTAATTAGTTCTTTTAGTTTTATCTACCTATCTCATTTATCTTTGATAAAATCTCGAACTTCTAATTTGTAACCAGTTACAATCCCGTACTTTATTTAAGCTTTATAACAATAACTGTTATTAAATATTATTAAATGAACTGAAAGGAATAGAAATGGTCATATAGAAACTCCCAGTAGCACTCCTTAATATATTAAGTTTTTGCTTCTATTTGTTATGATATTTTTTTCTAAATAAATTCTCTGTGACAAGCATAATCGAACCAAATATGTTTTCTATGAAACCGAGTGCATTTTTTGTCAATAAATAAAAATGACTGCAAGTTTAAAGCAACGGCGTTTGCTTCCACAGCTAAAACGGTTGCTGAGTTGGAGTGTATGATACAATCACAAAACAGTCTGATGGAGAAACTCACCGGCGAATGTCGTTTGCTCACTGACAAGCTCGACGACGCGAATCGTAGGCACAAGTACGGATACTCTCGAATTATCGCATGAATATAAGTTACCTAAAAGCCTTTTATTGCAATTTTCCGTAATCATTTCAATATAACATCATATTATTCATTATATCCTTTTAAATTTATCTGTACACTTTTAATATTGAAAACATAATTACAATATTGACGTTGTTTGAACTGACTTATTTTCTGGTAGCAATTGATAATCTATAGAACATTTTATGATATCTTTTAGAACGATATTAGACAATCTGTTATTAAATTGTATCTGTTTTCAATATTAAATGTGGTAGAAGTACATCTTTCATTGACTAAGATGCATTTTTATCTTGTGGCGTTCCTATGATACTAAAATATGATTAAATTTTATCATTACCCATTAAGAAATTAACGTCGTGCTGTGTTTTTATTGGTGGCAGGCAGAGCGCAGAGTCGCGGCCAAGCAGACGAGCCAATCAGAACACAGCGCGACCGTTCAAGATCACGGGAGAAAGAGAAACGTACCAAGCGCCGCTCAGAAAGAGAGTCCGATTCGTCGAATAATTATCCGCCAATAATAATTGGCCCACTAACGACGAACCAGGAGCTCGTACAAGGAGAAAGGGTATACAATCTGCCGCTTATGATTCAACAGCCCTTTTTACGAGAGAAAAAAGAGCCTATAAAGGTTGACATAAGCGTGAAATTGATTCCAAAACCAAGGAAAAGGGAAAAGAAAAAGCGTGAATTTGATGAGGTTATTGACGAAAGGGGCGTTCAAAATAATATAAGTATGGAAGTTTCTGAAGGAGATATATATGTCCTAAAAGAGACTGTAGAAGTAGTTGAACAATTTGTTGAAGGGCAGACTAAAAGCAATTGTGATCATTCTTCAGACGAAATTAAGGCAGGAGAACAAAATGTCAGTAATGAAATTAGCAAAGATTCGATCACTAACGAATCTACTGAGAATAATCAACTTATTACAACAGAAATAGAAACTAATCAAACACAGGAAAACCCTAACGAAGAAAATTTAAATGCAAGTGATACTCTAGAAATAGATAACGTTGATCGGAATAGCTTGCAAAACGTAAATCAGGAGGATCAAGCATTATTAGAAAAAGAAGTTATTGTCGATGAAAATACGGACAAGTATGAAAAAAATATAGAAGTGTAGAAAACACTGTAATGATGTAAACTGGAATATATACTTTAGTTTAGCAATGAATCCTCCAGGGCGTTACATTTAAGCACATTTATTATCCCCTTTCTAATCATGTTACATTAACGTTTGAAATATATTTAATTAGTTATTTAAATGTTTAACTGGAAATATTATTTTGCAATATTGTTAGGTATCTATTATGTTAGCAATTTATTGGAATCGTTAAAATGATTTGCATTCATTATAAAAAAATGATTTGTTGTATTTAACATCGTTAAAATGTGTTTAATGTTTTTGCTTATCTTGTCATTGTTGCTGTATTGTTAAATCTTTAATTGTGCACTTAATAATGGGTAATGATAAAAATGTATACGTGTGCAATAAATGTAGTTAAAATTAAAAGATTTTCATTGAGAATTTGATCTAAAATGAATTTAGTCTATTTAATTATTAAGCGCCATAAGACTTACGGCACTTAATTAAAAACATATTACTGAAATTTCGCAGCTAAAGGCTTTAGCACAGACATATGTTAGAACACCACTCAATACCGCCAACATTTTCATTTCAGAGCAGAAAGAACTCAATTAGTTTGCAGGAACGTTGAGCTAATGAGGAAGCTTAGAAATCTCTGGTCTTCACATAAGAAATATTGCACCACTACTATAGCACCGTATCGAAGTTACACGCCATTGAGTGGATATCCTAATAGCTATTCATCATATTGCGATCGCACTTATTACACTTCTACTCCTATCACTAATAGATTTAAAAGGGTTGGTAGATACACTCCTAGAGATGATTTGGGAGAGCTCTCTAGGCATTTGAGTGATCTATCGCTTGATAGGATCAACGATTCTGATGATGACCCTGTTAAGGTAAGAATGTTGTAGCTGCGGCAGCTAGGTTTTAGGACGTAATAGTAGTAGTGTTTTTGTAGCTAAAATACAGCATGATGCATGAATTAATAATAAGAATAAACGATTTTATAGATAAACTTGTATAAGAATTCTTTTGGTGACATGTGTAGCTATATCCAGAATACAATAACTAATATAAATTACACGATATGCAAAATATTAAGCCCATGCTGGCACAATACTATAGTCTAATCAAGACGACATGTCTGTTATTTCGAAGTAATCAAAAACATGAACTGCCCCGAAACAAAAATTTATAGCCCTTATTTTAGTTATTTTATTTTTTTATATATTTATTGCGGTTCATGATAAATTAAAGAAAAGTCTCCTGCTAGATCGATATGTCTCTATTATCTAAACGGTTATTTACGACAGACAACGCTAAACAACTTCCAAATGTATTTTTTTTTGATACTAAAGAAATCGACTTTCAGAATTAGTGAAATTTGAAACAATAGAAACTCATTTTGAAAACTATGCAAAGTGATAAATGTTCTTTCCGAAATTCTCATTAGACGAGAAATTTAGCATGGTTTTACTTGCACTTGTGTGACTGTGTGTTCACGTTTGTGCTTGCTACAGGGAAGAACTGGCCACTCTGCAGCGTCAAGTAGACACCCTCGGCAGAACGCTGCAGATACCGCACACACCTAGCACATATCAAGGTAATATCATAAAGATAATGTTCCAGCTCAATATATTTATTTACGCTGCAGAATCAGTATAGGTTGAATTTATATTGTGTATTAATTAAATACAATACAAGTTTTGTAGGCATTTTTGTACGAGTGTATAGGTTGTATAGGTGGGTAGGTCAATCATATAATTTTAAATATATTGTAAAATTTCCAGCACCTGCCACGCACGCAGCCGCTTCCCACGGAAATGAACCACATATCCCATCCGGCACCAGACGAAACGATTCCGGAGTGGAGCCCGCCAATCTCCCCGAGCGAAAGGTCTCAAACAACGGAAATAATCATAGAGAATTCACAGTGCACCAAAATTACGGAGAACAATCAAGAGATGTAAAAGTTTCCGAAACTGTAGCAGGTGATGTCTTGGAACCAGATAATCACAACTCTGGACAAAGATTTGGGGATGTAGAGGATTTAGTAAACAACACAGAAGGTAGCTACGAAATTGATCATATTCCTAATGTTGGTGAAGTTCATAATATAACCGATGCAGATGTAAATAAAGAGGCGAATGATAAGCCAATGGAAGTTGATACTTTTGAACAAGAAAATTATGAGCAAAGCGAACCGCAAGAAGCAAATTATTATCAAACGACCACCTACGATAATGACAATATACATAATGAACAGAATTTCCAAGATGACAGTCAAGCTGGTTATCAAAACGAATATGAACAGCATTACGTACAACCGACATATACAGAAGGTGAATATGCAAATTATGAACAATATCCTCAACAGTACAATGATCCTAATCAACAATATGAGGAACAATATGGTAACACAACAGACAATAATTACCAAATTGAACAAAATTATGAACAAACAGAACACACAGGTGATAGCGCACAGTTTCAAGAACATCAACAAGATGAGATCAACGCATCTGTCGAAATTGATAACAATGTTACAAAAAATGTAGAACCTAGTCAAAGTTAGCATATATATGTTTATTTTTTTTTGTGCAATAGTTTGAGTCTAGATTAAGTTGTATGTATTTGTAATAGACCTTGTAAAACCTTGAAGTCAGTTTTAGTAAAGAATATCGAAATAAATGTTATGACTTGTATTTTTTTTATTTGATAACAATATTCTAATGTTTTCACTTATTGCGAATCCCGCGTAACTACGTTCGCTTAAGCTTTGCATATGTAACTCACGAGAACTATCTTATTTTTGGATTTCATTCCTATTGAAAGTCTATTTAGGATATTTTTAATTAATAATTCTTCATCCATGGAATACCAACAGAAAGTAATTATTAGACTGTATGTAATATGGAATAGAAATATTAACTTTCTGTAGATTTCCATTTTGCACGAATCGCTAATTTAATTTTAACATGTTCCTCTTCGTTCCGCAATTTTATGTGCCTAAAATTATAATGCCTAATGTAAAGGCATACTTATATTCTCACTTCTATTTCTATTTGTATATCTGTCCCAGGACTTATTACAGCTATAAATATTAAATTTGAAACACTTTTTAAAGCATCTTAAGTACTGTGGCGGCCAGCGGCTCCGAGCTGACCGGGATCTTCAATAAAGTAGACTGGTTCAGAGGATTCTTTATATTATCAATCAAGAGACTGTTACATGTGTTCCGTGCGCGACCCGATATAATTCTCATGTCGATTGTTTTGTGAGGCGGTCGCTCTACAGCAATTCCAATTATTCTATTTCTTAATATAAATGACGAGTAAAAGGGTTTTAGTCGTTACAGTACCTAGTTTTGCTAAATATGCTTTTAATTTTAACCTCTCCCTACTATTTTAAATGTTTGCATAATTTTCCACCCCCTAATTCGGGAGTTGGAGTGGAAATCTTTTTGAAGTGAAACTTCTATATAGACGGGGGGGTCTTATGATTTTTTCGCTCACGAAATAGTGTCACAGTCACGTGGTCTAATACTTACATTTTTAAACTCGTGATATCTTTCGAATGGAATGTCCGAATTGAATAATTCAAAAAGTTATATAAATTTATTGAAGCAGTCTTGAATATGAAGTAATTTATTTTGATAAGGATTAATACCAAAATACGAATAAAGAGCCTCTTCTAGGGGCGGCATTTTAATTAAATTTTTAAAATAAAAGAACACGTATTGTGTTGTATTTGTGTATTGTGCATAACTATAATAATTAGACATATGCTGTCGCGACACTTTTTATAGAAAATGATGTGTTCTGCAAAGTCGTATTACATTATTTCATTCTATCATCAATAGTTTTCGCAGTCCACGCGATTTTAGGTATTTTTTACACCTTGCGTTACATTATTGGACTTTTAGTAAGGATCCCTAATTTTTTTGTAAATATAATATAGCCTTTGTCACCCGGGGATAGTGTAGCTTGCCAACAGTGAGAGAATTTTTCAAATCGGTTCAGTAGTTTCAGAGCTTCTTCAATGCAAACAAACAATCTAATCTTTCCTCTTAATAATATTAGTCCAGATATTCATATATTTACTTTAAAATTAATTCGATATGTGCATATTATAAAAAGCGTAAGATTTTGCGCTAGAAGTTGTTTAATAAAATAATAGTTTTAAAAAAACTAATAAAAACACGCTTTCATAAAAAATCCAACTAAAAACAGAAAATAAAATTTAATAAATTTGGTACATTATTGTAAAAAAGCGTGGGATGTATTCAAAGCGCTTTTTAAGATATTATGAATACACCCCACGATTTTCGCACTTTCCGATGCGCAGAACGCGATTTTAGGTATTAGAGGGATGAGATCGTCGGAGGACGGGGTATATCCTCGCTGGCTTTCTCGTTTGCGAGACTTCCCCGGCGCTCGACTCACCAGGCATGCCACTTTAGCGCGTTCGAAGCTAGATATAGCGCTTTTTAGGGCAACCCAGCTCCCAATTTTATTAAACTTCCAGCGCAAAGTGATAACTTCTTATGGGTAAACCGCTTCGTTACATAACGCGTTACGGCGCCAGTCTGTCTTGCTTCCCTTACTCTTACGCAAGTTATCACTCCTTTCGGGCGTCCAGAGACACACAATTTTAAAAAAATTAATTAATATGCCGCCGCTAGAATAGGCTCTTTATTTGTATCTTGGTATTCATCCTTATCAAAATAAATTACTTCATATTCAAGACTGTCTCAATACCTTTATATAAATTTTTGAATTATTCAATTCGGACATTCCATTCGAAAGATATCACGAGTTTAAACATGTAAGAATTAGACCACGTGACCGCGACGCTTTTTCGTGAGCGAAAAATTCGTAAGACCCCGTCTATATAGAAGTTTCACTTCAAAAATCATTATTAGTCTCGGAGTTCGGATTATACATTAAATTTTTAAATGGTGTGGATTCATCTTCAGGTAATGTTATAGATATAGGCCTTTTCAAACAAATATGGCGATAAAAATAAATGAATCTATGTCTCCGTGAGGATATAGAGTAGGACGCCCAAGTACCGGTCGGGTTAGCATATAAGGAGTGTCGGGCTTCGTCGGACCGAGTTAAGTTGCAGCTCTGGGTGAGTTTTTAAACATGTTACAGGGATACCGGAGATTGCATTATTGTGTTATTTTATGTGAATTTATCACCATAGTATACGTACTATGTAGTACCGACTGTCACTTATCGCCTCTCACCTCTCGCCACTCGCCTCTCGAGGTAGCGAGAGGCGAGTGGCGAGAGGCGGGTGGCGAGTGACGAGAGGCGAGTAGTGAGTGGTGAGAGGCGAGTGGCGAGAGGCAAGAGGCGAGAGAAGAGAGGTGAGAGGCGAGTGGCGAGAGTAGAGGCGAGTGGCGTGATGCGTGTGGAGAGAGGCGAGTGGTGAGAGGCGAGAGGTGAGTGGCGAGTGACGAGAGGCGAGTAGTGAGTAGCGTGAGGAGAGAGGAGAGTGGCAAGAGGCGAGCGGTGAATGGCGAGAGGTGAGTGTCGAGTGGCGAGATGCGAGTTGCGAGAGGTGAGTGGCGAGAGGCGAGTGGCGTGATGCGAGTGTCGAGAGGCGAGTGGCGAGAGGCGAGAGGCGAGAGGTGAGTGGCGAGTGACGAGAGGCGAGTGGCGAGAGTAGAGAGATGAGTGAAGAGTGGTGAGAGGCAATAGGTGAGAGGCGATTGGCGAGAGAAGAGAGGCGAGTGGCGAGAGAAGAGAGGTGAGAGGCGAGTGGCGAGAGAAGAGAGGCGAGAGGCGAGAGAAGAGAGGCGAGTGGCGAGAGGTGAGTGGCGAGAGGCGTGTGGCGAGAGGCAAGAGGCGAGAGAAGAGAGCCGAGTGGTGAGAGGCGAGCGGCGAGAGAAGAGAGGCGAGAGGAGAGTGGCAAGTGGCGAGAGGCGAGTGGCGAGTTGCGAGAGGTGAGATGCGAGTTGCGAGAGGCGAGTGGCGAGAGACGAGTGGTGAGTGGTGAGTGGCGAGTGGCGAGAGGCGAGAGGCGAGAGGCGAGAGGCGAGAGATGAGTGGCGAGTGGCGAGAGGCGAGAGGCGAGAGGCAAGAGGTGAGAGGCGAGGTTTTTTTTTTACACCAACCAGCCTGTGATGAGCTAAAACGTTCTCAACAATAACGTCAGAAGTAGCCTCGGTGAACCTGCAGCCCACCTCTCCACGCCCCTTAGCCACTCGCACTCATGTTGCCCCTCGCCGATCTTCTATGGCATTTTTTGTGGCCCATGTAGGGAGTGGCACGTTACCGTCTATGTACATTCTGTCCATGTTCCCTGAACATTGCGACGGGTAGACGCCATAGTCCCCATAGCTTAGATCCCTTGTTCCATTAGCAATTCATACCAATAGCCGTTTTTTTCTCATTCCCTTACCGGGGCTAGTACTCGGATGCATTTTTATGTGGTATAGACAGGGACGATCAGTGTCACGCCGCATTTGCATTAAATTTGTCAAGGGGCGTCTACGTGTTAGCCTTCCCATGGCCCCAAAACCTTCACGTAAGCCCTCCAAAAATCCGGGCCATTTTTGTGGTCCGTGGGCTACAATAACTATTGACGGTGAGGGGGTGATGTGTGATGGTGATGAGATGATGATGGTTGCGGTCGTTGAGCGGTGTACGGAGAAATGAAAGATTACTTGCGTCGTACACTTTTAATCACACACTCACTCTCAATGTTACCATAATGTTCAGAAGGATTTTGTATGAAGGCAAACAGCAAGCAAGCGCGAAAACTAATGTTGTACCCGAGCACGTATATCGTGCGTTTGTGATGAAGGCGAAAGTCGGACTGTGTCGAGATGTCCCGAAATGGACTTCGGTTCTCGACTGTTTCGCGGCAGAGAATTGCCGCGAAAAATTGGGCGCGCGATTGTTATAAACGGCGCGATGTTTTGCTTGCCACAGATAAATATTGGTTCCGCGCTTGCATGCTTGTTTTTATGTTGGCACTAATGTCGCCACAATGGGTATTGAGAGAACGCATGCCAGTATAGAGGAGTATGAAAAAAAGACATTATACCATCGATCAATAATTAACTAGATACACAATCTCATACAAAAGTTCTTCAAAAACTGTCCCCAATTGAATTCACCTAATCCTAGTCTAAATAATTATACATTAATGAAAATTCAACCTTACGAGCATAGTTTAAAGTTGTATTCACACTACTGCGTATGAAGAGCACCAAAATTTTACGACCGAAGCTCGCCGCTGATTGGTCATCATACTTCAAATCAAATTCAGTCTTACACGCATGCTTTAAAGTTTAAATTACCAGGTGGCAAAAAAGGAATAAAATAATATGGCCAAGGCTCGCCGCTAGGATAAGGAATGCATGGAGTCGAACTGTCTAATATTTTTTCGTTTCAACTGGATTTTTTGTTAAGTTTAATATTATAACATCAGCATTATTCTATACTTTGGAGTTCATGTAATGATTATATTTTTAGATAGGGTACCCCCCCCCCCTCATGTATTAATAAAAGTAATACATACAGGAATAATTATTTATTTATGTTTTCAATATTGAAATTTCGCATACTATTCTAGGTACAGCTGTTTTGTGTAGGCTTATAAAGCCTTTCATTTTCACATATTTATGACATTTAAAAAAATGCTTCGAACATACGATGCTTCCTTGGGTAGCCTTGAAGAATTCTTCGGATCTTTGACGTGCTATTACCGATATCCATTCTCCACACCTCATTGGATCCCGAGGAAAGCTAAAAATCAAAAATAAAATCTGAAATCTATAATTTTATTACATGCATTGTGTCAAAATTAAGTTTCTTACTTGAAAGTAATTTTACTAAGTAAACTCGTAGCTGAGAAAGGATCTAATAAAATTTCACTCAACTTTTGTTATTTACAAAAAACAGAATTTATGTTAAGCAAACGTTTAGTTGAGAAAATTTTTTAAGCAGAATACCACAGATAATACAAAAATATGGAAATGAACGAACATATTAGTCAAATCGTCAACCTATCAAATCATGCCTATCGCTTTGGAAATCTTTAAAATAAACAAAATCCACACATATTTATGAAAAATAAATACTGCTAGAATATTATTTTTTTCTAAAACATGCATTTCACAATAAAAATGCTCTTCTGCGATCAGCTGATTCAAAGCCTCTATCTTTCGTTAGCGGTAATTTTTTTGCTTATCTAACCACCATGGTAAGATTATGACTGATTATTAGCAGTTTTTAAACAAAATTTGACATTAGAAGGTTTTTGAGTAACATTATTGCCAAAATTTTACCTAACTTCCGCTTAGTAATATTTGTTATTTTTTAACAGACTTCGGAAAAAGGAGGAGGTTCTCAATTCGTCGGGATCTTTTTTTTTGTTGCTTTTTTTATGTATTATATATAAGATTCTTTTTTTGTTCGACGCGGAATAGCTTCCAATTGGTCCCCTAAAAAATTTACATAGTTTGGCCCAGTAGTTTTCATTTTATGAACATTTTTCATGGAAATAATTTTCACTCCGTTCCATATGTACACCGATTACTCTGAGATTTATGATTCGATTTACGTGATTCTTTTTTTGTTCGACGCGGAATAGCTGCCATGTGGTCCCCTAAAAATTTGACATAGTTTGGCCCAGTAGTTTCATTTTACGAACATTTTTTTGTTTCCGGTTCGTGGGACCTATATTTTTTAAGAAGCGCGGCACCATTCGTAGGTCCACCCATACATAGCTAGACACTAAAAAGTAACAAATAAAATTTAAAAACTTCGTTAAAAAAACCGACTTCAAAAACGAAAAAACTAAAATGTATAAAATAACTTATTTCTAAAGCTATTATTATTAATATATATTATCTAAAACATCTTGAAGTCGGTGCAAAGTAAAACATAAAAATTACTATACTTTGAAAATTACTAAGCACCGACTTTAAGATGTTTTAGATAATATATATTAATAATAATAGCTTTAGAAATAAGTTATTTTATACATTTTAGTTTTTTCGTTTTTGAAGTCGGTTTTTATAAACGAAGTTTTTAATTTTTTTAAGTAAAAGCGTTAGTCTCTAAAAAGTTACAATTGTATTTATAAAAATATAAAAAGTCTCATTAAACAAAAAAACCAATACTTTAATAATAAAAAAGAAACAATAGCGTCTCCAACAACTGGAACAGAACCAACAACGGTAACTCGAGCGATTCAAGTGGGCATACGATAATATGATAAATGTGTTTATTATGAGTATTCACAATTGGGTTGCTTTATAACTATATTTTTATAAGTTTGAAAATGTTTTTACGATGATTTCTTGACAAAATACTAATATTCACAATACAATTATAACAATAATATAAAGATAATATTAATACTTACCGAAAATACGAAACTCCATCCATTTTAAGCGTCCGGGTGAGTGATTTTTGCATTTTTAAACGAGCACGGAGCCATGTTTTCCGTTGGAGCGTTCAAATGATACTTCAATGTACTCTGTGAATGATACTGAATTAAAAGTCCACCCAAACGTTCAAATGGGTGCTCTTTTGGTTGGGACATTTTTTGTCGCTGATTGTGTATCTAGTATTTTAGTGATCGATGCATTATACATAATATCTCAAACAATTTGGAGAATGTAAAAGAAAATAGAGAATAGTCATTAAGTATATTGAATTTCTAAAAATAAAAGTTTGTATCATTAACGCGCAATAATATTTGTTATAATTTCATCTAAAATCACTAAATTCACAGCTATGTTACGCATAATGGAAGCGTCGTAACTGACCTAGCTGCCAAGCCATAAACCTAAATAAATAATAATAAATCTGTTACTGAAGGCCAAGGTGCCAAGCCATAAAAAGCTGTTTTTTTTAGTTGTTGAATTGAATTGAATTAATTGAAATTGAATTTCAGACAATAAATAAAAATATATTGTCCAAAACAAAAACGATTTTCTTGAAACTGGGTTTAGTTTGCTTTGTTGTGTTTTTAGCTTTGATTTTAGATACCTAACTTAATAATTATGTCCGGAAGAGGTAAGTTTAAGCCCATCAACATAAAATACTTCCACATCAATTCGGCTTAGCATTATAATATAATTTATTATAATGCTAAGCCGATTTATCATCCAGGCAGGCATCGTAGCAGGGGCCACAATCAACATCATACGCTTTCTTCGGTGGCGAAGGAGACTGTCGCCTCATTTCCAGCTAACAGCCCAATTCTAGCGATGTTCAAAGAAGCAGCCGCAAAACTTAATGACCGACAAGACAGACACGAAAGGCTCGTGAAATTATCCCGAGATATCACAATCGAGAGTAAAAGAATCATATTCTTGCTACACTCTGCTTTAACGTAAGTACTACTCATAGTTACCTATCATATAATAAAAAATCGGCTAATTGAGTGTCTTTATCACAATAAACCGTTTCATAGAAATGCTTAAAAACATAGAATAGAATATTCTTTATTGCACACAAGAAAATAATAATACACATGAATTAAGAATCTTATAACTAGTACAATCGGCGGTCTTATCGCTCACAGCGATTTCTTCCAGACAACCTTCTGGAGACAATTTTTAATTTTTAATAATGGGTCGGTATTTCGTGCGCATAATTTAAAATATATACATATATTACAAGTGAAAAAGAAATAAATACACATACATATCTGTATACAAATATATGTACAACATAGGGTTACATAGACATACAGACATACATAAATTACTGTTTACAACTTTAAATAGTAATAGTGAGGAGTCTATTAAAAGACATAGTATTAAAAAACATAGTATTATGAAAGTATAAAAAACATTTATTTCAAAATACCAAAAACTTCTTGGATTTGAACCTTTACTATTACTTCCCAGGATATAATGATATTTGCTTAATAGCCTCTTCCTATATCTTACAAACCATTCAATTCAGTAGGGCAAGTAAATGAATATTAAGACATAGGAACTGGCCGGAAGACTAGAACCTTCCCATTCAAGTTTTAAATATACGATACATCTGAATAAGATATTGTATGTCTAAATTATAAATACATTGTCTGTTTAAAAAAAAGTTAGTTATCAATTTTTGTGACTTTCTCTAATTCCTTGGAATCCACTCATCAGATCCTAACATGGTGACAATCGGACCAATTTGGGTGTATAACTTTTCAATAAAGATTTTTTTAAAATTGGTAATAAATAATATGAAAACACACACGTTTCATTCATTCAAAATAACTAAACATCAACACAATAAAAAGAAATCTTTAAAATCTTTTTACAATCTGGACTCAAGAATAAATGAAAGTATCTCTTTCCAGAAAAGAGTCTTGTGAGAATACCATACAAGAGGCCAATGAGCGTTTACAGAAGTTGATCAAAGGCCCAATTCGAAGTATTGGATTGGAACTGGAAAACAGTCCAGCATACCTCCATTCCAGGGCAGTGACAGCTGGTTTCCAGGAGTATGTTGAAGCGAGGACACTATGCTCATTGATGGAGAAAAAAGAACTTATTCAGTGGAATGAAGTGCAAAAAGAGTTTACGGTGAGAATGATCACAGATTAAAATATTAGTATATATAGTAGAAAAAGTATGGTACAAACAAAAATTTTAATTACTTAAATGTTGTCTAAATCTTTTCATTTCCCACATTAGCATGTACACTGTAATGCTTGATAGCTTAAATTTCCTGCCTATTTATTATGGTAGGATCTATAAAAGTTTTATTTATGAAAGTCATGGGACACCACTACTTTAACCCTTTAACAGTCATAACGATCTAGATATGATAAATTGAATCTGATTTCGAATTAGGGTTATTTTTTATGCCAAAAAATTGAGAATATGAGTTTTTTTTTAATGGTGGTAAACATATTCCCTCTGCCTGCAGCGGAGATTAAAAACCCTGTTGAGGATTGTCACCAATGGCCGAATTTTGTATAATTTGTCATAAGCGGGGTTAGATCTCGCAGGTTACTTATAATTGTCGTTCAAATGTAAACATCGTAAGATTTGCTTGAGTCTTCTGTATGGCATGCTAGAAGCTATTTCGTCAACTTCAAAAGCGGGATCTGATGACCAGTAAAGTTCTAAAGAAGGTAAAATATTGTAGCCCATTATAATTATGATTCCTAAGAAAGTCTTCAATTCTTTGGTATCAATATCGGTCCACCCCACTACGGTATTTTAATCAGCATATTGGTTGGTTTCTGTAAGAATCAGTTCAAAAACTTCTAGAGTAAACATTTTTTTAATAGAATAGGCCTAGCATTTGATGGTAATATGCGTGTTGGAGTCATGGGGACAGTATCAAAGGTGTCAGGCGCTGGTCTGTTGTCAGTCTACAAATTTTTCTTCCACATATCTTCATCTTCGTCAGAAGTAGTTGTTGCTGGCTCTACTTCTGACTCTAAAGACTCGTTGTTATCACTAGTTGAATCGCTATCTCTATGTTCTGGACTTTCTTCTGTTCTCCTTTTCTGTCCTATCACACTTCCCGTCCCATGTCCACTTCCCCGTCCCAAGCCACGTCCATTTCCCCCCCCCCCCCCCCCCCTCTTACAGGTAATGTGGGTTGACCTATTCCAGGGTAGGTGCTATTAGGCAAGTCTGCACTATACGTAGAAGGTTGCAGCGATTCCAAAGACCTTACTGTTTCAATAGACTGTAGGCCTTGGTCATCACTTGATGAGGAAGGCTGAGGTGAAGCCCTTAATGCATCAGTAGACCGCAGTTCTAGTTCATCTAAGTCCTCTAAAATCCGCTGCAGTTTTATGGAGTTATAATGAACATTTTCCTCATCCGACTCCTCTTCATCTTCGGACTGGTCTGGATCTGATGGGAAAACAAACATATCCTCCAGTGCCGACTCTATTTCAAATTCTTTTAGTTTTTTGCTTATTTTACATTATCTTTAAAGTTATAAAACGTAAGCCTTGTGGTTAAAGGGAATATTATTCCCACCAAAAAAAAAACACCATAAAAAGAAATTAGTACAAGATAAACCAAAAATATGCCTCATTTCTAAGATACTAGATACAAATCTACAAAATCTAGAAGAACTTACCACAAATCACCACGTGGGTTCGCAGATTTATACCGATTTCGCTCTCAGTTGAAAAATCTCCTGTTTTCAAGTATCACTGAACCGTTTCGAAAAAAAAAACTTATTAATCTGTTAAGGTCAAGTTTAAAAAATTAACTGTCTTGCTTTATAATTCGTGTTGCCAAATCGAAAAAAATAGAAAGATAAACAGGTTTACTTTTACTTTTAAAAAAAGTTGGTGGGAAAAATATTCCCTTTAACTGTAAAAGGGTTAAACCAATTAATTTAAGAAAATATAGCAGGAAGTGTAAAATCATGGAGGGTCGAGGTAAGGAGAACCATCGCAGTATATTAAAAAGTGGCCACTGAAGGGCAGCAAATTAAGATGGCGCCATAATAGCAAGTGGAAAGTATTTAAAATAGCACCACAAATAATTAGAGTAGGATACTAGATTAAAGAAGGAAAGAAAGACTTTGTTACACATTTTACGAGAATGTAACTGTTGCATGTCTCCTCATGGTGGAATTTTCAGATAATTTAGTTACATAGTTATCTTAATTAGTGAAATAGGTTTCAAAAATTCAATTGGTCAAAAAAAGTCACGAAAAATATTACAGTTTTCAACCCAGCACACTTCACTTCATTTATAACTGCTAAATTCATATAATTTCCTTTTCCTACACTAGCGCTATTTTGAGGAGTTTTCGAACCATAATTTGCTGTTTACAGGTGGACACTTTTTCAACTGATCCCCCATACTAGATGGTCCTCCTTACCCTCCATGTGTAAAATGAAAAATCCTATGTAGTGATGATAATTTAATTTAAAACCTTTTTATTAATACATCACAATAACCAAATAAATTTCATAGGATAGGGAAATTCAATGTAAGAGAGTTACTGAATAACTTAATGTGAATAATTATAATCTTTTTTACTATTATTTCAGTATATAATTAAAAATGAAGAAAAAGATGAAGAGAAAGTAGTGACAACGATGATTCCTCAGTTGGATTATATGCTTGGTGTTTCCGATCTCACTGGTGAGCTTATGAGGAGGACGATCAACTGTATTTCCAGTGGAGACAGCGATGAGTGTTTCCATTGCTGTCAAGTCGTCAGGGATCTTTATACTGGATATTTAGGTGATCTTTTACTGTACATAGTGCTATTTCCATGTTGTGAAACCTTGAACTATTTTGACCAAAAACATTATATTTAGCTGCTTGACTGTATCAAATGGAATAAGGAAAAGAACAAGTATATGTATGATAGTTCAAATACCACCCCCATATCAAAAATTATATTCAAACCTATTTCCTTGTCTTGACTGTCACATAATATTTATCTTTAACCACATATGCTTTGTATCTCCAAGGGGTTGGTGGAATAATTGTGCTCCCACTGAGACAGGACTTTTACCCATGCAGGAAAGGAGACAGAATACAATTTCCTGCAGCCGGGTGGCCAATCATAAGAGGCGACAAAACAACCCACAGCCAGGTGGTAGGGCTTTTGCCCGACTGGATTGCTACCACCCTTAATCTAAAGTATGTCGCCATAACAACCTCGAGTTGTGTTCCGGCATTAGTGACCAGGGTTCAGTCTACCTTAAGAGAACAGCAGCTTATTTGTAGCATCTTTGGTGTTGCAAATGTCCATAGGCGATGCTAACCGCTTTCCATCAAGTCGGCAATCTGCTGTACTCCTGCAATAATAATAATAGCTAAATGCTGAGCTTAATCCAAGTTTAGGACATATCAGGTTAACTTATATACTTGAGTACATTACAAGTTTTTGTTTTTGTCTCAAAATAAATTACATACTTTTTTATTATTTCTTTCATTCTTAAATTAACATTTTTAACAATTTAATCACAAATGTTAGTGATCCTGGGAAAGAGATTATTACTAGGAACTCAAACAAGCAACAACAAAACAATGAATGTCAAAGAAGCAAGTGAGGTGTGTAAGAATAAGCCTAAATGGCGCTCTGTTGTTCGTGCCTACCCCGCAAGGTACCGGGCGTGAAGTTATGTATGTATGTATGTTACTCAAAACATTACATTATTCATTATCATTTCAGGTCTCTTTGGTGTTGGCAAGGAGTTGTCTCGTAAGATGAGCACAACTCGGGCGAATGTGGCTAAGGTTGAGGCGGCAGTGTACGCGCTCAGGGTTCGCGGCGGTGAGGCTCCCCCGCCGTTGCTGCTTCCGCCTCCCATGCCCAATGATTGGGAGAACCATGGCCACCATTCTGATGACGAAGGATTTTATTAAATAGTTTCTATTCTGTATTTTGTTGTTTTATTATGACAATTCGAAATTGATTTGGCAAGAATATGACATGCGACTTACCCTTAAGTTAACACAAATCTGGTCAACATGGCTAAAGTCGAGGCAGCAGTGTGAGCCCAGGGGTGAAACACTCCTGCCATGCCCATGGATTGGGATAATCATGGCCACCATTCTATTATATTCTTGCTGCCGTTGGCTCCAATGCCTTTTGCATTGATTTTGCCAATGCTGATAAAATATGTATGCTATTGTAGCTAATATTTAAATATTGAAGAAATTTTGATGGCCACCATTCCGATGATGAAAGCTTTTATTTAATAGTTTCTGTGCATCATTTTGTTTCATTTTAACACAACAACTGCAAACTGCTTTAGCAAAAACATGCCAAGAAACTTACCACTAAGTTAGACTTAAGGTATCCACTGAGATGTGTATGGACAGAGATACCTAGAGTCCACCAATGCTAGGATCTCTAGAGATATGACCGCATCATACCGTCCACTTAGTATTCTATGGTATTTTGATTTTAGATTAAGGGCTATCAGGGGGCTTAAAGCTATTGCCTTTGCAGATCCGTATTATAAATATGACAATCTAGATATGTGTCAATTTTACCAAGTAATTAGCCAAAACTTGGTTTAGGCTCTCAGCTTTTATATTCAATGAAACAATAGCTTAAGGAAAACACAAGTGCTGTACCCTAGTGATACGGAATACGGTACATGACAGTATGAAAAATATAGGCTGATTTTAATATATATCGTAGATTACGATCTAAATATGACAAAAATAAATTGTTTTAACTAAAATATTAATTGATATTTTTGAGAAATAAAATTGTTATATTGCAGCCATTAGCCACGTGACAATAAACGCCGATCAGAGCGCGTGACGTCATAGCGTGCAAAACACAAGAAGTTATCAATGACTTCTCAGATAACACTTCAATGAAACATATGTTTGTTTTGCACGCTGTGACGTCATGCGAGACCCCATGACAGCTTGACGCGTTTTTGTGACGAAATGTCAAAATGTTTATAAAATTGCTAAATTAAATATGTTAATGTTGTTTTTTTGCTGAAATATTAATATTTTGGCTAAAATAGACCACAAGGCTCAAAATAAACCTGTTTCTCAAAAATTGACAACTACCGAAATGGAATAAAAAATATACACAAGTAATTAAAATTCATTAAAATAATTTATTTTAAACTAACCATAGACCTATATAATAGGGACGCGACATATTGTTCTACACGTACAATTGCTTATATAAATAGCATCCATTTTGAAGCCACACACATAAACATATATCTATCTCGTTCTTACTCAGCACTGTTACTCGTAGGAAAACAATGTAACAGTATTTCAATGCGTACATAAAGTGAAACACATATATACGTATAAATATACGTAAATACCTAATGAGGCCGAAAATCCGCCATGTTTAGTGCACAAAATGTCATTGTCAGTCAGTTCAGCCGGTACTTGCCTTGGCAAAAAGTCGTGGTATGAATCAAAATAACTAATTATCTTTCAATTTACTCTGACATTGGCAAAATCAATGCCAAAGGCGTTGGAGCCATAACACAAGAATAGAATAGAATTATCTTTCAATATTTTGCTTGTAATTTAAAATAATTGAAGCCAAATGTAAATTACGTCGCAAATATGCCAGTGTGTAGTATAATAGGGTGCGGCATAAGAAAAATACCAAACGAGCCATCTTTAACTATACACAGGTACGCTATCAATAACATTAAAAATATTGGTTATTGTTAATGTTGCCGGGAAAATAAAGGAAGATTTACATTATAATTAGCAAGGTTCTTATGTGCAGTTATAGTTCATGAATGGATTTGACTTATTTAACTATATTTTTACGCTTAAATAATATTAATTTATTAGCTAGGGTTGTACATTATTTATCGACTTTGATATCGATTTAATATGATTGCTTATAAAAAATTTCTTATTTTATCATGCTACCCCGCTTAAAACATACAAAAATAATAATTAAAACATATTTTATAGAATCCCAAGAAATGAGCGTCAAAAGAAAAAGTGGCTGGAAGCCATTGGAATGGAAAATATAAAGCCAAATGTAAAAGATATAAATGTTTCAACAAAACTCTGGATGTGACTTGACTATGAGATGATGCCGTGCCCTTCAAATTTGTAAGAGTAAATTAATACTATTTATACTTGTATAGTTAGTATTGATATTTTATTTATTTATTATATACATATTATTTTACAACAAAACGTGCTATAGAAGGATCAAAGTTAATATACAAGTTTTTTTTATGGTGGGACGATGATCAGCAGGATAGTCGTTGGACTGTCGGCTTATTATATAATTCCTGATCCGTCTTCGCAGTCGAAGCCCTTAATATGTCTTCTTGTGCCTCTCACCTTCATGGAGACTGCTCGTATAATTGAAATTTGTACTTTTACATTTAGCCTTTGATATACTTGTTGCTGCTACATTATTACTGATATGCTAGTTACGACTAGTTGTGGTTTATGTCATTCGCATTCTATATAACTATTTCAGAAAAACTTATGGGTTTTGTGGCTGCGATTCCATCCAAGAAACGTATTTGCCCAATTTGAATGATAATGTCATCATTTAAGCAAACTTTATGAAAAAAATACTGGACACAATTATTCTAAACTAATATTTCAATATTTTGCAGCAACATGCCAGCCAACATAAAACTGGCATATTAAAAGAAAATCAGTTGGAAACAATTCCTGTTTTGGCCGGTCCTGGCACCTCTACCTTGGTAAATGGTAAAAATTGTAATAATCAAGTGATTTTAGAGCGGAAGTCATAAGGAATGACGTTTGTAATTAAATAAATGTTCTGAAGGTGTTTTGTTTTTTTTTTATCACGCGGTCCCTTGATAAGTTTACAATTTGAATCACTCTCACTTATGGTGCGGCGCACCTATCTTTAGGTGCGTTGCGGAAGTGTGTTACGGACTTAAGAGTCAGCAACACAATTAAAATTGATTGTAATAGAGAGGTAAGTCTAAGAAAAACATGTACTCTTTTTTGATATCCAAAACAGCATAGCTAGCATGCTAACGTTTTATCGCCAACATAAAGCTTCCACTCTTTCCAGAATATATGCAAGTGCGAGCGAGACGGCAACATACGAAACGACTATAAAATTTAGCATGCTAGAGATGGGCAGATGGCACTGTACTACGCCATATGTTTATGTTTTGCGTTCACTGGACACTGAGATGTCAAACGACAACTTTATAAAATCAGTGCAGCAACTTTTAAAAATCGTGATATTGTTTACTTGGCAAATTTGAAGCACGAACTTGTCTTAGATTTCACACATTTAAGTTAAAGTATCTTTGCACAGAACAATATACTTACTTAATAAAACTACGTTTTAACGGTTTTAAGCGCGGTAATTTATATCAAATAAATTACCGCGCTTAAACTGTTAAAACGTATTTTTATTGAATATACTTACTTCCTATTAAAGTATAAATTCTTCAAATAATGAATACTCAAAATATTTAAAATAAAATGAACCAAGAACGTTTATCGATAAAACCTAATAACATTAAAATCTTCTGGACAGCACTAAAACCGCCATGTTTAGTGCCCAGATGACGTCACAATGGCACACATTTTTTGTTGATGTTTCATTTCCATAGGTTTCATACTTCAGTGAAACTAACTTAAACCTAAATAATATTAAAAGTAATTTATCAAACTATGTGGAACTTTGTCTATAGTTTTTGGTGTCCAATATTTTCTTGCCACACATTGCACAAATGCCTTTTTTGTATGCACATGCTTGACAGTAATGTGAACCAACCTGGTGCACTTTTGTTCTACATATTCTGCAAAAAAGAAATTGTTATTTTGTAGTTTGATTTACATGTTATGATTTTTGAAGGCTTTTATTCACAAAAATATATCAACCCCATAGTACCTAAACTGTTTTACTTCTCTTAAATCATATTTAAAAAAAGGTAGGTAGTCATTAATGAACAACTTCAATCAACTAACCCAGCCATTGTCATTATTTTTTTTACAATGAATAGGTTCACATTTGACCAGATCATACCAATGTGGTCGAAGATGGAGCATGCTTACCTAGATAATACCTATTCAAATGAGACTTGAAGATACCCGGATTGTACTTTTCAGGAAACATGGACTGTTGCAGTGCATTCTACAACTCTGCAGTACTCAGAAGGATTATGGAGGTGAAACATTCATTCACACTAGTGGTATATTCACTGAAACTATGGTGTAGACCAGAGTGATTTGTCATCCGAAGATGGAATGGTGTTGGAGTAATCAGGTTAAACAATTCAACCTCACACTACAAAATGAATCCTAGATATTTCAGAAGTGAGATTTACAAATTATGGTGCAAGCTTAGACAAATAAAATAGGTAGACTGAGCCCCAAGCTCTCAGAGTGAAGCAGGCTACAGCTACCAGATTTTGGAATAGAAAGCCAATCTCAGCATAGTGCATTTTGAGAACTTGTATTAAATAATTGCATTAGTACACATATCATAATAGTTTGCAGTGGATACTTTACTATTTACAACATTGCTGCAAACCGTATGTATACTTTAGAAGTTAACTCACACAAGTTAGAAAAATGCTTCACTTCCTTTGACAATTTTGCTTGCATAGGTTGTCTAAACTTTTATTTGTCTGGGGAAGCAAGGAAATTTTTTATGCCTTTTTCAAATAGTAAACTGACAAAAACTATAATAGAGCATTAGGTGACAGAACATGTTGGACACATCAGCCGTTACGGCTAAGACAAAGGCATGCATCTTTTTCATGGATGAGTATCTTAATCAATAAAACGAAAATAAACTTCTTGAAAAATTACTAAAATACAATGACAGATAGATGGACAGACATGGCAAAAAGTAGCCTAAAAACAGGAATACTTCCATGTTAATAGTAAATTATATGATTTATAATTATCTCTTCTCTTACTATTAATTGCCGAATTTTACTCAGACTGCGGCTAAGACACTATGCAACACTTCTTATAACGAAATTGATGCAGGCGAAACTGCATTATATACATGTGAAATCTTTTTTCTAAAAGTTATCCAAGACTAGAATGGCTGTGAGGCTAAAAGTGTAGTTTAAGGAGCCCTTTGAATGAAAGGGCTCAAAGGCTTTGATGCTAAATAAATAATGACATTTACTTGCATTCCTGAAACTTGCTTGTGTACGGGTTGAAGCGCCCCTTCTTAGCGGTTAGCGCTTTATTTTCTCCAACTTTCCTGCCTCCAGATTCAACTGTGTTCCTCGCACCTGCTTTCCAGGGGTCTGGCGTGATCACTCGGCCCAATTTCTTCTCACATTTTTCGCAAACCATTTTGTTATAAAGAAAATAACCTCAAATTTCGTTTGGCACTGTTGTTGAAGTAATTAGTTCATTAGAGTTACACCACAGATAAATTCACACTTGTCCTCGCAACATTTGATTAATTAATTATATTTATACATAAACTTGTACGTTATTCTTTATCACTTAGATTGAAAACCAAAAGTTAAAAGTTTTGTTATTGTTAATGTATGTCTTGTGGCTTGGATCGAAGGTTTTATTTATTTAGTCAGGTACATAGATAATACTTAATACTCATATAAAGTCGGGTACAAGTCCATTCGCTTATTATAACAAGAGTTTCCAGGAGATTTGAGTCGAAAACTATATTCTTCTTCTTATTCATATTAAAAAAAAGCGTTCTTTTTAATATTTAAACTTCTATTAACAAACAAACACATTATCAAGTTAAGATACGCTTGTATTTTAGTACAACGGACAAGTTTAGGGCCGATCTTAGTAAACAAGAGTAAAAACGGAATGTTTATTGGCGAACTTTACTCTCCTAAGACTCAAACACAGAACCTCTGCATTCTGGTGACCTTAGTGGGCCAACGGGCGCTTAGACCACAATCGTCTCAGTTTTGAGACATTTGACCTTTTTATGTGGTAAAAAGACGGTTACTATTCGTGTACACGTTTCTTATTGTTCATTAAATAAAACCATAATTGGTGTAATAATTAATTTATTTTCTTAAATTATACACAAAAGGGCTCAGGGATATCCAATTCAAACAAAAAACATACATTAAAATTAGACATACTTATTACAATAAATTGTAGATCTTATACATTTATATCAATGATATTTAAGAGTCGTGATGTAGGATAACTTTGTTTGGATAAAAAAACTTACAGTGAACGTCATAAAAGAAGTCTGACAGAAGCAGCGTTGCATTGCCGTTATTTAATCGTGCCAGAATAATTATTCGCTAACCCGTAAATCGATGTATGTAATTACTGAATTATCAATACAAATTATTCACTAATGAAAGCTATAAAACAATTTCCTGGCTACTTTACGAACAAAAGTTTATTAAATAGCAGAGCTGCCATTTTTATTCTCCGTTTATATTATTTTATTATATTTATGGCTTGGCAACTAGGCCTTTAAGCCAGATCTTAGTTTATAATATACATTTAAGTTTCTTCATTTTCTTAAGCCTATGTGTAGCACAGCTGAACTGTAGGTAATCAGCTAGTGCCATTCAACGGAGTTCTTGTGACAACTCAAAAGGCCACATTTGACTATACAGTTCACATTTCTCACAAAACACATAATCACTACTCAAAAACTATCAATATCCTACAACTATTGTTCATTTTAGAGTAATTTTACACATTTTTAGAAAATAAAACTGCACAGCACAACATCACCTTTCAGTTCCCGCCAAAAAACTCCTTATTCTCCGTTCACGATAACTCGACGCGCAGGGTTACCAACATTGAAAAATATTAACACCTAAAACTAGAGACAAAACACGTAGAATACGATAATTACTAGGAAACTGCAACAAAAATGAAGTATAATTTACGTTTTGTGATAATCTCTATTTATAACAATATTAAGTGATGTTAATTTTAGAATTAGGTAACCCTACGCGTATAGCTCCTTAATTTTGGGGTGACTTCTTTCGTGGCGTGGGCTCTATTTTGTGAAAGTTCTGAATTTGGAACTGCCGTGTACCCTTTTACTAATGTTAAGGAATTCATTATTGTAAATAATATTAAAAAGCAACTACTTATTTTAAAGTAAACTGTCTATTAAGGGGTTTTATCTGGGATAATGTTAAAATATAGGCCTTTTTACGCAGATATAGTGATGGGTTTAATGCTCTATTTGAGATGCGATATTGTTAATGGCGTTAAATATTGATTTATTTATTTATTTAGGTTTGATAACCTACCGTTCAGCTGACCTATACATGGGCTTAAGAAAATGAAGAAACTATATTGTAATCTAAGATCTGGCTTAAAGGCCTAGCTGCCAAGCCATAAATCTAAATAAAATAAAACCTTAAAGAAGCCTACAAACTTATTCTGAATAAGACCGTTTATCTTTAACACTAACACAGATGAAGCCCCAGCATTACAACAATTATTATGAGATACATCGTATTTAAAACAATAGGGGCGCACTATTTGATTTATTTGACGTTATTCTACACACATGACGATTATTCTGTAGGCACATTAGTTTATTGCTTGATTATAACTACTTTTTTGCAGGAGATTATTAAGGTACATTATTTCAATATTTAGTTAGAACACAGTGTAAACTCCATGTAACGTCACTCGATTTAACGACAAACTCCCTTAAGCGACGAAATTACTTGGATTCCATTAGTTTAGCGTCTCTTCCATACAATGATACACTCTATATAGCATTACATACACTCTAAATAACGACAAAACTTAAGTAATAAAAAGTACCTTTGAAGTTCCCAAAATTAGTAAAAATTGCTCAGATGTGTACATTCTTTTATAGCTTTATTTTTCTAGCCCGTAATAAATAAGACTGTCGGCATCATGTTTAACGATATACCGAAATTTCTAAGTACTTCCTTTATTACCAAGATGTCTCAGTATCGTAATATATAAATAAAATAAGTAAAAAAATACAACAGTTACTGGTACAGCAAAAGATGTCAGATAAATAAATCTTCTCTCCATTTAACGACAACTCTCTATAACACCATAAAATGCAAAGTCCCTTCGGTGTTGTTATATGGAGTTTACACTGTATTTACTATTGATTAACCGCCGCCCTCAGAGCTTAATGAACAATTAACCTACAAATCGAATAAAACGTATGATTTTTATTATGGCAAATATACTGAATATATATAATTTCACCAGTTAATTATTACATAACAGGGGTCATTTCGTAAAAATGTTCTTTAACAAAAGTTGTTCGATATTTTCGTGGGTAACATTGTGCTCACTGCAGATTGCCCCTTGATCCATATTTTGAAGGTCAGCTTGGTATTTTTCATTATAAAAATGTAGAGTGGAAAATTCTACATCAGAATACATAGGTCTTGGTTATTTAGTCTTTTCATTTCTGAAGTGAAAAATGGATGTTTCTATTGAAAAATGACCTTGAAATAATTAATCAAGGTCAAATCTAAAGAGAGCACAAGGTTGTCCCCCAAAACATCTAACAACTTTTGTTAAAGAATAGAATAAGAAGAATGAACAACTGGTGAAATTAAAATAACTCACCTGTATGACAATCCAAATCTACAACTTAAGTTTAACAGACCCTTATGTCTCTGAGTGCGACGATTACATAACAATAATTTGATAAACCGCCTAAACATCCGAAATAATGAATAACAATTAAAAACGCGATTATACAAAAAGTTATAATGTAAGATTACACCGTTACAATCGGAAAACGCAAACTATTTTACACCACTATAGAGTTAAATAAAAATCCTTATAAGTCGATCTATTATAATTATAATATTGATAATTTACTACGTACATGGACAAGACTAGGATCTAATTCAACAATATATTTAAATGACATATATCAGGGGTCGCCAAACGGCGGACGGACCGCCGACCCATTTTGTGCGGACCGCCGACCCACATCGTGCGGACCGCCGACTCATTTTTTCGCGGACCGCCGACCCATTTTGTGCGGACCGCCGACTCATATTGTACGGACCGCCGACCCATATCACATAACACAGCAACTTGCATTACAGAGTACGTAATTTAATCAAAAATTATCCCCCGCATCATCTTTGTTGACGTCAATTCCAATGAAGAGTTCTGGATAAAATTTGTGTGTGGTAATAAATATCCAGAACTACAAAAATTAGCTTTGAAATTTCTTATTTTGTTTGGGTCAACATATATTTGTGAAGCAGCATTTTCTCGACAACTTAGCCACATCTAAAATTAGATATTACAGTAAAAAATGTTTTATATTAATCATCCAAAGACACAGTTGAAATAAAATTGTATCCAAACATTTGCAAAGATTACAGGAATGGAGACAGAATACCAATTCCTGCTTTGGAGCGGTCTGTCGTAAGAGGCGACAAATCAACCCACAGCCAGGTGGTAGGGTATTTGTCCTTCTGGATGGGTACCACCCAGGTCTAAAGCATGCCGCCATAACGACTTTGAATTCTGTTACGGCATTAGTGGCCAAGTTTCAGTTGCATTCACGAGTACGGCAGAACATTGGTAATACCTAGTGTTGCAAAAGTCCATAGGCGATGGTAACCACTTTCCATCACAGCCGGGCCGTGAGTCTGTCTGCTGTACTCTAGCAAAAAAAAAATAGCACATCACTACAACTCGAATGTCGCCGGGACTGAGCGCTTGCGTACTGTTATATCGGAAGCTCTGGAGAGCGTTTAAAAAAAAACTTTCCGAATTAACACTGTTTAATTATAATAAATTTAAAATATACACTTTTCAATAGCATTGTCAATTAAATTAAAATACGGAATAGAAATTGGAACAGAGGTCCGATCAGAACGGAGGATGTAGATGAACTGACTGTCGGTTGAAACCGTTGGTGAGATCTGCCGAGCAAAACAGGATGGAAACATGATTGAAGGGTTCTCTTATCTTCTCTTCTCTAGGATCTTTATATTTTTGTTGTTGTCTTTCAACCAGAGTCATGTTGTCTTTCAACATGACTCTGGTGTGTATTGCGCTTCAGAATTAACAATTTCAAATAATACAATCGGCAGTCTTATGGCTAATAGCGGTTTCTTCCAGAACAAACTTCTGCATATCATTTTGCATATGTCATAGAGAATAGGTATCCAGGATGCATAGTTCAAAATATACATAATTCAAAATCTCAGTAGCATATATATATGTACACAGCGCTTCTCTGTGCGGGCACGCAGTGCCCTTAAAGGAAATTTTGAAAATATCAAAAAGGTGCCATAAAAACTGAAAAATTGAAACAATTTAAAAATAAAATAATTAGGTATCTTTTACAAAAAAAATATGGATTTTTAATAGGTCAAAATTATCCAAATACAAAATCTAATCTATCTTTCCTGAACAGTTATCACGTCGCGTACAAAAAATTATAGACTTACAACTTTTGAAAATTCGCTTGTCCCCAAAAAAGGCCTGAGTGTACATATACATAAACCTAGTATAAATGGATTTCCAATAAAAATAGTAGGAATTAAAACAAATTTGATCTTCAATTTTCATATATGTTCTATTTCATATTACATAGTTCAAAAGAGACAAACATAAATATTTCTAACTATTACTACCATCTAGCGGATACATAAAATAACTATTTGTCAAGAACGACACAGACAGTGTAAATAAACATCAGAGATTAAATAGAATATTGAATCAGATTCAAGTTTTGCCCACTTACGTTACCAGATCAGGTCAGGCCACACCGGACCAGACCTGACCGGGCCGGTGAAGACCAGGCTAGGCCAGACCGGTCCAAACCAGACCAGGCCAGGCCAGACCGCCGATAGCGGTGCCGATCAACGTCTGCCGCCCCTGTTGTACCCGCCCCTCCCCCGTCGGTCGCGATCGTCGTGCTCGTTCTGGTAACCACCCCTACTTTGGTAGCCGGCGGTCTGGTAGCTTTTATAACCACCGGAACTGACAGAACCACCCCCAGAGCTACCTGTTAACAATAAAAATAATGTCCTTTTAGAAAAAAAAGTTAAGTACACTCACCGGCAAAAGTAGCAGAACATTAATCCCAAAATGATGCAATCTTTTTTTTTCAAATACTGGCTGGTTATATATTTTTTCTTATTTAGTTCTCATAGTCCAGGATCCAGACCATTTTTGCACTTGATTACTATTAAACTATTTTATCGTGAGTAGCTTCATTTTGATGAGACGCCCAACAATTTCCTTTACGAAAACTCTCGATTGTGGTAGGTGATAAGGGTAGCAGGGATAAAAAAACATGTTGATTTGATGATTCTCGAAAATGTATTACTGACTGGGTTTTTTTTGTTAAATCTGATGATAATTATCTAAATTATTCGAAAAAATATTTGTCCTACATAATGTATGGTTTGATCAAAGAGTCCCCTCATTCCAACATGAACCATTTTTTTTACTTAGTTAACATTTATATAATTGAACAATCATATTGTCCTACAAATTTTGTAGGACAAATATTTTTTCGAATAATTTAGATAATTATCATTAGATTTAAGAATAAAACCCAGTTAGTAATAAAGTTTTGAGAATCATCAAATCGACATATTTTATCCCTGCTACCCCTGTTAGCTACCACAATCGAAAATATTTGTAAGAGAAAAAGTTGGGCGTCTCATAAAAATTAAGCTACTCACGAAAAATTAGCTTGATAAGTTATCAATAGCAAAAATGGATGCTGTATCCCACACTATCAAGCTCTCATTTAAAAAAAAATTGACAGGCATTATTTTAATTGCTTTGTTCTTGTTCAACATCATTCGCAACATGACTAGGCGGATGGAAATGTTGTCAGAGCACGGTAAAGAAACGCGAGACAATAAACTTTCATTTATTTACAGATATGCAAGGATTTCAATATTTAAATTCTGCAATTTTTCAACATTTACGAAATTTGAAGAGTGCACTTTGCTAAATTTTTTTTACATTAAAATTTTACTTTGGCCTCCATTAAACCACATAATAAATGCATTTATCGTAAGAACATAAAAAATAAATCTTATTATCATACTAGAATATGCCCGCGAGTTCGTCCACTATTAACTTAATAATTCCCGCGGGGTTCCTGGGACACAAAGGATTGAAAAACAATGTACATTATTCGTTTTAGTGAAAACTGTGTCCGAGTAAGGTAATTGTTAAGCACCCAAACAACTTCAAACGCTCCCAACAATTCCCAGGATAAAAAATATCACACATTTTATTACACAGTATTTATTTTATTTTTATTACATAAAATTTGTTATGGATCATTGAAAAATCACATTGGAATATGTATTTTTTTAATTTGGTCATTCTAAATCATCCCCAGAAAAAATCCCACGGAATTCTTAGGATAAAAAGTAGCGCAGATTTTAAGTTCAGCGGAACAAAGAGACAAACCGAAAAATAGAAAAAAAATTATATTGTGTTCTCCGTCGTATATATTCTATTCTAGTTGTTTATGTACAAACGCGGATTTTCTTTCTTTTTCTAATATTATAAGATTTACACTTACCCTGGTTATATCCACCCATGCTATCGTAACCACCTTGGCTGTAACTACGGTTGGAGTCATAACCGCTGCGGTTAGGATCGTAACCACCACCACCGCCCCGTTTCTGTTCGTAACCACCGCGATTCTGTTCGTAACCACCGCGGTTCTGGTTGTAACTACCGCGGTTCTGGTCGTAACCACCTCGGTTCTGGTCGTAGCTACCGCGGTTCTGGTCGGAGCCACCGCGATTCTGGTCGTAACCACTTCGACGCTGGTCGAAGCCGCCTTGGTGGTTGTTGTAACCGCTCTGCTGGTTATTATAACCGCCGGGGGGCACTTCGTACGTTTGGTAGTTTCGGTTCTGAGTGTTGTTCTGGTTGAAGTTGGCAGGACTCGTTTGGGGTCTGAAAATAATTAATTATACATACACCTCTGTAACAAATAAAAGTTTTTTCTTCAGCTTTTTCTCAGGCGAACAAGATATGCCCAATCTTTTATTATTTATTACAGAAATTGCTTTTAACTACCTATCCGTATTAATTACTTAATTATTAACAGAGTAAATAATTTTCTGCTGTTAAGTGGTTTGGTTTGGGATGTTGTGAATGATTGGTAGTCTCGAATAAACGGTTAAATTGTGCAAAGGAGAATGAAACAAAGTTTTTTAGGGTTTGATGGTTAGCCGTTGAGTGCTTTGAGAGAATTGAATACAGGGCAAGTATAGCGTATATATGGGTTGTGGCTACCAACTAGTGTTGCCAACCCCAATAATCTAAAAAACAGCAGTTCGCCAATAAAAAAAACAGGAGAAAACATAGTAAAGTAAAAAAAGGTAGATTTCATACTTTCATCATATAAAATTAAAGCAATATCCAATATTAATAACAATAACCGCCTTCTTAGTTACTACGACTCACATATATTGTTATATTAATAATCACAACATAATAATATGTAATAAAAATAAAATTATTTTCCACTTTCATTTTCAATTGCCTCATCTTCAGTATTTTCATACTCGTTTTGTTTTTTGCATAGTGTAAATAGGTGGCACTGAACGCTTGTTGAAAAACAGTAAAAATTAAGAATGAAACAGAAAACAGGGACATCAATGTGAAAACAGCAAATCTACTGTTAAAACAGTAGGGTTGGTAACACGGCTACCAACACTGGTATAGAGTAACAATTTCGAGTCGTGTTCCGCCATTAGTGGCCGGGTTCCAGTCTCCATTTAGACACCTTTACATATTGTCGATATTCAAGTATTAAATAGATTTTTTAATCAAAAGGCTCATTCAAATTGTAGTTCTTTAACTGACGATATATCATATAAATGTAATTCGGTAGTTGACAATTTTTGAGAAACAGGTTTATTTTGAGCCTTATAGTCTATTTTAGCCAAAATATTAATATTTCTGCAAAAAAACAACATTAACATATTTAATTTAGCAATTTTATAAGTATTTTGACATTTTGTCACAAAAACGCGTCAAGCTGTCATGGCGTCTCGCATGACGTCACAGCATGCAAAACAAACATCTGTTTCGTTGAAGTGTTATCTGAGAAGTCATTGATAACTTCGTGTTTTGCACGCTATGACGTCACGCGCTCTGATCGGCGTTCATTGTCACGTGGCTAATGGCTGCAATATAACAATTTTATTTCTCAAAAATATCAATTAATATTTAATATTTTAGTTAAAACAATTTATATTTGTCATATTTAGATCGTAATCTACGATATATATTAAAATCAGCCTATACTTTTCATACTGTCAACTACCGAATTGTGTCAGCTCTACCATAACATTGAAATAAACAAATTTTCAAATGGTAGCCGCTTTCCATCAGATGGGTCTGTCTGTCTGCTCAACTCATACCATTTCTTTATACAGCCTATTGCTAGAAAGGTCAAAGTGAGTTTACGTATGATTTTTATTATCCGGCAGACAAACACACATATTGTATATCCCCAAATTAAGCAACTTACGCTTGTGTTATAGATAATATACAATGGCCTACTCTGGGGCCGATCCAAGACACCCAGACCATAGCAAATAAAGGATAAAATTCATTTCCGAAATTTACTTTGCCGGGAATCGAAGCCGGAACCTCTGCATTACAGCGTGGTAGGCTAGTAAAGACTTAGACCTCTCAATCAGTGAGGGCGTCAATAATCATTGTGTACGACTATAGTAGAATTATTTTCTCCGTGCAGTTTGAGTCATAAATAATCAGAGTAGTGAAGCGAGTATTTCACTCTCTCTTCCACTCACGGGCCTTGTCGATAAGCGTTTCGATAGTGTATTTAGTTTTGTCATTTTGTGGGTTAGTGATATAAATGAAAGAAAAAAATAGATAAAAAACGTAATTTATTAAAATAAGAATAATAATGATTTAAAATAAATGATTAATTAGGTATCTATGTATTAAAAAGTTTAGAATGTAACTGTAATGTATGGGCAATGAGTCATACCACAGGCCAATTAGCGAGCCGCGGCCGGCATCATGCCACCTCGCCAGTCTCTCGGATGCCACAGTGGCGACGAGTCCGAATTCGCCCGTGCGTTAAACATAAATGTGCAGTAGGGTGGTCGTTAAAAATTAAATTCTTTCAGACGCACAAAAAAATCCTTCCTTTTGACGAAAAACTACGGGAAAAATTTTGCTTTTTGTTTTTTAACAAAAATAACACGTGCCGGCGGCCAATTTAAGGGCTCAACTTTACAATAATGGACACTGAATTTTACGAAAATCAAGTTTAGGGGTATACATACGTCTTATATATAGACACTAGACCTCTTATTTGGGCTAGGAAACAAGTTTTTAGGGTCCACCAACAAGTTTTGAATGAATAATGGGAAAAACAAAACTATGTTTGATAAACAAGGTTATGTCACTTTTGTTGAAAAAAACTTTGATTTGTCTTTAGGAATACACTTACACATGATATATAAACACTAAAACCGTTTTTTAGTTTAGTAAACAAGTTTTGAATTAGTTATTATAATTTTAAAGTACATAATAATAAATCACAGTATTGTCACTTTTTTTCACTTTACGACGATAAATAAATGTTACCAAATCAGTATGTCAATAATATCGATTTTTTTATTCGAATATCATTCGATATTCCAATAATATCCATTTTGAAATACGAAAATTATTGTTCTTGCCTATAATTACGAGTTTGAATGAGAAGTATTTGTAATCGATTTATTTTTATTACAAACATCGATGCATTAGGCGGCACTATGAATATTTTGCCGCCGTTTTATTTTTTAATAATGAGCGACTACGAACTGGTGCAAGGACAGTGTCTCTCGCGACCAGTGACTTAAACGGTGAGTTGGTTGGGTTGGGTTAGTGTTTAGACCAAAGCGCCAGAACCGACTGGTCACCATTTATTTATTGATAACTATTTAAATGGTGGTTACAAATCGGTTGTGACATTTGTTGACCGCTGTCATGGCACACTTGCTTTGCTCGCTAGGCTTGTGGGCTTTAGTCCGCGTTTTTAGACTGTATTAAATGTTTTTTACATTGACCACTAACTTTTCTTCTGCATTTCTCGTATTTAGACACAAGAAATAAGTACACCATTTTGAAAAAAATTAGTAAAGTTATGTTTACAAAAAAAATCATATCTCAAAAACTACATGTCTCCTAGACATGGGGGTTGCAGGAGGGAGAAGTACTCTTCCCCCCCTTCCCGCCTCCACTACTTAAAATTCAGTGTCCATTATTGTAAAGTTGAACCAATTTAAGTTCATTTTTCGATAAAATTATAGTTTTTTGGAATATTTGTTACATTATTTAAAGTTTGATAAAAAATCATGAAAATATGCTTATAGGAAATCAAATTCTCTACAAAAAGGTTTCTTTTGTTTTTAGATGAAGTTCATATCCATCGAGATAATCTCATTGGTAAACTTATTAACTTTATTTATTAAATCATTTATTTTAGCACTAAAAACTTTATTTTTCTTGAAATATGAACAATTTAGTAAATTTTATATACAATTATTCATTTATAGAGATTAAGTTAATCACTACCAAGTTATATTCGATATTAACAAATATTCCAAAAAACTATAATTTTATCGAAAAATGAACTTAAATTGGCCGCCGGCACGTGTTATTTTTGTCAAAAATCAAAAAGCAAAATTTTTCCCCGTAGTTTTTCGTCAAAAGGAAGGATTTTTTTGGGCGTCTGAAAGAATTTAATTTTTAACGACCACCCTAATGTGCAGTGGTTTCTTAATTACAATTACAAGTAAATATGCCGATCGGTCAAATAGGCGAGTTCAACCTACAATCTGATGATTGGGGGATTGTATATCGAACGTTTAGATTTAAGAACAATATTTTATTGTCAACCAAATCGCGAAGGAATTGCACGTACCAACATTAGTTACCGTAATGGGCGCAGAGTGCACCCCTGTAAAACCCAGTAAAAAAAAGTTCATAGAACTTACTAGTATTTTGGAAAAGCACTTACAGCCAAAACCTAGTGCATTGGCGGAGAGGTATAAATTCAGACACAGAAAACAGAAAGCATAGCTGAATACGCAGCGGTACTCAAAAGGATGTCGAAAACCTGTGAGTTTGGCCAATGGTTGGAAGAAAGTCTGAGAGATCAATTGGTCTTTGGGATTCTTAGTGAAACCATAAGACAAAGGTTGTTCGCAGAAGGCAACGTAGACTATACTAAAGCCTATAGTTTAGCGGTGAGTATGGAAGCGGCCGAGAAGGTTGCAGCCATCGTAGAAGGACACCAGGGAGGAGGTGGACCGGCACAGGAGCAGACAGTGGAAGTTTCCAGAATCGGCGGCGCGGCAGCGAGGCGCGGGGGGCGGAACCAGTGGAATTAGTTCGCCCGGTAGGAGTGTTAACACCCTTAGTAAAATACGGAGGCACAGAGAAATATCTAGAATTGTTTCTTATTAAAGATGGCAAAACACTATTATTAGGAAGACAATGGTTAGCGGAAGTTAAAATTCAAATACCTTTATTTAAGCATGACATACACATTGTAAAACATGAAGAATTCAATTTATTAAATTTCAGTTCGAGATATTATGAAGTGTTTGCGGACGGCCTGGGGCGGTTCACAGGTGGTTCGGCGCGCATCCACCCTCCGGGAGGGATGCGCGACCTGTATACATGCGCGCGCGCCCTCTCGCGTATGCGCTGCGTGAACCCGCGGAACGAGCGCTGGACCAGCTGGTACGCGACGGAATCCTCACCCCCGTGGCCCGATCCGAGTGGGCAACACCGATCGTTCCCATAATAAAAAAAGACGGTAATATTCGGATCTGCGCTGATTTCAAATTAACCTTAAATAAAGTTATCGAAGTTGACCGTTACCTTTTGCCTAGAATAGAAGACTTACTATCACGATTAGAGGGGGGGGGGCAAACATTTTAGCAAGCTTGACCTATCGCAAGCCTACGCACAACTGGAATTAGATGTAACATCCAAACAGTACACTGTAATAAACACGCATAAAGGGCTGTATAGGTATAATCGTCTTGTTTATGGGTTATCGTCCAGTCCAGGCATTTTTCAGCGTTGACTTGAACAACTGTTTGTTGATATGCCAAATGTAGGAATATTTTTAGATGATATAATTATTTCTGATCGTACATTTCAAGGACTTTTAAAGACCTTGCATAAAGTATTTGAAAGGCTACGAAGTCACGACCTTCGAGTAAGAAAGGAAAAATGTGTTTTTTTTTTAAATCGATTAACTATTTGGGACACATCATAAGTGAGCGAGGGGTGCATACTTGTCCAGATAAAGTAGGAGCCATAGTCAATACACCAGCACCATCAACCATCTCTGAATTACGAGCTTTTATAGGCATGGTTATGTATTACGGTAAATTCGTGAAAAACATTAGCACAATATTGTCTCCCTTGTTTAATTTGTTGCGAGCGGACACGGAATTCACCTGGAATGAAGAGGCCGAGATCGCATTCCAAAGCATTAAAAATTGTTTAAGCTCCAGTGAAGTTTTAACGCACTATTCCTTAGATTTGCCATTAGTTTTGACAACCGATGCCAGTGCTGTTGGAGTGGGCGCGGTGATATCGCACGTCACGCAGGAGGGAGAAAGGCCTATAGCCTATGCATCCCGGACGTTATCATCCGCAGAGCGCGCATATGCACAAATAGATAGGGAGGCACTCTCCATCATTTTCGGTATAAAAAAATTTCATCAATATCTATACGGCAGAAAGTTTGTTCTAAGAACCGATCATAAACCGCTAACTTATATTTTGGAAATAAAGTAGGCATACCAATAATGGCTGCGTCGCGATTTCAACGGTGGGCTGTTCTTTTATCAGGTTATACTGACGATATCGAATACGTACCAACAAATAAAAATTGTGCAGAGCGTTGTCTAGGCTTCCCCAAACCTATACTTTAAATGGCACGAATGAAGAACAAGTGAATAATAATTATATTCATTTTGTAGATTTTTTTTTGCCAGTTACAAATGAAACCGTTAGGACAGCCACGGCTAAAGACCCCAGTCTCTGTAAGATTTTTCTATATATACAATCGGGTTGGCCACTAACCTGCCACGAGGATAAATTGAAGCCTTATTTTCTGAAGAAAAATGAATTGTATATAGATAGGGGTTGCATTATGTGGGGGTGGGTGGTGGTGGGGGTATCGTTTGCTTATACCTTCCAGCTTACAGAACCAAATCCTACAACAATTACACACGAGTCATATGGGAAACGTCAAAACAAAATCGTTAATGCGTAGTTACGTATGGTGGCCCAATGTAGAGCATGATGTAGAGGAAATGTGTAAACGATGCGAAACGTGTGCATTAGAATCTCAGGTCGCACCGCGAGCGACACCTCAGCCGTGGCCTTACCACACTCAACCCTAGAGTAGAATACATATAGATTTTCTCGGTCCATTTAACGGTAAAACATTCCTTGTTATAGTGGATTCTAGTACAAAATGGCTTGAAATATTCGAAATGCTAAAAACGAACGCCAGTGCGGTCATAAAAATTTTGAGAAATACGTTTGCGCGTTTCGGGTTACCAATCGAAGTAGTTTCAGATCAGGGGCCACCATTTACTAGCGGAGAGTTTGGGGAATTCTTAAAATTAAACGGTATTCAACAACGATTTTCACCCGCATATCACCCTTCATCTAATGGAGCGGCCGAAAATGCGGTAAAGTTATGTAAACGCGCAATAAAGAAAGCCATAAGAGATTCTATAGACATCGCTGCAGCATTACAAACGTATTTGTTAGCTTATAGGAATAGTATACACAGCAGCACAGGCGAGAGTCCAGCGATGCTCTTACAAAGGCGGCCGCTTAGGTCCCGTTTGGACTTGTTGCGAATTGAGCGCGCGTTAGAGGACAGCGTAAAAAAGGCGCAAATTAGGCAAGTAAATGGCAGCGGCGGGGTAACGCGTACTTTTGCATCCAACGAGCCAGTATGGGCACGCGTTTATGGTACACGAAATAGATGGGAAAAAGGTACTATTATACAAAATTAAACGTAGATCCGGACTATTTGAAGCCCCCTTTGAAAGAAATAATGATCAGCAACCGACTGATGGTGTTAACGGGGGAAGGGAGTCCGTCGTACAGACACCTGTAGTGACGGAAGTGGTGAATGAAGATATAGTTAACAAGAATAAAAGCCCTATGAGTAACAGTAAGCCAGGCACACCACGATCGTCACCGCAGGAGTCACCAAAGCCGTCACAGCCCCCTAAAAGAGTCATTAAGCAAGTTAAAAGATTTATTGTAGACTAGACCTAAGTTATATTAGTCAGTCATAAGGATATTAGTAGTTAACATAGAAATAAGTTGTAAATAACTGGAAGAGGTTAAGTGGGGAGGTGTAATGTATGGGCAATGAGTCATACCACAGGCCAATCAGCGAGCCGCGGCCGGCATCATGCCACCTCGCCAGTCTCTCGGATGCCACAGTAACAAGTTATATTAAAAATAAATATAAATACTTATATCTAAGTTCAAAAATTAACAGCAAAAAAGATACTAATGATTTTTATAAGAATGATAATCTTTCTTTGATAAGAATGAGTTTTTATCGTTAATGGCGTTGCGCCCGCGCAACATGCTCACCGCCCTAGCCGGGCTGAGGCCGAGTTTGATTTATGACTCAAACTGCACGGAGAAAATAATTCTACTATAGCGAGTTGCAATTCAGAAAAAATCGTTATGTGTGGATATTCGTGGCACTGTCGTTACCTACCGAACTTCCGAGTCAAGTCGTAAGGAAGTAAATTAAAAACAGGATATAATTTAACTATTTATTACATTTTATCTCCATCTGCCCGACACGCCTAATTGGAGTCAGAAGAGGTATCATACATACCATCACAGTAGCCCACTTAAAACCACAGTTAAAACATAATCATCAATCCCAATATCATTTATAATTGTATGTCTTCAAAGACCACGGGCAATACAAAAGGCCCGGACTTTTGCAGGGCTTGCCATGAGAAGGCCATCACGTAGAAACACCTTGAGAAATTTAATGTAAATGAGACACTGACCGACGATTATCCCTGTCTAAGTATATAATAATGCACCCAAGGACAAGCCCCGGCCAGTGTAGGGCAATTGTGGGAAATGAGGACAAAAAATACCGGGCTATTGGGGTGAACTGCTAGTGGTACTAGGGGTCTGGAAATATGGGGACTATAGCTATAGAAATATCACTTATAATTTTGATATACTAGAGTTTAACCCGCGGCTACGCCGCTTGTCAATCTCTGGTGCGTGGTTCTTGTTTAAAGAGCAGGCGTTAATACAGGTTACATTGTACTAAATTTTCATGTTAGTGATATTTGCACTCGGAAGATTAATTTCATTTTATATCGCAAACTATCCCAGCTTCCGGCATGAAAAGTGTTTATGTCCATTTTCCGTATTAAAAGTACAGTTAAACAAAATTACGGCAAAACCGATCTAGTATTCCTAGTAGTTTTCCGTGAAAGTCTAACGGAAAGACATATCGAGTTACTTTCGCATTTTTTATAGACGACAAATTATTATATCTATAAACTTGAGAAATGATTGGTCTCATCCAAACTTTCATTCTTTATTTCAAACCGTCCTAGTTATAATTAGGTATCTATCCCCGTCTATGTGAACTACATAATAGACAAACATGACAATAATGACTAATAGGACAAAAAAGACGAAAAGGATAAAAAGGGCAAAGAGACAAAAAGAACACAAAGGTAAAGGACAAAAGGGGCAAAAAGGACAAAAAAGGGCAAAAAGGACAAAAAAGGACAAAAAGGTCAAAAATGACAAAAAGGGCAAAAAAATACAAAAAGGACAAAAAGGTCAAAAATGACAAAAAGGGCAAAAAAATACAAAAAGGACAATAAGGGCAAAAAGGACAAAAAAACAAAAGGGCAAAAATGGCAAATAGGACAAAAGGGGCAAAAAGGACAAAAAGGGAAAAAGGCTACAAAGGGCAAAAAGGTCAAAAATGACAAATAGGGCAAAAGGGGTAAAAATACAAAAGGGGCAAAAAGGACAAAAAGGGCAAAAAGAGCAAAAAATACAAAAAGACAAAAATACAAAAGGGCCAAAAGGGCAAAAATGACAAATAGGACAAAAGGGGTAAAAATATAAAGGGGCAAAAAGGACAAAAAGGGCACAAGGGGCAAAAAGTTCAAAAAAGACAAAAAGGGCAAAAGGGATAAAAAGGACAATAAGGGCAAAAAGGGCAAAAATACAAAAGGGCCAAAAGGGCAAAAAGGACAAAAGGGATAAAAAGAGCAAAAAGACAAAAAGGGCAAAAATACAAAATGGCAAAAAGGACAAATAGGACAAAAGGGTGTAAAAATACTAATGGGGCAAAAAGGGCAAAAATGACAAATAGGACAAAAGGGCAAAAATACAAAAGGAGCAAAAAGGGCAAAATGGCAAAAAGGACAAAATGACAATAAGGGTAAAAAGGACAAAATGGACAAAAGGGTGAAAAGGACAGAAAGGACGAAAAGGGCAAAAAATACAAAAAGGGCAAAAAGGACAAAAATGATAAAAAGGGCAAACAGGTCAAAAGGGACAATAAGGACAAATCGGACAAAGATGACCAAAATGATGAAAATGGATAATCACAAAAAAACCTATCTCACTTTTTGGGATAACCTTTACATTAATCTATCCCATTATCCAGGATAAAAGGTATCCCTTGTCCACCCTCGGTATTAAAATTACATTGGTGGTGCGGGTGACAAAGGTAAGAATTTGTTGGTGTTGGAAAGAGGCAAAATCCACAGCTGGGTAGATAAAGCGGCACTCACCTGCGGATTCCCAATCCTCGTTCCTTAGAACAGCACGTTCAGCACGTCTTCCGAAATTTGCGTATTATTCACACCAACAACTGGAGCGGGTTTACAGGTAAAAGCGTTTTTGTGATTGCACTTAATGCGCGTGCGGTTATCGCGAGGTCATCGACGTACTGGGCCGCCCGTCGGCACGAATCATGGTTGGCCGACAGGTGGCACCACCTGTCTCTATCCAGCGTGCGGATTTGCGGGAAGGAGGGGAAAGGTAGGTAATATAAGGCGTAA